>OX438794.1:12804320-14004320 GCA_949316475.1 Hypomecis punctinalis | reverse complement strand
CATGGTATATTTCTATGCTTTCACATTTTTCTTATGGGGCGCAGTAACACTAAAACAACGCGAGCTGGTACCTATGTTATAATCAAGTTCATCAGTGTGCCTGTTTTGAAATTAATGAAAAAAGAAAGAAAAAAAAACAAAACAAAATTGAGGCTCACTGCAGTCGCGCATGATAGCAGTGTGGTTAGTCTGCTTTGCTCATATCTGTACGCTTAGTCCAAGTTTACCCAATACACAAACTGTAGTGAGTCTGGACTAAACATGAAACGGCGTGTTCGTGGTATTTTTCTTACCACGAGTGTCTCTAATAAGTCTCTAATCACAAACAGTCAAGACATGAAAACAACAAACTGTTTCATGACAAGAATGAAAATGAATGAACTTCATTTTTTTTCTTTTTCACACATCAGGGGATAATAAGAGATAGGGATATACAGCGCCATTTTCAAGCATTTGAAATTACACCCACTGTCCAAACTTGAAAACTAAATAGTTTTGGCGGGAATGAGAAACATTAATAGACCAACATTTTGCATAATTTACTAGTGATTATCTCAGCACGCATGAAGTTGAATTAGTAATATAGTGATATCCACATTATTTTATGATAAAATATTAAATAGTCTAAAACAAACATTGGCAAATGTGCTTGAGTACTTTTTTTTTTAAATTTCGGCTGAAAGATATCATTGTCACTGTCAAGTCATAATCTTTTCCGAAAACGTTACCAAATAGGGGAAAAATTACACAAATTTGGGGAAATTATATTAAAAATAATAATATTCCCAGAAAAATAATTCATAGTTATATTACTATAGTTTTACTCATATTTCAGTTTCAAAGTCATAAAATAATTGGAATCGTGTAGTGCCAGAGTAGTGATGCTATCTTATAAAAAAAAACACTTCTTAGCCATTGCCACGAAAGGATAATGATTATAATCAAGAGTGGGATTGGAATTCTTCTATTAACTGCACATTGTGAGGGTTGACGTTAAACAGTGTTTCTAAAAGTAAAACCAGATTCATGAAGGTGAGGTTGTCAGAATGACTAGAGTCTGGCTAACGAAAGTTGATACTGGAATTTTTCGCAAACTTTTTAAATAACAACACACGGTGCTACTACCATCTTGGATTTACCTTTAAATTGGGGTATTTTACCTTGTATTAAAAACTTTTTCAAACTTCATGTACTAAACTGAACAAAATTATTCATTATATTATTATAATCTTCATCGTAACGAAGTAGATAGGTACGCGTTGAAATCATTTGGATCATTTGGAGAGCAATGCGAAGCCTCAATTTGGCATAATAATAATGTCAAAAAAACAAAAAATAATTAACGTAATGAATATAAAACTCCTACACGACAAGTCAAAGCTTGAAAAAAGATTTTTTTGCGATTCCCCCAAAGATTTGGAAGAATCAAAATCGCAGTATGGTAACAATGCTACATCGTGTGAGTGAGAGAAAGTGTTTCCCTCTTAGTTTAGGGCTGCCATACTGATATTTTTTAAATTTGCCGCGCTTTGTCAGTATCAACTTTTGTTAGCCAGACTCTACCTAAGAATACACAAAATTATTATACGAAATAAGAATAAGACACGAGTAAGATGAAGTAAGTGAAATGAGAAAATTTAATCGAAATTTTCGTAAATTATTTAGTAATAACTTTCCTTTCTAAATAAGTTTTGTAATTATGAAATTATATATATTTATATATTTATAATTATTTTTTGAAATTTTGACATTTAGGGAGAAATAACACAAATTAGGGAAAATTATAAGTTGATCCTGGTAGCCAACATAAGTCAAGGAAAAAAATCGAATCAAAACATAACCTATTTCAAATTATTATTTAATTCCTACATTTTAATGTTCACTTTTTTTCAATTTTTTCAATTTAATAAAGAATCAGCAATACTTAACAGTTCACAGAAATATTGGCCTATGTGGCTGTAAATTAAGTACTCGAATAGAAACCACACCCCGGCAAGTGCAACATAGACTGTCTTCAGGGTAGGTATATTATTACTATAGACAAATGAATAATTAAGGCTGCAAGAACGGGCTGGATGCAAGCCTCTTCTAACCAGCTTATTGGAAATAAATAGGGGAGGTCACTGACCTTGACTAACCTTGTCTCCAAGATCATTGACCTTGAATGACCTTGATTCCAAGATAGTCGGTTTTGACAACAAAATTATCGACCTTGACTGACCTTGCCTCCGACCATCAACCTTGACTGACCCTGACTTTAAGTTAATCGGTCTTGACTACAAGAGCATCGACCTATATCATTATCCTTGAATGACCTTGACTCTAGGATCATCGATCTTGACGCCAAGATATTCGACCTTGACTGACCTTGACTCCAAGCATCGGTATTGACTAACCTATCCTACAAAAGTGTAGAAAAAAAAAATTTGGCTCACTGGAGGGCAAAATTGTGTCTGGAAACATTGATCCAGAGTGTCCTCTCAATCCATTTCTGACAAAAAAAAGGGGGGTAGGTAATCGAAATACTTTAGCGAAGTCTTTCTGTTGGTTAGGGTAAATAGGAACGACCTAAACTTGTAATAAGGACAGATTGTATCTGGCGCTTCGCCGGCTGCTGCCACGGCAAGCTTGCTTCGCTCGCTCGGCTGGCGCGTTGTTGTCACTGTTCAAACCTAACCTAACCTATGACGTCAAAATACTTTAGCTGAATATTTCTGTTGGTTAGGATAAATAGGAACGACCTAAACTCGTAACAGGGACAGGTTGTGTATGGCGCTTTGCCGGCCGCTGCCGCGGCACGCTCGCTTCACTTGCTCGGCTCGCGCGTTGTTGTCACTGTTCAAACCTAACCTACGACGTGGAAATACTTTAGCGAAGTCTTTCTGTTGGTTAAGATAAATAGGAACGACCTAAACTCGCAATAAGGACAGAATATTATCTCTGGCGGTTCGCCGGCCGTTGCCGCGACTCGCTCGCTTCTGAGTCAAGGTCAGTCAAGGTCAATAATCTTGGAGTCAAGGTCAGTGACCTCCGGGTGCGTGCAGGGGTTCCCCCGCCCTTATTCTCCCACATCCCACCGGGTCCCGAAGATTACATAAGGCGTAGACAGTCAAGGTCGAAGGTCGGAGTGAAGGTCAGTCAAGGTTGATGATTTTGTTGTCAAAACTATCTTGGAGTCAAGGTCACTGACCTCCGGGTGCGTGCAGGGGTTTCCTCACCCTTTTATTCCCACATCCCACCGGATCCCGAAGATTAAAAAAGGCGTAGACAGTCAAGGTCGATGGTCGGAGCCAAGGTCAGTTAAGGTTAATGATTTTGTTGTTAAAACCGACTATCCGAAGATCCGAATCCGAAGATTACATAAGGCGTAGTATTTTAGTGCAAAGTCTTTTTTTCCTCAGTGCCCCCTTTCGGACACTTCAACCGATTATTCATTTTTTAAAATCTGGCAAAAGAAGTTATCTTTTTTAAACTATCTTTCGGTTTTATTTTTGGTTTAAACTAATAAGTAGCATGTTTAGGCCATGCGAATTAATTCGATAATTGAAATAATGCTGAAAACTCAAGTCACGGCACAAATTGGAGTGTCGCAAGTCGCTAGGTAGAATTTTTGACCACATTTATTAGATTGATTATGTCTCAAAAACCAAAAAAGTGGGGTTTCCGGCTTTCCGGTTTTAAGGCCCATATATACAGGGTGTTTTAATATTGCCATCATAACGTTGAATTTTCATCCTGTAGATACATGACTTTTGATCGTTAATATTTGGATCATTTTATGTTAAGAGGTATTTTCTATGTCCAGGACAAAAAATACTTTTTTTTAAACTAACATACTTAAAACTAAATGTTTTCTTCATGCTCACTTAAATTTACTCCAGAAATGTACGTAGTTTAGTCACAAATTCACAATAAGTTCTAATATAACAAAAAAGTCTCTCCCCTGGTCTGTCCCCAAACCGACTTAATTTGTAAACCAGTTATTATGAATGTATTAAAATTCAATAATTACTTTATCATCGTTAATTTTATACTGAACAATAACTTAGGCACAGCGTCTTATAGGTAAAATTACTCATTTTCCATTTTTTCATAAATAATATCAACGCCGTAATTTGTCCTCCGTGTTTCGTGTCTCGTCCCCGGGCTTTTTGTTTTCGTTTAAAAAACAGTTTTGTTTTGCTAGTTTGTGGAAGTTGTGACCTTGAGTGCATAGGATATAACGTAAAGCTAGCAGCAAGCGGCGCATAAGCCGACTGCGCAGCCATTTTAACGACCTTTTCAGTCAAGCCACTTGCTGGGTGTAGAATTGTTGAGTAAATGCAATCTTTCCCCTGGTAAGTTTTATTTAGCAATAATTTGTATCATATGTAAGGACTCTAAAAAACCATGATTGCCACTCGACATTTGGCCGAAGCTCCTCGCAGCCAGGTTTGAAGAGGCATGATTTTGGAGTGTTATTGAGTTCATAACGTTCATCAGTGATCTATAAATTATGTCACATGAAAGCAATTCTTTTTGAGTACAATGATATATGGTTGCCTAAGTAAATCTGGCCGCAATTAAGGATTACCAGCTGTTAAATATGCTAAATGGGACATTATAAGTTAAGAGGTAATAGGTTGTATGAAGTGACGGCATGGCATTTTTTTTATATATTTACATACGTAGTCAAACCTGGCTAACTGAGAACTGGGTAAGTGACAAACCTCTATAAAAGAGAGTAATTGTCGGGTCCCGTCATTTTACCCCTCAAATACCTCTATAAGTGAGAGACCAAAACCTCTATGAGAGAGTCGTTTTTCCCTCATGGACCTCTATAACTGAGAGTACTACTTGTTTGAACTTTTTTTTAAATGGCCACCCGTGAGTTTATATAATAATATCCTGTTTGATGAAATAGTGTTCTATTCAAAACTATTTTGTGTTTTTCTTTCATCTAAATAACATTATGTTTGTGTAGGTATCACATTCTTTCTATCTTACTGCACTATCGCAGTGACCAAACTTGAATGTCGTATCAATAACAGTTGATTAGTATCAATTAAGGCGAAAGGTTCGGTGTTAACAAATAAATCTTTAGGAATAAATAAATAAATCGTTAAGTGATAAGCTTAAGATAGGTATTAGATGCGTTCTAAAGTGGAAAAACTCAATAAACTAGAATGAATAAACAAACTATCGTATATGTTCAATTCTAATCAACACAACCCGAACAATTAGTACCTATATACTACTTATAAACATATTAATCATTCAAAATTAAAATTATTTACTGGCACAATATACAAATTATACAATTGTTATGCAGTCACTATTCCCCAAACTGGGTACAATAAAGCACCCGTATCTTGGGCCTAGGCATTCTCTCTATTGAATATAGGAATAATTTGTAAATTCACAAAATTTCAATTAAAATGTCAACATGAAAATTATTAATTAGAGATAAATTATGTCAATTTGTATGTCAGTGTGTGTGCATGTGTGTGTGTGTGTGTGTGTGTGTGTGTGTGTGTGTGTGTGTGTGTGTGTGTGTGTGTGTGTGTGTGTGTGTGTGTGTGTGTGTGTGTGTGTGTGTGTGTGTGTGTGTGTGTGTGTTAAGATATCACAGTCACTCAATTATTTTAAAAAGTGCTTCTGTGTCATCGTATGTGAGACCCTTCAACCATGTGTTGACTAGCTTTTTGCACTGTGTCAGGAGTAGTCAGTATCCAGTTTCAGAAGTAGCTTCTCTCAAGAAAATGAGAGAAGCTACTTCTGAAACTGGATAAATGAGAAACCTGGATAAGTGAAAAACCTCTATAAGCGAGAATGAGATGGCAGTCCCTTCAACTCTCTCTTATCTAGGTTTGACTGTATACACAGATGACTGTATACCTACATTTTTTTTTCATCCTTCAAAAAAATATCTAGACCATTGAGGAAGGAATCAAATGGAGATGGTGTAATGACATTTAGATACTTTGACATGTAATAGTTTAAAAACCGAAATAATAATCATATAGGCGTCTCTTTCAAATGTACGTAATAAGAATAGACCCACATTATACAGCACAGTTTCGCTATACCTAGTGTCTATATTTTTCGTGACTTGTCGCGCGTGCCTGGTCCGCCATATTGAGTCGAAAAACAATAGCAATGTTCTTATTATATCAAAAAAACTATCGATATTTTGGTTAGTTTTTATTCGTGTTATTAATTTGCTAAAATTTTGAATTTTTATTTAATTTCACTTTTCATATCAAATTTGACAACTGTCATTCCAGAATTAATAAGTACGGCAAGTAATATGGCATGACAGGTGTGAAAGTAACAGCTGTCAAACTTAGAAGTATTATTATCTCCGTAACTATCGAAGCTAGACCATTACTGTCTTAATAGCAATAATAACACTCAATGAGATCTATTAGATTGTTCTAATGACTGCTGTCAAAGCTTAAAAGTGAATTATCTCCGTAACTATCGAAGTTAGACTACTGTTGACTTCATAAAAGTGACAGAGCGCAATTAGATCTATATTTTAATTGACAGCTGTCAAACTTAAAAGTGGATTATCTCCGTAACCATCGAAGTTCGATTATTGCTGTCTTCACAAAAGTGATAGAACTCAACGAGATCTACATTTCGGATGACAGCTGTCAAACTAAAAAGTGGAATACCTTCGTAACTATTAAAGCTAGACTACTGCTGTCTTCACAAAAGTGATAGAGCTCAACAAGACCTACATTTCGGATGACAGCTGTCAAACTTAAAAGTGGAATATCTCCGTAACTATTAAAGCTAGACTATTGCTGTCTTGATACATGTGATAGAGCTCAACGAGACCTACATTTCGGATGACAGCTGTCAAACTTAAAAATGAAATATCTCCGTTAGTATTAAAGCTAGACTATTGCTGACTTGACACAAGTGATAGATCTCAACGAGACCTACATTTCAGATGACAACTGTCAAACTTTGAAGTGCAAAATCTGTGTAACTATTGACCCTAGACCATTGCTGTGTTTACAAAAGTGATAGAGCTTAAAAAGATTTACATTTGATGTGACAGCTCAAACTTAAAAGTTGATTATTTCCGTAATATTGATAGCTGTCATCTGTAAGATATCATATCTCTCTTTGAGCTTTATCACTTTTGTGAAGACAGCAATGGTCTAGCATCGACAGTGACGGAGATAATCCACTTTTAAGTTTGATAGCTGTCATCCGAAATGTAGATCTCATATCAGTTTAGTGAAGAAAGCAATGGTCTATAATAGATAGTTATGGAGATATTCCACTTTTAAGCTTGACAGCTGTCATCCGATATGTAGTTCTTATTAAGTCCTATCACTTTAATTCTAAGTCATACCTCAGTAGGTAAAGCAGTGGAGACTTTTCTAGAGGTGTCTATGGAGTTTTGGTAACAACACGGAACGACATGATACGTCACATTATATCACTTGCCCACACTCATGCACGTAATTCAGCTCATAATCAATGATATACCACAATTTTTCACTAATTATCACTGATAAAAATACAACTTTAACAATATAATACAATGAGGCGACATGTCTTTTCCGCGTTCCCGCCAAAAAACTCGTCCTGCCATTCTAGTGTGGATTCTTGAATATGACAGCTGCAACCTTGACATCTGTAATTTTTTAAATAAAAGTTTGCCATTATGTTTGATTCGGCTAAAATTAATTTGTGTCGATAGTTTTATCGATAGGTACGGGGAAATCGATAAGTGTAGTGTGGTAGTAACAACACTAATCCGCCGTATTATGTACGGTGGGTATGCAGGTTTTTCTCGTCGTTAGGGCAACTCCATTTGATTCCTTCCTCAATGATCTAGACAAGCTTTGTAGCAAATCGCTTTGCCTACAAATATGCTCATATATTTTTTTGCCCTAAATTTAAAATTAAAGAAGTTATAAGCAAAAAAGTGAGAAATCGAATAAAACCTTTTTACATTGCACGGCAACGGGCATTGTAAGGAGATTTTATTCGATTTTAAGAAAAAAATACCTCTTTGCCTCTTTGGTGCCATTAATGTCCCAAAAATAAAACTGTCCTCTAAAAAATGTAAAGCTCATGTAATATTTCAATGGACTAGGTAGCCAATGCATTTATATAATATCGTATATCCCCCGTGGCTCTACTTCTTGGCTCATCTAGTAGTGTCAAAGGAAATTTCTCTCTCCCGTAGAATAATTATTAAACGTTAATTTTCTATGGTTGTTTACTCTAGGTATAGTACAATCTAATTAAATTACCCGTGAACTTGGTCGTTACCCGTGGCACTACTGAATTTAGTATGACGAACAATTTTCAACTTAAATTATTTTATTTTTTATTTTTTAGTTTAGGAAAATGACAGATATCGTAATGACAGCTGTCAAAATCAAGAATTCGTATGAGTTTCATGACAAGTGTCAAAGTAACAGCAGTCATTTTCTAGAATTTATACGAGTCTCGTGACAGGTGTAAAAGTGACATCTGTCATATTCTAGCATCCATACTAGAATAGCATAGCAAAATAGGCTATTGTTTTCTTGACAAAAGTGAAAGAGCTCAACAATATCTACATTTCGGATGACAGCTGTCAAACTTTAAAGTGGATTATCTCCGTAACTATCCAACCTAGACTATTGTTGTGTTCACAAAAGTGTTAGAACTCAACGAGATCTACACTTCAGTTGACAGCTGTCAAACTTAAAAGTTGATTATCTGCCTTAGTGTCAGTAGTATCATTGATTTGTTCCATTGATGGTACAAATGACACAACTTTGTAGCCTTAGTACCATTAAAGAAAAAGGAGGATATTGGCATGCATTTATTTTGTACTGTCACAAAAATATAAAATTAAAAAAAAAGAAACTTCTAAAAGCAAATAAAATAAAGTAATACAACTACCGGCGTAGTTTTTCTAGAAATAGTGGCACATTAATTTCACCATTACATGCTGCAATTTTGAACATGCTGTATATATGCATTTCGCTCAATGACGAGTTTTGACCGTTTTTAAACGGCATTGTTGTTATCGCGCTTACAGCGGTGAATGCTGGATCTTCCTTAAGCGTTTTCAAAAGATGGCCTAATGTTGTGGGTCTTGTCTTAACTTTTGTTAACTTGAACATTCCACCCTTCACATACGTTATATTATTTGTTCTATGTCTTTCGCCAAAACAACACCATGTTGCTTTCTTCGGCATTCTGTTTTTGAAAATAACACTTGACTTGACTAATTATATATTTCCATAATTCATCCATCCATTTAATCATAATTCCACCCTTCCTCAATAGCTCGTAGCACAATGCACAGCCCAATAATTTTGTTCAAATTTGTATCATTGTTTTACGGTTGAATGTTTAGCTTCTTTGCTTTTCCGGTCAAAGTATACTGGAAATAAAAATAACGTTCCACTTGCGCTAATTTCCTCATTCTCCAATACATCAATATTTATGATGGTACTACTGATCCTAAATAATTGTCACCCATTTATGGTACTAAGGATAGAAAGTTGTGTCACTTGTACCATCAATGGAACAAATCAATTGCACTACTGACACTAAGGCCAAAACCTTAACTATCCAGCCTAGACCATTGTTGTGTTCACAATAGTGATAGAACTCAACAAGATCTACATTTCGTATGAAAGCTGTCAAACTTAAAAGTGAATTATCTCCGTTTTGTGAACACAGCAATAGTCTAAGATCGATAGTTACGGAGATAATAAAATTTTAAGTTTGACAGCTGTCATACGTAATGTAGGTCTCGTTTAGCTCTTTCACTTTTGTGAAGAAAACAATAGCCTAGTTTCGATAGTTACGGAGATAATCTCTGATCACTTTTAATTTCATAGTTGTTATAGTTGTTATCCGAAACGTAGATCTCGCTGAACCTTATCATTTTTGTGGCGACAGCAATGATTTATAATCAATAGTCACGGAATTAATCGACTTTCAAGTTTGACAGCCGTCACTTTGAGAGGTGTCATTTTTTAAAGTAATTGTTATTGTTATTTCATTGGATTATTTTATGTCGAGATTGATTACGGGTAAAAAAGGGCTATAAAAAATTATTATATGGTTTTATATACATAAAAGCCGTGGTGGTCTAGAGGTAGTGACACCCGCCTTGCAATCGTGAGGTCGTGAGTTCAAATCCCCGGTCCCGTACCAATGAGTTCTTCGGAATTTATGTACGGAATTTCACACCACTGGCTTTTCGGTGAAGGAAAACATCGTGAGGCAACCTGCATACGTCCTTAGAAGAAATTCGATGGCGTATGTGAATCCACCAACCCGCACTGGACCAGCGTGGTGGATATGGCCCAATCACCCCTCGTGGGTAGGCCTACGTCCTGCAGTGGACTATTAAAAGGCTGGTACAGTACAGTATAACAAATGAAATTCTCTTTAGCCAGCCCAGTCGTGTCACAGGAAATAATAATGCCCGTGACACTACTGGAAACAGAGTTGTGTCATGGGAAATGTACTTTTACCCGTAGCACTACTAGTAGTGTCACGGGAAAGTAAAATTTCCCTTCGCTCTACTAGTTGAGCCAAGCAGTTGAGTCACGGGGGATAGACGCATAATATTCATTCTATCTCGATCGTGCTCCGATGCTTCCCTCTTAGACGCTGTCTCTTTCTTTCTTACTATAACTATAACTCACGGTCTGGCCCTGGGGCCACACATCAGCACATCGTGGGGTCGTCGGTAAACATGTCAGAAGTCAGATGTTGAAGCCGATTGCCTTGGGGTCGACACATTAATAAATAGGTACGTGAGTAAATTGTACCTTCAATGATACGAGTCAATCGGGATTAAATATTTTAATTTACCAAAGCACGAAATATGTATTACAAATAATTATAATTTAATTTCTTATGTTTTAATTATTTTTATCTCCAGGTACAATGTAAACCGTTTTTACCGACTTTCAAAAAGGAGGAGGTACTATGTTCATCTTTAGTATTTTGTTTTTTTATACTTATGTTCATCGAAATTTTCGTCAATTGTGAACCTATTTAAAAAATGTTGATTAAATTTTAATTCGAAAGGGTATATTTCCGATCTGGTCCCATTTAAATTTTATCGTAATCGGCTGAGCCGTTTTTGATAAATCTACAATAATGTATAATGTACACGGACGGATGTCACATCGATTCGTGCAAAATATTCGAATTCTATACACGGCGGAAGTCGGTGTTGCCATTTTTTGCAAAAAATAATTATACATGCATAGCCAAAATGGTTTAAAATTGAACCAAAATGACAAAGAAAACAAAATCGTGCGGGATGCCAGTTTCTGTAGAAGAGGGCAGCCACTGAGGAGATAATAATATGGGAGAATTGCTTGGTTTTTTAGCTAATTCTACGCAATCACCATGCAAAATAATTCCTGAAATATTTTCTTTACGATTTTGACCACACCGTCTTGTGATGTGATCTCTATTTAACATCATGTTGCGACCTATGGCTGTATAAAGACCACAAGCTTGTCCATTTACACATGGTTACATCTATCATCATAGGCGTGTAGCTTTGGAAATCGGTATTGTATCTAGGTGGTAAGATATTAAAACATTTTTGGACTTATTTCAGGGTCTGGATCTGGATAATATTGAAGTAAATCTGCCACTGGCGCTTCCTGATCTTCATAAAAATCACAGGCTAGAAGATATTCTCTTTTAGAATAGTCATCACCTTTGCAAAACATTTCACCTGCAAAATAACAATTTTAATGTTATTTTATACTTACAAAAAGAATATACTACAAAAAACTGTGATTCAGACTATCATTACGATCAACGGTACTAACTTAGAATTCCAAAATAATCAGCTGTTTCATATATTTTGACAATTCTGAGTTGCCCATTATTAAAAGTTATTCAGAATCACACCATTTCTGTAGTCCTGTAGATTTTAAGAAATTAAGACATACTATTTACCTACGGGTTGTATTTAATCGAGTGCCTATTAATTTGAACCGAGCGAAAATGTATTCGAATTAAAGGCATACGGAAATACTGAATGGGCGACAAAAAGCGATCGAAAACAAATGCCTACATCAGCAACTTAACACTAAATATTTGAGATACTTTCACTTGATTCATTGTGATTGCAGGGTCACATTGGATGCAAGCCGCTTTCAATCGATCGTATTGGAAATCTATAGGGAAGGCCTATGAACAGCGGCACGTCCTATTGCTAATAATAATGATGATTACTTTTTGTTTCTCACTATGATGTAGACATCTACATCATTTGCTTCTGGCACTTCGCCGGCCGCTGCCACTGCACGTTTGCTTCGCTCGTTCGGCTCATGCGTTGTTTGTCATGTTCTAACCTATTCTTTGTTTCACACATAATCTTTATATGACGAAATTTGTAGAAACTTTATTCGTCTAATAGTTATTTGGCCTAGTGAAAGATTTGACAAATGGTAAATTGTCATTATAATAAACAATAATTCTACCAAATGAAACGTCGTATGAAAATTTGCTAATAGTTTGTGGTCAAAGTGAAACATAGGTGAAACGTTAGTTGGCAAGTGATAATCGGCCGAACGATTTTCCTCGAAAAGGCAGGAAATAACTTCTGTGACAATATTATTACCGCAGCTCATCAAATGTTGACTACCGGTGCATCTACTTTATATAATTTGGGTATTGTACCTTCTATGTCCATTATGTGTACAGGAGTTTTAGACTCGAGTGCTCCAACGCAATAATGTTCTTCAGTGAGGTCAGGATGCCAATACATGATAGCATCTCTGCATGAAGTTCCCGCAATCGGCAAGAGAATTCTGTCCTGTGTGCAGTCAAAACTTACAAGTATATATACAAGTATGTACCTACTTATATCGCGTGGGCGTAGGCAAGGGGATTTCATGGCTTTGAACAAATCTTATAATGTCCTCTGATTATTGTTGTTATTGTCTTTTGTTGAGAATCAATGCCCACCTATTCTAAATGGGAAAAAATATTTCGATCATCAGAAAATCTCTCAAATCCCTAGGTACAAAAAAAAATGAAACAAGGAATCATATATCCATCCATCAGCCAAAAGACGTCCACTGCTGGACATAGGCCTCCCCTATGGATCTCCAATAAGACCGGTTGATAGCGGCTTGCATCCAGCGCGATCCTGCGGCCTTAATGAGGTCATCTGTCCACCTTGTGGGTGGACGTCCTACGCTGCGCTTGCCGGTACGTGGTCTCCACTCGAGAACTTTTCGACCCCACCGGTCATCAGTCCTCCGCGCTATGTGCCCTGCCCATTGCCATTTCAACCTGCTAATCCGTTGGGCTATGTCGGTAACTTTGGTTCTTCTACGGATCTCCTCATTTCTGATTCGATCACGCAGAGAGACTCCGAGCATAGCCCTCTCCATAGCTCGTTGGGCTACTTGGAGCTTACTGATAAGGCCCATAGTGAGAGACCACGTTTCTGTGCCATAAGTCATCACTGGCAACACACACTGGTCGAAAACTTTCGACTTGAGGCACTGAGGTATGTCGGACGAGAAGACACTACGTAATTTTCCGAACGCTGCCCAGCCGAGTTGGATTCGGCGATTGGCCTCTTTGTTGAAGTCGGACCTACCTAACTGGACTACTTGTCCTAGGTAGACGTACGAGTCAACGACTTCAAGAACCGAGTTTCCAACAGAAATCGGGGTGGGTAAAACATGGGAATTAGACATGACTTTCGTCTTGTCCATGTTCATCTTAAGACCCACCTGTTGAGAAACCCGATTGAGGCCTTCGAGCATCGTGCTGAGCTCTTCCATCGATTTTGCCATAACTACTATATCGTCGGCAAACCGAAGGTGAGTGAGGTATTCTCCATTGATATTGATGCCGAATCCTTTCCATTCCAGGAGCTTGAAGGCGTTCTCCAAAGTAGTCGTAAACAGTTTCGGAGAAATTACGTCTCCCTGTCTTACGCCTCTTTTTAAAGGGATCGCCTTGGAGCTCTCTTCCTGTACTCGGACTGACATAGTGGCGTTATTATACAAGCACTTCAACACTTCGATGTACCGATAGTCAATACGGCATCGTTGGAGAGATTCAAGCACAGCCCATGTCTCGACCGAATCAAAGGCTTTTACATAGTCCACAAACGCTAAGCAAAGTGGCAGATTATACTCTTCGGTCTTCTGTATAACCTGCCGCAGCGTATGAATGTGGTCCATGGTGCTAAAGCCTTTTCGGAAACCGGCTTGTTCGCAAGGCTGAAAGTCATCAAGCCTGCGCTCGAGACGGTTCGTAATGACCCTTGAAAACAGCTTATAAACATGGCTCAGAAGTGAGATGGGTCTGTAGTTCTTCAATAAGGTGCTGTCACCTTTCTTGAAAAACAACACCACCACGCTTCTGTTCCATGCTTCTGGCGTGATGCCCTCGAGGACGACGGTGTTGAAAAGCTTCTGGAGGACTTTTAGTACCGGTGTTCTACCCGCTCTCAGCAGCTCTGATGTGATACCGTCGTCACCCGGCGCCTTGTTGTTTTTAAGCTGATTCAGGGCCATTCTAATCTCGTACAGGCTGATGTCCGGGATATCTTCGGTGAAGTGTCGGGTCAGCTTGGCTCTTGGATCTTTGGCCGCGCTGCTAACAGGCTTAGCGACCGAAGCGTATAGCTGTCCATAGAACCTTTCGATCTCCTCTAATACCTCTGCCTTGGTCGACGCTACACTGCCATCTTCTCTCTTCAGCTTTGTCAACTGGCTTTGCCCAATAGACGAATTCCTCGCGAACACTTTGGAGCCTTTGTTCTGCTCTATTGTCTCTTTAATATGTTTAGTATTAAAGAGACAATTTCGCACCGCACGGATTTTGAAATTTGTCCATTGAGCTGCCTATATGACTTTGCATCATCGGAAGACTGCAGTCTCTGTAAGCGTCGTTCGGCCATAAGATTTAGAGTTTGATCGGAAAATTTTTGAGGTCTATTTGTACGACGGGGTCTAAAGAATTTAGCACCCACCGCCTGGACAGTGTCGTGTGATAATCATATATATAGGTACATATATCTAAAGAACTAGAAAGCCGTTAAGGTTTTTACTATGGCGGTACAAAATATCTCATAACTATAACATAACTAGCGGTGTCATACTCCCTGGCAGGACCACATCGTTATATCTATACTATAATAGATAGTGGAAAAAAATGTACATAATTTGTACAGAAATACTAAAATTTGTACATAAGTACTTTTAGAGTAATCGTCAAATGAATGTGGTCCTGCCAGGGAGTATACTCCCTGGCAGGACATTTTCAAAGAGGTGATGCATGTAAATAATTGTACAGAAATTGTACTCCTCAAAAGCGCTTACAGCTTTGGTCTATGTTAGGTGAATGAAATTTTAATCACGTTTCATTATTTCGCAGAAAAGTGCGCCTGTTTTAATTTACATAGCAACGTGCGATCAGAAATGTATCGTATTTGAGTAGGCGTTGTCATATATTTTGTAGTCGCCATTTCATTCCAAAGACTTACACTGTTGGACATAGGCCTTCGCTATAGATCTCCAATAAGATCGGCTTGAGGAGGCTTGAATTCAGCTCGATTCTGCGGTCTCAATGAGATCACCCGTCCATCTAAAGGATGTAGTAGAAAGGTTATCGAGTGGAGACAACGCACCGGCAAGCGCACCGTCGGATGTACATTCATTCGAAGATTACTCTAAAAGTACTTATGTACAAATTTTAGTATTTCTGTACAAATTTGTACAAATTATGTACAATTTTCCACTAACTATTATATAGATATAACGATGTGGCCCTGCCAGGGCTAGCGACCCGTCCCGGCTTCGCACAGGTGTTCGCACATTAGGTTTATCTCAAAGAGTTATTTTTGTGATAAACATTTCAAAAATTCGTCGCGAATGCAGGACTCGAACCTGCCTCTCTCGGAACACAGCCTGACGGTCTTCCAACTGAGCTAACTCGCAGTCAGTTGTTCTCACTAGTTCTACGATCGGACTGATGGGTCGAACTAATGAGAACAAACGTCTTCAAGTGTCTTCAAATAAATTCTTGTTTACCTAAAACTGGAATTTATTACCTGAAGACATTTGTAGATAGATAGATTACGGCGTGTACACTTTATACATATAACCTAACATGATTATAATCATTGTTAGATAAACATGCGCCTCGTTATAGTAAGTTTTAACTAACACGTTAATTAAGCTGTAGGTACGCACCCTTATTTTTATGGAATATTAGACTTTTAACTGGGGCAAAGAAGATATAATAATATGACTGGGGTAACAGCATCTTAAGCATTTGGATACCGTTCTAAATTTAAATGCTGTTAACATAATTAAAGTTATTGCTAATGTACACACTTTGATAAATAATCTAAGTGTACACATATGATTTAACGGAGATAAAGTTTTGATCAATACTTGCTTACAATTTTTGAAAGCATATTTTTTTGACCATATCTTGGTGGTGGCTTAAATTTAAGCCATTCTATATGGCATTAATTAAAGTACTTAATGCTATTTGGGGGGTATTTTTATCAGGAGTATAATAAGAAGAACACAAAACACTATTTTATATCCCTTTTTAGGGTTCCGTACCTCAAACGGAAAAAAACGGAACCCTTATAGGATCACTTTGTTGTCCGTCTGTCCGCCTGTGTGCATGGCAAGACTCTTGAACGCGTTAAGATATCGAGTTGAAATTATATACTGTATAAACTGTATACGTATATCGATGAACTCTTGTAGTTGTGTAAAAAAAAACTTCTCAGTTATCGTTTAAAAAAGTTAAAGCCGTTTGTCGTAAAAAACCGCATATTTCGCGCTCACAAAAATCAAAACCTACAGGGTACTTTCCGTTGAAATAGAACTATGAAATTTGGCGAGAAGCATTGTCTCAGTGTACACATATAGGAATAAATCTGAAAACTGTACATTTTTATTTATATCACAAAAAAATAGGGCCTCAAAATTCACAAAATATGGGTTCAAAATTCAGAGTGAGTAAATCGTATCATGTAAAGTATCATATAAAAGAACTTCATTAGCACATGCTAAAACAGGTTTTTAATTATTTTAATAATGTGTTTGTACGGAACCCTCGATTTGCGAGCCTGACTCGCACTTGTCCGGTTTTTTTACTATCTATTTTACATCAAAAAATAATAGGAGACGATACCTTGCATATAATTTTATTGTTAACAATTGGCTCCTTGACTTCGCCGGTGCAAAAGAATTTTCGTTTTTTCCTCATTATTAGAGTGCTTATTTCCAGTACAGTTTTAATGCTGTTTCCTGGTAATTAAAAAAATAGTATGATAAAAACATAATATATCGTGTTTTATGCGTACTTATAAATAGTCGCTTTGGTGGTGAACAGAGGTCAACCCACATTTTTAGTAAAATTAGTTACATATATAATTAAAACCAATTATTATATTTAAACGGAGATTCAATAGCCTTATTATTTTCCTTATACGACTCAATTTTCATCAAAATCGGTCCCTTAATTGCTCATTATCTCAAAACTTGATTTTGTGGGTTAGCTCTCTTCACCATCAAAGCGACGAAATTTTGTCACGGGAATAGCCAGGAGTGATTATGGTGCTCAAACTCCCCTCCTCTAGCAAAATTAAAAATATTCTGTATCACGTTATAAAATATAGGGCGAATGAAACTTAATGGTGCCTCCAGACGTAGCTACTCCTAACTTTAAATTTGCTACTGCGCAACGACTTGCCTCGTGTTCACGTTTGTATAGTAATACATACTTACATACCTATTACAATACGTATATACCAGATTGTGAAAAATGCCACAAAACGTTGCCTTTTGTTTTCTTCTGCCCTTTATCGAATACATTGAATTACATAATATTTTTGTTCTTGGCATTCACGACAGGAGGTAAGCCCCTTGTATCCTTATGCTTCCTTACTAAAAAATAATCCTTACTAATCCTTTCCTCACTAATATTATAAAACCGAAACTGTTTGCTAGATTGTTACTTTTTCGTGCATGGGATACACTCAGATAAACGAGTAGACAGACTTAATTTTTGGATACGATTATGTACCTACCTAGTTCAAAGGTTAGAATGTGACATAGGATAATTTTACCAGGAAAAAAAATGGTCCCAGTGGGACATAATAAAAAAAAATTGCGAGCGAATCTCGTATTCTGATTACAAGCTTGCCTTTTCCTCCATTAATGGCATCAAGTTCGCGTGTTCCCCTGGCTTGTGTCTCTCTGCTGTTCTGTTGCTTCATGTAATTCGATAAGCGGTTCATTGCGTCTACAAACTCGTCGATAGGACCTGTATATAAAATAAATTTATCTAAAAATGTGGTAAATATCTCAAGCTTAGATTAAAAATTGGTCCAATTATTAATCAAGATCGCCGATGGCTAAAAATAAGTTCTAATATAGGCCGATGCTGCGCATAGGTATCTCCTGGCGCAGCGAACATAACGAATCAACATTTTCTTTGTATAAAGGTTCTTTCCAAATTTGGCAAATGCGCCGATCGCGCGAAGCCAAATGCCTCCAATGGGGAAAGAAGGAAAAAAAAGTATTTTCATGTTCTTCATAGAGCTTTTACAACAAGAGAGAGCGCTGTCGCCGCCTCGTCGCTTTAGGCAATTCTCAATCACAAAAATGTTTAGAAAATCTTGCCATGTAGGTATTGGAATTTGACACTACTGAGAGAAAAACACAACTAGCCACTAAATCGAGATATTTTTATGTCTCTTTGCCATATTAAATCAATGCACCTCCTGCTTTTTTTCGATCGGCCATAATATCCCTCTGGTATCTCTGTGATCTTCTTATATACATTTTTTTTCAGTTATGTACATATGCTACGAGTATGCTGAAAATAAATTTTCAAACAATGAAGTGTAACTAAATGCTTAGGTTGTACCTGTCCCAAAACTTCCTCCGTCTAAATAGTTTAAAAATTGATAGAATCTCAGAGCTTCATCCGATTCTATCTCATCCATCACCGGTCTCTGAAAACAACTACAATTTAATTTCTAAAATATTTAACTTGACCTTTGAGTACATCATATTTGATATTTATATATTTGGTATGTGTTTTTGATTATTCATAATAAAACTTACAAATTTTCCACTCCAAGCACCAACATCAGAGTACAAGGAATTGACTCGACTGGGCATCCAGTCTAAAGAAGAACGTGCTAGTAAAATCGGGTGCTGTAATCATAAACAATCAAATGCACAGTACCTATGTAATTAATTCGTCTGTAGGATTACAAAAAAAAATTAGACACTTAGGTATTTTTTACTTTGCCAATCAAACAAAAAATAGCAACTAAAGATTAAGTCAGTCAAAAGTCATGAGTATGGGAGTTCACGACGGCCAGTTCTTTCCTAGCGTCCACCTCCTGAGAGCACCTGGGTGAACTGTGGAAAGATTTTGTTTTACAACGGCTCACCTCTCACATAAAGCTATTAAACTTTTGTACACAGCCCTGGTACGATCTAAGTTAGAGGCAAGTGCTTGCGTGTGGAGCCCACATGAGGCGACTTACATATTAATTTTGGAAAAGGTACAGAAGCGGTTTTTACGTTACTTATACAAAGTGATATATGGCTATTACCCGTTTCTGTACCCCACCAAATTTCTCCTTGGCATGCTTGGATTTAATTCACTAGAGTCCCGAAGAACATGTGAACAGATCTCAATGGTGTTGAAAACTTTGCGGGGATACATTGACTGCCCTGACATTATATGTGAGGCAAGTCGCCTATGTGTGCCTGAGCAGCGTTCTAGATTTCGAGATGGAAGTGTGCCGCTATTCGCGCCCATCCCGGCGCGAACAGCTGCGCGACAACAATCTCCAATTTTCCGGGTTCAATAACACCTGAACCGGATTATGACAGCGTATCCTCAATTGGACTTATTCGCGGATAATTGGACCGTCATAGAAAGATGCTGCTCTGCTTACGGCCAAAAAATTAATAAGTAGTAATAACTAATATAATAAAATTAAGGTTAACGTTTATTCATAAGACTTATATGCAATTGTTTAGACTGATTAATTAGAAATATGTTTTGAATTGTTGATTATCTTGTGTTCCTATATTTTTTAGAATAATTTTAAAGTACCTGTTATGTATATAGTTTCTTAGGTAAAGTATAAAATGTAGCGTATTGGATTTGTGTAATCTGTAAAGCTATATTTTACTGTAAATAATAAATAAATAAATAAATAAATAAATAAATAAATAAATAAATAAATAAATAAATAAATAAATAAATAAAAAATAAATAAATAAATAAATAAATAAATAAATAAATAAATAAATAAATAAATAAATAAATAAATAAATAAATAAATAAATAAATAAATAAATAAATAAATAAATAAATAAATAAATAAATAAATAAATAAATAAATAAATAAATAAATAAATAAATAAATAAATAAATAAATAAATAAATAAATAAATAAATAAATAAATAAATAAATAAATAAATAAATAAATAAATAAATAAATAAATAAATAAATAAATAAATAAATAAATAAATAAATAAATAAATAAATAAATAAATAAATAAATAAATAAATAAATAAATAAATAAATAAATAAATAAATAAATAAATAAATAAATAAATAAATAAATAAATAAATAAATAAATAAATAAATAAATAAATAATAAAACTTGAAAGCCCCCTTATTTGATATTGGTGACGGTACACCTGAGAAATTTGGTGCTGGCCAGCTATGGATGACAAATTGAAAGTGTAGCGTTTGACTCATAAAGTATGTTCCTAAATCTATTTTATGTAATTTGATTAATATTAATCACATGTCTTAATTTATTAATTATTTAGGTATTTTTGATAAATAAAAGCTTATTTAACGCAATTTTTCTAGTGTGTATCCCACGCTAATTTAATTATTTTGAAGTTGTACTCGTAGTTGATAGAACAATATAATCATCATTTTTAATATTTATTTTCCTTCTTTTTAGTTTGAAATTTCACTTTGGACTCTATTTCTTTAAATTTTACTAAAAGTCTCAAATATCGATGTATTTATTTTATTGATATCTTTATTCAATTGTGAATGAAATATATGCTACATTTTTGGTTCTGTGGCGCTTACCGAAAACGCTCAAAATATATAGCACTACTAACCTGAACAGATTTCATAACCAGGTGGACGGTGGAAACTAAATATTTCCCAAGGAACACTCAGGTGGACAAAGGTGAGCCGTTGTAAAAAAAAACTTTCCACGGTTCACCCAGGTGGTCTCAGGAGGTGGACGGTGGGAAAGAACTGGCGACGGCGACGTTAATTTTATGTAGTAGTATAGGTATTGCAGATAGTGTTTATTATCCTTGAGAAGTTTTCTATGATTTTAGTGAAACGAAATTTTATAAAGATTTATTTACTATTTTCCCAGCTTTGTTATAAACCAATTATTTGGCTTGGTACCAAACTTAATAAGAAATAATTACTCACCAAGGACGGCAGTTTGGTAGAAACATTTTTAATGTATGTATTTAAAAAAATCAGCAATAACGATATTTTTAACATGTCTAACGCTCTTTAATACTTCACACCAACTAAAATTTATCAACAAATCGAGTATCAGCTAGGTAAAGAGTTATCAGCATACCTACTCTTATTTTATAGGTAGGCAGTTAGTTATATTTTATAGATTTGTTAACCCATTTTAATTGCTTGAGGCTTTGATATTTATGGGCGTTTTTGATCACGTGATACTGTGCAAATTTGGTAAAAGTATTAAAAAAACCCATAATATTTTTAAATTATCTAGCATGAAAATAGCCTTATTGCACCTTTTAAAATCCATTTTTAGGGTTCCGTACCTCAAAAGGAAAAAGGGGTTCCGTTTTTTCCTTTTTAGGTATAGGATCACTTTGTTGTCCGTCTGTCCGTCGGTCTATCTGTCCGTCTGTATGTATGTCTCTTTATCTCGGGAACGCGTAAAGATATCGAGTTGAAATTTAAACTATACACGTATAACTATAGTCTCTTGTAAGTGTGTAAAAGAATAACTTCTCACTTATCGTATAAAAAAGTTAGAGCCGTTTATGTCGTAAAAAACGCATATTATGACACTCACAAAAATCAAAACCTACGGGGTACTTCCCGTTGACATAGAACTATGAAATTTGGCGAAAAGCATTGTCTCAGAGTACACATATAAGAATAAATCTGAAAACCGTACATTTTTATTTCAATCACAAATAAATAGGGCCTAGATTCATACAATATGGGTTGAAAATTCAAAGTGAGTAAATCGTATCATGAAAGGGCTTCATTAGTACACGCTAAAACAGGTTTTTAATCATTTTAACAATGTGTAATTTTCGATGTATAACGGAAAAAGTTATTATAGTATAGAGATTTTAACAACTTGTTTCCCAATTTTGTGAAATTTTCTGGATTTGTACGGAACCTTCGGTGTGCCTGACTCGCACTTGTCCGGTTTTTTCAGTTGGTAATTAATTGGGGTTTTCGAGTTACAAGCATCGAAAGGAGAGAATAAGACTTTATATTGTAGGTAGCTACTATCAACATCAATTAATATGTTCACAAAATCTCAATTGAATTTATAGATTTCTCGTATGATTAATTTAGTAATGTAATTAATATATAGTTAATATATTGAGCATTATTTCAATCTTAAACTTTTAAGGTTATAGTCAGGGGCGTAGCTACCGACGTATTTGTCGTATCAATTATACGGTGCCCCCTGGTCACGGGGTTCCCCGACGTGCGTAAGCAAGCATTAGTGAAAACTTCCCATTTTTATTTCAGAAATGACAATAGTTAAAAATGCAATTTCTTTTGTGAGAAACATTTACCCTTCATAAGGGCCCCCAAACAAATTATATGGGGCCCCGGCAAGTCACGCTACACCACTGCCTATAGTAATAACAAGACGTTGGCTAGACTAGTCTGACCAATGGGAAATACAAATGCTTTGCTTTCACTAAAAATAGTTGTTTTGTATGAATTTTGACAGGTCCATCCCTCTCGCACTGCTCTCGCAGCGAAAGGAAAAAATCTCACTGACATTTTTTTTTCACCTTTGTTCGACTATAGATCGATTTTAACATGTTTTAAATTCAAAAAGAAATTTGCAAGAAATTTTCAATTCGATACTTCTGTGCGCGCATCTTGAGATCTAGAAGGTCTTGGACACTCTTGACAGACGGAAGAAGAGACAGACTGAGTGATGGTAAGTGCAGTTTTTTCATTTTTATGTCGAAACCCTAAAAATGAACGGAAATCATTAATTGACTGCCTCGATGGCTCAGTGGTTAGTAACCCTGACTCCTGGGTCAAAGAGGCGTGGGTTCGATCCCCACCCAGGGCAAGTATTTATGTGATGAACATAGGTGTTTGCTCTGTGTCTGGGTGTTATTTAGTTACTATCGTATTATTTAGTTATTGTAGTATTTATGGCTAATAATTCAATTCAATTGTTATTTTGACGATTCGTAGGGTGTTGCTCTTTGTATATTTTTGTATACGAATGTATGTAATGATCCCTATTGAAAATAAATGATTATCTATCTTATCTATCTATCTATCTATCTATATAAGTATGTATTTAAAAATATGTATATGTAGTATATCAGTCTCTGGCAGCCATATCACAAGCTTTGCTTAGTTTGGGGTCAGAGGCCGTGTTTAAGATGTCCCCAAATATTTATTTATTTATTTTTAACACAGTGGTTTTTTTTTCATTCATCAACATCAAAAAAATACCAAGTTAATTACATAATTATATTATAATTATATCAATATAAATATATTATTTGAATCGTATCAGATTCCGGCTCAAACTTGCACGCGTGTGTACTCTTCTTCAGAAGTCCGGAACCCCACGAGGTACCTTGGGCCATGTTCGATCATCACGGTTATCCTTGATATTTCTCATTGCTGAACGTAGAGCTGGTTTGTTGGCCATCTACATAGACATAATTAGATCGGTGTTAAATTCAATACAATTCATTCTACTAGCCACGAGTACTTAATGGGCAGATCTTGGTCAGTTTATATTTAACCGTCTTACCACAAAAGTTTTACGCACGCTTTAGACAATGTTTACCATTACTAATTGCATCGTAAAACAGTGTTTAAAGCGTGTTTAAATTTTTTGTGGTAAGGCGGTAAATGTTTGTGGTTAGCCTGTTCACTGCACACTGTCTCCGTACGCTAAGTTACATGGGACTCATTTTTGAACTTCGCACGCCTTGGCCGTATACGGAACTTGTATGGAGCACTCGTAACTTCCACAGATATAATATAGTGTTTTCATACAATCTGTCAAAGTTCCGTATACGTTTCCAAGCGTTCGAAGTTTATAAATAGAGCCCCTGGGGACTCATTTTTGAATTATTTAGAGTCCTGAGTGAAGCGAGGGGTTCAAGTCGCCCAAGACAAAGACAGACTTGATTCTAGTGGTGCATACTCTACGTCTTTTCATACCTCTTGCGAGAAAATAAAACACCAGGAATATGAGTACTTAATACTTACGTCATAAACCTTCAGACACTAAAGGTGGGCACACACGGTCAGTTAAACTGATCAGTTTTTCGCGTCACTCCAAATGGGGCTCATTCAGTAAATTAATAGGTAGGAATTTGTGGTACACGATTTGAACCACTACCTGAAGCTGAGCTCACACGATGCTATGATCGCACCTGTTCATCAGATCAGTGCAGCGGGGGCCTAATGTTGATAACTATTGCTGGTAAGCTTAATTGAAGAAACTAAATGACACCACTATCTTATTCGAAAAATATAGATGCTACAAAAAGTTGATGGGAATCAAAGTTGTAGGAAATCAAATTTCAAACAACTATGAATCCGTTAATTTCTCATTAAAGAAAAAAATAACAAAAGTTATTAAAGAAAAAATATGGCACACCTATCTTATTGAAGAAAATATCTTTCCTATAAAAAGTTCAAAGGAATCAAAGTTGTAGGAAATCAAATTACAAACAACTTTGGTTCCAATAATTTCTCATGAAAGAAAGAAATAACAAAAGTTATTGAAGAAACAAAATCTTAGTTATTGAAGAAACAAAATCTTATCTTATTCAAAACAATATCAATCCTAGAAAAAGTTGATGAGAATCAAAAATGTAGGAAATCAAATTTCAAGTAACTTCGGCTTCAATAATTTCTCATGAAAAATTTAAATAACATGTTATGGAAGAAACAAAATAGAACCACTAACTTATTAAAAAAAATATCGATCCTGGAAAAAGTTGATGGGAATCAAAGTTGTAGGAAATCAAATTTCAAACAACTTTGGTTCCGATAATTTCTCATGAAAAATTGAAATAACACAAGTTATCGAAGAAACATCATGGCACCACTGGTTTATTAAAAAAATATCGATCCTATAAAAAGTTGATGAGAATCAAAGTTGTAGGAAATCAAATTTCAAGAAACTTCGGCTTCGATAATTTCTCATGAAAAATTGAAATAACAAGTTATGGAAGAAACAAAATAGAACCACTAACTTATTAAAAAAAATATCGATCCTGAAAAAAGTTGATGGGAATCAAAATTGTAGGAAATCAAATCTCAAACAACTTTGGTTCCGATAATTTCTCATGAAAAATTGAAATAACACAAGTTATCGAAGAAACATCATGGCATCACCGGCTTATTAAAAAAAATCGATCCTAGAAAAAGTTGATGAGAATCAAAGTTGTAGGAAATCAAATTTCAAGCAACTTCGGTTTCGATAATTTCTCATGAAAAATTGAAATAACATGTTATGGAAGAAACAAAATAAAAACAACTAACTTATTAAAAAAAATATCGATCCTGAAAAAAGTTGATGGGAATCAAAATTGTAGGAAATCAAATTTCAAACAACTTTGGTTCCGATAACTTCTCATGAAAATTTGAAATAACGCAAGTTATGGAAGAAACAAAATGGCACCACTGTCTTATTAAAAAAATATCGATCCTGGAAAAAGTTGATAGGAATCAAAGTTATAGGAAATCAAATTTCAAACAACTTGTGTTCCGATGATTTCTCATGAAAAATTGAAATAACACAAGTTATCGAAGAAACATCATGGCATCACCGGCTTATTAAAAAAAATCGATCCTAGAAAAAGTTGATGAGAATCAAAGTTGTAGGAAATCAAATTTCAAGCAACTTTGGTTTCGATAATTTCTCATGAAAACTTGAAATAACACAAGTTATCGAAGAAACATCATGGCACCACCGGCTTATTAAAAAAATATCGATCCTAGAAAAAGTTGACAGGAATCAAAGTTATGGAAAATCAAATTTCAAACAACTTTGGTTCCAATAACTTCTCATGAAAAATTGAAATAACGCAAGTTATGGAAGAAACAAAATGGCACCACTGTCTTATTAAAAAAATATCGATCCTGGAAAAAGTTGATAGGAATCAAAGTTATAGGAAATCAAATTTCAAACAACTTGTGTTCCGATGATTTCTCATGAAAAATTGAAATAACACAAGTTATCGAAGAATCATCATGGCATCACCGGCTTATTAAAAAAAATCGATCCTAGAAAAAGTTGATGAGAATCAAAGTTGTAGGAAATCACATTTCAAGCAACTTCGGTTTCGATAATATCTCATGAAAAATTTAAATAACATGTTATGGAAGAAACAAAATAGAACCACTAACTTATTAAAAAAAATATCGATCCTGGAAAAAGTTGATGGGAATCAAAATTGTAGGAAATCAAATTTCAAACAACTTTGGTTCCGATAACTTCTCATGAAAAATTGAAATAACACAAGTTATCGAAGAAACATCATGGCACCACCGGCTTATTAAAAAAATATCGATCCTAGAAAAAGTTGATAGGAATCAAAGTTGTGGAAAATCAAATTTTAAACAACTTTGGTTCCAATAATTTCTCATGAAAAATTGAATTAACGCAAAAAAAAATATCGATTCTGGAAAAAGTTGATAGAAATCAAAGTTATAGGAAATCAAATTTCAAACAACTTGAGTTCCGATGATTTCTCATGAAAAATTGAAATAACACAAGTTATCGAAGAAACATCATGGCATCACCGGCTTATTAAAAAAAATCGATCCTAGAAAAAGTTGATAGGAATCAAAGTTGCGGAAAATCAAATTTTAAACAACATTGGTTCCAATCATTTCTCATGAAAAATAGAAACACTTAACACTATTTATCGAAGTAATATCATGGCTCCACTGTCTTCAAATATGGAACCACCAATTCCCACCTTTTCATTAACTGAATGAGCACCCAGTTGGAGTGACGCGAAAAACTGATCAGTTTAACTGACCGTGTGTGCCCACCGTAAGTGTAGGTACTCACTAAGCAACTCTGTATTGTTCACAATAAAATAAAACAAGTTAGAATATACCTAATTACCTACTAAGTTTCATAGAAAAGCACACAAATACGTACCTAATAAAACAGAAATTGTAAATACTACGTGAAAAACAAGACAATGGCCAGTTCGATTATCATAACCTAATACGGGCATTGTAAAGAGTTTTTATTCCATAAAATCGAACTGGTACGTACGAGCACCAAATAGAATCTATAAAATCGAATAAAACCTCTTACTTCTTAATATGTTCTAAGTTAAGAAAGGACATGTCCACAAAATGTATGGAGGCTGGTATAATAATAATCCAAAATTCGAACCACAACACTCGTTACATTTCGAGAAAGTTCATATTTTTCTGAGTCTATTACATCAGTTAAAAGTACAAATAAAAAAGAATAAAAAAGAGCCCTCCGATTTTTTAAAATTAATTTTGAATTTATTAGGATAAATAAATGTATTTGGCTCAATAGGTAGTTTATCTCTAGCAACCCTGATTAATTAACCTCCAAATTGTTAAATAAAAGCATTTTTACCAATTAGACACACTTTTTGAGTGTTTTTATGTCACATTGTACCTACTAACTGGTCACACTAGTAGGTTATAATTTTTAATTTTAGCAAATTAAGTGATGAATGTGTAAGAATCAGCTACGAATGCAAGTAAAATAACGATTGAAGCACTTTATCATCGCCAAACTAGTAAAAGTAATAAGCTGTATTGTTATTTTTCATACAATTTATTTCTCACATTTAAAAAAAATGGAGGGGTGAAAAAAATCTAAATTAAATATTTTTGGGAAGCCCATAAACCAAGCTTTCAAATGATGTATATATAATCTTGGTTCGATTTTTCTCTGAATAATATACCACTTGTGGACGTCACCTTTTCATACGAATTAGACGTTCCAAATTTAAATCACTTTACTCCCTAGGGAGTTTCATACAACATTATTAACCTGCCACAGCCCTCTAGATTGTGTTAAGACAATAATGACTTATTTTACGTTAAGATTGTACGACATACCTATAATGAGTCATTTTCGAGCAGGTGGTATGAAAAATCACTTAACGTAGTACCTACCTACATATTATTTACTTACTATTTATATCCGTTGATTTAACGTACCCAAATGGCTTTATTGCTCTAGATCTGTACTTTATCAGCTATCCGTCCGTAGGTTTTTTTTTAGGTTTGGCAGGTTAAGCTTAACTTATATGTATAGATTGTATAACTGAGCCTTTGATTATTTACTTGTCAATAATCTAAGAACTGAGCACACACGGTTATTTCAACTGATCTGTTGCAGCGATGGGTATAATTTAATTTAAAATAAAAAAAAAAACAGGCAATACTTGAGACTCGACAAACATATCCAGCGGGGTTATTCACGATTTCAGAGTTGGTTCCACAGTAAAGATGGTCCTAATCAGTAGGTATGTACAATGAAATTCTAAAATATTTCCGTAGTTTACTAGTGTTGTATGTAGCTCCATAGTTATTATATAGGTTTGTAAAAAAGTGAAAGAGAAGAACTGTTTTTAGCCTACCTTTTGATTTTTTCCCGTTTTGGCCACGTTTTTAGTCCGAAGCATATTTGTCTTTATACGTTCTTCTCTCTGTGTTCGCCGTTCATTATCTTGATCATTTTCTTCGATAATCGTTATCATATGATCTACTTGCATATATTTTCGTTGGATATCAACTAGAAAACGGCATCGCTGTAAAGAAGCCAATGAATAGGCATAGTAGAAGCACCAGTTGTGGCCACTGCTCAGGTTTTAGCTTTTTGATGTCTTTAAAAGTAGGTATATTATGAACAATGAAACACCTAAATATTGTTTGTATGAATGTCAAAGTTTGAATATTTATTTAAAAACATTATTTTAAAATCAAAATTGTAAACACAATAATTATATTATATCCGCAAGGGTTTATTTAGGGTATTATTTAAGGGTCGAGGAGTTCCTCGATCTTCGTGAAGAAAGAACAATAAATATGAGGAATATATATATATACCCAGCCCAGAAGGAAGCCACACTATGTTTGTATCCTACATATAATGTCAACATAAAATTCTATAATGCTATACAAAAACACTAATATGTCTATTCAAGAGAGTTATTGATCAGAGTCAACAACTCCCTAGTCACACAAGCCCCCACAAAGTGCATTCCGCCCAAATGTCCCCATTATGCTCGCGGCGTTGCCCCTCTGAATAGCAAGAGAGGCCGCTGACCAAGATCGCGCACAATTTTTTTGCCTCGGCGCACCACGAACCCGCCGTCTCAACGGAAAACGGAACGAAGTCGTACGTTGGTTCCATGCAGGAGTATTTGAGGCTCAAAGAGTTATCTTTGTGATAAGCATTTCAAAAATCTGAAGCGGTGTCGGCAGGCGCGGGTGCAGAGGCGGCGGCCCGAGGGAAACGCCTCAAATACTGTTATGATGTTTATTTTAAGTGCTTTCCACACTAGATTTTAATCTCAAAGAGTTATCTTTAGTTAGTTTTTCTAACCAACTGAGCTAGCTCGCCTCCTACGCAAGCTTCAAATTTCTGAAGTGCTTACACTTCCCAACTTATAGCGTTGGTGGCGCCACCTGTGATACCCGTATTAGACAGGTTATCACTCAACTAGAAGTTATTAGAACTTCTAAAGATTGACGAGAGATGACGCACTGCTAAATCAATGTTATGATGTTTATTTTAAGTGCTTTCCACACTAGATTTTAATCTCAAAGAATTATCTTTGTGATAAGCATTTCAAAAATCTGAAGCGAACGCAGGATTTGAACCTTGCCCCTTCGGATCACTAGCCCGACGCTCTAACCAACTGAGCTAGCTCGCGTAGGACGCGAGCTAGCTCAGTTGGTTAGAAAAACTAACTAAAGATAACTCTTTGAGATTAAAATCTAGTGTGGAAAGCACTTAAAATAAACATCATAACAGTATTTGAGGCGTTTCCCTCGGGCCGCCGCCTCTGCACCCGCGCCTGCCGACACCTGGGTAGCTGGGATGTGACAAGAAACAAATGTGCTTACACACGTCGCATCGCACATGAGGCAACGGCAGAAGGGTCTGCCATGGGATGAAGGTCAGACCATCCGGGCGCTTGCCATCAGAACGGCACAATCCGGGGGGCTCCAGGACACAAGGTACTCCAGCTGATGCCAGGGTACGCCTCAAAATATCATTAAGCGCGTGATGTCGAGGTCTTCGCCCGGCACACCGCACGCACCCCAATCCATGATGGCCGTCTGAATCTACAGTTGCACCACAAATGCAGACGTGGGGCTCGCAAATCTTGCTGCCGAGACAAAGAGCCACCGCAACTCTCAAGGAGTCATCGTCGAGTAGCGTACCCACATGTGGACTCGGCAGAGCGTTCAGCCACGCCCCGGACTCGGGTTCAGCGGCGGCCTTCACTCGAGCCAAGTCGACTCCGGAGCTCTCATCCAACAATTGCGATAGGTGGCTCCTCGATAGCACGTCGTCCCAACTCCGCTACCCTTTCGGGTTTTCCGGCCAGTTTACAGCCGAAGCCAAGACCGACCACTTGCTATATGCGTCACAAGCTATGGGATACGGATCTCGCTACCATTTTTAGGTAAGATGCGAGCAACAAGATCCGTGACCCCACACGATGAAGCCAAAAACGCGACAGGTCCAGCTTCACGAAGCCGACGCACGCCTAAGCCACCAAATCGAACAGGCAGACTGGCTTGACACCACTGGGACTCACTTAGTTGGATGTTTAGTATCCCTTCTAAAATCTGTTTGAGGTCGTCATCAAAACGCAGAACCTCTTCCGGGAATCTCCACGTCGGTGCCGTTCTTACAGTGTAAGTTAATTTGGACATTGCGAAGCAGTTCCGCAGGAGAGTTAGAGATACGTGTGCTGGGAGGTGTTGGAAATGAGATGCCAATGATGCCAAGGTCGCAGTTTTATCCCGTATATTGTCGCTCACACCTTCCGCAAAAATAGGAGCTCCTAATAGGCAAAAAGAGTCACGACCCAAAATTCTGACATAAATCGACCTACTGATTCCGCGGCTATTGGGCTGCAAGGGAACAACTCGCATTTGGAGGTGTTCACTTCCAGACCCAGTGCTTTCAGAGCCGGGAATAGTGAATTCACGTCTCCTTCTACCGAATCAGGGGTTCCGCCAATAGTTCCATCATCCAGATACCAGATATTCAATGGCGATTTAAGTGACGAAATGGCTTTATGTATTGCCATAGAGAATATTAGAGGTCCTAAGGGGTCTCCCTGCTGTGCTCCAACCTGCGAAACAATGGTTGCATTATTATACGCGAAGTTGCTCGGCGCCGAATAACATTGTAAAAGAAACTGGTAAATCTCCGTTGTTAATTCCCTGACTTCAGCCAGTATGACATCTCTCTCCATACTATTAAAAGCGTTACGAATATCTAGTTTGAGAAGGACGTCATTACTGTCTTCACGCATGACAAAAGCCCGAGTGGTATGAATAGCCGCTTCGCATCCAAGGGGTGTCCCGAAACCGACCTGGTGAGGCTGTAGATAAGAAGCCATGGAGCCTCTGACTGAACGGCAGAAAAACTTCGCCACAAGGCGCCGAAAAGTATTCCCTACTGCTATTGGCCTAATCCCTCCATCCTTCTTTTGAAGAGCACACAATGACCCGCCGTACAAAAAAGGGCAAATGGTGGGGTTAAGTTGCCCCTGCAGGAGAAAATTGCACAGACGCGTCAACGATTCGAGCGATCTCGGACCATTGTCGCCTGCTGAAGGGGACACCAGCTCCTTTAAATGCTCCGGGCGCAAACCATCAAGTCCTGCAGCGGATCTACGGTAAAACGACTGCAGCGTCTGTGTAACCTCCTCAATCTGTACAGTAAGGCAAGGCGTCGGTGGATCCGGGTCCGGGGGGACATACGGAGGTCGAGATGGGGCTGGGTGTTTGTCCTTAAGGGCTGTCAATGTGTCCTCGTTGAAGGGTGCGAAAGAACACTCCGATGTGAGAAGACGTGCCGCCCCTCTAAGGTCACCCTCATAAACCTTTCTTTTTTTTTTATTCATATACATAATTATAACACATATTACAACATATTAAATTGTCTTAAAACCTAAAATTGGTTTGTCTAGACAAAATTGGTCTCGCTTAAATATTTACTTAAATTATAATATAATTACTACCTTACAAATCAACATTTACACAAAAGATTTCAGTACGCACGACCACTCAGAAACAGCTGGTAGGCATAGGCAAGAAACCGACAAAACCGGTTTCGACAGTAAAACAGTAGTTTCATTCAAAGCCCAACGCAGCTATTGCAGCGTCCGCGCGCACTAAACGCTCCGATACAGGTTGCTCCATTTTATGCATGATTTAAATAGAATTTTTTTAGGCAACATTTTATATTTTTTGGAGTTAGGTTATCTTTTATTTCTAATGGTGATTTGTTTATTAAATTCGGAAGAATATATTGGGATGTTCTTTTGCCGTAAGTATTATTAAATCTAGGAATTGACAAAATATTTTTGGCAATACTACGAGTATTCTTTTCGCCAGTTTTAGGAATTAGAATTTCTGATCGAAAAAATTGCTCCATTAACAATGACATGTCAACTTTTTTGTGGATTGGTATTATACCACAAAGTTTAAACAACCCCATGGGCTCATTTACAAACCTATTTTTAATTTTAGGGGGAACTATTAGTTTAAGTAATCTGTACTGCAGATTGTAAATTTGGTCAAGGTAGGTCTTATAGGTACGCCAATAACTGCTCAATCCATATGATATTATGCTTTCAACCAAAGCTTTATACATCGTCAACAATACATCATACGGTACTCGGCTCCTAATGCTGTAAAATTGGCCATAACTGCTCGCAATTTAGTACAAGTTTTGTCAATGTGCTTCACCCAGTTAAACCTGTTGTCTATAGTTAATCCTAAGTATGTAAGTTCATTGACCTGTTGAATTTGGCGACAACTGAGCTTGTTACATGTACTCCTATCATGCAAGCACTCATGACCATGGCTCACAACATTAATTCCTGTGTTTTCTTTTTGGATGTTGTGACTAGAATGAATGTGTATACATTTGGTTTTTTCTGCATTTAAAACTAACCCGGCATCATGTGACCACTTGCAAATGGCGTTAAAGTCGGACTGCAGATGTCTTTGAGCTACTGATAAATCTCTATCGGCAGCAATCAGGCAGGTGTTGTCAGCAAATTGGAACACAATGCAGTGCTCAATGACTCTATTTAGGTTATTAACATATGTTAAATAGTGCACAGGGCCAAATACAGAACCTTGAGCTGTTCCTTCTGTGACGTTAACCGCCGCACTGTACTCACCGCCTACCTTAACCCCTATAGCAACGATTACTAAGATAGTCTTTACACCATTCCAAAAGACAGCCACGCACCCCACTATTGTCTAAACACTTTACTAATAGATCATGCCGAAGCGTGTCGAACGCTTTGCTATAATCAATAGCTACAAGAAGTACGTGTTTTTTTATCGTTAAGGCATTTATTAATATCGTCAGTAAACCGAGACAGAAGTAGCGTAGTGCTTTTCTTAGGTTGGAAACCGTACTGTTGGGGACATAATATATCATTACTCCGATAGAAACTTTGGACGATCTTACAGACGTACTTCTCAACCACTTTGTCCAAGACTGGCAGTATTGTTATTGACCGATACTTAGCGTAATCCTGAGTGCAACCACCTTTGTGTATCGGTCTAACAATACCAGTCTTCAACTCTTTCGGATATCGTCCCGTCGCTATACTCCTATTTATCAAATGGGTTACGGCATTTACTATTTTGTCTGACAGGTGTTTAACATCAACTGCTCTGATTCCGTCAAAACCAGGTGCTTTATTAGTGTTTAAGCCTCTAATTATTTTTGATACGTCTTTGTTCGTAGCTTTTGGAAAGAATATTGATTTATCAGCTTGTTGTACGTAATCAATTTCGCTTAGTAAATTCGTCGTACACGTAGGTAATATTGACTTGACGTTAGATTGGAATTTACTTGCAAAATTGTCAGCAATAGTTTTATTGTTGTCGGGACTGAAAGCCCTTTGCAAAACGTCATCAATTGAGTTAGTAATTTTTCCAGCAATGTTATTAATTATCTGCCAAAGTTTTTTAGTGTCTGTTTTGTATTTATTAATTTCGTCTTTGTAAAATTTATTTCTATTTCTATGAACTACTTTATTTGTTTTATTTCTTATTTTATTGTATTGGATTCTTAGTTCTTTATTACTCGCATCTTTTGTCCATGCTAAAAACAGCTCATCTCTTTGGCGACATAATTTTGTTATATTTTTATCAACCTATTTATATACATTCCTCTTAGATGTTCCTACTCTTTTTTTATACTGTGCCTGCTCATAAACGCTATTAAATTTTTTGTTTATGAATGTATATATCTCATCTGGGCAGGACATATTTTGAGTCGGAGACCAGTTCTCTGAACCGACTTGTTCAAAGAAGGCGACCTATGAGGTGCACTCACGTTAGAGACATCCAGGTGACTATCCTCAATGTTAGCCTTAACTTTCGCCGTTAATGACTTTCTGTCTGCCTGGTCAGGTAATCGCAGAGCCGTATAGGCAAAAGACAGCAGAGCGAACCAATCTTCCGAGCTATTTGAGTCTAAACACTTCTCAATTACGGATGACAACTTACCAGCCGCCAAGTACCTCGCCCCTTTGAGCACATGTCTGAGGACCCGAACACTATTTTTGAGAGAAGGGAGGTCGAGTGACGCCGCTGGGCTAAATGCGGCATCACCAGAGCCTGCCGATGAAGCGGAGGGGGCAACTTGTACGGGGGAACCCACGCTACGCGACACTATATCTCTACGCTTACGACCGATATGCACTTTGAGGCCATGGGGGACGGCATATCGTTTTACTGAATCTGAGGGACAATAAGGGTAGATAGCACGTCCAGAGCTAGACATTATTTAAAATATTACATAAACAAAACAATTGTAACAAAGAAATCCATACAAAATTTCAATTAAAAATTGAACTACTTAAGCACGTTATAAAATGTTATAAAAAATTACTACAAAATAAATACCAATCAGTAAAAGTCAAAACAATAAAATCAATTGAAAACAATGTAAATTTTAAATACCTAACAACAATGATGAATTATCAAAAACGCGTCGATATACCTAGTTAGTAGTTAAAATCCTTAAAAAAAGGGGATACAAAATAAATTTTAATATAATACAATAATGTCAACTGCATCAACTGAATTCATTAATCAAGTTAATAATAATAACAATTAAATGCACACAATTAATCCAAATATAGGTTTTTAGTCAGTCCACATAGTCGGTGGATGTCCTACGCTGCGCTTGCTGGTCCGTGGTTCCATCCGTTCTTCGAACTATGTGTCCTGCTCATTGCCACTTTAATTTGCTAATCCGCTGGGCTATGTCAGTAACTTTGGTTCGTCTGCGGATCTCCTTATTTCTGATTCGATCCCACAGAGAGACACCGAGCATAGCCTTCTCCATAGTACGTTGGGCTATCTTGAGCTTATTCATTAGGCGCACATTAAAAGACCACGTTTCCGTTCCATATGTCATCACTGGCAATACACAACTATCGAAAACTCTCGTCTTGAGGCACTGAGGTATATCGGACGAAAAGACGACGCAATTTTCCGAACGCTGCCCAACCGAGTCGGATTCGGCGATCAACCTCTTTCTTAAAGTTTGACTTACCTAGCTGGACTACTTGTCCTAAGTAGTCGTACGAGTCAACAACTTCAAGAACCGAGCTCTCAACAGATATTATGGTGGGTACAACATGGGCATTACACATGGCCTTCGTTTTATCCATGTTCATTTTAAGACCCACTTGTTGAGAAACTCGATTGAGGTCTTCGAGCATCGTTCTGAGTTCTTACATCGACTTTGCCATGACCACAATATCGTCAGCAAACCGAAGGTGAGTGATGTATTCGTCATTGATATTGATGCCGCATCCTTTCCATTCCAGTAGCTTAAAGGCGTTCTCCAAAGTAGTAAACAGTTTTGGACATCTCCCTATCTGACCCCTCTTTTTAAAGGGATCGCCTTGGAGCTCTCTTCCTGTACTTGGACCGACATAGTGGCGTTATTATACAAGCAATTCAACACTTCGATATACCGATAGTCTGTACGGCATAGTTGAAGAGACTCGAGCACAGCCCATGTCTCGACCGAATCAAAGGCTTTCTCATAGTCCACAAACGCTAAGCAAAGTGGCAAGTTATACTCTTCGGTCTTCTGTATACTTTGCCGCAGCGTATGGATGTGGTCCACGGTGCTAAAGCCTTTTCGGAACCCAGCTTGTTCGGAAGGCTGGAAGTCATCAAGTCTGCGCTCGAGACGATTCGTAATGACCCTTGAAAACAGTTTATAAACAACTAATATACTACATATACATATTTTTAAATACATACTTATATAGATAGTAACTATATAACACCCAGACACAGAGCAAACACCTATGTTCTTCACATAAATATTTGCCCTGGGTGGGGATCGAACACACGCCTCTTTGACCCAGAAGTCAGGGTCACTAACCACTGAGCCACCGAGGCAGTCAAACCAAACGCGATCGTAGATCACCCAAATCGCGGCAGTTCTCGTAGTCTTAAACTGACTATTTACGTAAAAAAAGATAGTATTGACCTATCTATATAAAAGTGAGTTCGCATGTGTCGGGTAGCATAATATTTACAGATTTCAGAAAAAACAATGAATTCTCATTCAAAGAGACGGTTAAAATATTAGAGACCTACAGTCCATCTACATTCTACCTGTGTAAGTTAGTTTCTTGATCTTGTCTTCGCTTGAGAACTTTGTAAAACATTGGCCATCAGTTCTACTTCTACGAATTGTGGGCCCTACCTAAGGCCACTTCAACTTGCTAACCCAAAGAGCTGTTATGGAAGGAATCGAAGCGCTGGCATCCAACGTGATCCGGTGGTCTCGACCAGATCTTAGATTCACGTAAACACCTTCGCTACACTTGCCAATACATTGTCTACATTCGAGAACTTTAAGGTCGACAATTCGTTTCACAAACTGTGTCAGGAGTCAGGACACATACCTACATGGGCGGTGCTACCGCAGTATCAGCCGTATCAATGATACGGGGCTCCCGGGCTACGGGGGCCTTAACGTGTGTAAGAAAACTTAGTAAAATGTTATCCACAATGTCACTTAATCTCGTGCTTCCCAAAAAAATCATCTCTTTTTGTCCCGGGTTAAGCGTTTGCCCAAAAGTTGTCTATAGAGGCAGAAATTTTAGAACTATTGAAATCGTCTTCAGCTGTACTTACTAAGCTGATTTAGGTAATAATAATGTATTAAATCAATTTGCCGAAAAAAATGCAAGAAAAGTGTATAATTTGAATTGTTTGGCTAGCTCAATTTCTAGGAGAATGTGACAACTTATAAACAATAACCGTCTTACAACAAAAGATTTACGCACGCTTTAGACAATGTTTAACAATACAAATTGTACGGTTAAACAGTGTTTAAATCTTTTGTGGTAAGGCGGTATATATTTATTTCAATGTTGTGCAAGTATTTTTGTTTCTTTTGCGAGAAATGAATGATTTGGGCTCCCCAACTATTTTTGATTCAGGCTCGTCCAATGCACGATACGCCACTGCATACCTTTTACAAATAAAACATAAATCGACACACTAATGGCGGAGGTAGGTACCTATAGTAGTCGTGGTCCGTGGGGTTCAAATCACGATCCCGTATAGTATCAATGAGTTTGTTTGGAACTTATGTACGGAATTTCAAATCATTTATAATTGGCGAAGGAAAATATTGTGTGGCAACCTGCACCAACCCGCGCTGGGCCAGCGTGGTGGATATGGCCCAATCACCCTTCGTAGGTAGACCTGTATGAAATGCAGCAGTGGACTATTAAAAATGGCTGGTATATGTACAGGTACATAAATAGCAGAGATTTTATGTAGGTAGGTACATTATAAGAATATGACTGGCACTCTCGTTACTCAATAGATTACTACGCGATCGCGGTTTCATAATATATCTATTTAATGTTAGCTAATATGTAGCTCTCTAACCATTCGTCAAAATTATATGCAGTAAAAGTGAAAGGCTTTTTTTAAACACTTGAGACGATAATTTTACATTCGATGGCCCATATGAAGATATATAGCGTAGTGGATATGTATGGCTCAATCACCCTTCGTGGCTTCGTAGGCTTATGTCCTGCAGTGGCCTATTAAAAAGCCTGGTATATGTACATTGTACAGAAATAGCCGAGCGGGGTGAGCGCCGACCACGGAACTTTTCATCGGTCCAGTAGTTTTATACATACTTTCCTCTTTATAATATTAGTATAGAGGTATAGATTGTGAGAATTTGATATCAGTAGAATGTTTCGTTTGTTAAATAGAATAAAAAAAAACTTACCGCAACTTGATACAGTTTGCCTGGCAAATTTTCCATTTTTACATATAGAGTCATAACTTCTAAAAATAAAGTTTTTACTTCAGACAACGTCAGACCCATTTGGAAGATTAAGTTAGATTGATATACAGAGCTAATGTATTGTAAGGCCTGTATTTTTCTATATGCATCACGTAAGAGTTCTATCTTGAGACGTTTGCATTTCCCAATAAGTCTCTGGGCTGTTTTTTCTGTGACTTTAGCTTCACAATATTGAAACGATGCTGCAACACAAAAATAAGGACGTCATTATTACATGTATCTACAATATTTTATTTAGTTTCACCTGTCCCGTTGTATGTTCGTTCAGGAACCCAAATTTTAGTACTGAGTGTCAAGTGGGAGATTTGCAAATCAAATCGAATTACTTTTACATCGCGTTGACCGAGCGCGCCGAGCACACACGCGAGCACATTGACACACACGCTTGAATTAGCCAATCACAGACGTTGCCGCGCTCGTGTTCGATCGGTTTGGCGCTGGTGACATTACCGTAAAAAATACTCACACTTAGCTATTCAGTTTTCTGTACGTGACACAAGATAGCGCTGTGCCATTTCCATAGAAATCTCATCAAACGTTAACGTGATCGAGCTCGAGCGAAAATCTCGCACTTAGCCCTCTGTACTGTATCAGCCTTTGAATAGTCCACTGCAGGACGTAGGCCTACCCACGAATGGTGATTGGGCCATATCCACTACGCTGGCCCAGTGCGGTTTAGTGGATTCACATATGCCATCGAATTTCTTCTACGGACATTTATGCAGATTGCCTCACGATGTTTGCCTTCACCGAAAAGCCAGTGGTGTGAAATTCCGTACATAAATTCCGAAGAACTCATTGGTACGGGACCGGGATTTGAACCCACGACCTCACGATTAGAAGGCGGGTGTCACTACCTCTAGGCCACCACTGCTTTAGCACAAATTTTAGTGTCCGTACCCAAATAGTAAAAAAAATGTTTTCTGTAAAGTCGGTTTACGGACGATAATTTTACGTTATTGTTGGCAGTAGCGCGCAGTATCCATGTTTGGACCATATGTGTGGAGCGAGGATAAATAAAATGTAATAATTTTAGTAAGTAGAATATATCTCAGACCAAATATAAAATAAGACAGAATGTTGTGAACATACAAGTAAGGCCGACCAAAACTATGCCTCGCTGTATACAGACAATTAAACACACATCCACGTACAAGGAAACTACACCTTGGCTTGTCAGTCGAATTATGGCGGCGCAACAGCGACGCACTCACACATGTGTAAGAAACCGGCCTCACTTCAAAAATTAAGGATTAATTTAATCCTTAATTTTTGCCTCACTTGACTGTTCAACTTCGTTCTCTCTTGTTTTTTTATTTGCTCTGAGGAAAATATAGATTGGTATATTTTCAGGATTCAGACACGCTATGTGAAAAATAACAAAATACTACACAAATTTATTGATGATTAATTTGAAATAAGAACACCATATTTAAAGAGTCTCATAACTAGCAGAACATTTAACCTCTTTCTACAGTTATACGAATACGCAAAGACCTCGAATAAAGCTGGAAACATACTATCGGACGCGGCCTCTATAATCTAAGGTAGTATGTAAGCCGCGTTACAGACGCGACTGACAGCCGCGACTGATACGAGTAGGTATCTAGACTACACTGAGCCGTGCACACTATCGGACATAAGTCGCGGACGTCACCTTCGGACGTCAGCCGCGTCCGATAGGTAGTATGTTTCCAGCTTAACACAAATCGATTTATTCCCAGTGTTACTACCAATCTTACTACCAGTAGTAAGAACGGTAAATGAATTAGGGTTGTTACTACTGCAGTTGAAAGTTGTTATCGAGGTCTTTGGTTATAAGAAAACATTGTTGAATCTACGACTGAAACAAACCGATCTAAGTTGACGCTTAGGCCGATCCTGCCTCTCTATCGCTTGTTCCACGCTCTCGCTTACACGGTCGGCTCAGGTGGAACGTGACACTTTTTCGTGGGTATAGCTAGCGTTCATCGATTTATAAGACGTTATCACGCCAAAAACGGGTATTACGGTGCTTACACACAAAGCACATGGTACTTATAAGTAATTTAAATTCAAAATATTTTTTATGCTAGAAGTAAATGCAAAATAATGGAGGGCACTGTAAGCCGAAACCAACTGAAACTTCCTTGGCCGAAACACATGCCACTAGCCTAGTAAGGCAACAGATACATAAATAGTTAGTGTAACTTTTTCTAGTTATATAATTAAGATTGATTGAAATGTGATTACTGAAATGCTGTTTGATGAACAAAGAATTTATTTATATTTATATATTATGGAAGAACTATTTAAACCAGCTAAAATATTCTAACTAGCAAGACGTTATGTAAGTGTCCACATTACATAGTGAAAAATGTAACTGTGTAATGTATACGCACCGTAACATAGCATGCTTAATAACAATGTCACCAATGTTATGTTAACTTTTGAGGTTTTTACGGGTAAACCGGGTAAAAAAAATAATATTAATATGGGCGACTATTATATCAGGTGAGTAACTATTTGTCGGATTTGAGTAACGTTTTATGAACTGCGGTTATAGGTAATATTGTTACGCACTGTAATAATAATTATTTGTAATAATAATTATTTATAATAATTATTATTTTAATAATTATTATTTTAGGTTCTATTTTTCTAGTTAAGCTTACTCATTCCTTTCAAAATGGCTGACCATTCGACGAGTTTACTTAGGTGGTGCAACCTGGAAGTTCGGGTGAATTCTAGTAGCAGATGTCATGTCACACTCGTGGTTACGCAGTTACTATCATCTTCGTTTCAACCGTCGGTCTCTGGCCTCTAAGGCCATCTGGAAGCAGCTTGCATTCAGCGTGCTCCTGCAGTTTTGTTTACATCCCCAGTCCGCCGTGGCGGTGGAAGTCCTACGCTGTGTTACGATGTAGCATGTACAGGCTACCCTTTTTTTCGTTGCAAGGCATTCTAGTCGGTCTTATTGGAAATCTATTATGGACTAGGTGGTCGTCCATGTCGAGATGATGATGATGAAAGGATAACATCTCGCAAAGGAGTACTCCACCGGGCGAGGTGTTGTGCCCGGGGATAGCTATCCGACAGTGTTAACTTAGGTCTTGATATGGTTCGGCCGTCGTTGTAAATTTCGTTTGCGCGATGCAGACTCTGGCTTGTCATTGGCTGAGGCGCGGCGATACAGCTTGTAATTGGTTGCCGGACGGCGCGCGTAGCTAGCGCCATCTTGTAGCGAATGTAGTGAAGTTAGTCGCTACATCACTCCCCCTTCCAGACGAGTAGTCGATGTGTGTTGAGTGTGCTGCAGCGTTGAGTCTTGAAGCACGTGCCAGTGGTGCAGGCAGGTTGCTCGCGGTCTACAGTGAGTCGAGACCGGGCGGGATCCACGGTGAGTCGGGATTGAGCCATCCACAGTGAGTCGGGACCGAGCGTGTGCCTGGTTGCATCAGGATCCAGGTAGCGCGGTGAGTCGGCTGCGTTGGAGCTGATGATGAGGCTGAAGTGCTGGCTGGTGATGCGTCTGCTTGATGTAGTTGCTGATGATGATGATGGAGAAGGAGGAGGTTGCGTCTGCCTGATGTTGCTGCCGATAATGGTGTTCTTCATCACGTCGGGGTCACCAATATGGACTAGGTGGTCGTCCATGTCGAGATGATGATGATGAAAGGATAACATCTCGCAAAGGAGTACTCCACCGGGCGAGGTGTTGTGCCCGGGGATAGCTATCCGACAGTGTTAACTTAGGTCTTGATATGGTTCGGCCGTCGTTGTAAATTTCGTTTGCGCGATGCAGACTCTGGCTTGTCATTGGCTGAGGCGCGGCGATACAGCTTGTGATTGGTTGCCGGACGGCGCGCGTAGCTAGCGCCATCTTGTAGCGAATGTAGTGAAGTTAGTCGCTACACTATGTTAATAGTTCTCAGCCGTACCTAGTAGATACGTTCACTGTTAGACATAGGCCTACTCTATGTATTTCCGATAAGACTGATTGGGAGTTGTTTACGCATCAACGCAACATCGAAGCTCGCCCGCTGGCCGCCATCGCGGCACCATCGCCCCCGCGCGCCGCCTCATCACCAGGAAGGTGACCCTGGGCTCATTTATAAGGGCATGCGGGCGCCCGCTCGCACTTTTGCCTGTGACCACAGCGATGCTACAGCCTGCCTACAAGTATTACTACTCCCTGTTAATATTGATCCACCGGATCACACTGGGAAAATAAGGCTGGCCTAATTCCCTATCCCTAATTGTTTGCCGTGGAGTGCTGGCAGAGTAGAATAGCACCCCCCCTCTAGTACCAGGTGTCGTAAGAGCCGACTGATGTACAGCGGAACCGACTAATGGTATAACCATTCAAATAAAAACGTAGCTAAAATGGCACAGGGCAGGGATGGGGAGCAGCATCTCTGTCGCGAAGCTACGTTTCTGCGATCGCCACCACGCTTGCCCAGCGCGACGATTATGGGCAAATACCCCCAATATATGGAAGAAACAAATAGACCAGGCCCCCAGTCCCCAGCAGCTCCGCTAGCCCGGGGCTACGGTAGCGGCCCCGGTAACGGCGGAGAAGGGGGTGCTAAGAATCCCTGGCAGACGCCCGGCTATCACTCCCGCAAACGACGACTGGCCCTGGTAACACACAACGTGCGCACAACGAGGGCTGACTAGAGGATTGCTGAGCTGGAAGAAGAGTTGAGTAGGTTGCGTTGGGATATTGTGGGGTTGTCTGAAGTCCGTAGAGAGGGGGAGGACACGATAACTCTGAAATCCGGCAACCTGCTCTACCACCGGGAAGGTGACCAGCGGTCCCAAGGTGGTGTCGGTTTTCTCGTTCATAAATCCCTCGCTAACAACGTTATCACCATCGAAAGTGTGTCGAGCAGGGTTGTATATCTAATACTCAGAATATCCAAGAGGTATTCGCTGAAGGTCATTCAGGTATACGCATTGACCTCGTCACACCTAGATGACGAAGTGGAGACTATGTATGAAGACGTAAGTCAGGCCATACAAACGTCTAAGACCCACTTTACTGTTGTTATGGGGGACTTCAACGCAAAGTTGGGCATAAGAAGCGATGATGAGCTGAAAGTGGGGCAATTTGGACATGGACAACGGAACTCCAGGGGCCAGAGGCTGGCTGACTTTCTGGAGAGAGAGGAACTCTTCATGATGAACTCTTTCTTCCAGAAGCCGCCTCACAGGAAGTGGACCTGGATGAGCCCCGATGGTTCCACCAAAAATGAGATAGACTTCATCATGACCACTGAGAAACGGATATTTAATGATGTCTCCGTGATCCACAGAGTGAAAACCAGTAGTGATCACAGAATCGTAAGAGGCACATTGGATATTAACGTTAAACTCGAAAGGTCACGCCTGATGAAGTCTACGCTCCGGCCTACTCGTGCCCATATCCAGAACCCCGAGAGCTTTCAGCTCGAGCTCTCAAATCGCTTTGCTTGCCTGGAGAACTTTGCGTCGGTGGACGACATTAACAACGGGCTCATAGAAACTGTCCAGACGGTGGCTGCTAAATTCTTTAGACCCCGTCGTACAAATAGACCTCAGAAATTTTCTCATCAAACTCTAAATCTTATGGTCGAACGACGCTTACAGAGACCGACGCTTCCGATGATGCAAAGTCATATAGGCAGCTCAATAGACAAATTTCAAAATCCGTGCGGCGCGACATTCGTCTCTTTAATACTAAACATATTAAAGAGACAATAGAGCAGAACAAAGGCTCCTAAGTGTTCGCGAGGAATTCGTCTATTGGGCAAAGCCAGTTGACAAAGCTGAAGAGAGAAGATGGCAGTGTAGCGTCGACCAAGGCACAGGTAGGTATTAGAGGAGATCGAAAGGTTCTATGGACAGCTATACGCTTCGATCGCTAAGCCAGTTAGCAGCGCGGCCAAAGATCCAAGAGCAAAGCTGACCCGACACTTCACCGAAGATATCCCGGACATCAGCCTGTACGAGATTAGAATGGCCCTGAATCAGCTTAAGAACAACAAGGCGCCGGGTGACGACGGTAACACATCAGAGCTGCTGAGAGTGGGTGGAACACCGGTACTAAAAGTCCTCCAGAAGCTTTTCAACATCGTCGTCCTCGAGGGCATCACGCCAGAAGCATGGAACAGAAGCGTGGTGGTGTTGTTTTTCAAGAAAGGTGACAGCACCTTATTGAAGAACTACAGACCCATCTCACTTCTGAGCCATGTTTATAAGCTGTTTTCAAGGGTCATTACGAACCGTCTCGAGCGCAGGCTTGATGACTTTCAGCCTTGCGAACAAGCCGGTTTCCGAAAAGGCTTTAGCACCATGGACCACATTCATACGCTGCGGCAGGTTATACAGAAGACCGAAGAGTATAATCTGCCACTTTGCTTAGCGTTTGTGGACTATGAAAAAGCCTTTGATTCGGTCGAGACATGGGCTGTTGTGGCTGTCACCCTTTGTGGGTAGGCCTACGTCCTGCAGTGGACTGTTGAAAAGGCTGATACAGTACAGTACAGTACATGGGCTGTTCTCGAGTCTCTCCAACGATGCCGTATTGACTATCGGTACATCGAAGTGTAGAAGTCCTTGAATAATAACGCCACTATGTCAGTCCGAGTACAGGAAGAGAGCTCCAAGGCGATCCCTTTAATAAGGGGCGTAAGACAGGGAGACGTAATTTCTCCGAAACTGTTTACGACTACTTTGGAGAACGCCCTCAAGCTCCTGGAATGGAAAGGATTCGGCATCAATATCAATGGCGAATACCTCTGTCACCTTCGGTTTGCTGACGATATACTAGTCATGGCAAAATCGATGGAAGAGCTCAGCACGATGCTCGAAGGCCTCAATCGGGTTTCTCAACAGGTGGGTCTTAAGATGAACATGGATAAGATAAAAGTCATGTGTAATTCCCATGTTTTATGTTTTCCCGATTTCTGTTGGAAACTCGGTTCTTGAAGTCGTTGCTCGTACGTCTACCTAGGACAAATAGTCCAGTTAGGTAGGTCCGACTTCAACAAAGAGGGCAATCGAATCCAACTCGGATGGGCAGCGTTCGGAAAATTGCGTAGCGTCTTTTCGTTCGACATACCTCAGTGCCTTAAGTCGAAAGTCTTCGACCAGAGTGTGTTGCCAGTGATGACTTATGGCACAGAAACATGGTCTCTCACTTTGGACCTTATTAGTAAGCTCCAAGTAGCCCAACGAGCTATGGAGAGGGCTATGCTCGGAGTCTCTCTGCGGGATCGAATCAAGAATGAGGAGATCCGTAGAAGAACCAAAGTTACCGACATAGCCCAACGGATTAGCAAGTTGAAATGGCAATGGGCAGGGCACATAGCGCGGAGGACTGATGACCGGTGGAGTCGAAAAGTTCTTGAGTGGAGACCACGTACCGGCAAGCGCAGCGTAGGACGTCCACCCACAAGGTGGGCAGATGACCTCATTATGACCGCAGGATCGCGCTGCATGCAAGCCGCTATCAAGCGGTCTTATTGGAGATCTATAGGGGAGGCCTATGTCCAGCAGTGGACGTCCTTTGGCTAATGGATGGATGGATGGAATTGTAGGGGTGGTAATAATAAAACTTTTACTGTTATAAGTGGACTGTATAATTTTGTAGATGAAATAGATGAATGGACTGACAAGCGATTAATTAATATTAACAGGTGTAATAATACTTGTAGGCAGGCTGTAGCGTCACTGTGGTTGCAGGGAAAAAAGCGAGCGGGCGCCCGCGTGCCCTTATAAATTAGCCCAGGGTACGAGACGGCGCGCGGGGGCGACGGTGCCGCGGTGGCGGCCAGCGAGCTTCGATGTTGCGTTGATGCATAGACAGGAGTGGCTTGTATCCAGCGTGCAAGCTTGTAATTATGATTTACTAATACCTGAGTGAGTTCGTTTAAACCTGTAGTAGTAGCCACAGTAGCGCTCACTAGTACCTACTGTGTTAGATATTTCTGATTTTCTTTCTCTATTCAAAGAACCAAGTGATGTTATGTGTAATTCTGATCGCTTTGAATACTGAGTATCCCAAATGTTCAGTGTTAAGTCGTTGATTTAGGCTTTTGTTACCGCCCGGTTTTGTCGCCTACTCAGTAGGTATTTCCGCTCGCCATTTCTCATTTTTGACACCTTTAGTTCCAATTAATCGGTGCTCGATTAAATACTACCCACAAAATAATATACTGAAAGATAATTCACTTACCAAATAAAAAAAATAATATAGAAATTGATACAAAATCTGCCATCTCACTGATCGGTAAAAACGTGTTTAAAATAGGTATTGTATTGTGCGTATAACGTATTCAATTATTATGAAACTCATTTTGAGGAATATAAATACATAGGTAATTACATTACTCGCTCTACTGCGCAATAGGTACCTACTGTATACTTGGGTGTGAAATAAGTAGTGATTTAATTTTCACTTCATTAAAAATTTTCATTGCAATAATTATGTGGTAACATTAATAAGGTTATATAATCGATTCTCTAATCATTTAGCTTGGTGTTCGTTGTATACTTGAACTATCCAACCAATGGACCACTTGGCTGTCTTATTGAAAAGCAAAGGCCTCGCTTCCCATTTTCCATTTTTTTCATTCATTTTCCAACGAGATCCTTTGTGCGTTTTCTGTTCTAGGTAAAGCCGGAAACATACTATCGGACGCGGCTGACGGACGCGACTGACAGCCGCGATTTAGCAATGTGCACAGTCTTAAAACATCCGGTGTGCCAGATCGCTCTCGGTCGTCCGAACGCTCAAGGTCGTCCGAAGATGACGTCCGCGACTTATGTCCGATAGTGTGCACGGCTCAGTGTATTTTCATAGTCTAGATACCTATAAAGGCGCCATCGTAATTATAATAGTTAATTAACATATTTCTGTTTCTTTTTCACTTTAGGCATTCGATAGAGAGAACACTTTTTAAGTTTGCTATTTAATTTACGATAGTGCCTTCATAATTGGGCCTAGTATATGTTTATAGGTTATAGTTGGCAATATAAAAAACCTGGCAACTCTGACCAAGGTGACAGAGCTGTCAATTTTTCATACTGTCATCTCGATAATTCCTTCTTAAGGCAACGTGCAAAATACTAATTTCTTAGCATCATGATAATATAAATAAAGAAGACTAAAACTACACCAGTAATATTATTTATCACGTCACACCAATGGAACACGAAAAGACAAACATGGTGTCAGGTGTGCCGCCCTGCGGGATGCGGTTCGATGGGAACCTGGCCGAGAATTTCAGGAACTTCAAGCAGCGGCTCGGGATATATTTATCAGCCTCGGGCTTAGATGAAACTAACGACAAGAGAAAAATTAACATCTTGCTGAATCATATCGGAGAGCCAGGTATAAATATCTACAACACATTTAACGTCAAAGGAACAGAAAAACTTGAAGAAATAATTAACATGTTCGAAAATTATTTCACACCTAAAAAGAACCTAACTATAATAAGAAACGAGTTTTTTAACGTCGCGCAAGGCAATATGAGACTGGAACATTATTTCCAAAAGGTAATAAACCTGGGCAATATGTGCGAACTTGATCAGCTTCGAGAAAGCCTAACTGTGTCCAAAATTATAGCGGGACTTGATCCAAAATACAACCACTTGAAAACCAAATTAATGGCATATGAGGACAGCAAATTAACTATAAATTACGTGATGAAATACCTGTTATCAGCTGAGGCGTCAACCCGATATTTGGAGAATAATAATTGTGAACCGAACGATCATGAGGTACTGGCAGTCAACAAGAAATCTAAAAGGATTATTAGGAACTGCCGCAACTGTGGGCAGTCCCATGAGATCAACCAGTGCCCAGCATTTGGGAAAACATGCTTTAAATGTAATAAAAATAACCACTTCGGGAAAATGTGTCGTAGCAACAGAAAACAAGTGAATGTTATCGAAGACTTAAGCCAGGAAGATACTGAAGGCAATGAGAATGACTTCTTTGTAGGATATGTTGGTAATGCGATTATACAGGAATTCATGGTGAAAGATACAGAATTACAAATCAAAATGGACACTGGAGCTGCCTGCAATGTAATTGGAAGCGAGGTATGTAAGCGTCTAAATCTAAAACAGTCTGAAATCCTACCCTGTGATAAGAAAGTGATACAGCTTGATGGTAAATGTGTACCTGTAAGAGGAACCTGCTGGCTTGAACTTATACATCCTAGCAAGAGAAAATATCAAGTGAAATTTATAATCGTAGAAGGAAACATTCCCACCTTACTAGGCTGTAGGACATGTTTAACATATAACTTTGTTTCAGCAAATACTGACCTTGTAAATGTACATAATGTTACTTGCGAACAAAACAAAACTGCTAGCTTAGTGAAATATTTAAAATCTAATTACAGTGAGCTGTTTGATGGTGGCCTTGGTTGCATTCCTGGAGCAGTAAACATACAACTGGACAGCAATGCTGTTCCAACTGTACAAGCAGCCCGGCGTGTTCCATTTTCTCAACTGCCTGATCTAAAACTAGAGCTAAGAAGAATGGAAAGGTTAGGGGTCATTGAAAAGGTAACAAAGCCCACTAAATGGGTGAACAACTTAGTTCTGGTCCGTAAACCAAATGGTAAGTTGAGAATGTGCATTGATCCTAGAGCTTTAAACAAATACATCATACAGCCTAAGTATCAATTACCTACGTTAGATGAGATTAAAAGCAAGATGCAAGATGCTAAATACTTTGCAATATTAGATGCTTCAAATGGGTTTTGGATGTTGAATTTAAATGAGGAAAGCTCCAATCTTTGCACATTCATAACACCATTTGGCAGATATAGATTTAAAAGATTGCCATTTGGAATAAGTTCAGCGCCCGAGGAATTCAGCAGAATAATAGCTCAAATGTTTGAAAATGTTGAAGGAGTCATACCATACATCGACGATTTGTGTATTTATGCACAATCAATTGAACAATTAAATGATAGACTAAAGCAAGTAATGGAAATTGCAGTAAAAAATGGAATTAAATTTAATGAATCAAAATGTAGGTTTTTTGAGACAGAACTACTATTTATCGGGCACAAATTTTCTAAGAATGGTGTATCTCCAGATCCTAGCAAGATCCAGGCAGTGATGAACATGGAACACCCTAAAAACAAAAAAGACTTGGAGAGATTTTTAGGGATGTGTAATTATCTTTCTCGCTTTATACCAAATTATTCAAAAATGATTGAACCCCTACGCATATTAATGAAAAAAGATGCTCTATTTAGCTGGGATTGCAACCAAGAAGAGGCAGTACTCAAATTGAAAAAAGCTCTATGTTCTAGTCCATGTTTAGCATATTTTAACACAAACCAAGATGTTGTACTATCGGTAGATAGTTCATCAACTGCAATGGGCTTAGTCATTTTACAAAATGGTAAACCAATTGCATTTGGATCACGATCCTTAAATTCAACAGAGCAAAATTACTGCCAACTAGAAAAAGAAATGTTAGCCATTGTCTTTGGTTGTTATAAAATGCATCAATATACATTTGGGCGCAAAGTACATGTAGAAACAGACCACAAACCTTTAGAAACATTGTTTAAAAAACCCTTATATAAAGTGCCAGCAAGACTACAAAGAATGATGTTAGCTGTGCAAGGCTACAATTTGGAAGTAAAATATAAACCAGGCCGATTACTTTTCATTGCTGACACTTTATCCCGGAGTTGCACTAATAATGTTGAATCTAAGATAAATCAACTCAATGAAAATATAATTTGTCATGTAAAACTTCAGAGAAACTGTTTACCTGTATCTAATGTTCAATTAAAACAAATACAGTCAAAAACTGAATTGGACCCAGTTCTCAAAAAGATCATGTTATATATAAAAAATGGTTGGCCAAATAACATTGAACAATTGGATAGAGATACACGGAACTTCTGGACCTTTAGAGATGAATTAAGTTTATTAGACGGTATAGTGTTAAAAAGTAACTTAATTGTCATACCTGAATCATTAAAAATTGAAATGCTAAAAAACATTCATGATGGGCATGTGGGCTTAAATACATGTAAAATCAGAGCAAGGTCATGCATTTTCTGGCCAGAGTTGAATAGAGATCTTGAGTTATTTGTAAGACAATGTGAAGCTTGTGCCAAATACCATCCTAATTTACAGAAAGAACCTATGATTAATCACACTATTGAAAAAATACCTTGGCACAAGGTTGGCATTGATATTTGTACCTTTGATGGTAAGGACCATCTTGTATTCATTGACTATTATTCAAAGTATATCGAAGGATGTAAATTAAATAACTTGTCTAGCGACTGTGTGATATTGAACTGTAAGTCTATATTTGCAAGACATGGCATACCGGCTATGGTAGTCACTGATGGTGGTCCACAATTTACATCCGAGATGTTTAAATCCTTTGCTGACAATTATAAATTTCAACACATAATATCAAGTCCAAGATATCCACAATCGAATGGACAAAGTGAAAGTGGTGTAAAAATATATAAAAATATTCTAAAAAAATGTAAAGAAGACAATTCAGACCCATACTTAGGTTTGTTAAATTACCGAAATACACCAAAGCCATATATGCCATCTCCTGCCCAGTTGTTGTTCTCCAGGAATTTAAATTCGCTAATACCAACACCGAAAAAACATTTAAAACCCAAAACTACTAAGTATGGCACACAATACTATGATCATGTAGAGACTGTAAAAAATATTATGACAAAAATTCTAAAAATCTTAGTGAATTGTATGTTGGTCAGGATGTGTATTTTAAGAAATCATTAGAAACTAATCATTGGGCAAAAGGAAAAATTGTTAAAAAGTGTGCTGAGCCACGTTCTTATATTGTAATTGATCAAAGGGGGAATATGTATAGAAGAAACAGAAAATTCTTAAGGCACAGCCATAACAATTACAATAATTGTAACAAATATAAAGCATGTATTGAAACTAATAATATTGTACAAAGTTCTCTATGTGAAAATAATGTAATAATGCCAACTCATACTGCAGAAAGTAATATAATATTGCCAAATCATGCTGCAGAAAGTAATATAATATTGCCAAATCATGCTGCAGAAAATAATAACAATATAGATCTGAATGTATCTGACCATGTGCCAACTAACGATGGCAGGGGTAGTGTAACACGTAGTGGACGCCAAGTAAGGGTGCCCGTTAAATTTAAAGATTATGTTGATAGTTCTGATTTGGAAATTTAATTAGTTGCTTGCATGTTTGTATACTTTATGTTATTGTCTTGGAAAAGAGGGGATGTTTATAGGTTATAGTTGGCAATATAAAAAACCTGGCAACTCTGACCAAGGTGACAGAGCTGTCAATTTTTCATACTGTCATCTCGATAATTCCTTCTTAAGGCAACGTGCAAAATACTAATTTCTTAGCATCATGATAATATAAATAAAGAAGACTAAAACTACACCAGTAATATTATTTATCACGTCACACCAATGGAACACGAAAAGACAAACAGTATAGGCTTAAAAACTACGCTTTATAAGTTTAGTACATCGGCAGTCACACAGAAGAGAGAAGGTCTCTTTTCTGTGGGCAGTCAGGTATTTCTCGGAATAATCGATATTTTTATCGATTCGAATTTCGAAGTATTGATTTAGCACAACGCTTCAAGGGGGCGGGGCAAAATCGACACCATGTTTCCGAGATTTGCTATGACGTAGCTATGACACGTTTTTCGAGGGCTAGGGCGCCCCTATGATGTAGACGGGGTTTTTTTTTGGCGGGGGGAACACGAGAATTTCATCTCGCCGCATTGTATTATTTTCTAAAACTTGTGTTTCTATCAGTATTACTAGTGCAAAAGATGTGGTGTTTCATTTATTAATAGCTGAAATACGTGTATGAGTGTAGGCAAGTTGTATAAACATGTCTTGTCTTCAAAACTCCATCAAAGCTTCTAGTAAAGTTTCCACTGCCTTACTAAAGGTTCCTACACACAGGTGCCGACGGCATAGCCGCTCGGTATTAACCCCTTAAAAACTGTGCCTCCGGCAGGCCGCCGGCAACACAGACAGCCGGGCCGCCGGTACTGCCGCCAGCATTGTGTGTAGCCAGCTTAAGAAGAAGAAGAGTCAAAGAAAAGATAATGTAAATCAATGAATACGTAAGACTAGGCGGTATGGCCTTAAAAGCTTTAGCCTGTCAAAAACAGGCGAACATTAAAAAAAAAAATGACGTTGACTGTGACATCTATGGTTAATTTTGACATAATTTGTTTTGAAAGTTGACGAATTTGGTTTGAAAATAATATAATAAATTGTTTATCTTTGTAACAAAAATAATTCACCTTAGTGTAATAAAATGAGTTCCAAAGGACTAAAAGTGGCAGCAATGTTCAGACAGGCTGTTGCTACAACAAAATGCTTTGATCAAAATCTTCGAACGGTAACTATACTTCATTTCGTTTCGTAACTATTTACTCATACTAATCCCTTTCCAAACGTTTTATCTGCTCTATTTGCAAGATAAAATTAGGATCTCATTGTCAGATTTGGTTAATATATTCTTTATAGCAAAACGAAACTAGCCTATGGTATAAAATTCTCTCCTAATTCATTAAAATGTCTAAAAAAGTTTCAAGGGAATCATATAAATCTAATTTTCTATTCCACAGTATTTTCTAGCAATATTTCTGTGTAAACCTCTGTATTAAATTTCGAATGTCTATGCCAATACAATAAGCTCATATACTTAGATACATTTTACAAGTTACAGATTTAAACCAATAATTTTTTACAAAATCACGAAAGTGGTGCGATTTATTGGCTGATCTAATCTTGTCTGCCAGGCAAGAAGTATGTACTAATGAACCATAAGTTTCTACTGCAGATACTCCTAAAATATCTCCTACTAGCTTTACCTGCAGTTTCCACACGATTTTTATTTTTGTTTTTAAACTTGTTGTTTTGAACACATTATTAATATACTACGGGACTAATCGCGCACTAAAATTACGAGATAAATACCTCATCATCCCGACATTTTGACCATGTTGCATCGATCGTGATTACAGAACCCTGTAATCACGATCGATACCTGTTGCCACGATCAATGCAACTCGGTCAAAACGATGGGACGACAAGATATTTATTTGTCTCGTAATTTTAGTGCGCGATTAGTCCCGTAGTATAAAGTAATAAACTTTATTTTTTTCTTAGCTAAATAGCCTATGATACTCACCAACCTTTGAACCATATCCATGCCATAAATCAAGTTAATCCAATGCACTGTTGCTGCGTAAAACCAATGAAACCAACAAACACACTTCTGGATTTTATTATTATAGACTAAATCATACTTCTTCGTCGGCTGTAAAGTTACAGGCAAAACTCAATCTCCACGCATCTGTTGACTGAGCATCAGTCAGGATTAAGATTTTCATAGCTCATAGAAAATATCAGAGGTATCTTCTAGGTAAGTGTGATACACGCCAGACTGCAAATCTGCTTAACATCAGGCAGTATGTGGTTAAACATTAACCTATTTGAAATAAAAAAAACAGCCACTAAGAAGTTTGATTCAGATCGCATAATGTCTTATTGCACAAAACAACCCAAATGAGACATCAGTGCAGGACCTATCACCCTTACGTAGAATTAGAATGTCTCAATCATTTAATTTTGTAGGTGAAAGTAGTGTGCTGTGAGAATGGCCGGCTCAAGACAGAGTTCCAAGTCGGCGCAGAACACCTCAACCAGCGAGGCACCTTGCATGGAGGCTTCATTGCACATTTAGTTGATGCTGTGTCTACTTATGCTCTCACTGCTAATGACCATATTGAGACCAGAGGGGTGTCTATTGATCTCAGTGTAACGTAAGTTCATAACTATAATATTGCTAATCTCCCCTACATAGCTTAATAATATATATTTCATTTGAATATTCAACATTTATACAAAGTTATCCAGAACTGATGTACTAAGCCGAAAAGAGGTGATTCAGACCATCATTATGAACAACTGGCCAACCCTATAGTAATATAGGGCACCGGGTTGGCCCTCAACCATGAAAAAAAATTCAACTGTTTCATACAATTTGTTGATTCCAAGTTGTGATTTGTATGGAACAGTTGATTCGCGAATTCCGGGTTGGCTCCATAGTAAAAGTTGTTCAAAATGATGGTCTTAATCATCCCTCTTTGACTTCAGATAGCTGTATAATATGCTGTTTAATTATATTATAAATAAATAATATACTTTGTGAAAGCCTTTGAATTTCTTTTCCAGCTACATGAGTGCAGCTAAAGAAGGAGATTGGGTCACGGTAGATGCTATCACTAAAAAAACTGGTAAGAAGATTGCCTTCCTTGAAGTCGAAGTTAGAAAAAAAGAAGGCGATGTATTACTAGCCACAGGTAGACATACTAAGTATATAGGTATTTAATTACATTGATGTAAAGTAGTATATAGTGTAGTAAATTGTATTATAGTAGAATATAGAGTAGAATAAGCATTTCAGTGAAAATATGAGAATCAGTTTAGTAATAGGTCTGGGACTGTTAGTGAGACATGTTATCATGAATAATTATTTTTACACGTTATTATATATTTGAATTTAATTGTTAATTGCTGTCTTAATACTTAATTTTATAGAGAAATACATTTATTTTCAAGAAAAACATATAGACCTAAGATAAAGCGACTAATGTTTATAGCGATTATTAAAAGATAACAGCCCGTACACACACGCAGTCAGTTTTTTACCGTATACAGAATATGTTCTGTGTCGTGTGTGATCCCAAGTAGCACACCACGGTTGTATAATCGCTGGGCTACAGATTGATTGAAAACTCGACGCTGTATTGATTTATTTGTTAAGACTTTCAGGCTGGCTATACAGCTCTTGTAATTCTAAAATAGGCTCCAAATTAAACAGCTCTTAGCATTGCAGTAGCTTGTTAACAGTTGCACAGATCTAATCAAGAACAGTATAAGGGTTTAAATACCGTCATAGGCAGGCTTCAGCAGCACTCATTAAAATATGTTTTGCTGACTTATCTTAACGAAGCCGTTACATATCCTTACAAAATAAATAAATAATTTTATTTGAACCTAATAATAATATGCTGATCATAGTATTTTAGTCTTAACCAAAGTGACATAAAAATAACAATTTAATGATATTGAATATACTTGATTTTATACAATTACAATTATAAGATTATTTTCAAGATACTAGTATATGTAGTTGCATTTGAATGTTCGAGTATGAATTAATTTTGACTTTATTATCCATCATTAATTATTCTCTAGCCGCCGCTGTAGGATTCCCTGTGTCGTGGTGGCTAGTACCTTTCTAAACTTTTCAAAAGTGCCATGTTAAATGTTTACAAAATATAATTCTTATGTATACATGCGTAATTAATGAGAAATGAATGTTGTATATTCCAAGAATAAAAAAATGAAAAGTTTAATCTAACCGCGTTAATTAGTTATATAAGAAAACATTAGTAGTATTAGTAATAAATTTAGTACTTAAATATTTTTTAATTTTATTCTTGTAATATGTACCTATTGGCTTGGAGCTCCTTAAGATAAGCCAGCAAAAAATATTTTAATGGGTGCTTTTGAGTAAAAGAACTCTAGTGAAGTGTTATATTGTGTAAAGAAGATTGTCAGAACTTGTGAAGTTAAAGTTACGTTGTCGCTCATACAACTCCATAAGCCATTGATAAAAAATATCGTATCTGATAAAACGGAACAGTAAAACGGACGGCTTGTGTGTTCGGGCTGTAATGTCACATTTTTGACTTCCATAACAAGCTGCCACTAGCAAACCGTACAATAACTTGGCCAATTGATCAGTGTCATCGTTAATAATATTTTGTGCCATAAATTCATAGTCCCTAGTTCATACAATAATCATAAAATCAATAAAACATCTCGCACATACACAAATACGTATATCTTTGTACTATGTATGTTTAAATGATTGTAATGACTGTGTAAATTCCAATTTCGTATTTGCAATGGGAAATTAATAGATGTGTATTGGTTTGCTCGTTTGCTAGTCGAGTTCTCTACTGAGATACTGACAAACTTTAGATAGCAATACAAAATTGTTTTGTCTCGATCTTATTCAAATTACCTTGGGATTTGAAGCTTTATTACATAGCTTAGTATTACGAAAGCTAGTTTTTTGCAAGTTGTTTCAAATAATTATGTTCATGTACTGTACTGTACCGGTTTTCGATAGTCCACTACTGAACAGACCTGTCCTCGAGGGGTGATATGCAGGTTTCATAATAATGTTTTCTTTCACCAAAAAGTGGTGTAAAACTCCGTACATAAGGTCAATTCAATACATCTCATTGTTACCGGACCGGGATGTAGACCACTACGTCATTTTATTACCATTATAACTATCTCAAAAAATATTATCAATTCAGCTATAAAGTATATTTAGTTATTTAGCTTTAGATATTTAACTTTACTCAAAAATCTTGATTGTATGAATTATGCATCTCCCAACAAAATAATATTAATTATACTCGTACATAATTACCTTTATATTTATCACCCTTCGTGGGTAGGCCTACGTCCTGCAGTGGACTATTAAAAAAGGTTGGTACATACATACATACATACCTTTATATTTATTTATTAATTGCACAGAAAATATATACAGTAATTACTAGTCAACTTGTTACATGAAATACGTTTTTATTTATAGGAATAAAGGATGAAATAAAACACTATAATATTTGTTTGTATTTACTTATTAATAATTACCTTTGCATAGACAACTTTTATTTGATTAATATTTAAACAGCTTACATGTATATTGAGGTTAATATGAATTTGACAGCAATAGAGTTATTTGTAGAACTTTATAATGGCATTTTTCATCTAATCTAAAACATAAAAAGCGTGTGTCACAGTGTTTGTTGTCGAAGTCTTCTGTAACGGCAACGGGCTTTTTATGAATTTTTTAGATAAATACAATAAAAAGCCTTATTTATTCTTACTAGAAAAAAAATTACATGTGCTAATTTAATCCTAGTTATCTATATTAGTAAGAACCCCTCCGCGGGTGAAGGTTTGACGAGATATCGTCTTATAAATCGATGAACGCCGGCTGCACGCACGAAGAAACATGACTCATTGTCACGTTCCGCCTCAGCCGAGCGTGCAAGCGAGAGCGCGGAACGAGCGTTAGAGAGGCACGATCGACCTAAGCGTTCAGCTTGTGACGCATGTGACGTTATCCCGTAAAATCATCGTCCGCAAACCGGCTTTACAGACACCCAATTTATATGTAATATTTGGTAGATTTGAGAATGAGCCGTAGGCTATTTTTTTATACCTTTTGGAACTCCATATCCAGATATTTTTTATATGGCAAAACAAATGCCAAGTTCAGCTAGTTATTTTATATAACGATAAATAAATGATTGAAGTAAAATTATAGAAGTTAATAGATTCATTACTGTAACGAATTTCTATCAGAATTGATGTGGATATGTGTTATGTTTTCCAGTATGGTCATGAGAAAATAGATTATATTTTATTTAGAAACGCTTGAAATTATTTACTTCATTTATTATCAACCCACACGAGCTTCAACGCCGTCATCGGCCACTAACACCGCTTTCGGCTGCTTATCGGATATTTTAAATGTACCAAAATACAGTATCAAAGTATTGTGTCATGTTTAAAGTAGCTCATAGAATCATACGCCATCGATGAAAAAAACGTATTCGATAAAACTACTCACTAGTAAAACGAAGACGCTTAACGTTTAATTGTGCCTGTGATCGGGCGCTTCTTGGGCAACCTTTGTCATGTCACGTGTGTGACTTAGAAATTCTCGAGAACGTCAGAATGCAAGCTATGATTAGCATAACATATTGTGTGCACACCGAACTATTTCTGAGCGTCAGAACCCTGTACAAGTACATTCTTAGTTCAGTATTACTGTGCTGACTGTACTGTTATTGTATTGTACCGATTCTAGGGTATTATAAACGACTAGAAGTAAGTAGTTAAATCCATCAAAAAATATGCAATGGGCTTAATTTTACTTATATTATTGATTAAGTAGTTCAAATTATAGTACTTATATACTAAAAACTAACGTACGTATAATGTTCCGCTGAAAGATGCATGAGGCAAAATAGTGCAAAGTGATTGAGAAATATTCTTGCTATAACTACGTAGTATTATATCTTCTTTGCTATAACGTATGTAGATTTACATGTCATCAATTTTGACGTGATAACGTCCGTTTATTACCAGTGTTACTATCAATCTTAATACCAGTACGTTGAACGAATTACCGTTCTTACTACTGCAGTCGAAAGTTGTTAAAACAACAATTACCCGTGTTACTACCGTGAAACTAAAATAACGAAAACAAACAAAACATGACGGATATTGTACCTACTTACTACAAGTAGAACCGCGCGTAACATTTTCTTCCCGTAGGACTACCAAGCAGTAGGTAATAGATATTTTAGGTCATAGTTCAGGTCAAATATGACAGATGTCAAAAAGATAGCCTATTTTTTTAAAAGTGACATAATTATGTCACTTTGACATATAACACTTTAACATCTGTGATATTTTAAAATTCATACTAGAGTTGCATGACTTGTGTCAAAGTGATAGCTGTTAAACTTAAACATGGTTTATCTCCGTAACTGTTGATTTTAGACTATTGCTGTTTCGACAAAAGTGAGAGAATATAAAAAACAAAAGTGTCAGATCTAGTTAAGTTTTGTCACTTTCGTCCAGGGAGTAATGATCGAGATCCGATAGTTACGGAGATAAACCATTTTTAAATTTGACAACTGTCACTTTGACACTTGTCATGCTAGTATACATTCTATAATATGATAGCTGTTACTTTGTCATCTGTCGTATTTGATAGCCGTCAGTGTCTATCATAATTATTTGACCCAAACTTTGACCCGAAACAATCTACAACTAGACTGCTCGGTAGTACAGCGGGAAAAAAAAATGTTACTCGTGGTAGTACAATATTCGTCATATTTTTTTTTATTTTACTGTAACACGGGTAATGTTTATTGCCGTTCTAACAACTTTCAACTGGTAGTAACACTGGTAATAAACGATAACGTCTTAAAATAGATGAACGCCGACTGCACGTACAAAAAAGCATGATTCATTGTCACTTTCCGCCTGAGCCGAGAGTGCAAGCGAGAGCGCGGAACAAGCTATAGATAGATTAGATAGGCGCGATCGGCCTACGCAATTTGTATGTGACGCATATGACGTTATCACGTTAAATTATCGTCCGTAAACCGACTTTACAAACAACCAGTGTTGACTAGTATTCACTGAGTAACAATTGTTTGTAAACTCTGTATATCAGAAACAAAATCTACGTCTTTCGGTAACAAAAAATAATAGTTGATTGAATCAGGCGTTACTTTGCGGAAATTCATCTTTAAATCTATGTTTTGAATAAATATTTAGTGTTATTTCCGCTATCTTGTTGTAGGCAAATAAGTTTAAGGGCATTAAGTGCATTAAGGACATAAAAAATTACAAACAATTACTAATGTTACAATAATTATACGTTCAAAAACTTAATTTTACAAAATAGATAAAATAATAATAAATATCACTTATTTTCAGTACACTCTATTATATATATATAATTATATATTTTTTTTTAAATACTATATTAATAATCTGTTAACAACAAATAAATATTATAAAAATCTTTTAAAAATAATATGACAAAATATTTAAAACACTTCACTAATAAATAACACCCTTATTCTCACTGCACTACACTCTGTTCGACACGTGTTTCGCCTCTCAACGAGGCATCTTCAAGACGTGTTGACTCTTCGAGCTCGCTCGCAAGAATTATTGTTTGTAATTTTTTATGTCCTTAATGCACTTAATGCCCTTAAACTTATTTGCCTACAACAAGATAGCGGAAATAACACTAAATATTTATTCAAAACATAGACAAAAAATAATGTTAAAGAAAAGACAATTAATTTGTTTCTGTAAGTACTACGTGTTTATCGGTATGTTTCGGTGCTCCCCGGGAAACATCTACGTGATGTTTCAGAAACTATGTAACCGAAACACTCATGGTATGATTACATGGCTTAAGTTCGTAATATTTTACTATATAATCCATGTGTTGTTTCATTTTAATCATTTCTTCCTTCAGTATCTCGAGTTGTTCGGTAGTAATAGGGACGTCACTAGGGCTGTTTTCTTCGTTGGTGTCGGTATCGGTGACGATTTCGGTGATATGACGACGATTTCGGTGACCTCTGCTGTTACTGTCTTCACACGATTCACACTCGGTCCAGTAACGGAAGTCAAGGGAAGGTAAATCGTCGCAAGAAACCATGCCATCTTGTTCTTCTGGCAGTATGAAAACGTTTTCACCAATTGTATCGATTTTATCGCCGTTGTCGCAAAGAACTCGCGCCAGGCTAGTTTGCTTGATTTGGCGCAGCTGTTCAGGCTTAAAGACGGATGGGTTTTCGTACCACAAGCGATCGCCGTCACGCAGACGCTTAAACTGTTCAATTAGCAGACATCTAAACAGTGGCCCTATCTTCCCTCCCGCCACTTGGTCTTCAAGAATGCCTCCGACCCAAACGTCAATATTGTGGACTGATCCATAAAGCTCTTTGAGCTTGTCTCTAACTTCTTTTTCCGATATTTCAGAGGCTAAATCATCGAAATCATTGACTTCTGACATGTTGCAGAACTGTCTGAATTTGGTATAAGGCGGAATACCATGATCTCGGCTTCGCTGAATATTAATGGCGGCTAAATCGAGAGCTACAGCGTGCGTGCTATAAAACAGTTTTTCAGTTAACTCTGAATTAAGATTCTGTGTCGGAGTCTTCAGTTTAGCGGGGGTCGTGAACATGCCTCTCAACAAAGGATCCACACCGCCTTCGTCTACAAGTCTCCAAGGTGAGAAAAATGCATTACGAAGAAGTAAATGCCCTTGAGGGATTGTTTCAAAATTTTCGTCGTATCTGTGTAATATGGGATTTATTAAAGAATGTCCAAACCTCAGAGCAGCAGTAGCGAAGACATTGGATACAGAGGGATTCAAATTTGGATCATATTCTGTGTATTTTCCTAATTGATTATATCCCTCAGGTCCGAGAATAATGGGCAACCAATGTTCATAAGTTATGTGCTGAATTTGAGCTCCCAATATTTTTCTGGATTCGTGGTATACTTTATCACCTTCCCAATGTGGGTTTATAGATTTTAGATGAAGTGCTATGCGATTGTGCTCCCTCATCCAGATTGTATGGAACGCGGCTAAGCCCATTTGTTCATTAGCTCTAATATCACCAGCTACAAAGCAAGCCCTGGTGCTCTCATCGAGATTGCGCCGGCAATCCATTCCATTAATGCCTGTCGTTGGTAACAAAGGTTTCTTACCTGGAAATACAGCCCCAACTCTTAGCAGCCCATTATCATTTGTCAAATCTCTTAAGTCGGTGGCAACAGCTTCTTCAAATCCATACACTTGCGAAGCGTCAATGAAAGATGTCAGTTGATTTATTTGTTCCCTAGGTTGCAATGTGCCAAACAGAACGGAAGTCATGCCAGAACCACAAACGGCACTTGTTCTTATAAAGTCAATACATCTGCGATTTGTAACACGAGTGTCATTTTGAGGAACGTCGATCGGGAAGCAAGGTGCTGCGTAATCGCACGTCTTCTTGCAGTCTACGCCATCCCAAGTTTGTGAGCTGACAGATGGCAACGCGTGGTCCAAGTCATGGTCTAGCCACTGGCCCCATTGCATTACCATGTGCGTAATTTTGAGGTCTTCGGTTATGTCATTCGTTGTTATAATCCTAGTAGACACCAATCTTGAACTGGGCAATGAATATCCATTGTATTTTACATCTTTATTCCAACCTACAGGCTGGCTGAAACCATTTTCATATATTGGGAATAGAACTCGTCGAAAACCAGATAGAGATGAGCCCCATGTTGGATGATCGAAATTATTACACGTGCCATCAATGCTACGATATTTCAAATGATAACACATATCCGCGCAATCATCTGGTTTTCTATGAGCAACGCAACCTGAGAGGCGGGCTATAACATCTAGGTGTTGAATAGACAAAAAGTCTTGATAGTTAAATGGTTCGGCGGAAGCTTTTTTACCAGCTTGTACGAAATCTTTGACTTTATCTAGAGCACGCTCATATATTTCTGCTGCACGTGCAACTTCTCTAGCAGGTGCATTAGGGAAGCGCGTTATTCTATACAGTTCGTTGATATCAGCTTTACCGCTTCTGTTATTGAACAAATCGCTCATAGTTTTTTCGATAGCTTGATCAATATCGCGTGTTGCTTGCGTTATAGCAATATTGACGTAAACATCTCCGGGAAGCGTGTTGTCTTTCACAGTCAAAAATGCAGAAGCCGTATCTCGACCGTAGTCATTAAAAACTGTACATTCATATCGACCAGTGTCAATTATCGAAACATTGTTGATAACGAGACTGCCAATAATAGTTATTGAGAATCTTTCTCTCACTGTTATTCGAGAACCATCTTTTCTCCATTCGATTGCAGCTGGTGGTTCGGCTTCCACCTCACACGGCAGCTGTACGGTGGTCTCTTTAAAAGCGTCAGTATCCTCGGGCTTCAGTACGATGCGTGGTGGAATGATTTGATCTTCTTCAACTTTTAATCGTACAGAAGTCTCGACAGAACCTTCGCTGTTTTCAGCTCTACAGTGGTACAAGGAATCGTCCTCTTCGGAAACTTCTGTAATAGTCAAGTTTTGATTGTCGCTGCTAAGAATAATATTTTCTTCAAGTGGCAATGGTAACGTATTTTTAAACCATGATATTAATGGCCGTGGGGTCCCTGCTGCCTTGCAAATAAAAATAGCATTTTCTCCGACTGCTACCGTTTGAGTTTTTGGTGAAACTACAAATCTTGGGGGAACTGGAAAAAACAAAACTCATAAGTAAATGTCTCCATGTGATATACTAAATCTTATCCCAAATTTTCGCTGTTTTACCTTGAACTACCAAAGTAGCTATTGCTGTGGACTTCCCGTTTATATTTTCAGCTTGGCAAGTATATTTACCGGCATCAGACTCTTCAACATTTTCAATGAAAAGGGTGCCGTTGCGGTGAATAGACAAACGTTCGGTGAGTAGAATTCTTTCTCCATTATACAACCATACTACGTGAGGCTTCGGATACCCTTTAGCATCGCAATCAAAATGAATTGACGGTTGCTTATTTTTTGCACTCTGTATTGAAGGCAACACAGTGACGATTGGAGCAGCTGTAAATGAAATATGATTTTAGCAAACTGTTATTTTTTTAAGCTACTTTAATTTATAAGGAGTATCTACGATTAAATATTACCTTTTCCTCCAGGTTTTGTGACGGTCATTTTGGCGGGTTTCGAATGGACCGCGCCTGCTGTGTTTTTAGCCATACACTCGAACACACCAATGTCAGTTTCGTCTGCATCATGGACCATGAGCGTACCGTTCGACATGACTTCATATCGGTATGAGTCAATGGGTATTTCAGCGGAATCTCTCAGCCACACTATTTCCGGTGCCGGATCTCCAGTGGCAACGCAAGTGAACGTGGCGTCTTCTCCAAAGTTAACTACGACGTCTTCGGGCTGAGTAGCAAATTCAGGGTGTTCTGTAATGGAAAATTGTAGTTATTATACAGGGCTACTGGTCATTGAACCTATTCCTTCTAAGGAATAGGTTCAATAACCAGTAACCCTGTAGATGTAGTATAGTTCACCAAAGCTTCTCGATTCCTGTGAAACATTATGTTGGTCATATTTTCTGAGAACACTATTTTTTTCGAATCCACCAGCTTGATCAACACCGGTGGCCCTGCAGAGATCTAAGTATTAGCAAATTTACAATTTTTACATTCTCTTTGCTGGGAACCAAGATATCGCGAAGAAATACGTTTTGTGCTATATACTTATACAAATATAAATAAACTCATAGTTGTTCACACCGATTGCATTAACAGAGCATTTAAAATGGCTTATAACTAGTGCGGCAACTGGTGTTTGTGTTCATTAATCATTTTATACAATACACTTTTTTAAGCGCTTGTGTCGAGCTCTTTTAGGTGGTTACCTTAGGATGGAAAAGATTAGCCGATAAGCTGTATGTGGTTCTCATTAGCCCCATGAGTGAAATCCCCATTATTTTTAGCCCATAATCGCCCTCTGCTGAGCATATAGGCCGCTCTTGTACGTCACTTTCTCGGTCCTGTGCCAAACTTGTCCAGCATAAGATTAAAATATCGTTGACCCGACGTGATTTCCGTTACGCAATCACGGTTCTGTGAACGTTCTTATCCATCTTCCCTCATTCTGTCCAGCAACGTATTCTAGTCTATGTTTCGAAATTGTTGGACGAACATCGCGTATTTGATTCGGCGATATGTTAACTTACGGCAATCAAAATCATCTTCTGTCATGGTGGCCAGCGAAGTGCCCGTAAGCGTGATGGGCTGGTAGCACGTTGCGGCCACGCTCATGTTCTGATGGTCTCTCAGCATGCGCACCACCCACAGCATGGAACAGTCGCAAACCAGCGCATTGCTATCCAGCCGTAGCTTGTGCAGCCGCGTTAGTCCAGAAAACGAACCCGTCGGAATTTTGCTGATCTTGTTATTGTGAAGATACCTGCATGGAGGAAATATAGCCTTGTGACAAAAGTTTTCTTAGGCAAAGACTCCGTCAGAGTGAATATGGACAAAGAAGCTTAATTTTGACGAACTTTATTTAATTCCAAAAACAATCAAACTGTGTACTTAGAAATTGTAAAACAATCTGCCTATCTTGGCTTTGCCTGAGTGCCTAAAGGATTGCCTACTTGTTACTCACAAAAGTCACACATACCTAATGTAGATTCGCCCCAGAACTTATTAGTAACAAACAAATTTAATTCAATTTTCAAATATTAACTCATATAATTATTATGTATTTCGTAAAGTCCAGTGTGACAAGTGAAACTGTATCTGATGGGAAATAGAATGCTATTTCTTTCGTAGATCTATACTAATAAGATATACTCGTACTAATAAGATAAGGGTAAAAGGGTAGAGGCACCCGGGAACAAATCCTCAATGTAAGACAGTTAATTGAGAAGGCTTATGAGTACCTATATAATGTGCCGGTTCTTTTGTGTTTTGTTGATTACAGTAAGGCTTTTGACTGCGTTAGCTGGGATTCGTTGTGGTGAGTCCTCACTGTGTTAGGCGTGCAAAAACACTTCACCGCTCTGCTTCAATCTCTTTACCATAGCAATAAAGGGGTAATCAGGATTGGCGAAATACTGTCCCAGCCATTCTGTTTTAGAAAAGGTGTTCGCCAAGGTTGCATTGCATCCCCCATTTTGTTCAACGCGTATGGAGAGTATATAATGCGACAAGCTTGCGACAACTGGAATGGAGGCGTAAGCATCGGCGGTGTTAAAGTCACAAACCTCCGGTATGCTGATGAAACGACACTTGTTGCTGCAAGCGAGGCTGAAATGACTGAGACAGGATATGATGGAGCGTATTAGTTGCAGTCTTGGGCTCTCTATCAACAGATTGAAAACCAAAATCATGGTGGTTGACAGAGCTAAATTATTGAACATCAATGGGATGTCAAACTTGGACATAGTTGACAATTTTGTTTATCTCGGCTCCAGCATCTGTAATACTGGATCCTGTCATAAACATGTCTCAACTTGATAAGATATGGAAGAACAGGGATACGACTAAAAACAAAAATAAGATTAGTCCGCACTCTAGTATTCTCCTTATTTTTGTATGCTGCCGAGACTTGGACTCTGAAAGCGGAAGATCGTGGACGCATTGATGCCTTCGAGATGTGGCGTGGGAGAAGGATGCTCAAGATTCCATGGACAGCTCACCACAGCAACGTATCGATACTTAAACAGCTCAAGGTCACGACTAGACTCTCTTCCATCTGTCTTAAACGTGTCTACTTTGGCCACATTGCAACGAGAAAAGACGATAATCTCGAGAAACAGATGGTCACAGGGAAAATCGACGGCAAGCGGTCACAAGGTCGTAGTCCGATACGTTGGTCCGATCAGATTCGCACCACTCTCGACTCATCCGTCTATGAAGCGCTACGTGTTGCTAAAGATAGAGGACGATGGAAGAACATAGTGAAAGATAAGCTTCTGGGAGGCGGAGGTCACGACCTTCAGAGATGTGGAAATCGACGCGAGGAGGAGGACTAATAAGCATTTGCAATACTCGCATAGCACATGCAAAAAACGTTTTCAAACTAAAACTCATAAAGCCAGGCGCAAGACGTATTAATTTTTGCACTTACAAGTGGGGTTGCTCAAAATTAATTCATGCACGTTTTCGATATCTCAGCTAAATCCACATTAAGTAGCAGATAGTTTAAATTCAGTGATGATATTTTCCTCCGTTAATATTAGAGCTTTCTATTTTTTTGATGCTACCTGATTATAATTGAAACCATAAAGCAAAGGTGAATAGTTCAATACATAAACAAGTTTTATCAATATTTGAATTATCTAGCTATTCTACAATATTTTTTAGCATTTCAAACAAACTGCTAAAAAGCAGTTTTTTTAAGCAAAATTTTGTGAATTTAAAAAAGCCATCAAACTTTTAATTTAGTAGGCACCTATAATTTTTGTTGATATGCCAAATATAGCTTTACTAGATTTTGCCCGCAGTTTCGGCTCGCGTGTCATTTTTTAAATTTTTGTGCTATCACATGGAAGCATTTTATTTTTCTTGGATAAAAAATAGCTTATGCCACTTCGACGCTCAAACTACGTCCATGCCAAAAATTAAGTTAACCTGTAGCTCCGTTGCTACGTGTAAGAGGAACAAAGCAATAAACCAACGAGCACACTTTCGGATTTATAAAATTAAGTAAGGAAAGGATTAAGATATGAAAATGTTAAAATATTCTAAGTAATCAATCTTGATAAATTATATATAACCATTACAAGTTTGGAGACTAAAATATAAGGTCTTAAATAAACCGTAACATTTCGGACGACAAGTACAACTTAAGCGATTTAAATGAAATCAGGTATCACCCCTTCAGAACTGTATGTCGAGTTATCAAACATCCTGTATCTATATTCGCCCGAAGGGAAATGGTACAAGTCAGTTGGTTTGTAGTACAAAGTTAAAACTATTATTATTTATATACTGTCTCCGAAAGATGAAAAAGCGCATCTAAAATTCTTATGGAATTTAGCACATAGTCTGGCAATTGCGGCAATTTTTTTCCTGTTTCTGGTATTATTTACTAGGCTCTCTTCTGTTCCTTCCAAAAAATCATCGACTGGCTACAAAGCTTGTGGAACTGCTGATTGATTCGCGATTTCAGGGTTGGCCCCGTTGTAAAAGTTTTTCACAATAATGAGAGCAAACATATGCATTTCAATCATTTATTCATCAAACATTTTCGAACGTCATACTATTGAAAAATAAAATATAAATCAATAATATAGTTCTAGAATATGTTACGTCGTCTTGAAAATGTTAGATGCACCTGTTCAACTATCAGGGGCGGTATCTATACACAGTTACTCACAATCTCTCAAGGCGTGGCATGTTCGAAAATATTCCAGGTTCGATGTAGTAAATTTCGTTTACATGCAAATATCTGAAAATGATGAGACGAGGTTATGTTATTTCAAAATGGCTATAAGGCGTCACAGCAAATAAACAAAAATATCAAAAATGCTTAAAAAGGGTTAGTCTATTAGGCGCCCGCGAAAAACCCAATGTAACCTAAAACACACGACTGAGCGAGAAAATAAGCTATGTCCACATCTGGATGTTAAGAGTTAAGCATGCCCTTAATAGGTCTGCCCCACCCACAATTTTGAACTGAACAGATATATACTGGTATAGTTCTGCACACTGTAAAACATGCGCGGCACAGCACTGCGCTCGTCACTCTTGGATATAAAGATCTTAAATCACATGTTACTACGGAATTTCTCTGGGTAACATTGCCCTTCATTTTGAAACAGTATCATCGCTTACAATGTGCTATTTCATCGGCTATCCCTAAGATAGATCTTGCATGGATGGCTAACGTACCTAGTTATGCAATAAAAATACACACCGCGGACTTTATTTACATCACTCTTACGACAGCTTTTTAATCGATGAAAAAGCATTTTATAAAAAGTGAGTTAAAGATAAAGTGTATGAGAGCAAGTATTCTGGAACTAAATCCCCTTTGAATTAAGCGTTAGGAACTATTTTGAAGTGACCGATGTGTTTTGTATCCATCATAGAGTGGACTCTGTAGTTCGACGTATAACAAGTATAACATAAGTACCTATATTTGTTTATGAGAACAATATTGAAATATTTGGTGCCAAAATATTTCGTGGAACTTGAAAATATCCGTATCTATGTAGATAAAGATTGATGCTAATCAAAAAAAAACTCTGTAAATCGGTTGATATTTTTCTTCACGTGATTGGCCACGAACTAAATAGACACTAGTACTACATAAATATTTTTGTATAAGCCTGTAGTGTCCCACCGCTCCTCGAGAAATACTTATTGAAATATTAATTATAATCTGGGTCATATAGCCTTGATCTTTTTATAGGTAAATTCGAATATAAACACAACGCTTCATACATATAGATTTATAAACTAGAATATATTCGAAATTCTCAGATACGAATAAAAACTGGTCTGAAGCTCACGCCAAACTCAAAAGGATTATTTTGGGAATCCTCCCCAAAGAACCGGCGCGGCGTCTGTTTGACTCTACCCTTGTTTTTTGTTGCAGACCCTCTGCTTTAGGTACGACCGATACGACGAAATGTTAGACCATTGCGATGGTCTAAAATTTGCCTAGTATTCGTAGCTATCATATTATGTTCTACAGTTATAAATTCAATATGATTTAAAAACTATCTGGAATCTTTAATATATTCTATTGGAAATATCAATCCATAAAAAGATATTGCATCGTCGATTCAGACTTTATGCCATGCTTCAAACGCGGCGGTTCAATAAGCGGTAAAAATATTGCGAACAATGTGTTGTAAAAAAAATTGAGCTCCAGGTACAGTCATGAACTAAGTTCAATACATTTTTTGCAACGTCTCTTGCCGCGAAAATTTAAGCGCCCCGAAAGCTTAAGGTAACAAATTCATGCTTTTGGACTCAACTGCATTGTTTCTGTATAGTATTTCAAATCGGCATCATCGCTACAAAATACCGTAACTTCAATTTTTGCGTGAAACTTTTCGCGTGAGAATGTATGAAAAACGTCGGTGGCAACATGCTCGATTACAATTGCGGTGGCTGCCCACTATAACGTACCATACGATGACCTGGGGCCTTATTTTGTAAGCGCTCTGACGTTCGGCTTCGCTTTTTCTCCTGCTCGCGCCAGTTACTCACGCCGCGAGAGCGAGCGGGAGGAAAAGCGAAGCCGAACGCCAGAGCGCTTACAAAATAAGGCCCCTGGTCAGAAACGTATCAGGCACGAAATACAACGGTGCGCTCTACAGTACCCACTATAACGTACTGTCAGCGTGTACTCGTATGTCAACAAATTGTCGTCGAGAATATTTTTTCCGAAACGCTCCATGCATGGCACGAGACGTCACTGGTTGGTGACGGAACGGTTTAGTGGACTTATGCTCATACTTTTTTTCAATACAAAGAATATTTTTTACTCGCACGTTCCTAGCACGGTAAGTTCGTATAGGCTGGGCGGCGAGCCCTGGTGATGAGTTTATAAGCCGCCTGAAGGCCTCTGACACGACCAAACGGTTAAGTAATCCACAATTTGACGTATCATCCGAGCCACGGTAGCGCTCATTTGTAAATGCCAGCACGAATATGGATGGTACGTTATATTGGGAATTCACCACATAAAGAGTAAACAAGTAGCTTCATACAAACGTCGGTAGGTCATCACACCTGTGTTTGCTGTTGAATATCTAAAACTAAGATTTATATCAATTTGTCTTTACAAAATCTACGCTTCTTGGTAATAAAACTGTGAAAAAAATTCTCCACTCGAATGATATAATCGTTGGAACTTTGAATGTTGACTCAAATTTTTAGGAAACATTGGATGCAAAAAAATAACAGAAGAACTAAACTGAGTCATCTTTTATGAAAATAGCGTCTTAGTTTATCTATTCCTTAGTTCAATAGCGTCTTAGTTTATCTATTCCTGTCCTTGTGCGCATTTGTACGCAGCCGTGTTAGGTAATAATTATTATAGGTTTTCTAACACAAATAAGAACAAAATTTTATTGCAATGGGTGCATTCGCACTATATCTACTGTTTATCATCGAATCTATCTCTTCTTCAGACAATTCAGCTGAGATATGATTTATTTAAGCTACGCCAAATCTGAGCTCGTGCGTCAACTTGTTGCACTTTAAGTTTACGAGTATGTTCTAAAATATTTGTTTCGTCAAAAATCGAAGTCACGGTATATATATGGTCATATCGCGATTTAGTCTTAAAGCGATCTAGTCATATCTGCTGTCTAGTCAAATAGAGATGTAGTCGTAAAGCTCCTCACCCGTTTCTACCGACAACAGAAAATACTTACAACTGCTCCAAATGTACGAGCTGTTGGAAAACATCGGCGTCGATGTGATGGATTCTGTTTCGGTAGAGGTAGAGATACTTGAGGTGCCTCAGGCCGTCGAAAGAGCCAGAGCGCAGTTCCCTCAGTTGGTTATCGTTGAGCAGGAGAGACCGCAGCTGGTGCAGGTGACGGAGACCCCCCGGGACCAGCTCCTGGATCTTGTTGAAGCGAAGATCGCTGTGGACAAACATCACGCCTTTAGGAGTATGCATGACTTCATTGTTGAATTACATCTTATGCGAGTATTGTCAAATAATTGTAAAAAATATCCCGTTCATCGTACATCAATCAAGTAAGATGCTATATTAAGAGGAGTGTGAAGTAATCACTGATTCCGCGTTTTCTGTAGAACATCAAGAGAATTATTATTGTATACTACGGGACTAATCGCGCACTAAAATGAGTCTACCCGTGATCACGGCTGATGCAACTCGGCCGAAACGTCGGGATGACGAGTTATTTACTCGTATTTATCTCGTAATTTTAGTGCGCGATTAGTCACACTCGTCTAAATAACGATTCAAAAGCCTTATGAGCGAAAGATTGATTTTTACTACCTATTCTAACCTAAGTATGTTCTATTTATAGATGTTTTTTCTTTTTAGTTTGCTTTAGTTTTGCCGTCTTTCTTTACGCCGGGTGAGTGAGTCAGCGAAGTGCAAAAATATGCGAAGAGGTCGGAATGCCTTTGCCTTCTCTTTGACGTTGCTTCACATCAAAGCTGGTTGTTGTGCAAAATTGTGCAAAACTGATGCGCGTAGTGTACCTTGGCTGTACCGACCTATGCAAGATTGCAAGCCAGAAGAAAAAGAAAATGGGAAATAGGTAAATGCCCCTTTGCCCTCATTACTTAGTTATTTAATATTAGAAAATGAAATGAGCCTATAAAATATCTACCGTATTTATAAACTAGTTTTCCAAACAGACGTTGCATCTGTTTTGCTGAGTCTTTATAAGCCTATATCTCGACTCACTCTTGACTAATTTGACTCACACTCGCAAATCTGCATACGATTTAGATATTAAATGACTTTGCCAAATCGTCGCCTCAGTCTTTGTTTGGCCTAACGACCACGCACCAAATTTTTCAGGAGACGTTATTTTTAGTTTAAAAATCAGATAATCAAGAAATCATAAAACAATTTAGCGATATAGGAACAATATAGTAAGTATTTATGGAATGTCAAAGTCGCATTTTAATAAAACAAATTCAAATGTGTTATTTGTGGGTTGTTTGTGGAGATAGGCCAAATCTGTTCCGAAAAAATTTTGAGACAGGGATATTGGCACAAACACATGGTGATAGGGCTCGAACGTGTAGAGAGATTTTAGTTCTTGAGTGTTCAAATGACCATCGTGACTCGCATACAGCGTGTTCAATATTTTATTAGTGAATTTGAACAACTTGATATGTAGAAAATGAGGTAGGTAGGTATTTAAGTAATTTTACAATTAATATCGTGAAATAATTGGTGTAAATTAAATTGTAAAATTTTATTTAATATATTATTAACTGACTGCAAAATATTATACTGTCTTCTTTGTGATTTGTAAAGTAGGTACTCTCATAATTATTTCAACGGCTGAGATGATGATGATGATTATCATAAATTCTTTTTAGTAGTTTACTTCGCACTCATTGATCAAAAACTGTAAATAAAATCATTTGAGGTATTTATATAAACCTGTATAATTATGATAATATAATCATTACCTATTATAAAAGTCTAGACACAAAAAAAAATCTATATTCCATTTTATGGTGTAAAAAGTAGTAAAAACTAACTACAATAAAATCAGCCAAGTGTGAATCGGACTAACGCACGATGGGTTCCGTACCGTAGATAATATCATATCGTCGCCTCAGTCTTTGAATGGGCTATCGACCACTTTTTATCAAAAATGACTTTTTGATATCATACAGAGATAAAAAAATTACACGTCTAATAGAGTAATCAATTTTTTGATAGAAATTGCACAATTTATAAAATTAAAATATTCTATCTCCAAATCGAAATCAATTTTGAGTCCTTGTTTAGCCAATATACGTACCTGGCGCCAACATCCTTATTGAAAACTCAAATTCAGTCTTTGTTCGCCACAACTCCTCCGATCTTCCAATCACAGCGAAGGTCGCACTCCATGACGCCACCCCAACCTTTTTTTATGAAGTTCATTTTGTGTAAGAACTAACCGCGCGTGTGTGTTTCTGTAGTAAATTTCATTTTCTTGGTGTATTTATATTTAAAAAAAATCTAATTATAATGTCTATGATGATAAAAAAGCACAGTTGTGATCAAGTTAAACTGAATTTAGAAAGGTCAGGCATACAGATAATTTTATTTTACTATATTTCTATAATCTGATCAAATTCTCACAACATATAGGATGATGTTATATCGCCAGTAATATTTTTTTTATTTAAAACAAAAAAATATTTTTTAATTTTTTATGCGTATAGAATAATAACATAAAATTAGCAAATATTTAAATTGATTAGTAACACTACTTTAATCGAATTATTTTACTGCACAAAGCTTTTGTTTTTATTTTGTAACTTATCCTACTCATTTTACAAAATTGTTGTTTATTTTATGTTACCTGTGTAATGGGTACAAAAGAAATAATTTACTAAATACAACATATAAGTTACATGTACAACATAATTTTATATTATTTCTGACATTATTTAATAAAACTAATATAAATGAAAAAAAAAAACCTACATGTTGTTTAAATCAATCTTACTAAAAGGGTTTGAATATTTTTGTATGAAAGCTGTAGTTAGTTTTTACACCTGGAATGGAATATAGATTTTTTTGTGTGCAGGCTTTTATAATAGGTAATGATTTTATTATCATAATTATACAGGTTTAAATAAGTACCTTAAATGATTTTATTTGCAGTTTGGGATCAATGAACGCAAAGTAAACTACTAAAAACAATTTATAATTATAATCATCATCATCTCCGCTGTTGAAATAATTATGAGAGTACCTACTTTACAAATCACAAAAAAGACAGTAGAATATTTTGCAGTCAGTTAATAATGTATTAAATTAAATATAACAACTAAAAACTTACACCTATTGTTTCACGACATTAATTGTAAAATTACTTAAATACCTACCTACCTCATTTTCTACAGATCAAGTTATTTAAATCCACTGATAAAATATTGAACACGCTGTATGCGAGTCACAATGGTCACTTGAGCACTCAAGAACTAAAATCTCTCTACACGTTCGAGCCCTATCACCATGTGTTTGTGCCAATATCCCTGTCTCAAATTTTTTTCGGAACAGATTTGGCCTATCTCCACAAACAACCCATAAATAACACATTTGAACTTGTTTTATTAAAATGCAACTTTGACATTCCATAAATACTTACTATTTAGTTCCTATATCGCTAAATTGTTTTATGATTTCTTGATTATCTGATTTTTAAACTAAAAATAACGTCTCCTGAAAAATTTGGTGCGTGGTCGTTAGGCCAAACAAAGACTGAGGCGACGACGTCGCCTCAGTCTTTGAATGGGCTATCGACCACTTTTATCAAAAATGACTTTTTGATATCATTATAGAGATAAAAAAATTACACGTCTAATGGTGTAATCGTTTTTTCAATATTTTTATAGAAATTGCATAATCTGTAAAATTAAAATATTCTATCTCCAAATCGAAATCAATTTTGAGTCTTTGTTTAGCCAATATACGTAGCTGGCGCCAACATCCGTATTGAAAACTCAAATTCAGTCTTTGTTCGCCACAACTCCTCCGATCTACCAATCACAGCGAAGGTCGCACTGCATGACGCCACCCAAACCTTTTTTTAAAAAGTTCATTTTGTGTAAAAACTTGGCGCGTGTGTGTGTTTCTGTAGTAAATTTCATTGCTTTAGTGTATTTATATTTTAAAAAAATCTAATTACAATGTCTGTGACGATAAAAAAGCACAGTTGTGATCAAGTTAAACTGAATTTAGAAAGGTAAGGCATACAGATAATTTTATTTTACTATATTTCTATAACCTGATCGACTTCTCACAACATATAGGGTGATGTAATATCGGCAGTAATTTTTTTTTTAATTTAAGACAAAACGAGTTTTTTTTATTTCTTGTGCGTACAGTAATAAAATAACATAAAATGAACAAATATTTAAATTGATTTGTAACACTACTTTACTCGATTAATATTAGTGCACACAGCTTTTGTTTTTATTTTGTAACCTCATTTTACAAAATTGTTGTTTATTTTATGTTGCCTGTGTAAAGGGATACAAAAGAAATAATTTACTCATTACAAAATATAAGTTACTTGTTGTGTAAATCAATCTTAATAAAGGGGTTTGAACATTTTTGTTTGAGAGCTGGCATATCCACCCCACATTATGTTATTTTTTAAGTTTCCGCGCACAATAAAAGTATTATATATGGGTAGGAGACACTTATACACACAATAAATGTTCAGTACTATGATGCCCGAAAGTGTCACGTTCTCGAGATATTTGGATGTAAAAATCGCTGTACGAGAACTTTGCGATCTTTACATCCAAATATCTCGAGAACGTGACACCTAGGGTGCCATAGTATAAAACATTTATTGTTAGTCTAAAGGACTTCTACTCATATATACTACTTTTATCGTGTGCAGAAACTTTGAAAAAAAATCACAATGGTGGCGAGTGGATTTGCCACAAATGCACCATGCAATGCAAATGAGTAAAGGTGCTCTATTTTGGTTATTTAATGTAATATAGGCAATAAACATGTGGTGTTTATTTTTCGGTGACACGTGATATACATCAATGCTCTTGAGTTGTTGTTGTTATTGTTACTAGAATATTTAAAAGAATGATTATTCAACGTATTTAACTTCACTATATAATTATTACAAGACTAAGTAAAACACTTGGAGTCACGACTAAAATATAATTATAAAAATCGAATTATTACTCTAGAAGCGAGACGGAGACAGCGTTATATTTTTTTATATTTTCAGGATTGATACCGTGAAAAAGAAGTTATTTTTTTATGGAATCTGACGATGACGAAAATGTTATTACAAATACGTGCAAAAAAACTGAACGAGAAGAATTAGCATATCAAATTATGAAAACGTGCAAAGGGAAGCTGAAATCTAAAAACGAAAAGATGGCAAAAAAAAGAATCAGAATATGAAAAACTGAAACAAAATTTAGTAGGTGGTGAAAACAACTGCAATCAAAGTAAAAACCAGCTTACAAGGAAGCGAAAACGGCAACCAGAAAAATGGATACAAAACAAAATAAAAAAACAACGAGAATCAGGACAAGAATACGCAAATTTAAAAGAAGAAATTAGACGAAAGAGAGAGGTTCAAGTTGGCTGTGAAATAACATGTAGTCATAAATGCTCGGCGAAATTTCCAGCTAGCATGCGAGAAAACGTAATAATGCAGTTTTACAGTCTTAGTGACGAACAAAAATATAAATTTTATAATGAGTACACCGAACAAAATCTAAAAGAAAGATGTCGGAGCCAGAAAAAGAACAGCAGAAGAAAATATACATATCTATATTATCTGCCAAGTGAAAATACCAAAACAAGAGTGTGCAAAACATTTTTTTGTGCTACTTTAGATATTTCTGCAAAAAGAATATACCACTTTTACAAAAGGAAAGGCAGCACTAAAACAAACATTGCACCTACTCCTAAAAAAGGCAACAATGTGAAAAAACAAACTGATAGTAAAAAAATCTAGGAAATATTGAAACATATTCAGTCTTTTCCCATACAAGATTCACATTACTGCAGGTCTACATCTAAAAGACAGTATCTAGATCCAAATTTAAGCGTTACGAAAATGTATGCACTCTATGTAGAATTAAACAAAGAGCCAGCCAAAGAACACTTTTATCGAAAAGTATTCAATGAAAACTTCAATTTAAGTTTTCATCGGCCTAAAAAAGATGCATGTGATCTATGTTGCGAGCACAAAGCCATTTTAAATCCCAGTAAAGACCAAGACCTCAAATATCAGGAACACATGAGACGTAAACAAGGCGATGAAGAAAGAACAAAAGATAGACAAAATAATTCAAAAAAATCAGACACAGCCGTCATAACCTTTGATTTGGAAAACATTTTTAGTTTACCAAATGCAAATATTTCATGTTTCTATTATACTAGTAAACTCACAGTATATAACTTAACAGGACATTGCAATATAAATAATACTGCCACTAATGCAATTTGGGACGAGACAAAAAATGGACGAAGCGGAGACGAAATAGCCAGCGCTTTGATAAAAAATTTAACTAAAATAGTGAGTAATTTGCCAACACACGTTACAAAAATTATTCTTTGGTCTGATTCTTGTGTACCACAAAATAGAAACTCACACATGAGTATGGCCTTAATAAATTTTCTACAGTCTAAAAATGCCAAAAGCATAACTGAAATAGAGCAAAAACTTTCCGAGCCAGGGCACGGAAATGTACAAGAAGTAGATTGTGTTCATAGAACGAAACTTAAGACATAAAGAAATATTTAGCCCTCTTGGATTACTACGAGCGTTGACAAAGACCCAGTCTAAAATTAAACTGGAGTTTCTGCAAATGCAAGACAATGACTTTCGTTCATTTCATGACGAAGCAGTGAAACTAGGATTTGGTCAAATACCGTACAAAAAAGTAAAATCTTTAAAATTTAAAAAAAAATAATTGGAACTTAATAGAATATAAGACCAGCTTTAATTTAGAAGCAATAACTATAAATGTGAGTCAAAATAAAGTCAAAATTTTGAGCGACGTTTTATTAAAAAAACCCTATCACTCGTTATCCGACAAAAAATTCAGGACATACGGTCTATGTACAAGTCCATGCCCACGGAAGACCAAAGTTTTATGGAAGCTTTGATAAATAAGTGCTTAAATAGAAAACATAACTCAAATGATCATAACACTAACAAAAAAAGAAAAACTAGAAAAATTTAAGTTTAATTAACTCATAGTTTTTAGTTTAAATTGTAATTTAGTATATATATTTTTTTAATGTAATTAATATTCCTTCTCAATATCGATCATTTCGTCGATTGTTGTGAAAGTTCTTGTGAAAATAATGTAATTTTGTAAATTATATTGTTGATAAATTAAATCATTTTTTAAATAAAATCGTTTGATGCTGTGTATAATCAAATATTTTAAGGCAGTTATTACTTACCAAGGTTAAGTTTTATGTACCTACCTATACCAAAAGCTACTTAATAAAAATAAACCCTTTTTTGTTTTGCCATAATTGTTTAATTTTAAACTCTTTTACCTGGGAAGCATACAAGTCCATCTAAAAAACAGCTTCAGCAAAACCTTTTTTTACAACTAAACGTGCGTTATAGGGAGCTATCCATAATGTCACTGGATATTAATCTAATTATAACGCCGAAACTGCTCGTAAGATAACAATTTTTAAAATTTTATCCTTCCAGGCACGCACCACAAAATAATTATTTCATCACTTTTTCACACAACAAAACAAGTATTTTTGGTGTTCGTATGCGCTAGGAGCTAGTTTAGTAGCTCACAAGCCCAAAGATAATAGTATAAAAGATTTTATGATTCCTGCAACAAGCATTTTTTTCAAGCAAGCATGCTTGAAAAAAATGATTAATTTTCTCGCGCTTCGGCTTATAATAGTATCTTCATTTTAATGAAGCAAAAAACAGCCAGTTTCTGTAGATAAAGGTTTCTTTTTTTTCTAAAGCTTTGGAATGCAACTTGTAGTTACCTACCCCAGGTAGCAAAGTGACGTCAGTGACGCATAAACGACGTCACTCTTAGGTCATAATAGGGTCGGTCGTTAATGCGTCGTCGATGACGTCATAATGTACGTCAATTAAAAGTCATTATTTCGACGACTCATATTCATCATAAAATTGACGTTTTATTGACGTCCATTTAGGGTCAATATCAGGACGTACTATATTCGCCACAAAGTAGACGTTTTACTGACGTCCATGTAGGGTCAATATCAGGACGTACCATATTCGCCACAAAGTGTACGTTTTACTGACGTCCATCTAGGGTCAATATCAGGACGTACCATATTCGTCACAAAGTGGACGTTTTACTGACGTCAATTTAGAGTCAAAGTCAGGACGTACCATATTCACCACAAAGTGGACGATTTACTGACGTCTATTCAGGGTCATTATTAGGACGTATCATATTCGTCTCTGGTGGACGTTTTACTGACGTCCATTTAGGGTCAATATCAGGACGTACCATATTCGCCACAAAGTGTACGTTTTACTGACGTCCATCTAGGGTCAATATCAGGACGTACCATATTCGTCACAAAGTGGACGTTTTACTGACGTCAATTTAGAGTCAAAGTCAGGACGTACCATATTCACCACAAAGTGGACGATTTACTGACGTCTATTCAGGGTCATTATTAGGACGTATCATATTCGTCTCTGGTGGACGTTTTACTGACGTCCATTTAGGGTCAATATCAGGACGTACCATATTCGCCACAAAGTGTACGTTTTACTGACGTCCATCTAGGGTCAATATCAGGACGTACCATATTCGTCACAAAGTGGACGCGTTTTACTGACGTCAATTTAGAGTCAAAGTCAGGACGTACCATATTCACCACAAAGTGGACGATTTACTGACGTCTATTCAGGGTCATTATTAGGACGTATCATATTCGTCTCTGGTGGACGTTTTACTGACGTCCATTTAGGGTCAATATCAGGACGTACCATATTCGCCACAAAGTGTACGTTTTACTGACGTCCATCTAGGGTCAATATCAGGACGTACCATATTCGTCACAAAGTGGACGCGTTTTACTGACGTCCATTTAGGGTCAATATCAGGACGTACCATATTCGCCACAAAGGGGACGTTTTATTGACCTCTATTTAGGGTCAACATTAGGACGTACCATATTCGCCACAAAATGGATGATTTACTGACGTCTATTTAGGGTCATTATTAGGACGTATCATATTCGTCTCTAGTGGACGTTTTACTGACGTCCATTTAGGGTCAATATCAGGACGTACCATATTCGCCACAAAGTGTACGTTTTACTGACGTCCATCTAGGGTCAATATCAGGACGTACCATATTCGTCACAAAGTGGACGCGTTTTACTGACGTCAATTTAGAGTCAAAGTCAGGACGTACCATATTCACCACAAAGTGGACGATTTACTGACGTCTATTCAGGGTCATTATTAGGACGTATCATATTCGTCTCTGGTGGACGTTTTACTGACGTCCATTTAGGGTCAATATCAGGACGTACCATATTCGCCACAAAGTGTACGTTTTACTGACGTCCATCTAGGGTCAATATCAGGACGTACCATATTCGTCACAAAGTGGACGCGTTTTACTGACGTCCATTTAGGGTCAATATCAGGACGTACCATATTCGCCACAAAGGGGACGTTTTATTGACCTCTATTTAGGGTCAACATTAGGACGTACCATATTCGCCACAAAATGGATGATTTACTGACGTCTATTTAGGGTCATTATTAGGACGTATCATATTCGTCTCTAGTGGACGTTTTACTGACGTCCATTTAGGGTCAATATCAGGACGTGCCATATGCGCCACAAAGGGGACGTTTTATTAACCTCTATTTAGGGTCAATATTAGGACGTACCATATTCGCCACAAAGTGGAAGATTTACTGACGTCTCTTCAGGGTCATTATTAGGACGTATCATATTCGTCTCTGGTGGACGTTTTACTGACGTCCATTTAGGGTCAATATCAGGACGTACCATATTCGCCACAAAGTGGACGTTTTGTTGACCTCTATTTAGGGTCAATATTAGAACGTACCATATTCCCCACAAAGTGGATGATTTACTGACGTCTATTCAGGGTCATTATTAGGACGTATCATATTCGTCTCTGGTGGACGTTTTACTGACGTCCATTTAGGGTCAATATCAGGACGTACCATATTCGCCACAAAGGGGACGTTTTATTGACCACTATTTAGGGTCAACATTAGGACGTACCATATTCGCCACAAAATGGATAATTTACTGACGTCCATTTAGGGTCAATATCAGGACGTACCATATTCGCCACAAAGGGGACGTTTTATTGACCTCTATTTAGGGTCAATATTGGACGTACCATATTCGCCACAAAGTAGACTTTGTATTGACGTCTATTCGTGTAGTATAGGATCCCGTTAAGAACGACCTTCACCAAGCTGGTTATTGGATGAAACATGTTTTTTATGAAATTTAATATCTCAATAAATATATTGAATATGGGTCGCCTAGCAAATTTTAGTCCAGGATATAATTATGATTCATATTTAATTAAAAAAAAAATATTTCACCTGCTTGTTTATTGGACAAATTCTATAGGTACCAATCGCAAGTATACAGTCCATAGTAGGTATATGCAAAAGTTAGGTTGGCTATTTTTTTCCTGTTGGGACAACTCATGGGTTGCCAGGTATGAACAGGTAAATCGACGATCAAGGCAACTTGCACCAGTCTGGTTATTGGATGAAACTTAAATAAAAATAAAGTTTATTTCATTGCAAACACGGTGATATTATAGGGTTGCCTGCGAAAAATCAGTCCTGAATACTGGTTGCCTACCAACCATCCTATGCGTTAGAAGAGGATACAACATACCTAGCATAAATATAATATGTACAAATACGAGTACCTATATGAAACCTGTACCAAAATCTTTCGGGCTATTTAAGTCATGCCTGCACTACAATAGTAGATTGTATTACATGGGAGCAAAATAATATTTTTACGGCGAGGGCAATCCAGAGCAAAGTGAGGGATTCTAGAGTAGAATCCCGAGCGTAGCGAGGAATTCTTTAGTAGAATCCTGAACGTAGCGAGGGATTCAAAGTACGTCGCCCGAGCCAAAAATATATTTTGCGCTCTACTTTTCATCACCTCTATGAGAAAATAAAAGGCGCCTATTCCTCCTACTCATATTTTATTGTAATATTATTATTTGATAAAACGTAGAGTAACAACTAAAACTGCGTTTAGTCGCGGTCAAGTCCAAACCTAGTCCAAGTCATACCTCAGTAAAGCAGTGGAGACTTTCCTAGAGGCGTCTATGGAGTATGGTAACAACACGGAACGACATGATACGTCACATTATATCACTTGCCTACACTCATGTACGTAAATCAGCTCATAATCAGAGAAGTACCACAATTTTTCACTAATTATCACTGATAAAAACACAAGCTTAACAAAATAAAACAAAGATAGGCGACATGACTTTTCCGCGTTCCCGCCAAAACTCATATTTACATTCTTTTCATTCATTTTTTTGGCGCTGAACAAATACTTTTCATTTTTAATTCAAAAAGTGCGCGGCAAAGAACTTTCTGGCGCACTTATTTGTTCCAAATTCAAAAAGGGCGCAGCAAAGAACTTTCCGGCGCACTTATTAAGTTCCATATACTCGTAGAAAACACCACCTTTGGTCGCACTTAAAGGCGAACCAAGTAGTCCTTTTCGAATAGATGTGATGAAAAAACTTTTCATAACCCAAAAAGGCCACGGGTTCACCACATTTTGAGTAGCAAAGTTTTGTGTCATTACTGCCCATATTGCCATAAAATGTATACATATAACCAAGTATGTATATGGACTCCAAGTCACTTGCCTGTGCCAGTAGGTACGACGACGAGCGAAGCGAGAGGAGTGTTTGGTTGCTATGTATTACGCACATGCGACGACGAGCGAAGCGAGGAGGAGCCCCCTTTCCCCCAAAATTCACTTGCCGATATTCTAATCATGAGCCAGGAGCCTACTTTAGTTACTAAAGTCAAACCAAGATCTGACATGATTTTTGTATATTAAATTACTTTATTATTAGGATTGTATAACATGTTTGGATGAAATTTTTAAATAAAATGCGAGTACATATTTGGTGCATCCGTGGCCTTTTTGGGTAGCTCAGCGATTATTCTGAAGATACTTGCCTTTTTACCGACTTCTTAAAAAAGGAGGTAATCAATTCGAATGTATGTAATATTGTCGAAATGTATATGCAACGGCGGGCGGCGACTGGCCGAGTGGGTGTGGGCCGTTGTAGTGCCTTGCTTGATTGGTAGCAACATGTGACGCAATATGAGACTCCGGCGGCGGCGCACGCCGCGCTTTGTGGTCGCTCGGTTTTTATTTAGTTTATTGTTGTATTATTAATTATTAATATTAGATATAATTTTTAAGAAGCTAGTTACCAGACAACCAACTTTAATTGAGGACGCTGGCACTATGCCAAACCTTATCTAGGTTTAATAGTGTTATTTTTTGTTATTATGTTTTTTGTGTATAATTATAAATAAATAAAATAAAAAAATATGGGTATGAGTGGTGAACGTGCGATGCACGCATGGAACGCGGCCGTGCGGAGTCAGGAAGGGAATCGCACGTTGTAATTCGTATGGGTAGGAAGTCTCAAATTAATTCGTACAGTTTTATATGGTCACTAAAAGAAGTCGGGATAATTTTTAAAATTGCTGCTTGTTTAGGTTAGCAGACTTTACGTTTATTGGTGATAATTTCATATTAAAATGGGGATTAAACTCTGGTACTTATAATATTATAAGTACTTACGATTTTTTGGGCGTTATATTTCATTATATCTGGTTTGTGCTTAAACCTAAGCCATATTAAATTTCATAAAAAAACATGTTTCATCCAATAACCAGCTCGGTGAAGGTGGTTCTTAACGGGATCTTAGACTATATCAGGACACGGTAGCAAATTAGTCTCAAAGAGGACGTTTTATTGACGTCAGTAACGTGGAATCGACTTAAAATTTAAAATTGTACCTACGTTTCATTTCAACCATTCAATTTTCCATTCGTTTGAGGTAAAATATCTATAAGCTATTAATAAAAACCTTCCGTATTTGTTGGTACTTCTAAAGTTATAATACCTAAAGTAATTATTTTGTACAGGTATTTAAATTATTAACATCAAAATGTGATTTTTAAAAACATCAGAAGTAGGAACAGAACCTACGAACGGAACGTAATTCTGACATCTCGTTTCGATTGAAGCGCAGTGTTGCCTCCTTAGATCTTTTGGGGCTAGATCTAGCAATTTTTACTGTAGGTGAACTCGTTGTTTAATGATTTAGCCCGGAAAGGGCTATCTAGCCCTTTTCTGCCCTATTCATTTTCTTAGAAATATTGCACCAGAAACTAAAATGTGTGCCTTACTAACATTGCGATAACATCGAACTTTCGCATTTTGTATCATAGACTATTGATTTATTAGAAATATTGCACCAGAAACTAAAATGTGTGCCTTACTAACATTGCGATAACATCGAACTTTCGCATTTTGTATCATAGACTATTGATTTATTTATGGTTATGTGATTAATGTTCTTCTTATTATAAAACCGAGTAAGTGTATCAAAACTCTATTATTTCATTATTTGATGTGCCAATTGTCATACTACAGAACAGATGAACTCTCTTTTGTGGTCATTACGTTCAGTTTGATTTAGAAAAATGTTTGTAAAAATAAAAATAAATACATGATTGAAATCATTAGCACAGGTGTTTTTTTTACCGCAAGTCATTTCTTGGTAATTTTGTGCTCCATCTAGCTTTTTTTTGCTCGATTTAGCCCTTTTTAGCTTCTTCAATAGCCCCAATTACTAAAACTAAGGTGGCAACACTGTTGAAGCGTCTGTTGCTCGAGTTTTTTCCCACCTTTTTATAACGGACTTAACGAATTTAGTTAGTGCCGGCCGAGCGAATTTTTATTCCGTGTTGTGTTGCAGATCCTATTGTATAATTATGTATTCCATTATACAATTTAGCGAGGAACACGGAGGGAGCGTGTCAATCGTAAACAATAAATGGTTTACGCCTAGGCGGTGTGAAGTGTATTGGCCGCCGGTGAAGGGAACAAAAGCTTTTGAGAAATTATTAGCTGATGCCAACACACCGGACACCAAGTGGAGAATATATACCGTCCAGAGAGTGTTCGGTGAGACTGGTACGTATAATTTATTACATATTTTCTTACGAACCGCTTGGTTTTGGCTCGTTTCCTGGCTTGGAATTAGAAGTATAGGTACTTACTATACTTCTGGGTGCAATCTTTCCTGATTTACCGTGAGCTTACTAATGCTGCTAAAAGTTTTCTGTGGCTATATGGTGTTGTAAAAGCTCGAAGTACCATGAGTATTAAAATTTACCAGTGAATCCTAAGACAATCTAAACCTAACCAATCTAAATTGTAAATTGTGCTGTTAATTTAATCTAAAATTTACTCACAAGGCATGACAAATGTTGAAAACTAATTACATAATTACATACAGTACATACATATATTAGAACATGTTCAGCACCACGTCACATAGGAAGTTACTAGAGAATCAGAGTAATTTGGATCCGTCTATCTGGTAACGTGTATTGAGCAGGGGTAGTTTTTGGGTTGTTACAAAAAAAGCCACAAACTCTAGGCTAGCTAGCCTTCTAACCTAACCTATCCGAGTTGGATTTGCCCTAACTGTAGATGCAAAGATGCTTCACTGGCTTGATTAATAAAGAATAACTCATATTTTTATTCCCTAAACCAAAATTTATTAGGCGCCAAGCCCAAAAAAGTTTCCTTTTTTGCTCCTGACATTTAAGTATGATTAGATTTACCAGGTTGAGATGGTAAATCTTTAAAGTCCCCATACTTCAGGCTTTTACAGTATGCTAATGTAATAGTATATAGGTGTATTCCAGATGGTGACTACATTACAGAGTATAATACATATATCTTACTAATTATATTTTTCAGCAATGTTATTTATGTATATATTTCACTTTGTTATAATAACATAATTCAACGCAAAATTGTTTAAAGGTAGCTTTAGTACATCTATATATCAACAATGTTTTTTTAATTTCAATCAATTTAATCAATTTGAATTATAGGCGAGCATCATTATGTTGATATGCCTATTGCCTATAACACACTGTGTTGAAATTTTATTTAAAACAGTCCACATAATGTCCACAAGCTTTACAGTTTATAGATATACTAAACCAGTAACCTTGTATATATGAATGGAGGTGCATGTTGTGTTTATTTATTATTTTCTGTTGCTTATATTTTATTTCATTTGCATGTATAGATAACATAGAGAAAGCAAAAAAAAAACTTAAACTAGTTGAAGTTACCTCTGACATACAGTCAGAGGCAGAAGCGGAGGCAGAAGCGGAGGCAGAACCAAGTGGTAAACGAAAAAGAACAAAAAGATCTTTTTCCAGCAGTGACGAAGACCCTCTTAATGACAACAACATAAGGCCACCACCCTTAAAAAAGAAGACCTTACAAAAAATTCAAATTGCTAGCAACTCATGCTTAGATTCCTATTATGAAGGTGATTTTCATCTAATTTTACTTTTTTTGACATGTAATTGTAGAACATTTCTAAAGTAATCTCATAAATATGTTTTGTTTGTGCAGATACTCATGGATCTCAGTCAAACATTTGCCTAGAAACTCCCTCAGTGCCAGAAAGTAAGTATATTATAATTAATACATACTTAATGAAATAGTATTCTTACCTGCTAAAGTTTAGATTGTGTGATGACTTCTTTCTATTCCAAACACATGTGCAAAATTTTGTAAATGTATGTTTGTATATCTGTATGTTTGTCCACGAGATGAGATTGATAAAGTATGTTTCAACTTAGTGAACAGTGCAAGTTTCATCAAAATCGAAGGGAGTCTCAAATTAATTCATACAGTTTTCTGGTCACTGAAAGAAGTCGGTATAAATTTTTAAATTGCTACTTGTTAGTTTCTCTAAGGTCAGCTCCTTACATTTTGTTACCTTAAATTCAAGTGTGATATATCCATGCTGTTATGTTATCATACTGATTTTTTGTCAACAGAGACCATCTCATTACTAAATCTTGAAGTAAGCGAGCTCCCTGTATTAACAGACATTGAACTGCAAGGTAAGATATCCATGTTTATAATTATATTGTAAGCAGCTTGATTTTCAGACATGGTGTTTTGATTGGTTTATTTATGAATAGGTAGGTGGTTAAAAAGTTCTGCATTGTTTATATTTTTTATGTTTATAGATTTAGAAGAGGATGGCCAGGGGCTTAATACTCCAGTTGCACGCCCAGGTACTCCTCGCTGCCAACCATCGAATCTTGTTCAAGAATTAACAGGTAGGTAACATACTAATGAGTACTAAGTAAATTCGGTATATTGTTGTTATTACCTGTCTGTAAGTGATGTCACTTTAGTCATGGACATCGTTTCTGTGGTAGATGGTTTTATTAGATGATCTTTGCTTCATTGTCACATTATGTTTATCTATTCTATCTTTACAATAAAATTTTACGTGTAGTTGGATAGGTAGTAGTATTTTTTTCCGTGAGTGAAACCACGGGGCCTCTTCTAGTATACAATATAGTGGTCAAATATACCTGCTCTGAAATCCTTGACACCAAAGTCTTGTTCCAATATATTTGACCACTTCACTTTCGTTGCTACAATATTGTCTGATTCTGACCCCACTAATAGGCAATGTTTATTATTTTTTAGGTTACCAAAAAAAAGTAATATCATTATTGTCGTGCATTAAGGTGCAAAATGAACAAATCATAAGCCTATTAACAAATACCAGCACTTTGAAAGGCACTCTTAAACCGGAATTAAAGTTCCCATTACATGATTCCGATGAATTAAATGCAATTGAAGAATTACTACAGGAAAAAGAAAATAAGGACAATTTGGTAAGTTACAATACACATAGTAGGTACCTAGTTCGTCCTACATTACTGAAAAACATAAATAGTGAAAAACTTGCAACATTAGCTTTAAACCAATCTCTTCCAGGCAAATTACATAAATAACTGGCCAAGTGCGAGTTGAACTCGCGCACGAAGGGTTCCGTACCATCTATAATATAAAAATGAATCGCAAAATGTGTTGGTAAGCGCCAAGAACGCCTGGACCAATTTAGCCAATTATTTTTCGTTGAAGTCCAAGGATGGTTTATACCGCGCGAAAATATAAAAATGTAGTGAGTAAAATAATAAAAACATGAATTTAATTTTCCCATACAAAATGTTCCTGCATGTAAAAGTTGTCATTGCCAGTTGACAGATGGTGAGATGCAGTTCACGGGGTCAGCTAGTTTCCTTTAAAAAAAACTCCCATCTGCTGTTTCTCATGAACCATATAATAGCTAGAAAGCTGAAATTATTACAGATGATGTATTTTTGTTGCCACTATAACAACAATACTAAAAACAATATACCCGTACGTTTGTTGTATGGTGCTCCTATACAACAAACGTGAGTTTTTACATTTTTTTGTCTGTATCTCATAAACTGTGATAGCCAGATAGGTGAAACTATCACAGATAATTGACCGACCGAGCAAAGTCTCTGCATCAGGTTGGCCAAATTTGAAATGGTACGGAACCCTGTTATATGTTATATATGTTACGTTCAAGTTGTGAGTCGGGCTCGCACCCGATTCACAACTTGGCTGGTTATTTAATATTCACTCATGTAATTCAATACGATGTCGGGGTTTTTTTTTAAGTTAATAAGTTATATAATACATACTTTTTTGTTACAGGTTTCTTACATGAAAACTCTCGGAGGCAGGGATGTATCAAGCAGAGTGTCGCGAATATTGAAATTTTGCCTAACTGACCAAGTTGCTGGACAGTTCAACTTCTATGGGAAAAGATCTAACAAAATGGCTTTCTGCCAACTGCGTCTGCGAGATTGTATCGTAGGTAAGTTAAACTAAACATGTAACTATTTTTATGTGAAGTTTAAATCCCCACAGGACCCACGTAGGAAGTTTCACCCTAGCCCAAAGCCCTATAAATTTGAGAGTTGGCAGGAATTCAGCAGTGCCAATGCCCTGGATATGAAGTTTAAAGTTTTAATTATTCATAGTTATAATATACTAGCGGCCCGTCCCGGCTTCGCACGGGTGAAAATTTTATATAGCCTATGTTACTCAAGGTGAACGTAGCTTTCCAATAGTGAAAGAATTATTAAAATCGGTCCGGTACTTTGTTATTTGCTTTATTATTACAAATTTTTTATTTGCTTTATTATTACAAATTTGTTATTTCTTTATAGAAGGGGTTGTTACCGCCACAGCAGGGTCTGCAACAATCAAAGAAGTGGAAGATTACATTAAAATATGGCGCGCAGTTTGATAATAAGTCAAAAGAAATTTATTAGATTTATGGTTTGAGCATTCATTCTTAAATGTTATTCACCTACTATTTTAAGTTTAACTTAAGTTTTAAGATTAGTCTAAGTTCTACCTGTTAAATAGCTACGCCTTACTTCCTTAACTACAGGGTACATGTAAAACTTTATTCAATAATCTTTATTAATAGCAAACAGTGCTGCCCCCGATAGTTAAAAGGGTGCATCTGACATCTCTTATTTCGAGATTAAGATGCATATACTGGCAGATGGGCTTTTTTTTCGAGTCTCGCGATGTATAATATATTATACATTTATTATTTGTTTAAATCTTGTTCTATTTCATATAAGATAAAATATATATCTGCTAGTATAATCATCTTGATTTCAAAGTGGGAGATGTTAGATGCGCCTTTTTAACTATCGGGGGCAGAGTGTACCAAATTGTCCTTATTTTCTTTTTCCTGTAGTATTTCTTTAATTGTGTTTAATTCATCGGAATCATGTAATGGGAACTTTAATTCCGGTTTAAGAGTGCCTTTCAAAGTGCTGGTATTTGTTAATAGGCTTATGATTTGTTCATTTTGCACCTTAATGCACGGCAATAATGATATTCCTTATTTTTTGTAACCTAAAAAATAATAAACATTGCCTATTAGTGGGGTCTGCTATTAATAAAGAATTTGAATTTATGCTGTAAAATAAATAGCTAATCTAAATGTGCCATGGTCTTAAAATTGGTATGGGATCGACATTGTAATTTTAAAGATTGATAACAATTATTGATTGTCTATAACAGTCTATGTATGTATGTATGTATGCTAGAGTGCAACAAAGGAACAGACATACATACATAGACTACAATACCACTATACCTAGCGTCGCGCAGTTTGATAATAAGTCAAAAGAAATTTATTAGATTTATGGTTTGAGCATTCATTCTTAAATGTTATTCACCTACTATTTTAAGTTTAACTTAAGTTTTAAGATTAGTCTAAGTTCTACCTGTTAAATAGCTACGCCTTACTTCCTTAACTACAGGGTACATGTAAAACTTTATTCACTAAATGTGCCATGGTCTTAAAATTGGTATGGGATCGACATTGTAATTTTAAAGATTGATAACAATTATTGATTGTCTGTAACAGTCTATGTATGTATGTATGTATGCTAGAGTGCAACAAAGGAACAGACATACATACATAGACTACAAAAATAAATAGCTAATCTAAATGTGCCATGGTCTTAAAATTGGTATGGGATCGACATTGTAATTTTAAAGATTGATAACAATTATTGATTGTCTATAACAGTCTATGTATGTATGTATGTATGCTAGAGTGCAACAAAGGAACAGACATACATACATAGACTACAATACCACTATACCTTGCGTCGCGCAGTTTGATAATAAGTCAAAAGAAATTTATTAGATTTATGGTTTGAGCATTCATTCTTAAATGTTATTCACCTACTATTTTAAGTTTAACTTAAGTTTTAAGATTAGTCTAAGTTCTACCTGTTAAATAGCTACGCCTTACTTCCTTAACTACAGGGTACATGTAAAACTTTATTCACTAAATGTGCCATGGTCTTAAAATTGGTATGGGATCGACATTGTAATTTTAAAGATTGATAACAATTATTGATTGTCTATAACAGTCTATGTATGTATGTATGTATGCTAGAGTGCAACAAAGGAACAGACATACATACATAGACTACAAAAATAAATAGCTAATCTAAATGTGCCATGGTCTTAAAATTGGTATGGGATCGACATTGTAATTTTAAAGATTGATAACAATTATTGATTGTCTATAACAGTCTATGTATGTATGTATGCTAGAGTGCAACATAGCTAATCTAAATGTGCCATGGTCTTAAAATTGGTATGGGATCGACATTGTAATTTTAAAGATTGATAACAATTATTGATTGTCTATAACAGTCTATGTATGTATGTATGTATGCTAGAGTGCAACAAAGGAACAGACATACATACATAGACTACAATACCACTATACCTTGCGTCGCGCAGTTTGATAATAAGTCAAAAGAAATTTATTAGATTTATGGTTTGAGCATTCATTCTTAAATGTTATTCACCTACTATTTTAAGTTTAACTTAAGTTTTAAGATTAGTCTAAGTTCTACCTGTTAATTCTTGAATATAAATCTATTATGCTACTTACATTGTTTTGTTTGGTTTCATCCATAGTCCTAAGAGTCTGTTCAGGGTATGTGGATATTATAGGATGCCTGCTATCGCAAACTAAATTCTAAATTCTATTCGTCATTTACTTTGTTCACAGGAAAGTGACTGGGCTGTACATATTTGGGCAGCCATCGTCGTTGGAGTATCGTCATTTACTTAGTTCACAGGGAAGTGACTGGGCTGTACATATTTGGGCAGCCATCGTCGTTGGAGTATCGTCATTTACTTAGTTCACAGGGAAGTGACTGGGCTGTACATATTTGGGCAGCCATCGTCGTTGGAGTATCGTCATTTACTTAGTTCACAGGGAAGTGACTGGGCCATACATACAAAGGCAGCCGCCGACATAGTAGTGACGTCATACACAGGATTCACAGTAACGTCACTATGAATACTGTATATGACGTCACTCCAACGTTAGTGTCTACCTTAATATGTACGACCCAGTAACGTCCCTATGAGTACAGTAAATGACGTCGCTCCAACGTCAGTGGCTGCTCTAATATGTACGGCCTAGTGACGTCCTTATGAATACAGTGAATAACGTCGCTCTAACGTCAGTGGCTGCCCTAATATTTACGGCCTAGTGACGTCCTTATGAATATAGTGAATGACGTCGCTCCAACGTCAGTGGCTGCCCTTATATGTACGGCCTAGGGACGTCCTTATGAATACAGTATATGACGTCACTCCAACGTCAGTGGCTGCCCTTATATGACGTCACTCCAACGTCAGCATATGACGTCACTCCAACGTCAGTATATGGCGTCACTCCAACGTCAGCATATGACGTCACTCCAACGTCAGTATATGACGTCACTCTAATGTCAGTATATGGCGTCACTCCAACGTCAGCATATGACGTCACTCCAACGTCAGTATATGGCGTCACTCCAACGTCAGTATATGACGTCACTCTAACGTCAGCATATGACGTCACTCCAACGTCAGTATATGGCGTCACGCCAACGTCAGCATATGACGTCACTCCAACGTCAGTATATGGCGTCACGCCAACGTCAGCATATGACGTCACTCCAACGTCAGTATATGACGTCACTCCAACGTCAGTATATGGCGTCACGCCAACGTCAGCATATGACGTCACTCCAACGTCAGTATATGACGTCACTCCAACGTCAGTATATGGCGTCACTCCAACGTCCTCCAACTTACGTCATGAGGCTGTGACAAATTGTCGTCATCTGAAGAAACTACCGACGTCATGATAATGACGTCTTGGCGTCACGCCAACGTCAGCATATGACGTCACTCCAACGTCAGTATATGACGTCACTCCAACGTCAGCATATGGCGTCACGCCAACGTCAGTATATGACGTCACTCCAACGTCAGTATATGGCGTCACGCCAACGTCAGCATATGACGTCACTCCAACGTCAGTATATGACGTCACTCCAACGTCAGTATATGACGTCACTCCAACGTCAGCATATGGCGTCACGCCAACGTCAGTATATGACGTCACTCCAACGTCAGTATATGGCGTCACGCCAACGTCAGCATATGACGTCATGAGGCTGTGACAAATTGTCGTCATCTGAAGAAACTACCGACGTCATGATAATGACGTCTTTTACGTCGAGCAGTACCGTAAACGGACGTCATAATAACGTATAAATGCTACCTGGGGTACTCGTATCTAGCAAAAAATTCCATATTTTTTGGCAGTTGGAAAAACACACAAAGAAGGAAGAATAAATAGTAATAAAGTGAAATAACTCAAATATTAGTACTAATAGAAACTACTAAAATAAATACAACAGGTAAACCAAAAAGTTCAGAAACGAACAGATTTCTAAATCACTATTCAAAAGTTTAAAGCATTACTGTTTTGCGCACGTGGCCAAAACACTCCTATCCATAAAACAAAGACGGTCGGGGTAGTTGCAAAAAACTTTTATGACCACATTGCATAGCGCCCACAGAGCTGTTGTTAATAGAGAGATATTTGTCTTTTATTTTTTTATGGGCTAATCGCACAATTGAACAAAGAAACTCAATTCCCGCTCCTTTCTATTGTTTTCAAAATGTTTGTAACCCTTTGAGATCTTGGTCTGCTTGTTGTAAATTTTTGTATGTGATACTTTTTATGATTCCGTAACCAAAAGATAATAAGTTGTCAAAAATGCGTGCTGAGGGAAGACACGCGTATGATAGGACGATGAATGTGATGATGATAAAAAGTACTAAATATTATAAATTGTGGAAAAATATGTTTATGAGGTCAATGACATCTGAGCTGTGTATAGTACTTATAAGCTTAAGTTTTTCAATATTCCTTTAAAAGGGAATAAAAAATACCAAGGGTCTCTATACAACAAACCCGATTTTTTTACCGTTTTTCGCTCCTTATTTATGTATAAAGGTGACGTAACATGATATTCACAGTATATGTAATTGTTTACCTATTAAATTCAAAAATAAGTTATTAAAGTATGTAATATTGATAATAATATAATATTATCGCTGCAGCTGTCCCCTTGCCCTAAAATCAAAAATTTCCGACGACAAAAATCTTAGTTTCGTCAAAATTCGTTGAAAAATTCGACATTTAGAGGAGAAGGATAAGAACTAATATCCAAACAATACAAAAAAATATTGATCCAAACTAACAAACATTCGGACAGATGAAATTTTTGCCAATCTCGAAGCATAGACGCTTCACTTGCTAATATTCAGTCTTTGGTCGTGGTGCTTAGTTCACCTGGGTAAACCATGTTGCCGATGGTTCACCTAAATGATGAGAAATTAAAAATATCTATAGGCTATAGGCCATGGTCCACCTAAAATTAATTATCCATGATCCTGTAATTTTTAGACATCTTTATATATTTGAATAAACCCTTTCACTATACTGTACTAGCCTTTTTAATAGTCACTGCAGGACGTAGGTCACCCACCTAGGGTGAAACTCTTTTGAATAAAATGTTTTCCTAAAAATCACCTAAGCGTTTACTCTATGAGTTCTCTATAATCCTGGAGTGGGAAAAACTAATATCTCAAGATAATAGTCTCAGCTTGGTGGGTATGGCCTAATGACTCTTCGTGTGTAAGCTTATGTTCAGGAGTGGACTATTAAAATGGTCAGTATAGGTACTTATAATTATAAACCATTATAAACGCAGAGTGCAGGCGAAATTTTGCTCTGATAAATTATACGCATCAATCCGCAGAGAGTTGCCAGGCGTCCGCAGAAAGCCAGACATAGTTAGGCTTTTTAATTGGACGTCTGGCCAAAATAAACGGTGTCCAGGTTGTGCAGATTTTGTTAGGCTTTTCACGTTTCGCAAACAAGCTACCCGAACCAAAGCCGTCTGGACAGTTATGAATTATTTAGCTCTCTTACCGCTGGACTGCGGTTGAAGGTATACGGAAATCCTGGGAAGAGACACTTAGAAACTCGTTTTGGGGGCTGATATCTTGAAAACGAAGCCCAGTTGGCACCTACTATTTTGGGGTTTTCATACTACCTATCTACCCAAATAATAATCTCCTAAAGTCGTCGTCGTTGTCGTTTCAGCCATAGGACGTCCACTGCTGTACATAGGCCTCCCCTAAAGATCTCCAATAAGACCGGTTCGTAGCGGCTTGCATCCAGCGCGATCCTGTGGTCTTAATGAGGTCACCCGTCCACCTTGTGGGTGGACGTCCTACGCTGCGCTTGCCGGTACGTGTTCTCTACTAGAGAACTTTTCGACCCCATCGGTCATCAGTTGTCCGTGCTATGTGCCCCGTCTATTGCCATTCCAACTTGCTAATCAGCTGGACTATATCGGACCTCCCAAAGTGGGAGCTCTTAACTCTATGCACCTCTTGGACCGTCCCATCGTGAGACATAAAATCTTACTTCTTACTAATATTATAAACTCGAAAGTTTGTAATATTAGTAAGAAGTAATGGATGAATGAATGAAGAAAGAAAGTATGTATGTATATGTATGGATGTTTGTTACTCTTTCACGCAAAAACTACTGAACGGATTGAGGTGAAACATTGCAATAATAATGCTTATGTATCAGAGTAACACACAGACTATAAACTAATAAACTAAATTCGCCGGGTTAGCTAATCCTACTCCTACTAATATTATAAACGCGAAAGTTTGTGAGGATGGATGGATGGATGGATGGATGGATGGATGGATGGATGGATGGATGGATGGATGAATGGATGGATGGATGGATGGATGGATGGATGGATGGATGGATGGATGGATATCCATCCATCCATCCATCCATCCATCTATCCAGATGTATGGATGTTTGTTGCTTTTTCACGCAAAAACTACTGAACGGATTGAGATGAAACTTTGCAAAAATATAGCTTATATATCAGAATAACACATAGGCTATAAATTATAATGATATTGCGTCAAAAATTAAAATATTATGCGGGTGAAGCCGCGGTTAAAAACTAGTCCTCTCTAATGTAGGGTGTCCGGCCTTTTTACCCAAATGTCCGGCCAAACTAGGTGGTCTGTCCAGCTATTAGGTTTGGCGACCTGGCAACCCTAAATCCGATTACCAGAAACTTAATTTTCGTTGCACGCATGGGTTGGCACGTATGTCATTACGGCAGAAATATATTCGTCGCAGAGCTAAACGGTGATGTAGTTATGCACGTCAAATATGAATATCAAAGTGGTATGGAAAAGCAGTATTTAAATGCAGTTATTTACGCAGTATTTAATCGCAGTTGTTTACTGCTTTTAAATACTGCTCTTTCGTTTAGGTTTATCATGATCTGGTTTATTTATAACATAAATAGCGTTCTATTTTTGATGTTTACTTTTTGAATGAAGCGATATTATTTGTGTACCTAATAAACATTAGGTACACAAATAATAAAGTTCATGTTTATTTTTGCTTCTGCATTTAAGCCAAAAGATAGATAGATATAATAAAATATAATATAATAATAAATAACTCTTTATTGTGTGCAATATTACTATTATGGTACAAAGTAGATACTTATCTTAAATTAGTGCCACAAATGGCGGCCTTATCGCTGACAGCGATCTCTACCAGGCAACCAATGAAAGAAAAGAGATCACAAACAAGAGTATAAATGGGAGGTACCAAACACAACTGGTAATAATATAAACGTAAATAATATACAAATAAATACTACAAAAATATAAATACACATACTAATAATAATATTGAGAAGGAGAAGAGAAAAGGCTAATATAGGCTAAATAAAGGCTAAAATGGAAGTAGTAAACAAAGGATATAAAAACAGACAAGTAAATAAGAAGACAGAGAAAAGAAGCAATTTCATCATTTTGAACACTGATCAAGACTCATTCCTGCCCATCCATCACTATTTCCTTAAAAATGTGCAGTGACTGTGAAGTTCTAATAGATACAGGTAAGGCATTCCATAAGCGGACACCGGTGACAGAAAAATAATTTTCATAAAAAGTGGTATGATGAGTAGGAGTGGAGAGACAAAGCAAAGTTGATGGCCTTATAGGACAAGAAGAGCCCTCACGAAAGAATTTGGAACGTTCTTTGAGATAGCCTGGAGAGGAAGGATTGAAAAGGATATTGTAGAGAAGTGACAGGATGTGAGCATTTCTGCGGAATCTGATAGGAATCCACTTGAGTCTAGTGCGAAACTGAAAGACATGGTCGTACATTCGTAACCCAAAAATAAGCCTTATACAGAAATTTAGAAGGCGCTCAAGTTTATTTTGGTCTTTTGTAAGATCAAGGTAAGTAACAACGGCATAGTCGAGAATTGGAAGGTGAGGAGAAATCATGGAACTGGCTGCTTAAAGCTTTCTGCTCGTAACTTGAAGCTGCGGAACTGAACTTAAACAGCAATCCATAGTTATATTCAAATTTTTAATTGCACTACTGTATAGTATGCTGAGTCCATCAAATTTGACTTCGGGCAATATCGCCCAGTCGATTTTGGATTTTGGATAAGACGGGAACTCCCAACAACAAACAACCTAGGTTTTGATAGGATTCGCTCGCAATCCAAAGGATGCACTTCAATTCGATTTACGAGCAAGGTCGGCACTAATCGTGTCAACAGCACCAGCCAGATTATGAAGAGAATTAGTATAAATTTGAACGTCATCAGTGTAAAGGTGGAAAAAGATGATAGATTTCGGGTGATAACAAAAGCACTTTAATCAATAATTATTTTTCTCAAAAAAAAAATATGGCACCACCAACTTCCACCGTGTACAGAATTGAATAGTTTGCACGAATCGACGTGACATTATTGTTGATTCATCCATAACACCTCAGCCGATTTTGATAAAATTTACATAGGACCCACAAGGTGGACGGATGACCTTATTAGGACCGCAGGATCGCGCTGGATGCAAACCGCTATCAACCGGTCTTAAATAAATATCGTAAATCGTAAATCATTAGGGGAGGCCTATGTCCAGCAGTGGACGTCCTATGGCTGAAATGACGATGATGATGATGATGTGCCCCGGCTTCGCACAGGTGTATTATACATAATATGCCTTCAGATGGTTCAAACATTCAGAAACTAGGGCCAGCTTTACTGCCTATAGTAGGAGTTCGAAAAAGAATTAAATGGCGTATGAGCACTAAGGTGCCTGCCTTTGCCTTTTTTATTTTGCCGACTGCAAAAGAACAGACCCCAAGGCTGATCAATGAAACGTTTTAGCTGGAACTAGGTCGTTTAAAAGTAGATTTTACGTGGAAAGCTTGTGTAGAAACTTGCACGCGTATATTTAGGTTTATAGCCAGTATAATAGAATTATTCTAGTTAGTACATACGTACTGTTACAACACAAAGGTGATGTCCACAAGTGGTATATTATTCAGAGAAAAATCGAACCAAGTTGATTTATACATCATTTGAAAGCTTGTTTTATGGGCTTTTCAAAAATATTTAATTTACATTTTTCAATGCCTCCATTTTTTTAAATGTGAAAAATAAATTGTTTGAAAAATATCAATACAGCTTTTTGTTTTTACTAGTTTAGCAATAATAAAGTGCTTCTATCGTTATTTTACTTCCATTCGTAGCTGATTCTTCCACATTCATCTCTTAATTTGCTAAAATTAAAAAATATTACCTACCAGTGTGACCAGTTAGTTAGTTACAATGTGACAAAAAACACTTAAAAAGTGTGTCTAATAGAAAAAAATAAAACCGGACAAGAGCGAGTCAGCATTCCGAGGATTCCGAACAAAACACGAAAGTTGCACGAAACCCTTATAAATTGCACGAATCTCGTAAAATAGCTTATTCTAAAAGGACGTAGCTGCATGATTTAGGATTTATATAAAATGTTACTGAAGCCACATTAAAAAAAAACATCTATAACTGCCAAAGTCAAGCGTAGCTGTCAGTGTCATGGCACTGGCAATGACAACAAATAAAATATCCAGCGTGACAAATTTTGGTAGATTTCTACTTCTTGTTAGTACATTTTATGAGCCTAAACCCATGTCGAGTTGTAATAAAAAGAAAACTTAAATCGAATTAAAGAAAATATAATATTACATTTTCCACTTGACTCCAAGCAGATAAATGTTAATTTTATGTAACAAGTCATTATATGTGTGAAGGAAAGGTCTTAAAAAAAAATTAAAAATTGACTGTTTCAAACAGAACTATAATTTAGTAATTTTTCAATCAATCAATCAATCGTTTATTGCATCATTTGTAGTATAATTTACAGGTCTTAAGAAACATGTTTAGTATTTATATTCTACTAGCTGCCCGCCCCGGCTTCGCCCGGGTACGACTGGTTAAAAAAGACATTTTATAAGTATTGTGCTTATATACCTACCATGTAACCAAGTAACGTCACACACATGCGCACAGTTATTTTGGCGCGTTTTCATATTACATTAGCTTACCTATACGCAAATATTTTCACCATAGAATACCCACTACTAAACATAGGGCTCCCTTATTAGATCTTGAATAACACCGAATAAAACCTTTGCAAGAGGTTTGTATCCAGCTTCCATCAATGTATCCACCAAAAAATGAGGTTCTCAATTAGATTGTGTTTCATTTAGTATGTACATATGTTATGCGATCATTCCGTCAATTAAATTTTGACTCTCAATAAAGTGTTGTAGTCTTAAAATGTACCTATCTATTATAATGTCCATTGCTAGACATACCGGACGAACCGATAGGATGGGTTGAAAGCTACTCGTAGGTACTTAAATCGCGGGTGTTCCCGTAGTCTTAATCTGTTCAACTATTAAATAAAATAAAGATAGTATTGGCCATCTAAATAAAAGTAAGTTCGTATGGGTCGGCTATACGTTATCTATGGCTCTGGTTTCATTGTTTTTAAACGGTTAGAATATTCAGTCCATCTACATTCTACCTACGTAAGTTAGTTGACGTTTCTACTATATACTTGTATTTGATCTTTTCTTCATTTGATAACTTTGTAAAATATTCGCCATCAGTTCTACTTCTACGAATTGTGTGCCCTATCTAAAGCCTCTACAACTTGCTAACCCAAAGAGCAAATTGAACCGATGGAAACGCTGGCATCCAACGTGATCTGGTGGTCTCGACCTGATCTTAGATTCACGTGGAGACCTTTTCTACGCTTGCCAATAGGTACATTGTCTACGTTCATGAACTTTAAACCCTCATCGATCATTCGTTTTACGAACTACCTATGTGTCAGTTCCTATTAACTACAACTACAACAGATATTTTAAATCGTCGGTATGTCGGCTCGCCTTACTTATGGGTAGATTTGGAGAACCAAATCTCAAGGTGTTACATAAATCAGCGCACTAATAGAGGTTGTACCTATATGGAGCCGTGGTGGTCAAGTGGTACTCGTAGTAACACCTATCCTACAATCGAGAGTTGTTGGATTCAAATCCTAATCCCGTATCAATGAGTTTCTTTGGAAAATATGTACGGAATTTCACAATGTCGTGTGGCAACCTGTATACCTATGTAGCTATGTACATCCGAAGAAGGGACTTGATGCCGTATATCAACCAACCCGTACTGGGCCACCGTGATGGATATGACCCAATCACCCTTCGTAAACAGACCTATGTTCTGCAGTGGACGATTAAAGAAGACTGGTATATAAACAGTACTTATAGGAATAGGGGTGATATAATACATGCACAACGCGACAGCGTTTATTTTTTTATATTTCTATGACTTAAAAAATTTCTAAGTGTTTCGGAATAGCCAATTTGACGATTCAAAAAACAATTTACTTATACATATAAATTGAAACAGTCTTGAAAACAATATGATTTATTTGGATAAGGATTTAAACAGATGTATGAATAACATGGTCGAATATTGGTCGGTATTTCTATTAACTTTTAAAAAGTAATAAGTGGTTATTGTGACATAATGATAGTAGTTAGACATTATGGTATTGCGAAGTTTTTTTGTAGATATTGATATGTTCTTTAATATTGTAGAACAGACTTTTGTTCTATCATCAATAGTTTCCGCAGCGTATGCAACGAAAGACGTTTTAATTAAGACATTTTTTTTACATGTTGGGTTACGTTACTTAAGTTTTAGTAAGGATTCGTAATCTTTTCTAGGAATAAATATAACTTATGTTACTTAAAGTGAATGTAGCTTTCCAACGGTGAAAGAATTTTTAAAATCGGCACATTAGTTTTCGAGTTTATTCATTACAAACATACCTACACACACACACGTAAATACAAACGTCCGCCGCGCGCCGGCCGGGCCGCTACCGCCCGCGCCGCATTTGTCCCTGCATTTTAAATCTGTAATATCTTCGAAAATATTCATTTAAATTACATGCTGTAAAAGGCCATATTGATCTATATTGAATGGACAATGTATTTAAGGTACTTAATTGGATAAGCATTAATTATGTATTGCTTAAAATAACTTTCTAAATAAGCCATTTTATCCCGTAAAATGTAATGGATAAAAAATGGTTATTGTGAGCTATCCTTAAGAGACAGACATATACCATCGCGGACTTTTTTGTTGACCTTTTTAAGGTGTACAATACCGTAGTACATTATTTTGATTTATCTCGTGGGGTTCAGTCAGCGTTTGCAATGTAAGCCCAAAAAAACGTGTTTATTTACGACATTACATTAGAAACCTGTAAATTTATCAGTGTTCCTCTACAATATTATGCATCTATTATACATATAAACCTTCCTCTTGAATCACTCTTTGTATTAAAAAAAACCGCTTCAAAATCCGTTGCGTGGTTTTGAAGATTTAGGGAAACATAGGGACGGACAGACAGCGACAGCGACTTTGTTTTATACTATGTAGTGATAGTGATAGTGATAAGTTATACATATGACCCTATTAGAGTATAGCAATATTGTGCGGAGCAATTTATTTGGTTCAATTTACTATTTTATGACTGTCCAATAGGTACTCGTTTAATGTATAATAACATTTCGTGATAAGTAGGTTCTTTAATACTTTTGCAAATTCTATTTCGTCAATATATTTGTATATTTGTAATATGTTTTTAAAAATTTACGCGATGTAGCAGATAGGAAATTAATTTTAGAAGTATACAGCGCTCTGTGTCGTTCTATTATAATGTACTGTATCACATCCTGGGGAGGTACATGTAAAACATACATGATGCAATTAGAACGGGCTCAAAGAGCTATTTTAAAAGTGGCTATGTTTAAAGATTTTCGATATCATACAACTGAATTATATAAGGATTGCCAAGTTTTGACTGTGAGACAACTTTATATTTTGAATATTACTCTTGCACAGCATAGATTAGCGAATATAGAAAATCAAGATGAAAGTAATAGACGCAAAAACAATATCTTTGTCATTGAACCAATGAAAACAGCCTTAGCGCAAAGACACCAGAGCTTTCTTGGCCCTTTCATATACAACAATGTTAGTAAAATCATAAGCAACCTAAAGTTATTAAACAAAAGAGATGCCAAAATTACGCTCATTGATTGGCTAAGTAAGATGAATTATGAAGAAACCGAACAACAGTTACAAGTAGTAAAGTAGTGAACAATTTTAAATGTCTGTATACACACACACACACACACAAACACACACACGACACCACCTATAAGTATTTAATTCTTAATATATTAAAAAAAAATAATATCAGTTAGCACTTACCAAATAAAATGATGAAGATGATGTCACAAGAACACACGAACAATAATTGCTCATTTAAGAAGTAACTCAGACACCTACGACACGAGATGATTTCTCAGTGTAGGTCCTGCAGGACTTTTGATGGATTTCTCCTAAACTTAAGTTGTGTTTACTGTTAGCGATAATGAGTTTGTAAAATTATTTTTTGTAAAATAAACTATTAAACTATTGACATCTATCATTTTTGAAACTAAAAGTTTGCCATTAAGTTTGATTCGGCCTATATTTATTTTGTGTCGATAGTTGTACCGATATCGATAACGTGTTGGTCCACGAGGAACTCCTCGTAAATACAGGTGCCTAGAGAACACAGCAGAGTACAGTAAGGCTAATGTAACCACGAACAATACATCCTCAGGTCGGGCATATTGTAAGAACCTACAGTGAAAATGAAACTAATTGAAATAGTAAACAATAAGCCAATTAATTATTTTCTCCATAGATACAATTATCTACAGATGGTACCTAATGAAAATATTAGATGTGCTGATTTACATTCTCTTTGGTTACTAGCTGAATAGCCCCATGATCTAAAATAGATAGTTTATAACTAACTAGGACTAAATCTAGTAGGTATACGCCAGAACCTTAGAGCAAAAATAAGTAGTGAAATTCACGCCGTTGTCTCGGAAAAATAGGCTTACTTATACAAATAATCTTATAAGACTTCTTAAAGTAAAGGATTATAAGCTTATATGTAATCTGAAAAGACTCATGAAGGCTTAGTTTTCATTCGAACGCGCTCTTACGTGAATAAATAATGTAAAATTCAGCCGTCTAGCTTAATCCACAACAATGTTATAGGGGGTTGAAAATGGCCTGAATGGCTTCGAGAAAAGAACGGTAAGGCGTAGCTGCCCGACTTGGTGGGGCACTGCCCCCAGATCTATATTGGTAGGGATAGGATTATAAACTTATATTGAACACGCTGTGTTGAAAAATATGATACGAATTTCTAGACATCGAAAATATCCAACGATATCATTGTACTCATTATAAAGACTAACCATGAAGTCAATCCTGAAATTGCCATAAACAAATTAGCTATTTCCTAGAAAAAGATCATCGTCTTTCGAACAACTTTAAGCATCCTCGCTTAAGCTCCTCAGGAGTTAACTCTACAGCCCCTCGTTACGCTCAGGGTCCAATATGTCACCCGTGACACAAGACACGACTTCGTTCTTTTGGTGCATAATCTACTATTATTTGATAATTGAGCTGGCCATGACAATCGATTATACTCTATAATATTTAACTTGATCTCTGCGACAGTAGAAGATTGACATTTTTAGAGTTGGGACAGTGGTGTAAAAAAACCGATTTTCAAACAATGTTGTAATGAAATCGAATGAGTAGTTGAAGGTGAGAAATTGGATTTCATTTACTTACTATTATTTAAGATCAAGTATGTACACATTATTACATATGTAAATAATGTTATGATATTAATTATATACTCATAATAATGTAACGATAGTATTTATCGACGTTTTTCACTATTATCGATGCTAATGTAACATATAATTGGGTTTAATTTAATTACACATGTAAAAAATGTTATGATATTAAAATATACAATAAAATTAATGATAAATCAAGTTTTATTTAAAATATCATCAGTATAAACTATCGATATTTTAATTAAAACTCTATCTAAAACTCTGTGGTCACGATCATTCGTCGCCCATCACTAATCGGCATGTCCATAAAGTATGACATTGACAGGTACTGTCTGTACTTTTAAGAAATTCAGGACTTCATAGGCGTGATTTTTCTGACAGCTGTCGCAGAGATCAAGATAAATTTTATAGAGTATACATTATCTATTCTTCAATTCGGATTTCGTTTGCGAAAATTACGTTCTATTTTTTATTTTATTGTAACAATACCGAATTGCCTATTAGTGATTACACTTAGTGAGGTTTTGACGGTGGAAAGTTTAACATTATTAAAATTCTTGGGTTTTTATTTTCACGTAGGAGGTATGAAAAGTAGAGTAACTACCGCTGGAACAAAGTCTGTCTTTGTCTTGAGTGGCTTGAGCCCCTCGCTTCACTCAGGGCTCTCGCTTCGCTCGGGAATGAACAAAGTTATTTCTTAAAGGTTTATGACACATTTTTTTTTGTTTTTTCTACTTTGGCGACTTATATCTCAGAAATGGTAAATGTGACAAAAAAACGGCTAAAACATTTTACATTCATTTTAAAAACCAAAGGTGGGTTAAAAAAGATTCGCTCCCACTTTACATGTACGGGAGCTACCCCTTAAATTAACAGTTTTAAAAATTTTGCTTAAAATTGAGTTATATAACCTAAACTAGCAGAATGTTAAATTTCACGCAATTTGGTGTAAGTTGTAAGGCTTTGTAACATTAGGACGGACGGACAGACGGATGGACACAACGAAGTTATATAAGGTTTCCTCATTTTACTACGGAACCCTAACAAACAAGGCTTATAGGCATCGACTTAGCTTTTTTTCTGTTTGCAGGCTTCAAGCTTCTTAGCCGTTTACTCCCACCTGTTCTGTTGAGTAGTTCTGTTGACAAAACTACTGGGATTTTTTCCCCCATTAGTTCTGTGACTTAAAAGACTATGCTTTACACCTGACTTATCTCTACTATTCCCACCTGTTCTGTTGAGTAACTTAGCGGCTCTGAAGTGGGTAGTTGATGGTTTGTATCATTCAATTTGACTATCAAAAACTGTGCTTTCTTAAAAACGTGTTTCACCCATTCCGTCCATGTTACAAACGTCATTTATCGCTCTGCTGAGCAGGCTATTTAAGCAGTAGGGACCAAATTTCGCACCAATATCACGTTATTGGATAAAAATATTCGGCCAAGTGCGAGTCGGGCTCGCGCACCAAGGGTTCTGTACCGCATGGAAACCCTCCATAATATATTAGTATGTAGTCAAACGCAAACCTATACGAAATAAAAAAAATATATATTTTATTCTAACTTTATTTTTTAGAGGAACAAATAAATTATTATTATGTAAATATTTTAAGCATCCTCCTGTCGCCGATATAAATATTAAAAAAACACGTTACTTGTGTCGGAGCCCCGTTTAAATATTTAATTTTAATTTAATTACCTATTTATTTTAAAGTGAACATTTAAATAAAAATATTTTGTGAATATATCGAGAGAAAAACGGTTAAAAATTCAGATTTGTTGTATGGGAGCCCCCTTCAATATGTTTTTTTCTGTTTTTTAGTAATTGTTGTTATATCGGCAACAGAAATACATTATCTGTTAAAATCCGCTACCGGTATTAAAATAAATAAAAATTCTAACCAGATCAATGAGCGAATATATCGAGAGAAAAATGGTTAAAAATTCAGATTTGTTGTATGGGAGCCCCCTTCAATATGTTTTTTTCTGTTTTTTAGTAATTGTTGTTATATCGGCAACAGAAATACATTATTGGATTTGTTCCGCTACCGGTATTAAAATAAATAAAAATTCTAACCAGATCAATGATTGTTGTTTTATAAAGAGCATTCAAAATATAATTATTAAATGATAAAAAAATATTTTTAAAGCCCTGCAATATTTAGAAAATCGATAATATATATTTGGGATATGAAACGTGAAACGGAACGGATATCTCGTAAAGAAACACGCTAATCTGAAAAAACTCGAAGCCAATTTAAAAAAAAGTATAATAGAAATGTCAATGTCAAAGAAAATTGAAAATTAATCTGATTTTCGACCTTAGCCCTTTTGGAGCTAGATCTAGCACTGTTTACTGTAGGTGAACCCCTTGTATTTGTATTTGTTTATTCATTAGTGTAATGATTTAGCCCGGAAAGGGCTATCTAGCGCGTATTTGCCCTATTTATTTTCGTAGAAAATATTATTTTGAATTTCCAATAAAATAACAATTTAGAAATAAATGCAGGGCTATATATTATTTTTTATTACTCCATGGAGATTTCAAATTTAAGTACATTCCTAGAAAAATTAAATGATCTTGGTTAGAATTTTAATACCGAGTTCCTTGTAAATCAGGTACAACTCCTTTCAACGTTCTGGCTATTACGGTTCAAGAGATACAGCCTGGTGACAGACAGATAGACAGACGGCGTCTTAGTAATGGGGTCCCGTTTTTACCCTTTGGGTACGGAACCTTAAACACAACCCTTATAGTATTTGTTATACGAGAACAATGAGCTTATAACCATACATAACCCAAGGTTATTGTTCTAAAACATGCCCATTGTCTAGAAACACATACAAACTTTCGAATTTATAATATTAGTAGGATTGAACAAGACATTTTATTACAATTATTATTTAGCGGTGTAGATAAGATATCGATAGAAAATATACAAAAATCGTGTATATCTCCTCTCCTATAAACTTAACAAAAGCTAATTCTTATAAGCTCTTTTGTGTACCTGTACGAGAATGATGTATCCAATTAGAGCTACGAGCTTTCACCGAGCTCGCCTAAGCTTCAGAGAAAAACGAATACCTAGATGTTGTTGCTTTTCAGTCGAACGCGCTCTTACGTGAATAATATCATAATAGAATAAAATCATCTTTATTGGAATAATGGAATTTTATCGTACGAACATGTTACAAAGTTATGAAATCGGAATTACTAGGAATAACAGTATTGTCATAGTTAGGTAAGTATTTATTTAGGTGTTTATTTAACACTTTACTGCACACCGTTTGTTCAAAAGGAGGACTTAACGATAAATAGCATTATCTGCCAGTCAACCTATAGGTAGAAGACATTGGGATGTACAAATAGCCATGAATAAACAAACAAAGAGATAAATTAACTAGAATCAACACAAATCAAAACTAAAATATAATATATTCCAAATTATAATACAATTTTAGTTTAAATAAAATACATAAAATTACATATTACATAGTATTTACATAGTTTAATGTATCTTGAGGCCCAATAATGAAGGCGTCATCATAAATTTAATAGCAACAAAAAAGTATTCTCTCTATCGAATGTCTAAAGTGAAAAAGATATAGAAATACTCTAAATTGCCGATATAACTACCATGGCACCTTCATAATATGGCCTTTAGGGATGCAGTATAGACGGGAACAAGATTCTTCGGAATATCCGTTTTTTTTCGTAAAGCGTTTTATTATGCATAAATAGTGATAAATCATTATTGTTATATACTACGGGACTAATCTCGTAATAAAATTACGAGATAAATAAATACCTCATCATCCCGACGCTTCGGCCGAGTTGCATCGACCGTCCATAAATCAACGAATTGCCATGCATTTTGCTATAGTAATTTGATCCTCACGGATTACAAAGAAAATTTACCTTTTGTATGGAACATCTGCTTTACAAAAACGGCAAAGTGCTAGTTGGACTTGCGTTCGAAAGTTTCCGTACCATATAGGAGCCCCCTTAGCCCCATTTCAAGCGTCTGCCTGTTACCTTTATTAAAATCGAGCAAAACGGCAACTAAATCACGTATGTTGTATTTTAACGGCCTCTAAATATTAATTTCATTCTGTTTTTAGTATTTGTTGTTATAGCGGCAACAGAAATACATCATCTGTGAAAATTTTAGATGTTCAGCTATCACGGTTTCTGAGATACTGGGTACAGACAGCCGAACGGATAACGGAGTCTGCGCAATATAGGGTCCTATTTTCACCTTCTGGTACGGATCCCTTAAAATCTAAAAATAGTCTTACAATTGGTAGATGGACAGATTGATAAGTTAGTCTTATGATAAAGATGTTTACAATGACAACCCTCTGTAAGTTTGTGCCATCGACTTGAATTTTTTAACAGTAAGCGTAAGGACTAGTTGGTCACACGACCTATTTAATTCCACGGGAATGCGCTGGACGCATGCCTCTTCTAACCGGTCCGAAATCTATAAGGAATGCCTTTGCTCAGCAGTGAAAGTTTTATAATACTAAGTTAGTCCTCTTTTTAGAGAATTCAGCTCACCAATAAAGTGCACCTCAAAAGAGCGCTTGCAAAGTGCTAGAAAAACAGAGACAGTACAATTAGCTCAGGCGGATACAGTAGGTAAGTACGTTTGCAGAAAAGGCTCGACTCGAGACGCGATATTCAACAAAACTTTGTGAACGTATGCATGTACGCTTTCATTGACATTACTCGTATCATAGCAAGGCAGGACTTGACTCTCAGCTTGTGAAATGAAAACTGGATACCTGTGTATTTCCGTTTGCATGTTTATTCGTGATAAATTATCTTCATGAGCACTTTTTTCGACTTCCAAAAACCGTAATCTGCAAGGTTTTTTGTAAATGCAATGATTTTCTTATTATACATATGTATTAGCTTATACTCCTAATTATATAGGCCGAATCAAGGTGAACCTTGCGTAGTAACAAATTTATAACTGGTAACAGTCATTAAAATACAGGTGTTGATGTAATGATACATATTTTTGTTATAATTTTCTAAAGATGGCGGTGTCAAAAGTTCCCAAAATTACTAAGTTTATAAACAAAATTGAATATTCTAATGATATTTTAGTTTAATTTCATCCAATTAAGCTTTTATAAATTCTTAAAACAATACAAAATAATGTTTAAAAACTAATATCCACAAAAAATATAATTATTATAAATAATGGCAATTAAAATAGAGGTCTGACATACCGCACCTAATTAGAATGATTACAAAGTTCCCACCTCAGCTGCAGAGGGTTAATACTTTTCATTAGAGAGATTTATGCTTTTCATCCCAAAAATTTTGTATTAAAATCAATACTATATGTAGGCACTTAGTCTGATAGCTTTATAAAAATAGGCAAATTAAAAGCAGTCTTAGGTCTTTATTAAAAAAAGTTAACCAATCTAAAAGGAGCTGTCACTTGTCTCACTTGATACTATTTATCCCACAACTTTAGTATTAAAAATCAATACACTTAGTAGGCACTTAGTCTTGCGCTGAAAGCTTTTTAGTCTGAACTAACTGAAGCCTTTTAAGATAACGGGCTTGATCGCTCCGCGGCGACGGCACAATGTTCAAATTAGTTTAGCTACTGCTATACCTACTTCTCTTCTATGTTATTCAGAAAACGGTTTGATGTATTCCAAAGGTATCTACCACAGATATATGTGTACCTACATAATAAAAGCTGTAGGTACTGTACACAGCAATGTTAATTTACAGATATCTGTGGAATTAGTCGAAGGAAAGGAAAAATTCGCAGAATAACCTGTAAGACTTCAAACGTCGTTTCTTTTTTGTGTTTATTTCTATGGATTCTGCCTATTCAAATAAATTCTAAAGGAGTCCGCTTATGAACTTCAAAGAAAAAGTACTCATTGTTTAATTTTTTTTGACATTAAAGAATATAAAACTGCGCAATTTTTCAAACACGTGTTATAAGACAAAGCCAAACAGGTAAACTTAATTTCAACATTCCATGGAGTTCAAAAGTACTTACCTAACACGTTTTAACACGGCGAGGATGTGGTACAAAAGGTATACGTCGAGGATGAGGAGGTTCATTATGACCGTATTTAACCGTGACTGTATTAAAAAAACATTATTTTTAAATAATTGTGTTATTTTTTACATTATAGACCTTGAGTATATGTTATTAGGCTATTGTTTTACATGATTAATTATAAAATGTCTTGTTTTAATTAATATTTGTATATATTATATTAATTTAAAAGTTCTTCTACCAAAAAAATAATTTTCGCGGTACAAATGGTTACAAACGTTATAAAACCAACAAATCTATATTTTTTATTTTATTATTTTTATTTTTTAGTATAACTAAATCATAAACGTTATATATTTGTAAGAAATAAGTCGTTCATTTAGTCATTAAAATTATTCGGGCAGCTTAATTTATCAAGTTATATATTTTACTATTTAGTTGCGTTTTGTTAGTTTAAAATGTATAAATGTCGAATTAATTTTTGGTATTCTTTTATTTGAAGATTATAAACAACAAATAGTAATGAAATAACGGCATATATTGTCATTCATGTGACTCGTATTACGTTTATTTTCCTAGTTCTCGCTTTCTTGACTATGCTTATATAATTTTTTAAATGATTTTCACTGTTGTTGCTTTGATTTACTACCCAACTACATATACCTACGCTAAACTGCTGTCTGCTTGGCTAGATTTATAATAATGATTGTCCAAAATTAACATACATTAAAAAAAAACATCTGAATAATGTGGCACAAAAACGCTACGCCACGTATGGGGAAGGGTCAAGATGACCCTGTGCGTCGTTTGTACTCGCCTACCTCTCAAACCAATAGATTTACTACCAGATGGTGTTCTTTAGCATAAATATAGGTTCATTAGTTACAGCTACTATGATTTTCAGCAACTGATTACAGCAGAATAAAACTATGTGCTCGAAACAAAATGAACAAGGTCATAATGACCCCTCCACATTATCGCCGGGTTAATAAAAGTGAGATAGAAACTTCCACGTGGCCTAAAACGACTTGAAACGTCATCATCTACGGCGAATCCGTGGGTGGAAAACTGGACGCTACCGTAGTTCGGATGATACATTTAGTTATAAGCTGCAGTTCTTTAACCATTTTGCCCTGAAAGAGGCCTTTAGTGTTAATGTCAACTACAGTAATTTTAGTAATGTTCGTTGGTAAGTGCCCTTGGTTGAAACGAAAAAGAATATAAATATATGGCAGCGACATAATTTAGTTAACTCATACTAATGCCTCTGGCGGCTTAAAAACCGTGACAGGGGCGCTAGACGCCCAATCTCTACAACAACAAGTACAACAGACTTAAGTAAATTCTAATAATAAGTACTCTGACTCCATTTAATGATATCTACAGTGCAAACGTTAAATGAGGAAGTTTAAGCTTCGCCTTACCCAGATGATGCAATCAACAATCGCAGTGCAAATCAAATATGTCAATTATTGTCAATGGTGAGCGGGCAAACATTGTAGAGATTTTACAATGAACGGGCGCGGCCTCGTCCTCTAGATACAGCTTTATAGTTCGTGGAATAATATTGTAGGTCTCAAGGTTTCCTAAATTAGACCATTGAACCGTGCTGAACACATCCTGCATGTAAAGAGCAATAAAAATGTGGTTTGACTTTATAATAACGGCGTGCCCTCATTTTGTACAAGTTTGATAATCGTCTTCCCTTAATTTTCTTCTCTCCCTGATTTTGTATCGCACACGGTGAAGGGATAGTCTTTACTTTTATTTTATTATTATTGATATCGTCTTGGTTTTCTGATAATCTATTCTATAAAAGGCTTCCCTGAGTGACTGACTGACAGACAGCCTACAGCCCAAACCGCTAAAGATAAAACGTTGAAATAAGGAATATAGGTACATTGTACGACGTAATGGAGCACTAAGGACGAAACTTTTGAAAAATCCACCTCTAACGGGGTAAAACGGGCCCTTTTCATTTATATGTAACTTTTTATTCCCTGTACTGATTGACTTGAAACTTTGTATACTTGCTTTTCAAACAAAATAAAAGTATGTTTTTTCTGTTTTTCCGAATTTTCTTCATCTAAGGGGTCAAATAAGGTCCCAAAGTTGGTGAAAAAAGCGTCAATTACATCCAACCAGCTGAACGGTTATAGTTGAAAACTGGTATTAAGGAAGGACACAGCATGTTTTAATACAGGAACTAATAATATCCAGGAAAATCTAAAGGGTTCCTTAGGGATAGCCAAATTTAATCAGTTTTGTCTACAGCCCAAACCTCTGAAGATATAAACTTGAAATTTGGAATATACGTCCATCATACAACATAATGAAGGACTAAGAATGAACATTTTCAAAAATCGACCTCTTACGGGTTAAAACGGGCCCTTTTCGTTTGCATGTAATTTTTTGTTCCCTGTACCAATTAACATGAAACTTTGTTTGCTTGCTTTTGAGACTAAATAAAAATATCGTTGTTCCTGTTTTTCCGAATTTTCCTTTAACATTTTTCTTAGGGGTCAGATACGTCCCAAAGTTGGCAAAAAAAGCATCGATTACAGCTAACGTGCTGAACGGTTACGGATGAAAACGGGTATGTAGGAGGGACACAACATGTTTCAATACTGGAACTATTATTATCCCGGAAAATCTACAGGTTTATTAGGGATAGCCAAAATTAATCAGTTATAATATAAAGCTAAGATAAAACGGGTAAATGAATTCTAACAAAATTTAGTACGAACTAGACAACAACACAAATTACCACTTAGGATACTGCTATCCCGGAAAATTTGGTTGAATACTTTTTTTTAAAATATTACTGTTCGAAAATCAATGCAATTTTGTTTCAAATAGCATGCAATTAAGTTTCAAAATAGCCCACCATTTTAACTAATACATGACTATTGACATCCTGGGAAAAGTCTCGGATTCCTTGTACGCTAGATCAATCGTAACCCTGAATAAGCTTAAAAAAACTTGAATTCACTGTTATTTAATAATGTACTCGTAGTAAAGTATCTAGAACAGAATTAAGATAATGATTCATCCTTGCAAAATGGCAAAATGGGTCCTGAATAGTTTACAATTTTTTTTATTCTGTGGGCCAATAGTATTAAACTTAGAGTACATACGGGTCAATATTTTGGCCCTTTCTTACTTACTTCCTTTACAATGGGATCAATCCTGAAAAGCGAAAATTACCTACATATTCCATACATTTTGTCGTGTGTCGATGAACTTTTTGTGTTGAACAGCTGATTTTATTTACGTGTTTTCGGAGTTGGTACCATAGTAAAAGTTAGTCAAAAGATAAGTACAATAGCATCCTAAAATATGCCTATCGTCTAGATATAGGTACACTGTGTTTATCTCAAATAAAATAAAATATACCTACTTATGTGACATTTTTTTATCTGCCTGGGATTAGACAACGTCTGAAAGTCCTACAATTAGTGTCTCGATCACTTTTGACTGGGTGAACGGTTTTGGGCTAGATTATCATGTCTCTCGGGAAAAATGAGTGCAGAATACTTAAATGAAATTAAATTTCTAATGTAATGAAAAATGTCAAATACCTGTACCGGCCTTAATTAATAGTGCACTTCTGAATGTAGGCCTACCCGCGAAGGGTGATTGGACCATTTCCATCACGCCGGCCGAGCGCGGGTTGCTGAATCCACATACTACATTGATTTTTCTCTACGGACGTACCTATACATGATATAAGACTGCCTCGGTGGCTCAGTGGTTAGTGACCCTAACTTCTGGGTCAAAGAGGCGTGGGTTCGATTCCCACCCAGGGCAGGTTTTTATGTGACGAACCTATGTTCGTACACCTATGTGTTTGCTCTGTGTCTGGGTGTTATTTAGTTACTATCTATATAAGTATGTATTTAAAAATATGTATATGAATGTAGTATATCAGTCTCTGGCAGCCATATCACAAGCTTTGCTTAGTTTGGTTTCATAGGCCGTGTGTAAGATGTTCCCTAATATTTATTTACTTATACAAATTGCCTCAATGTTTTCCATGAATAAAAAGCCAGTAGTGTGAAATTCCTTACATAGCTACTCATACAATTATTATTATTCACATATTCATTTATTTTCTTAATTTTTTTTTAAGTTAAGTTAAGTAACTTAAGTTTTTTTACAATATTTATATAAAAGAACAAAATACTATAAAAAAAACCTAAACCTAGAGTGCCGCCGGCAGCGGGGCGGGGCTCATGCTACCGGTGGTTGGGCCTACAGAGAGAGGAACCTTCTGACAATGCGCGCCGTGTCCAGAACGACCGCCTCTTCTCTCGATCTGACACTTTACCCAACCGTCTAGCGAGAGTCTCTTAAGGTGGTGGTCGAGACTCTTCGCTACTAAGCCGTTTACCGAAACGACTATCGGGACAATGATCGTAGAGTCCACATCCCACATGGCGGTAACCTCGTGAGCCAAGTCAAGGTACTTGCTGAGTTTGTCCTTCTCGGCCTTATTATTATTGAATTAATTTCAAGTATTCACCAATGTATCATTAAAAATTCACGTAGGTACCTATTCCGTAATAAACTTTAGATACAAGTAAATTAAATAAGCAAATACTGAGACAATTCAGGCTAAACCGTAGACACTACCCTTGCAAGTAATATGACAATAGGCTTAATTATGAAGGCGCCATCGTAAATTTAATAGCAATGTAAAAAGTGCTCTCTCTATCGAATGCCTAAAGAGAAAAAGAAATAATTATGCTAATTAGCTATAATAATTACGATGAGCCTTCATAATTGGGCCTAATGCGGGCTTAACTACGATCTATAATTATTTTAAGTAAGTGCCGAGACAGCGCAAATCAAACTGTGGGTTATCATTTTAAGCAATTACGAAAACAATGCGAGCCAGTCCGTGGGCTATTATCATTGCAAGTAATACAACAACAGTTGTTATAATTTTAAAGTAGTATTAAGGCAACGCGGACTAGACCGCGGACTATTAGATATTATTATAAGAAAGTGCCAAGATAACGCGGGTCGAACCGCGTGCTATATTATTTTAAGCAAGTAAGTACTACAACAACGCGGGCCAAACTGTTGGTTATTATCATTTTAAGTACCAAAGTATTAAAATAACGCGGGCCAATCCGCGGGCTATTATCATTGGCAAGTAATACGACAATGCAGGCCAAACGGCAAGCGTTTATAATATTAAGCAAGTATTAAGACAACGCGGGTCAACCTGGACACGATTGGCACAGGACTGAGGCAGATGGCACAGTAAGAGAGAGGCCTATACCCAGCAGTGGGTTAAAGAAGGCTGTGGATGATGATGATGAAGACAACGCGGGCCAAACTGCGTGCTATAAATTACCATCTTAAGTACAAAGAATGTGCAGGCCAAACCGTGGCCTATTATTATTTTAGGCAAATACTAAGACAATTTTGGCCAAACCGTGAGCATTATCCTTGCAAGTAATACGACAACGTAGGCCAAATGGCAGGCTGTTATAATTTTAAGCAAGTATTGAGACAACACGGGCCAAACCGCGGATTATTAGATATTATTATAAGCAAGTACAAAGACAACGTAGGTCTCAAACTGCGAGCTATTTTCATTTTAAGCAAGTATCTATGTACTAAGACAACGCGGGCGAAGCTGCGGGTTTTAAGCTAGTAATCAATATTTCTTGTATATTTACTACATTCTTCCATCTTGTATTGGGATCATCAGCTTTTTAGATGTTAAGTAAGGTCTACTGGTTAGGGTAAAGTTAAATTCAAGTTTGTCGCGTTGCCACCTTTGTCCCATTTTAAATGATTTTTTTTTGGTTAAACGATTAAAAGTTGCTTAATAAAGTGATTTCAGAGATTTTTTATTGCTACAAAAAATATTTAATTTTGTGCAAAATGTTTGTATGCCCAACAGTTTGACAGATAAATCATAAAAACCTTTTTCTAGTAGTGTGGCCGCGGGACAAGGGTGGCATCCCCAACAAACTTGGATATGACATCAGAAGAATGGCAAGTAATAGAAGTATTGCTAAATTTTACTTAAATAAAACTAAGCTACAGCTGTCTTATTCATATCTGGTTATATAGCATACGCGACAGGGAGTGGAACAAAAAACGAAATGTAGCAGTTGGAATGTCAAAATAGTTAAAATTTGGTACCACTTGATCTTTTGTCTTCTTTTGGAAATTTGAACCCTCTAGTTCCAGCAATAATGTTCAAATCTCTAATCATTTTACCTTTTTGAATTTGGACACCCGACATAGATTTATGCTAGTTTGTGAAACCCTTCGAAATTACGAAGTTCGGGTTTAAGTGCATCTTTTTTAACATCTTTTAAATTTCATATTTAAAATGGGACAGGGTGATGTATATCTCTTGCTATTTTAGTACGGTTTCTATCACTTTAGTTCTTTTCCTATGAATATAACACTACACTATGCCCAACTTGTCCAAAAATAAAATTGCATCCTCTGACAAATGCACGCTACGCCAAAAAATTCAAGTATGTTCAACATTTCAGTGGACTAAAAAATAAAATATATTTTATTTTTGATTTATCTTTTTCAAATATTCACCTCTAACAAGTTCACACCGAACAACTTGTTATCGACGGTTTCCAATTATTTTAATACAATTTTCCGATATTCGGGGAATCGGTGTATTTAAAATCATCGGCATTGATTGGTTCGGGTTCGTTGAAAAATTTGTCAGTTTTAGATAAAACATTTTTCATAGTCCTGGAAAAAAGCACTAGTGACCCTGTTTTAGTTATAAGTAGATATAGTTTCGTTTGCTCGTTGTAAAATTTACTTTTTGGTACGTAACAACAAATCACGTTAGTGAATTTCTTTTCACACTTTAGAAGAGCTTCTATGTTCAGTCGTACGAAGTAAATCATGAAATGCATCAAAAGCTCCAAAATCTTAGTCATTGACGGATCGAACAAAGTAAACGAAGCGTTTTTCCTTCTTTGGCGAGATTTTGTCTGTGCAGATTAGGTTAGGTTATTAGTTAGTTCGGTTGTTGCATCTCGCGTTTAAGCCGCATTTTTCAAAGAAAGGTGACGTCCACAAGTGGTATATTATTCAGAGAAAAATCGAACCAAGACGATATATGAGTATATACATCATTTGAAATCTTGTTATATGGGCTTCCCAAAAATATCTAATTTAGATTTTTTCACCCCTCCATTTTTTTTTAAATGCGATAAATAAATTGTATGAAAAATAACAATACAGCTTATTATTTTTTCTAGTTTAGCAATAATAAAGTGCTTATTTCGTTATTTTACTTGCATTCGTAGCTGATCCTTCCTCATTCATCTCTTAATTTGCTAAAATTAAAAATTATAACCTACCAGTGTGACCAGTTAGTAGATACAATGTGACAAAAAATCACTCAAAAAGTGTGTCTAATTGGTAAAAATGCTTTTATTTAACAATTCGGAGGTTACTTAATCAGGGATGCTAGAGATAAACTACCTATTGAGCGAAATATATTTATTTTTTCTAATAAATCCAAAATTAATTTTAAAAAAATCGGAGGGGTCTTTTTTGTTTTTAACTGTTGTAATAGATGAACTTTCTCGAAATGCAACGAGTGTTGTGTTTAGAATTTTTGATTATTATTATACCAGCCTCCATACATTTTGTGGACAAGTCCTTCTGGAGAAACTTGGTGCACAAGCTCTAAATATTATAAAAATTATAGTCGTTGGTGATTTTTGATAAGAGGTGTTTCCCTCAAAAAGAAGGGAACTTTGTTGTAGTGCTATTTATCAGAGATTTTGATGATAATATTTGGTAAGATCGTCGGTCGAGTTATAGGTCTATGAATTACGGGCAAAATAGGGCTAAAACCCTGAAATCTCAAATGAAGTCTCAAATGTCATATTTAAAACTATAATTTAAAAAAGTGAGGAGATTATTGAAAAAATGTTTATTACGTATTAAAATACACTGTTTGGGAATTTATTTTTTAAAAATGACATCATCCCAATGTAAACCGTTGCGTTCGCGGCATTCTTTTAATCGAGCACTAAAATTGCTTATGATGGCTCGGCAAGTATTCTTCATGATGGCTGCGATTTTGTGATGGATATTTTCTTTTGATTGTGTCAAGGAGATCTGGTTTGTTGGCATAAACTTTGGATTTGACATAACTCCACAGGAAAAAGTCCATAGGTGTCAAATGGGGACCGCGTGGAGGCCAACTTATATCACCTCTCCTGGAGATCAATTCGCCAGGAAAAAAATCACGAACTCTTGGCTGAGACCTGTTGGACGTGTGTGAAATTGCTCCGTCCTGGTAGAACAAAGTTGTGCAGTTCAGGCACAAAGAAGTCGTCTAACATCTCCACATAATGCTCTGAATCCACTGTAACTGTGCGTCTCCTTCTATCTTCATAAAAGTAAGGAACGATAATTCTTACGTTTGTCTACGTTTTCGAGCGTTCTCGAAGATGTTGGACGCCCGAATTTTGGTTTTTCCTGTGCTGAACCAGTCTCTTCAAACTTCTTGGCCCATCTTGCAACGAGTCGAGTTGTTGGCGCATCATTCAAGTGACGAATATGTCGAATGCTGTAGAATTTTCTACACGCTACAGTCGCCGAATTACCGTTTTTATGCGTACGCACCACGCACGGTCCGCTGCTGCCGAGAAACGCTCCATTGCGACAAAATTACCAAGAGCCAGGCTACCGATTGACACCACCCCCGCGCCTCTCAGAATAGTTGCGTTCACGCAATAACCAAAACAAATGTGAACTTTATTTTGAGACACCTGTTATGTCACTGCAATATTAGTAGGACCACACGGACACGGACACGAAATTTTTTCCCGTAGTCCTACTAAAGTGCTTGGTAGGACCACGGGAAAACATCTTGCCCGTGGTCCTACTAGTGGTACATCTGGTAGGACCACGAGCAACAAACGATATTAAGATGTGCCGCGGAATTGAACGTTAGGACTAATCTAATTGATAATGTTTTTGCAAGTGTAAATTGTGCATTTTTGCGAGCAATATGCTAAAAATATATATTCGCGAGGTCTGCTGTTTGGAGGACTACTAGTTTTTAAATTTAATGTTTCTAATGAGGTATATCTATGTAAATAGTTTAAAAAAATAGATCATCAAAATAAATAGGCTTTAAGTAAATATACCTATGTATACATGTACATCATCTTATTTTTCTCCTTTTGAGCAGATAAACAAAAAAAAATACGATAAACGTCGACGGTCGAGTTAGTCCGGTAAAACATGTCTATTTGTATTATAGAACGTAATCTTCAGACAAATATTCTTGCTTCATGAAATTAACTAAATTAGTATCTAAGACATTTTAAATCACCCGATGGCATATTAAAATGAAATAGGAACTTTTTGTGAAACGTATACTGATTTTTTATTATGAGATTGTCCATTAACGAAAACTACAGTATAGTAGTGTACGTAGATCTTTATAAATTTTAAAGCGCCCTTGGTGGAAACGAGAAAGAATTAAAAAAAATGCGTGAAGTCACACGAGAGCCAAAGTAGTTTTTGTTTATTATACAAAGTTATACTAAGAACTCTGAACGTTCCACATTCGAGAATGATAAGGTCCGTGGACAGACTAAAGTTAGATAAATCTTGACAAGTTCATTATACTGAAAATTTTTACTAGAGCCCAACTGCGGAACCTTGAAAACCAAATGAGCTGTTTCATACAAAAATGTCATGGAATTTCGACGAAATGTATTGAGCAGCTGTTTTTTAGCTAATACGCAGTTTGTGCCAACGCAAAAGATGTTCATAATGATAAATATCTGCAACTCTTCAAATCTCTGCACTTTGCAAAACAACACCTTGTGTTATATGTGATAATAACCCCTTTCGTACCACCTGCTCGAAAACGATCAATAACGGGCGACAATTGCGACTTATCCCTACCGAGCTATCCCTCCTGGTGCATAAGTGCACTTTTTGTAGATTTAGTTCTACCAGTAGGGATAGGTGCACTGAGCATTTGTGTAGTGCACTTATTTGTACCCTGAGCATGGCGAGAGATAGGTACTGGAGACCTCCCGAGCGAATCGAGGGAAGTATTTAGAGTCCAAGTGAAGGATTCAAGTTGACAAAGACAGGCTTTATTCTATTAGTGCTTAATCTACTTTTCATACCTCCTGCGAGAAAATAAAAACCTAGGAATTTGAATAATATTAGACACCGTCATAACATTATTAAGAGTTTTCACTAGGCAACTCGGTATTGTTTACAATACAATAAATAAAAAATTAAAAGCCCTCGTTGTGTTCGGGAGTCTAGTGACTAAAGACTCTGGGCTTTTGCTACGTTCAGAGTCCAAAATGTGTCCTAGGTGCATAATCCACTAGTATACACCAATCAGGCAATGCAAAATTTAAATTTAAATTTAAATTTTGTCAGTTAAATAATTACAACTAGTATTTCTCCGAACAGTAGACCTCGCATCTGTTTAACAGCATTTTCATAAGCCTATATCGACTCGCTCTTGACCGATTTGGTTCATACTCGCAAACCTTGTTAGGATTTAAATACTAAACAATCTTTCAAAAAACTAAACAGTGCTACAGAAAACCCCTCTTTTTAAGGGAAATACCGTGTATATATACAATAATTTTAACATCAAATGGCCAAAACTAGTGCAGTAGCCACAGCCGGTTGGTGCATCTAGCCTACTGATACTTCAATCAATCGCACCGATCTAACCATGTTGCGTAGTGGGTGCAAGGTAAATAGAAATCACCCCTACACCCACTAGTGCGTTAAGCCAGTGGGTGGACGGGTAGCGAGCCACATTATCTACGTAGGTCGTAGGTGAGTAGGTACGGAGAAACGACTTGAAAAGGCGCCCGCGATGCCTAAGTCCTCGATAAGCAGCTCTTTATGCACAAAAGTGCCTCATTCATTATATATTATGTGAGGGTATAACTTAATATAGAATTGGTAGAAATGTGAACGACTTCAATTCATACAGCTAAAATAACTTGATTGGGCTCTATATTTATTTTTCATTTTTCCATTAAAAACACCATCGATAAAAAAATCCAAAAATATATAGAATCCGTGGTCCAAGTTTCGTCAAGATTCGTTGAAAAATGTTACCTGTAGGGTAATAAAGTAATAAATAAATAAATAAAGGGGATAATCAACATCTAGATAGCTGAAAGTAAAATGATCTGGGCGAAACGTGGGTAGTCTACGTTTCGACCAGACCATTTGCTTCATTTAGTTCGGTCGGTCAATAATCAGCAAATATTTGCTTCATGTCAAAGTCTTTTCGTTGAAGGAAAACATCGTGAGGCAATCTTCACTGTTACTCTTGTTTGTTGTTTATATTTGTTCATGTATGTCACGAAATAAACGGTATTTCTTTCTTTCTTTCTATCTGCATACGTCTGTAGAAAAATTTCAATGACGTATGTGAATCTACCAACACGCACTGGGCCAGCGTGGTGGATGTGGCCTCCCATCGTCGGTAGGCCTGCGTCCTGCAGCGTACTATTAAAAAGTCTGGTTCAAGGGTTTTGGTATGGAGTATAATAAGGCACTGTTGCATATGGATGTTGCATCAAACGTAGTATAATTAAAAGTAATTTAAGCTTTTCTAATTGCTTAAAAAGCAATAGCAGTTGCCTTAAAGCAACAGTTGTTGTATCAGTTGTTGACAACAACAGTTGCTCAATCGACGGCGGCAACGCGCCAATAACCAAAATTGCTAAGGTTGGTTTGCCTTCTCAATTGTAGAAGGTCTTCATGATGCCTCATCTTCGACCACAACGTTTCTTACTATCAGGCGTGTTGGTGGTTAATCTCAGACTTATGGGCGGTAAAAAATAGTGAACCTCAAACCGACAGCATTTTGGTTGTTACTGAACCAAGAAGAAAACATAAAAAAATGTTACCCTGCGTATTTATCAGCTTCTAAATGGAAATGTTGTTTCATGGCATGGAATATCACGGTTATGGTCTGAGAGGTAAGCGCAAAATAATAATGCAAGCATTTTCTAAGAGCTGATTTTTATTACTACGTTATTATTTATTATTATACGCATTTAATTATTTCTCTACCAGTACATCAATTTTCAGCTTTTAGAAAGTGGTTGCAAAATACATACTCTCTTTTTTAATTCAAACGGTTCTCCGCACCATACGCTAAGGAACCCAGCTGACTGACTCCGGCGTATTGTTGGACACTTGCACACCATCATGGTAATGTAATATAAAAAATTCAGCTTTTAGAAAATACTTGAATTTTTTTTGCGCTTACGTCCTGGGCTACAATGTGGACCTAGCCTTGCACACGCATACGATTCGCGGGTTTACAGCTCTAGCATTCCCTTCTACTATTTGCTTGGAAAATGGATTCGGAGCACTGGACTAAAGTAAATGTTGAACATTTCTAAAACCTCGATGGTGTAGGTAAGTTTGGGTAGAGTTAGCGTCGTCTAGTGCAGTAGGTATGTCGAAAATTGTAATGAAATCGTTATGCAACCCATCAAAGTTCTCATACTTTTAGTAGTATACAGGGTGGAGAGATAGATAGATAGATAAACGCTTTATTGCACACCAAGAAATAACCATAATAAGAAGAAATAAAGATACAAAAACAGTGTAACAAAGGGCGGCCTTATCACTAATAGCGATCTCTGCCAGGCAACCTTAGGATGGAGAGGATAGATATATATATATATATATATATTAGTGATAAGACCGCTCTTTGTTACACTGTTTTTTATCTCTATTTCTTCTTATTATGGTTATTTCTTGGTGTGAAATAAAGCGTTTATCTATCTATCTATCTCTCCACCCTGTATACTACTAAAAGTATGAGAACTTTGATAGGTTGCATAACGATTTCATTACAATTTTCGAAATACTGCACTAGAAATATATCCTCTTATAATAAATAAAAGACATAAATACTTAAAACACATAAAAATAAAATAAAGCTATAACTAAATAATAATAAGAGCTGACTCAGATATTAATTCCACCTACAAGTAGTACTAGTAATAATAACAGATTAAAAGCAATGAGAAAAAAGTCAAAATCAAATAAACTAAATAATAAATAGAGAAAGTAATTAGGTTTCATACTTTATATGGAACTCATTTTATGCCTCTTTAACATTATACTAATCAAAATAGTTATTCGATGTATTTTGACTTCAGCCATCGCGGTTTAGACACAAGTTGCTCCAAAATAATGTTTTAGAAAGTTGTACGTAACTAAGTAAATCGCTTAAAATATTAAATTCAAAATATGTAGGCTTTAAAAGTATAAAAAGAAAGGCCAAATATTTGATTTCATTTAATGTCGGCGTCAGATCTCTACCCTGTATAGTTGACTGAAACTAGGAAAAATGCTCAAAATGTACTTTACGGTTTCTGGTCCGAGGAATATGATTGGTTTACTCATAACATCTTCTCTTGTTGATTCAAAGTTGTCTTGGAAATGCCAGAAACCGTAAATTAATTAGAAGAGAAAATTATGAAATGAAATAATATTTATTCCACCAAAAATATAGCAATTACTAAGAATGTTCAAAAAGTCACAAAATACATGTTCAATGATTTAATAATAATGTTATGAGCAAGTTATTACTTCTTTATCGTAGCTCGGTAACATAAGTTGATACAAAATACAAATAAACATACTTAGGTCATAGAATCTTAAAGAATAAAATACATGCAGGTATAATTATCCCATTGAATAATAACATGTTTTTTTTTTTATATTTATTGCATACATTTTAATAAAATAAAACGCCAACCATATATTTAATATATCCGGGAAGTAAATACGGGTCACAGCTAGCTCTTGGCTGATATAAGTTGTTACTAAGTAATTATATGCCTATTCATTTTATTTTAACTGAGTTTACTGTCCGCCAGAATGAATAATGTTCTCTTATCTCTTATTACAAACACAACTGGTTGCCGTCATGCGCACGCGCAGAGCTTCTCAAGTCGACCTATTCATAAGCCATGATCTAAGCGACCTATGAGAAACTTCGTAATTTAGTTGTTACGAGACATCCTCGATATCTGGCTTTGCTTACACTCGCTGAATAAACATTACTCTTCTGACCTATATAACCATATCAGTGATAACATAGTGTCACTGAGGAATTTCAGGAATTTTGTGTTTGTAGAGCGTGCTTAAACGCCGCGGAACGGTATCAATTCGGAATAATGGAAGCTCAAACAGCTCACAGATACTCGTACCTACGTTTTATCATACTATCTAAAAATGGTATCCCGACCCGCCCCGGTTTCGCACAGGTGTATTACACGTATAAATATTTCTCTTGAATCACTCTATCTGTTAAAACCGCATCAAAATCCGTTGCGTAGTTTAAAAGATATGTAAAAGCATACATAAAAGCATACATAACATGTATAGAGACAGACAGGGAAGCGACTTTGTTTTATACTATGTAGTGATGATAATTGCGTTTCACATTGCTTCAAGATCGTCGAATCGGAAAGTTTATATTTAAAAAGAGCTAGATATTAAAACGCATGCAATAAGTAACAAATTTTAGAACAATAACATCTCGCTATTGCCGGCGAGCTCGCTTCCTTCGTGACTCGTTTATTTTTAAACTTCGGCACCCGACTCATTTCGCCTCACATAATGCAGCTGGTTGCGAGCTTGAGATTAATAATAATAACTTTTACTCACAGCGTGAAGGTTTCAGCGGGCGCGGAGGGGACCGCCAACAGGTCTTGGTGGAGGCAGCCGACTTTGTTTCGGACACACGTACATTTCGGCGGGCAAGACTTTGCGGCGGTTAACAAGAATAAAAACTCGAATAGGAGCAAAAACTTGAGCAGTTTTTTCGGCTTCATTATTATAAAAGTGTGAGGAGTGAAATTTTTATGAAAAGAGTTCGGGAGGTTGGAGCTCGCGGCGGTGCCGATTGTGCGGGAGCGAGTGCCGGCGCCGAGAGCCGACTGGCGGGCTGAAGCGGCGGGCCAGGACTCGGACTAGGTATATACCGACTGAATATTGCTTGGTAGGTATACAGGAGCCGTCGCGCTCTCTGCCGCCCGCCGCTACTGCGCCGGTAATGCGTTTACCACGTCTGACTGACACTACGGGCACCCCATTTTGCGTCGCATGGTATCTATACTTTAATATCAATAAGATATTTTAGCGTTTATGTAGGTAAACAACGCCGGCCCTGACTTTGATATTGAGAAAATAAAATCTTTTACGGTACAACTTCAGAAAAAGCTTTGAAGCTGTTGAACCAAAATTACTATCCTTATAGCTTTTTATATTTTAAAAAAATATCCTTTCTTCGAGTCGCCTCGGCCGAATTTGCGTGATGCGATTTATTGTTAGCAATTTTGGAAGATTCATGAATGTTTAATCGTTAGGCACTTAAACTTAAAACGTTGTTCGGCGCGGTAAGACTTGTCACCTGGGACTTTCGGTTGTGTTTTCAATTATCCTCGATTAATTATCATTGAATAACAATCCGCTTACGCTTTGTTTGAGTAAATACACAAAAAAGGCTACATTTTGCTCGATTAACTACAAATATAGCATGACCTTTTATTCAGTGCACACATTTTTCGCGCAATAGATATCATTAATAGGATATTTCGCTCATAAAAAGATCGACTTTTTTTCATCAATTTTTTGTCAAACTATTCCAAATGGTGCGGCTACATCAACGCTCATTCAATTAATTTAACAGTAGGAATTGGTTGTTAAATTTGCATCAGACGTAGTCGGAAAAAAAGTTCTTTGAAATTTGATTTTCTACAACCTTGAATCCAACAACTTTTTGTTGGATCGATTTTTAGGGTTCCGTACCTCAAACGTAAAAATCGGAACCCTTATAGGATCACTTTGTTGTCCGTCTGTCCGTCTGTGTGTATGTCAAGACTTTATCTCGGGAACGCGTAAAGATATCGAGTTGAAATTTAATCTGTATACGTATATCTATGGTTTCTTGCAGTTGTGTAAAAGAAAACCTTCTCAGTTATCGTTTAAAAAAGTTAGAGCCGTTTATGTCGTAAAAAACCGCATATTTCGACACTCACAAAAATCAAAACCTACAGGGTACCCGTTGACATAGAACTATGAAATTTGGCGAGAAGCATTGTCAGAGTAGACAAATAGGAATAAATCTGAAAAATGTACATTTTTATTTAAATCACAAAAAATAAGGCCTCAGAATTTACAAAATATGGGTTCAAAACTCAAAGTGAGTAAATCGTATCATGCCGTGCAGTGCCGGCAGAGTAGAATAGCACCTCCCTCTAGTACCAGGTGTCGTAAGAGCAGACTGAGGTACAGCGGAACCGACTAATGGCGGTATAACCATTCAAATAAAAACGTAGCTAAAATGGCACAGGGCAGGGATGGGGAGCAGCATCTCTGTCGCGAAGCTTCGTTTGTGCGGTCGCCACCATGCCTGCCCAGCGCGGCGATTACGGGCAAATACCCAATATAGTACGACAAAAAAGACGAGGCCTCCAGTCCCCAGCAGCTCCGCTATCCCGGGGCTACGGTAGCGGCCCCGGTAACGGCAGAGAAGGGGGTGCTAAGAATCACTGGCAGACGCCTGGCTACCACTCCTGCAAACGACGACTGGTCCTGGTAACACACAACGTGCGCACGTTGAGGACTGACAAGAAGATTGCTGAGTTGTAAGAAGTATTGAGTAGGTTGCGTTGGGATATTGTGGGGTTGTCTGAAGTCCGTAGCGAAGGGGAGGACACGATAACCTTAAAATCCGGCAACCTACTTTACTACCGGGAAGGTGACCAACGGTCCCAAGGTGGTGTTGGCTTTCTCGTTCTCAAGTCCCTCACCACCAACATTATTACCATCGAAAATGTGTCGGACAGGGTGGTATACCTAATACTTATAATATCCAAGAGGTATTCGTTGAAGGTCATTCAGGTATCCGCACCGACCTCGGCACACCCAGATGATGAAGTAGAGACTATGTATGAAGACGTAAGACGGGCCATTCATATGTCTAAGACCCACTTCACTGTGGTTATTGGGGATTTTAACGCAAAGTTGGGCAGAAAAAACGATGATGAGCTGAGGGTGGGGAAATTTGGATATGGGCAACGGAATCCTAGGGGCCAGAGGCTGGCTGACTTTCAGGAGAGAAAAAAAACTCTTTATGATGAACTCTTTCTTCTAGAAGCCGCCTCACAGGAAATGGACCTGGATGAGCCCTGATGGTTCCACGAGAAACGAGACAGACTTCATCACGACCACCGACTCCACCGAGAGACGTATATTTAATGATATCTCCGTGATCCACAGGGTCAAAACCGGCAGCGATCACAGAATTGTATGAGGGACATTAGATCAAAGAGTTATCTTTGTGATAAGCATTTCAAAAATCTGAAGCGAACGCAGGATTTTAACCATGCCCCTTCGGATCACTAGCCCGACGCTCTAACCACTGAGCTAGCTCGCCTCCTACGCAAGCTTCAAATTTCTGAAGTGCTTACATTTCCCAACTTATAGCGTTGGTGGCGCCACCTGTGATACCCGTATTAGACAGGTTATCACTCAACTAGAAGTTATTAGAACTTCTAAAGATTGACGAGAGATGACGCACTGCTAAATCAATGTTATGATGTTTATTTTAAGTGCTTTCCACACTAGATTTTTATCTCAAAGAGTTATCTTTGTGATAAGCATTTCAAAAATATGAAGCGAACGCAGGATTCGAACCTTGCCCCTTCGGATCACTAGCCCGACGCTCTAACCACTGAGCTAGCTCGCCTCCTACGCAAGCTTCAAATTTCTGAAGTGCTTACATTTCCCAACTTATACTTAACTTATCAGATTTTTGAAATGCTTATCACAAAGATAACTCTTTGAGATAAAAATCTAGTGTGGAAAGCACTTAAAATAAACATCATAACAGGGACATTAGATATTAATGTTAAGCTCGAAAGGTCTCGCCTGATGAAGTCCACGCTCCAACCCACTCTTGAACATATCCAAAACTCCGAGGACTTTCAGCTCGAGCTCTCAAATCGTTTGTTTGCCTAGAGAACCTTGTGTCGGTGGACGAGATCAACAACGGGCTCGTAGAAACTGTCCAATCGTGGGTGCTAAGTTATTTAGACCCCGCCGTTCAAATAAACCTCAAAAATTCTCCGGTCATTCTCTAAATCTTATGGCCGAACGACGCTTGCTAAGATTGCAGTCTTCCGATAATGCAAAGTCATACAGACGGCTTAATAGACAAATTTCAAAATCCTTGCGACACGACATCCGTCTTTTTAATACTAAACATATTAAAAAGACAATAGAGCGGAACAAAGGCTCCAAAGTGTTCGCAAGAGATTTGTCTATTGGACATGGAACAGAAGCGTGGTGGTGTTGTTTTTCAAGAAAGGTGACAACACCTTATTAAAGAACTACAGACCCATCTCACTTCTGAGCCATGTTTATAAGCTGTTTTCAAGTGTCATTACGAACCGTCTCGAGCGCAGGCTTGATGACTTCCAGCCTTGCGAACAAGCCGGTTTCCGAAAAGGCATTAGCCCCATGGACCACATTTATGCGCTGCGGCAGGTTATACAGAAGACCAAAGAGTATAATCTGCCACTTTGCTTAGCGTTTGTGGACTATGAAAAAGCCTTTGATTCGGTCGAGGCATGGGCTGTGCTCGAGTCTCTCCAACGATGCCGTATTGACGATCGGTACATCGAAGTGTTGAAGTGCTTGTATAATAACGCTACTATGTCGGTCCGAGTACAGAAAGAGAGCTCCAATCCCTTTAAAAAGAGGCGTAAGACAGGGAGACGTAATTTCTCCGAAACTGTTTACAACTACTTTGGTGAACGCCTTCAAGCCCCTGGAATGGAAAGGATTCGGCATTAATATCAATGGCGAATACCTTCGGTTTGCCGGCGATATAGTAGTCATGGCAAAATCAATGGAAGAGCTCAGCACGATGTTCGAAGGCCTCAATCGAGTTTCTCAACAGGTGGGTCTTAAGATGAACATGAACAAGATGAAAGTCATGTATAATTCCCATGTTTTACCCACCCCGATTTCTGTTGGAAACTCGGTTCTTGAAGTCGTTGACTCGTACGTCTACCTAGGACAAGTAGTCCAGTTAGGTAGGTTCGACTTCAAAAAAAAGGCCAATCGCCGAATCCAACTCGGCTGGGCAGCGTTCGGAAAATTGCGTAGTGTCTTCTCGTCCGACATACCTCAGTGCATCAAGTCGAAAGTCTTCGACCATTGTGTGTTGCCAGTGATGACTTATGGCACAAAAACGTGGTCTCTCACTATGGGCCTTATTAGTAAGCTCCAGGTAGCCCAACGAGCTATGGAGAGGGCTATGCTCGGAGTCTCTCTGCGAAATCGAATCAGAAATGAAGAGATCCGTAGACGAACCAAAGTTACCGACATAGCCCAACGGATTGGCAAGTTGAAATGGCAATGGGCAGGGCACATAGCACGGAGGTCTGATGATCGGTGGGGTCGAAAAGTTCTCGAGTGGAGACCACGTACCGGCAAGCGCAGCGTAGGACGTCCACCCACAAGGTGATGGACGGATGACCTCATTAAGACCGCAGGATCGTGCTGGATGCAAGCCGCTTCCAACCGGTCTTATTGGAGATCCATGGGGAGGCCTATGTCCAGCAGTGGACGTCCTTCGACTAATGGATGGATAGAAATCGTATCATGTAAGGTATCATATAAAAGAACATTCATTAGGACATAAAACACGTTTTTAATTATTTTAACAATAAGTAATTTTCGATTTTCATAATTTTTAATTTTCGTAACTTAACTATGTATGACGAGAAAAGTGAAAAAAAAATTTTTTTTGTCGATGGTTATAGTATAGAGATTTTAAGAACTTACTTCCCAATTTTGTGAAATTTTCTGGATTTGTACAGAACCCTCGATGTGCGAGCGTGACTCGCACTTGTCCGGTTTTTTTTAATAGATAGTTGTACCATTTTGTCACTTCAATAACTTGTGTTATATCAATTTTCATCAGAAGTTGTCGGAATAAAAGTTTGAGATTTGATTTTCTACAACTTTGATTTCCATCAACTTTTTCTAAGATTGAATTTTTTTTTAATTAGACAGGTGTGCCGTTTTGTTTCTTCAATAGTTTTGTTATATCTTTCTTTCATGAGAAATTATTAGGACCAAAGTTGTTTGATGTTTGATTTCCTACAATTTTGATTCCCATCAACTTTTTGTGAAATCGTTTTTTTTTTATAAGATTGGTGTGCCGGTTTATTTCTTTAATAACTTAACTTTAATTTCAGTCTTTCATGAGAATTTAAAAGAACCAAAGTTGTTTGAAATTTGATTTCTGGATTTTGGATCAAGATCACGCACCCTTACCATCCAAGAAACTCAGGGACTAACGTACGAGTCGGTAATCGTCATAAAATCAAAGCCGAAAATGAGACTACACGAGAGTGTCTCACACACGGTCGTTGGACTATTGCGGCACACTGGAACCTTCATCTACTACGCCGACGACATCGAAAATGATGCCATCAGTCGATTCGTGCGGTGAGCATCGGAAAACATCAAGGAATACAACCTGCAGATGACCGTCAGGGATCGGAACGAAGCGGTGATGGACGCTCTGGGCCAGGAGAAGGAGAATTGCAATAGGACCTGAAAAAGCGTAAGCATTGCGTGCATGCCCCAAGCATTCATGCTCGCCATCGAAGGCTACTTCTTGCGGCGGCATCATATCTTCCCTCAAATATGGTCGAAGAGAGCGATGGCTGGCACATGTGTCATACTCGTGATTGAGTGCTGCTTGCGGGTCGCCGGCCTGCTTGTAGCTTCCACGCAATGCATCGACTGAATGGCTTAGACTAAGATTTAACCATGTACCAACACTCTTTATACAGTAAAATCTAATAACTATTTTTAGTTAACAAAGGACACAGACCCGGGAGCCTGTGGTTAGGAAATTTTCAAATAAATAAAATTTTTATTTCCAACAACTTCGATTCCCATCAACTTTTTCTAGGATTGATATTTTTTTGAATATGATAGGTGTGCTATTTTTTTTCTTCAATACATTTTGCTATTTCTTTCTATCATGAGAAATTATCGGAACCAAAGTTGTTTGAAATTTGCTTTCCTACAACTTTGATTCTCATCAACTTTTTCTAGGATTGATATTTTTTGGAATTAAATAGGTGTGCCATTTTGTTTCTGCAATCATTTAGTTATTTCATGAGAAATTATTGAAACCAAAGTTTGATATTTGATTTTCTACAACTTTGATTTCCATGAATTTGTTGTGAAATCGGTTTTTTAAAAAAAGATAGGTATGCCATTTTGTTTTTTCAATAATTTGTGTTATTTAAATATTTTATGAGAAACTATCCGAACTAAATTTGTATGAAATTTGATTTTCTACAACTTTGATTCCAATCAACTTTTTCCAGGATTGATATTTCTTGAACAAGATAGGTGTGCCATTTTGTTTCTTCAATAACTTGTGTTATTTCAATTTTTCATGAGAAATCATCGGAATCAAAGTTGTTTTATATTTGATTTTCTGCAACTTTGATGCCCATCATCTTTTTGTTAAGTCAATATTTTTCGAATAAAATAGGGGTGTCATTTTGTTTACTCAATAACTACCTACCGGCAATGCAACTTCATTAGGACCCTCGCTGACTGAACTGATGCGATCATTGCATCGTGTGTGCCCAGCTTCATGTAGTAGTTCAAATCGTGAACAACCAATTCCTACCATTGAATTAATTGAATGAGCTTCCAGTGACGATAACCTCGCCGTTGGACGTACATGTAGCCGCACCATAAGAAAATTATATTGCATGCACCCTACATTCCAGACAATAACTACCTACCTAAAACGTCTAGTGCGTAGGTACGACGCGGCCATGTAGGCACTCAGACGTAGGTTGATATTGATTACTCTGTTTATCGGTACCTATACTTTCTCTTGAAGTTATTTCAATATTTTTGTACCAAAGTGAGTGAAACTAATGTAGAGGTTTAATTGTTTGTTTATTATATTTTCCGTACCTATGTAAAGTATATGTGCACTGAAAAAAACATCCTGTATACTCGTAAGTATTTACGTGGTATTCTCCCGATGTTCCTAATTAAAGTAATTGCCAATGGTCAATGATTTATTAACTTTCCTTCGTAATCTGGACACTCGACGAGAACTAATTAATTAGACCGGTAACAATGAGTAAATATAATAGCTTTTTTCTAAGCATTCGTTTATCTGGGGTTTGACTCAATTATAGGTCCTATAAAATTTTGACCACATATGTAAATTTTTAAATAATATAATGATCGAGCCGAGACGGCTTATTCAATTTTAGGAACCAAAACAGTCGTTAAGGCCTATTATTGAGGCCTATACCCCGCCTAATAATAATAATACCTATAGTGGGATAAAGAAGGTGATGGTGATGATGATGATGAAGCCAGTGGTGACTCTGAGCTGTGTCGCTAGGTGTATTAAGCGGGTTTTAACCGTTTTTTAGGGTTCCGTACCTCAAGAGGAGAGGAAAAAAACTGAACCTTTATAGGATCACTTGGTTGTCCGTCTGTCCGTCTGTCATTATGTCAAGACTTTTAATCACAAGAACGCGTTAACGAGCTGAAAGGTGACGTCCACAAGTGGCATATTATTCAGAGAAAAATTGAACCAAGATGATATATACATCATTTGAAAGCTTGATTTATGGGCTTCCCAAAAATATTTAATATAGATTTTTTCACCCCTCCATTTTTTTTAAATGTGAAAAATAAATTGTATGAAAAATAACAATACAGCTTATTACTTTTTGTAGTTTAGCGATGATAAAGTGCTTCTATCGTTATTTTACTTGCATTCGCAGCTGAATTTTCCGCATTCGTCACCTAATTTGCTAAAATTAAAAATTATAACCTACCAGTGTGACCAGTTAGTAGGTACAATGTGACAAAAAACACTTTAAAAGTGTGTCTAATTGGTATAAATGCTTTTATTTAACAATTTGGAGGTTAATTAATTAGGGTTGCTAGAGATAAACTACATATTGAGCCAAATATATTTATTTATCCTAATAAATTCAAAATTAATTTTAAAAGAATCTTTTTGGAGGGCTCTTTTTTGTTTTTAACTGTTGTAATAGACTCAGAAAAATATGAACTTTCTCGAAATGTAACGAGTGTTGTGGTTAGAATTTTTGATTATTGTTATACCAGCCTCCATACATTTTGTGGACATGTCCTTTAAACCGTATTCGTATATCTGTAGTCTCTTACAGTTGTGAAAAAATCAAGCTCCTCAGATACCATAGAAAAAGTTAGAGCCGTTTATGTCGCAAAAACTGCATATTATGACACTCACAAGGGAATCAAAACCTACAGGGTACTTCCAGTTGACCTAGAACTATGAAATTTGGCAAGAAGCATTGTCTTACAGTACATATTTTATACTAGTTTTTACCCGCGGCTTCGCCCGCATGGTATTTAGATTTTTGACGCAATATCATTATAATTTATAGCCTATGTGTTATTCTGATATATAAGATATATTATTGCAAAGTTTCATCTCAATCCGTTCAGTAGTTATAGCGTGAAAGAGTAACAAACATCCATACATCCATCCATCCTCACAAACTTTCGCGTTTATAATATTAGTAGGATAGGAATAAATCTGAAAACTGTACATTTTTAATTAAATCACAAAAAATAGGGCCAAAATACAAAAAATATAGGTCCAAAATTCAAAGTGAGTAAATCGTATCATGTGGGGTATCATATGAAAGAGCTTCATAAGCACATGCTAAAACAGGTTTATAATGTGTAATTTTTGATTTATGACGAGAAAAAAAAAACTAAGAGCAGGCTGTGAGGCGGCAGTGCACGCCGCGCGTTCCTTCCTGAGCTCAACAGATTACGATGTTTTCATCAAAATTGACGTAAAGAACGCTTTTAATAGTTTGGATAGGGGAATTTTGTTGACTGAAATTCAAAAAGATGTGCCAAAAATTTATAATTACTTGTAGCAATGTTATGGAGCCCCAACAAAACTATTATTCGGTGAAAAATAAATTTCATCATGCGTTGGCTGCCAACAAGGTGATACTCTTGGTCCTGCTATTTTCAGCTTGGGCATCAATCCTATTATTTCGGATTTATATTCAAAATTTAATGTGTGGTATCTAGATGACGGTTCACTTGGCGGAAATATTTCAGAAGTACTCGAGGATCTTAGCAGCATCATACAGCGCTTTAACTCAATTGGCCTATCGCTTAATTACAGTAAATGCGAATTTTTTTTGGAGGTCAAACGACAGATGAATTTTGTTCCTCTATTTACCAAAAACTCGATTCCTTGTGTCCAAACATATTAGTACAAAGTAAAAATTCACTGACTTTAATAGGCGCTCCTTTATTTTTAGAAGCAATTCCGCCGGTAATGTCCTCAAAACTAGATTTGTTCACTAAAAATTCAAATCTACTTTTCCAAATCAAACCACACATGGCTATATACATACTTCGGCTTTGTCTTTTTACTCCAAAATTCATGTATCTACTGCGTTGCTCCCCAGTGTGGTATTTTCACGCAATAACTGACACAGCAGACACTATTTTGAAAGAAAAAATCACCAAAATTTTGAATCTGAACTTTGATAACAAATCCTGGGCGCAGGCTACCCTCCCTATATCGTTTGGGGGTTTGGTTATACGTCGCATTTCGAGTGTGGCGCTACCTGCTTTCTTGGCTTCCTCTCATGGCTCGCAAACTCTCATCGGCATGATCCTAAACAGCCCCATAGCCGATGTTCGAGTTGCTTGCCAAGAGGAAGCCATGGCAGCTTGGTCTGCGACATGCTCTGGTGACAATTTGCCTACTGATACAAAAATTCAAAATTTGTGGGACTTACCCATCATAAAAATTACCCATTCGGCCCTTTTGAATCAAGCAATGAATGACTCAGACCGAGCATGTCTTTTAGCAGTTTCGGAGTCAGAATCAGCTCACTGGCTCCGTGCTCTACCGTCTGACAATATAGGCACAGTATTAGATCCCAGTTGCCTACGCATTGCGGTGGGTCTGCGTCTAGGAGCCAAGTTGTGCGAGCCTCATAATTGCCAGTGTGGTCGAGGCGTGGACCAATTTGGACAACACGGGCTTTCATGTGTAAAGAGTGCCGGCCGACTTTATCGCCATCGGGCAATAAATGATTTAGTCAGGCGGGCACTCTCCACTGCTTCTGTGCCTTCGACTTTGGAACCGAGCGGAATATCAAGGGATGACGGTAAGCGTCCTGATGGAGCCACACTAATACCATGGAGTCCCGGGCTAGCCTTAGAGTAGGACGCCACGTGTGTGGATACCCTGGCACCGTCATACCTTGGTGATTCCGCTCGCTGTGCTGGAACCGCGGCTGAGAGGGCACAGAGGAACAAACATCAAAAGTATTCACAGCTTAACGCACACTACGAGTTTGTTGCGTTAGCTGTGGTAACTTTGGGCCCGTGTTCATCCGACACAAAAAGCTTTTGTAAAGCTTTATCAAAAAAGTTGGTCCTCGCCTCCGGAAATCCTAGAGCTGGCGTGTACTTCGCTCAAAGCCTGAGCCTTGCGATTCAGCGAGGTAACGCGCCCAGTGTTCTGGGGACCTTCCCACACGCTGCTGGTCTGGACGGCGTGTTTGTTTTGTAAATATGTATTTTTATGTTTTTATATATATGTTATTTCTTTATAATTATATTGTACATAATGTAGTTTAATTTGTAAATAGTAGTTAACGTGTATTTTTCCGAGATTTTGTTTGAAAAATAAATCCCATTTACCTGTAAAAAAAACTTTTTTCGATGATTATTTATTTGTCCTATAGAAATGTCGACATTATAATTTTGTAAAATTACCAGGATTTGTACAGAACCCTCGGTGTTTGAGCCTGACTAGCACTTGTGCGGTTTTTTATATGGAAAGGCCTGTGTTCAGCAATAGACATCATAATATGACTGTAACGACGAAAACAGCTGTGAAGTATATTTTAAACTAGGAGGTCATCGACTTCCTTACCGATGTTCATATTTAAATATGATATGTATCTGCTTAGGTAGATACCAAAAAACCGGACAAGTGCGAGTCAGGCTCGCACACCGAGGGTTCCGTACAAATCCAGAAAATTTCACAAAATTAGGAAGTAAGTTGTTAAAATATCTATACAATGTGAATAATCATCAAAAAAAAGTTTACTTTTCTCATCATCCATCAAAAATTACACATTGTTAAAATAATTAAATACTAAAGCAGTTCAGCGTGTGCTAATGAAGCTCTTTTATATGATACCTTACATGATACGATTTACTCACTTTAAATTTTGAACCCATATTTTGTGATTTAAATAAAAATGTACAGCTTTCAGATTTATTCCTATATGTGTACTCTGGAGATAATGCTTCTCGCCAAATTTTATAGTTCTATGTCAACGGGAAGTACCCGTTAGGTTTTGATTTTTGTGAGTGTCAAAATATGCGGTTACGACATGAACGGCTCTAACTTTTTAACCGATAACTGAGAAGTTTTTCTTTTACACAACTGCAAGAAATTATAGATATACGTATACAGTTTAAATTCTTAAGTCTTAATGACAATACTACACTACTACTACATAGAAAGCAATTGGATCATCCACAGACTCTTGAAGGTCTAAAGATAATCCAAGTGCTCAAGCCCACTGCCAGTTGGCAGCGTGCCCAGCATGCTGGCAGCATTTAAATTTCAACTCGATATCTTTACGCGTTCCCGAGATAAAGAGTCTTGACAGACACACAGACGGACAACAAAGTGATCCTATAAGGGTTCCGTTTTTTTCGTTTGAGGTACGGAACCCTAAAAACACCGTGTTGCAGGAACATGTCAGTAACATAGATCTTATTGTTAGGTTAAAACTTATTAAAAGTTATTTACTTATGTTACTGTTATATTTCGCATGAAATTTACATTTCAACTTTGCAGGGATATAGCCTCCCAAACCTACCTAAAGGTGACGTCCACAAGTGGTATATTATTCAGAGAAAAAACGAACCAAGATGATATATACATCATTTGAAAGCTTGATTTATGGGCTTCTCAAAAATATTTAATTTAGATTTTTTTATCCCTCCATTTTTTTTTAAATGTGAAAAATAAATTGTATGAGAAATAATAAAACAGCTCTGTATTATTTCTAGTTTGGCAATAATAAAGTGCTTCTATCGTTATTTTACTTGCATTCGTAGCTGATTCTTCCACATTCATATCTTAATTTGCGAAAATTAAAAATTATAACCTACCAGTGTGACCAGTTAGTAGGTACAATGTGACAAAAAACACTTAAAAACTGTGTCTAATTGGTAAAAATGCTTCTAATTAACAATAATCGAGGTTACTTAACCAGGGTTGATAGATATAAACTACCTATTGAGCCAAATATATTTAATTATCCTAATAGATTCAAAATTAATTTTAAAAAAATCGGAGGGCTGGTTTTTCGTTTTAACTGATATAATAGACTCAGAAAAATATGAACTTTCTCGAAATGTAACGAGTGTTTTGATTCGAATTTTTAATTATTATTATACCAGCCTCCATACATTTTGTGGACATGTCCTTTATATAATTAACATTGTTGCAATAATGTAATTAAAACGTTTCAAATAAAACTTTGCAGCAATATTATTTTACTAACTTCACTGTCCGGCATTGCCTGTACCTTACGATTGAAAGTTACTGAAATGTTATACTGTAACATTGCGACAACACTCCTACGATTTTTTTTCCAACTTTCCTACAGCATTGCGAAGTGTTCTTGTTAATTACTTAACATGTGTAATGTTGCTGGAACTTTATTTTCGAAAGTAGCCAAATGTTACTGTAGAGTTTCTTAGTACACATTGAAAAACTAGATAGATTAGCATAGCACATTGAAATCCTGCATCGCGGTGGCGTTGTGTTTACAGAAATTGGTATCCCCATTTGTAAATTTGATTAAAACTCTCTTTAGTGCGGATAAAGAAAAAGGCACACCCGCCTCTATGACTATGACTAAAGAACTACTGCCTCAAGATTTTTTTTTAATCTTTATGTACTGAGAACCGACCAATGTAACTTTGCGACAACTAAAAAAAAAGGCAAGCCAAGTGCAAGTTTCATTTGTAACCTTTTAATAAAATAGTTCAGACAAGTTACTATTACCTTTCAAAGGTGACGTCCACAAGTGGTATATTATTCAGAGAAAAAACGAACCAAGATGATATATACATCATCTGAAAGCTTGTTATATGGGATTCCCAAAAATATTTAATTTAGATTTTTTTACCCCTCCAGAAAAAACGAACCAAGATGATATATACATCATCTGAAAGCTTGTTATATGGGATTCCCAAAAATATTTAATTTAAATTTTTTTACCACTCCAATTTTTTTTAAATGCGAAAAATAAATTGTATGAAAAATAACAATACAGCTTGTAATTTTTTCTAGTTTAGCAATAATAAAGTGCTTTTATCGTTATTGTACTTGCATTCGTAGCTGATTCTTCCACGTTCATCTCTTAATTTGCTAAAATTCAAAATTATAACGTACCACCAGTTACAAGGTACAATGTGACAAAAATCACTTAAAAAGTGTGTCTAATTGGTAAAAATGCTTTTATTTAACAATTTGGAGGTTACTTAATCAGGGCTGCTAGATAGAATCAATAGGATAAACTACCTATTGAGCCAAACATATTTATTTTTTCTAATAAATTCAAAATTAATTTTAAAAAAATCGGAGGGCTCTTTTTAATTTTTAACTGTTGTAAAAGACTCAGGAAAATATGAACTTTCTCGAAATGTAACGAGTGTTGTGGTTAGAATTTTTGATTATTATTATACCAGCCTCCATACATTTTGTGGACATGTCCTTTAAATTTGTGGAAATGTCATCACTACTTCATACTTGTGAACGCATAGTTTCCGAGATATCGCGACTAAAGTGTTTGCACCGCTTTTTCCAAGATGGTGGCCGGGGCACAAGGGCGGCAACCCCATAAACTTATGGTTAAACTTCTATTGACCCCCACACATGTCTCAAAAATAAAATTGCGTCCTCTAACAAATGCGATGTTATGGGTTTAAATTGAACATTTCAATGAACTATATGTCTTATTTCAGAAAACTTTTTAGTTTATGTTGTGAGTTTATGTATACTTTTCAGACAATGTTATGTGTAAAAATATGACTTTTTAGAGGCTTATAACTTTAAAGTCATTTAAAAAACTGTTAAAACTAAAGCTGGAAACATACTATCGGACGCGGCTTACGGATGCGACTGACAGCCGCGACTGATAGGTATCTAGACTATGAAAGTACACTGAGCCGTGCACACTATCGGACATAAGTCGCGGACGTCACCTTCGGACGACCTTGAGCGTTCGGACGTCCGAGAGCGATCTGGCACACCGAATGTTCTAAGACTGTGCACATTGCTAAGTCGCGGCTTTCAGTCGCGTCCGTCAGCCGCTTCCGATAGTATGTTTCCGACTTAAGACGTATAATCATAGCGAAGTGCTGATTACATAAAAAGTCGGATAATATTTAGAGGTAGATAACAGCTTATTGTTTTTGTAAGGACAAGTTGGCGCTTCACAATCACACATTGTAATGCCAATAACTGAGGGTTAGGGATTATAGAGATTTTAAACAAAGTTTCGTGTGAGATTACGTCCCTAGGTCGAAACTACATCAACTACTGACATCTCGCGAGATCTGTGGGCTAGCCTGACAGCTTAGCAACATCTGTGTCTCAGAGCCTCATACAAATCACTCACAAACTCCAAGATCTTAAGACAGCTGTATGTACAGGATGCAACCCGATTTATTAGACCCCGGCTCCATACAAATGTTTTCTACCTACGTATACTAATAATTAAAATAACCAAGTTCATTACATCAAAAATAAATTACGAGTACTAAGTTGCTCCAACTTATCTTTGTTTCGGGTTAAATGTTATCAACACAAAATAATACTCAGAAAAAAGTGTATATCTGTCTACAGTGAGGCGATATATTGTGTATGTAGCAGCATAGATTAATTAAGTACTCATGACGCCCGATGAAGTTTCAAATAGAGACCAAGGGCTAATGTAACGTAGGACATTTAAGGGCGAGGTAGGAGGGGAGTGCAGTGACATATATAATATACTAGTTTTTACCCGCGGCTTCACCCGCATGATATTTTGATTTTTGACACAATATCATTATAATTTATAGCCTATGTGTTATTTTGATATATAAGCTATGTTATTGCAAAGTTTCATCTCAATCCGTGAATTCGTTTTTGCTTGAAAGAGTAACAAACATCCATCCATCCATCTTCACAAACTTTCGCGTTTATAATATTAGTAGGACTTAATACGTCGTACGAAAATCTGGGGAGAGTCGGGATGTTTTTTGTATAACTGATCATTGACGTTGGTCAGAAGGCCGCCGAACTAAAATATAACTTAGGTGGATATTTATCTGCTGCATGTCAGACGACCTATGGACTAAACTCACTACATGGTGTGTTCCCCAGGCCGTCAGAACAACTGACAGGCCTTCTCGGAAATGGCGGAACGTACTAGATTCCTATTGCAACAACTGGACTCACATAAGAAGCTTTAGATTGTAAAGAGTGAAATGAGAATAGGAAAGCCTTGCCCAGAAGTGGAACGGGACAAGCTAGTAATAATGATGTGGCTATAGCAGCTTAAGGCTATATATTGTGACGGCTAGGACCACAGGGTGACTAAACTGACAATAAAATCCATGTCAAGAAGCGCTGAATTTTACAACAAACCCTGACTGACTCACTATGTTAGTTCACTGTACGTCTATCCACGAAGGATGATTGGACCATATATACCACGCTGGCCCAGTGCGGGCTGGTGGATTTACATATGCCATCGAATTTCTTCTACGGACATAATATGCAAGTTTCCTCACGATGTTTTCCTTCACCGGAAAGCCAGTGGTGAAAATCCGTACATAAACTCACTGGTACTCATTGGTAGTACGCGACCGGGATTCGAACTCACGATTGTAATGTGGGTGTCACTCCCACTAGGCCACCACAGCTTTTGAGGTAAAATAATCAGATGTCACTTAATAATGATAAATAAAGTAAAAGGCCTTATATTTCCGATTTCACAACACAATTGACAATTAAAAATTTCCTAAAAATATAGAGTGTCGTGTATATCAGGAACCCCTCTCAGGTGAAGGCCTCCTCCAAAGAATGCCACGTTTCTCTATTTTGAGCTATTTTGTGCCATTCTGAGCCAGCGATTTTTTTGATGTCGTCCTCTCATCGTGTGTAGCGTTTTCCTTTGTAGCGCTTACTTGGTGGTCCCTTTCCAAGTTGTTACAGTTTTGGTCCAACTGGGGTCTGCCAGGCGCGCTACATGCCCGGCCTATTTCCATTTTAATTTTTGGGCTTGGCAAAGAGCATCTATTGCTTTGGTCTTGGATCTTATTTTTGAATGTCTTATTCCTTTGAATTTTTTTTTATATTTAACATAATGCTGCGCTCCATCCCTCTTTGGCAAGTAGTTAATTTTTTTTTGTCTTTATTCGTAAACTTCCATGTTTGGCATGCATATGTGAGACAAGGGATAAGACACGAGTCCATGACTTTCTTTTTGAGCTTTACAGGCATATCGCTTATAAATACTTCTCTGTATCTCCAATAACTGTTCCATGTTCTATTGACTCTTCTTTCTACTTCTAGCTCGTTGTTATTACGGTTAAATCCAACTTGTTTCCCCAAATAAATGCTTTACATATTCAAGATCATCTTTTCCCACTGTTATGCTTGGTTTTGTGTGATTTGACATTACTTTCGTCTTCAAAATATTCATTTGTAGGCCTAGTTGCATGCTAGCGTCATGTAAAGTTTCAATCATATATTTCAGTTTGCTACTTGATTTTGATAACAACACTAAATCAGCAAATCTTAAGTGGATATTTACCTTGAATATACAAGCCTTGTTTTTTCCAGTCTGCTGATGTCCAAGTTGCTGATGATAGGCTCTAATACAACTAGAAAAAATCTCGGAGATCGAGTCTCTTTGTCTTACGCCTCAACTAACTGAGAAGGCAATGGTTTCTAGCTTAACTCTACCAGTGCTCTTTCCGTATATTTGTTTTGATACTTCTTTGTACTTAAGAGGGGGCTCCTATACAAGAAACGCGATTTTTTTGCTCGATAATAATAACGATAACAGATAGATGCTTGAAATATTCACAGAATATTATGTTGTACCTAGTCAGGTCATAAGTATTGTCACACAGTAAAAACTTTTCTATTAGAATGCTGGCCATAAACAAGTTTATTGAAACTTTCTTTTTGTGATAAACATTTCAAAAATTGACGCGTTTGCAGGATTTGAACCTTTTTTGGATTTGGATTTGAACGCGTCAATTTTTTTGAAATGTTTATCACAAAAAGAAACTTTCTATACACCTAGTGTGTGAAGCACGATAAAAATAATTTCAAGTTTATTGAATTCGAATTTCGAATTGTTCATGAAAATAAAAATGTATGCTTTTTAGAATTTCACTCATTTTTAAATATGGAGTGGACGCTTTAAGCTACGCGTCCACTGGATCGGAATCGGAGCGTACGGAACGAAAGGATTTGTTGCTTTGTATTGATTTCGAGGTACCTGCGTCCACTGGATCGGCATTTTTGCGCCTGAGACCGGAATTTATTCTGATGACGTCATCCGCAGTGGACGCTTCATTCGGATTCCGAACGTTTCGAGTTCTGACGTGTTTGCGTAGTTAAGCTATACATAAACAAACTTTTTTCGAGTCATATGAATGTACCCAAAAAATCTATTTTCATCTTCTAATAAATCAGAATATAATGTATGAAATTCTCCGAAAATTAATCTTTTTGAGTTTATATTATGAACCCATATCTTTCGTTTCCTCTTGATTCTCTCTTCCTCTTCTGATAAAATACAGCTAATTACAACAATATCCTCGTCACTATCCTCCATAATGCAAATGCACGTTAACATTCAATGACGGTTTCTTTAAAAATGCCTAAATTGCCGATGCTGAATCCCAATGCAGTGGACGCACCTCGTCGGCATTTTGTAAATGACGACGCTCCGTACGCACCGTACGCTCCGATTCCGATCCAGTGGACGCGCAGAAGAAGACCGTGTTGCAGTTATTGCGTTGCATCGTTGCGGTTACGCGCCAATTCAAATTTTTGACATACTGAAAAATTTTAATATAACCAAAATATTCGTTTATCGTACCATCAAACGATACAATGAAGACTCTAGAGTAGATGACAGGTCAAGAAGTGGTCGCCCTCGGTCTGTTAGGACTCCAGCAGTGATAAAAGCTGTGAAGGCGCGAATTCAAAGAAATCCCAAAAGTAAGCAGAAACTGTTGGCCCTTCAGATGGGGTTAAGCAGAACCACGGTGAAAAGGGTATTAAATGAAGACTTAGGGCTTCGGGCATATCGAAGAAAAACAGGACATCGTTTAAATGCTCGTCTAATGGACCTGACACTGAAGAGATGCCGCGCTTTGTTGAAGCGGTACGCGGGAAAAAAATATCGGGAAATTCTTTTTTCGGATGAATATATTTTTACCGTAGAAGAGAGCTACAATAAACAAAATGATAAGGTGTACGCACACAGTAGTGAAGAAGCGAGCGACCGTATTCCGCGTGTCCAACGAGGTCATTTTCCATCCTCGCTCATGGTATGGTTGGGAGTTTCTTATTGGGGCTTAACAGAGGTACATTTTTGTGAGAAAGCTGTAAAAACGAATGCAGTTGTGTATCAAAATACAGTCCTGACGAACCTTGTGGAACCTGTTTCTCATACCATGTTCAATAACAGGCATTGGGTATTCCAACAAGATTCGGCGCCAGCTCATAGAGCGAAGAGTTCACAAGACTGGCTGGCGGCGCGTGAAATCGACTTCATCCGGCACGAAGACAGGCCCTCCTCCAGTCCAGATTTGAGTCCGTTAGATTACAAGATATGGCAACATTGGAGGAAAAGGCGTGCTCAAAGCCTCATCCCAATTTGGAGTCACTTTTGCCAGGTGGCGGTAGGAAGACAAAAAGATACTAGAGTCTCACTCTGTCAATGTGTAATGAGTCTCATTTATTAAATAATAACAACAGCTTATATACTAAATCATATCTATGAGGTATGCGCTATCTATCACGTAAAACATCTAACTCACGTTCTGGTTAATCGTGCTACATCTATAACATTCCAATGAGCTGCAACAGTACTTCCCCCTTGGAAAAAAAAATATATACTCACAAATAATTATTACCTAAAAATAGTCGAACCAAAATTAACAAAAATCCTATTAATAATGTTGCAGCGACCTTGCTTACGTCTGTTTGATTACATTTGCAGAATATAGTTTGCTTGCATCAGCTAAAACTGAACCTACTGGCTTAGTCAGCTCGTTAGGTTCTATTAATACATTATAAAAATTCCGCATATTTACACAATATTCTTCAAATCGCCTGAATTCCTTTGATCACGTAAATCGATTCGCAGTATGACGCTACTCGAAATGTGATGACAAAGCTCTAACTACGCAAATACATACTATCTACTAGTGATCTAATTGCCTACTAAAATACAGTTTGTAAACAATCTAAATGTAATGATATAAATTACATGCCTATAGTTAAAAAACAAAAAATATTTTACACAATTCGCACAAAAATACTATCACTTATATAATCTTAATGAACATGGACTTCGACATCTTATGGGCAGTACACAATTTTCGTCTAATTTCACGATCCTATATTACCGTTTTCACTGATTTTATCCTGAGTTTGCACAATAGACTAAAACAATGTTGTCACAACACACTTATTCCGTAATCTCTGAACATCTCAAATATCTTCTTGCGCTCGCAGCTTCAGCCATATTTCCCATTATCACATTTTCTCTATATATCACTGACCAGTCGTTTGGCAATGGAAACGAGTCTGGGCAAATCCTCCAGTACTACGCAATTTTCCTCCACCTTCGATTTGTCCTCGTGCGGTGGTGCCAACTTCGAAAAAATACTTGCAGATCCAACCTGTATTATCGGCGGCAACATTGGCATCTCAAGTTCCTGTGGTCCTATATTCGGCTGCTGGCGACTGCTGATTCAATTTCATCAATTCACTCGTAAACAAAATACCAAGGGTTATTCGCGCTTCATTGCTGCTACAGAACCCTGGATTTGACGTTCTCTCATAACTTCAAAAATAGCGTGACAAAGTGCTTCTCGTCGACCATGTGATTTATGCTGTTGTCTGTAGGTACATCTTTCTTGCTGAATTATGCGTACTTGTCGTGTTTCTCTGATGCGAAGTTGAGTCCACATCTTCAAACTCTCGAAAAAAACTTCCATAGGTTTTTCTTCTCGTTGTCCAGGTGTCGATGGTCGATGGTGTGGGGGTGCAGGTCTGACGTCATCCAGCGGATTTATCGTCAACCCCCCAAATCTTCTTGCTTGTTCACTACATTGCGCGACACTCGGGTAGGGGGTCACCACTCTGCCGGTATGGCAGTGGGGCCCCCACAAATACTGCACTCGGGGTCACCAATTTGCCAGGTGGCGGTAGGAAGACAATAATATACTAGAGTCTCACTCTGTCAATGTGTAATGAGTCTCATTTATTAAATAATAACAACAGCTTATATACTAAATCATATCTATGAGGTATGCGCTATCTATCACGTAAAACATCTAACTCACGTTCTGGTTAATCGTGCTACATCTATAACATTCCAATGAGCTGCAACAACTCAAGACATCCTTGATTAAGGCAGCCGCCGATATTGTCATGGACCTCGTTCGTGCTGCGATAGACGACTGGCCGCGCAGATTGGAGGCTTGTATTCAAAATCACCGAGGTCATTTTGAATAAACTTTATTGTCATAAGAATCTATGTTTTGTTAAGTTCATTTTGGTATATAAATGGTTACATAATGAATAAACTTGTTTCAATTATTTTATATTAAACATGTGACAGAATTTATGACCTGACTGTGTATATTCACTTCAAAAATAAAATCTATGTACTTAATCTTCCCATTTTAAGCTTTCAGAGTTTCCCCACAGAATAGGCCCTATTACTGAGTTTCCCATATGCTTTGATGTGAGACACTTTTTGAGATATTAAACATCATTGCTTTTTGATAATCAATGAATGGACAAAAGCTGGAAACATACTATCGGACGCGGATTACGGACGCGACTGATAGGTAGGTATCTAGATAATGAATGTCCGCTGAGCCGTGCACACTATCGGACATAAGCCGCGGACGTCACCTTGGGTTGACCTTGAGCGTTCGGACGCCCGAGAGCGATCTGGCGCGCCCAAGGCGCGCCGGATGTTTTAAGACGTGCACACTGCTAAGTCGCAACCGTCAGCCGCATCCAATAGTTTGTTTCCAGCTTAATTCTGTGATTGATTACAGTAGAAAATAGTTTGTATACAGTCGGAAGAAGGCTTATAGGCCTGTGATTGCCTATATTTTTCGGATCTCCTTTTTTTACTTTTTTTTGTCCCATATAAAATAGCAATTCGGAACCGACAAAAAATTTATGAAATTGATGAAACAGCAATTTTTGAAGAGTAAACTTCTTTTCCGGTGTGTGTCTAGAGTGGAGACCACGCACTGCATACGCAGCGTAGGACGTCCACCCACAAGGTGGACGGATGACCTCATTAAGACCGCAGGATCACGCTGGATGCAAGCCGCTACACACCGGTCTTATTGGAGATCTATAGTGGAGGCCTATGTCCAGCAGTGGACGTGCTTTGGCTGATGGGTAAAGCTAGTAAGTAATACGTTATAGAGGCCTAGTAAAGTACCTACAATATTTCAACAATGTGAGCGTCATTGCGTCTGTCCTAACATGGGGATTATTGGGGATGCGTATTTTTTTTAAAAATTAGCAACAGTAACATGATGGTTTCTTTCCTTGATAATATCAATTGACCGAATTAGCGACTACAGATAAACTGTTAACATTTTTCTAAGTTCTTGTACATACCCAACATATGGGTATGTTGGGTATGTACAAGAACTTTGGTCAAGGGGGTTTGAACAAGGTGGTCGTTGTTCATTCGATTCTAATGGAATGTTTTCAGAATGAAATATAATGGTCGATATACACATATCAGTGAAGTCACAGTTCCGGCATGTATTCACTCAGTTTAGTGTCAGTGCTCAGTTGCGTCAGTGATTTAATTCACACGTGTTAGTATTCAATTCAAGTAGGTAGGTAAGTTCGTATAGACCGGGTGGGTAGCCCTGGTCTCAAGAGTAGGTATTAAAGCTGCCTGAAGGCCTCTGACATGGCTAAACTGTTAATACAACCGAGGCCTACATTTCAACGTGTCATCTGAGCCACGGTAGCGCTCAATTGAAAAGCCACCGGCGTTAACCTATCCGAACTTCCGAAGACTGACCGTTCCGAACATTGGTGTTTGCTGACAGATATCTAGTCAAACTACGCTGTAGGCTCAGAGCAAATAAAAAAATCAACAGGGAACGTCGTTGAACAGTCAAGTGAAGCCGGTTTTTTATACATGTGTGAAAAAAAAAAGCCGTGGTGGCTTAGAGGTAGTGACACCCGCCTTACAATCGTGAGGTCGTGGGTTCAAATCCCGGTCCCGTACCAATGAGTTCTTTGGAATTTATGTACGGAATTTCACACCACTGGCTTTTAGGTGAAGGAAAACATCGTGAGGCAACCTGCATATGTCCGTAGAAGAAATTCGATGGCGTATGTGAATCCACCAACCCGCACCGGGCCAGCGTGGTGGATATGGCCCAATCACCCTTCGTGGGTAGGCCTACGTCCTGCAGTGGACTATTAAAAAAGGCTGATACAGTACAGTGAGTGCGTCACTGCTGCGCCGCCATAGTTCTACTGACAAGCCAAGGCATAGTTTCCTTGTACGTTGATGTGTGTGTGATTGTCTTTACACGGCGAGGCGTAGTTTTGGTAGGCCTCACTTGTTTGTTCACAACATTCTCTCTTTATTTTTTATTTGCTCTGAGGCTTTAGGTAGGTATTTACATACCTACAGTCGCTTAAAGGCTGATAGAGAGCGACCTATACGTGGTGTATCTGTAGACGGCAGACATAGTCTAGTATAAAATGTATTTAGGTACAATTTATGACCGTCAATTTATACTGCAAACAATGAAAAGCGAAAAAAGCTGTTTTATTCAAAATTTTCAGTATCCTTCCAAATGTTGCTCAAAATGATGAGCATGTACCTACAAAGCTACAGTTGTACAATATACATCCTTACAAAACAATAGATACCTTATATAGATACGAGTATCTTTAGGTATATTAGTGAATTTATTTTGAAGTTTACGGTAACCAATAATTACAACTTATTTTTTGTGAATTTTAAGCGGTGTTTGTTACCAAGTCGTAAGCTTTGATATTGCTTATCGGACATATACTGAGCGATAAGGAATCTGGTAGCAAGCCACGTGATGAATAAAATAATGTTATCTTTGTTTATGTAATTAAGTATTCGTAATACATCCGGAGACCAAAATTCGATGGTAATTGGATCCACCAACACGTAATTGGGTCGGCGGTAGATATGTGGCACTAGATCACTACTCGTCCATGGTAAAGATTAAGGGTTCATACAGTACATACATGCTGTTATTTTGCATTCTAGCTAATTTAGAAAATGTATCGATATTCGATAACTTTTACTACGAGAGCAATTTATCAGAAACTAGCGACCTGCCCCGGCTTCGCACAGGTGTATTATACATATAAACTTTCCTCTTGAATCGCTCTATTTATTTAAAAAACCACATCAAAATCCGTTGCGTAGTTTTAAAGATATAAGCATACATAGGGACAGATAGACAGGGAAGCGACTTTGTTTTATACTATGTAGGTAGTGATGATAGTGATAACGCCAATGCGTGCAAAAGGGTGAGGCGTGTGCGACGATTTAAAAAAAAAAACACTATAAGCAATAGTAAATAAATGCTACTGCTGACAATTTTTTTATCCAATAATTTTTAATTTATACACCGCGACCGGTAAAATAATATATTAATGAAATAAAGCATTTAACTATATTATTAGGTATATAAGTGTTGACTATGCATTATTGTCCTGAAAATAATTATTAAGATTTCCACAAAAAGTGACATGACGTCTGAGCCATAAAAAAATCGAATTACTTATACTTAGGTCCCTGTCTATAATTTAACCTTTAGATACAGTTTTAAACTTAGGACAGTAAATTAAACTTCTCGGTCATGTGTAGTTTTTAAAATGGATCGATCTCTATATTTTGCAGATTTTATTGCTATTTTTTTCTGTAAGTACAAATTAATTATGAGTTAAAAATTAAGTGTTAATTTTTTTATAAACTAAGGTTAGGGCTATCCTTATCAATTACTTTCAGTAGTCTGGAAGCATCACAATTTTCAATTTTCTTGGTTAGAGCTTTTCTATTGAGGCACCACTAGCCACCCGGCCTATACGAACTTATTTACTATTGAGGCAAAATCTTGTTGGACGCTCTCACTCTGCTCATAGCTTGCAACGCCTAGATTTTAAGAGAAAAAGTGTAACAGCTGGGTAGAGAGGTAGCCGGAAATGAGCCGGGAATTGGAGCTTCGGAGATGTCCTAAGTGCAAGCGGTGCACTGGGTACGGGAGCGTCGAAGATGTCCCCAGTGCTAGCGGTGCACTGGGAACAGGAGCGTCGGAGATGTCTCCAGTGCTAGCGGTGAACTGGGAACTGGAGCGTCGGAGATGTCCCCACTGCTAGCGGTGCACTGGGAACAGGAGCGTCGGAGATGTCTCAAGTGCTAGCGGTGAACTGGGAACTGGAGCGTCGGAGATGTCCCCAGTGCTAGCGGTGCACTAGGAACTGGAACGTCGAAGATGTTTCCAGTGCTAGCGGTGCACTGGGAACTGGAGCGTCGGAGATGTCCCCAGTGCTAGCGGTGCACTAGGAACTGGAACGTCGAAGATGTCTCCAGTGCTAGCGGTGCACTGGGAACTGGAGCGTCGGAGATGTCCCCAGTGCTAGCGGTGAACTGGGAACTGGAGCGTCGGAGATGTCCCCAGTGCTAGCGGTGAACTGGGAACTGGAGCGTCGGAGATGTCCCCAGTGCTAGCGGTGCACTAGGAACATGGGCGTCGGAGATGTCCCCAGTGCTAGCGGTGAACTGGGAACGGGAGCGTCGAAGATGTCCCCAGTGCTAGCGGTGCACTGGGAACTGGAGCGTCGAAGATGTCCCCAGTGCTAGCAGTGCACTGGGAACAGGAGCATCGGTATTTCGTTGATTATGAGTTGATTTACGTTCATGAGTGTAGGCAAGTGATATAATGTGACGTATCATGTCGTTCCGTGTTGTTACCAAAACTCCATAGACGCCTCTAGTAAAATTTCTACTGCTTTACTGAGGTATGACGTCCAAGTCACACGTTTGGACTCGACTGCGACTTTATTAGACTATGACGTGTGGCTATATGTAGTATATCAAAAAATATTAAAACTTAATATAAAATATAAAACTTAACATTGGCAAATGCACAACAATGCGACGCCAAACAAAAGAAGAAGAACCATAATATTGATATGGTTATTTTTAACCGACTTCCAAATAGGAGGAGGTTCTATGTTCGTCGGTACCTATCTATTTATTGTGCAAGTTCTTCTGTTTTCGTTAGGTAATTGTGAACCGAATCAAAAACTTCTTTTTTTGTTCGAAAGGGTATAGTAAAAGTACTCCCGAAGTGGTCCATTTAATTTTTATCGGAATCGGATATGCAGTTTATGAAAAATCAACAATAATGAAAAAACTGTATGCATACATCATTTCGAGCATAGGTAGGTAATATTCGAATTTTGTACACGATGGGAGACGGTTTTTACGACAAAACCGTACGAAGTTGAAAAATCAGGCCCCTGATTCACGCCGAACTTTGAACTTCGCACGCCTTGATCGTATCGGCTGGTACACTTATCACTATATACCAAGCACCCCTTGAAAAAATTAAATGAGGCTCCTGGCGGCGCTACTTGTCGGGCGGTGCAATCGTCAGTGCGACTAATAAGGCAATTGTATACCGAAATAAATAAATAATAAGAGCCTGGCGCGTTACCATACCGTGCGTGTTAGCAGTACTCGCTGCTCGTTGCTCGTCTGTACGCGGAGGCGTCTGCCCGCGCATAGCATACGCTTTTCAGGATTTCAGGTGAAAGTGTCTGTATGCAGAATTCGAATAGGCAGGTGCCCTGGTTGTGGCTATCTTAGAACCATTTGTTGTTCAAATAATATTTAAAAAAAATATAATTTGATTTTAATGCAAACAGTACGTATGTTGCAGCATTGTTTATAATTACCATTTATACAATAATTTTGACATCAAAATGGCCACAACCAGGTCAGTAGTCACAACCGGGGCACGTGCTATACGCGCGGATCGGTGTGTCATCGATGTAGTAGTAATTTTCACTTTACTGTTGATTTTTCAAAAATGGCACAGCCGCGTTTGATAACATTTACCACTCTCTGTATCTACCAAACAAAAATAGAATCATCAGAATTGGTTCATAAATAATTGGCGGAGTAATTGCGTAACATACATGCAAAAAAAAAACAGTCGCATTAAGAACCTCCTTTTTTGAAGTGGGTTAAAAATATATGCTTTTCCTACATTTGATAGGAGTCGAAGATCTTTTTGTGTTGTTTTAATAGTGTTAATTTGTGATTTTATTTCAATCTACAGTACATTTCATGACCAGGTTGTTTAAACTTAACTGTTTTACTAGATTAGAGTTCTTCTGGCTGCTTAAACAGTTGATGCAATTGGGGCTTGCCACCCGGCCCTACCATAATCGTTGGGCAATGAGAAAATAACACAAAATATAGTTTTGTTACTTCTTTTAATTATAAAATCTTTACCTACCTAAATGGTAGAACTTAGATCTAAGATATAGAACTAAAATCGTACAAAATGCAACCTTTTAAATAACAATCGTCGTCATGGCACACATGAGATTGGCACAGCAATGTTTAAGGATCTATATTACAATTACTTTAAAAATATAGGATACAAAAGGTACAGCTTGCAATTTCCATTCGAAGCCATTGCTCTAATAATTCCTATAGACCTCTGTCATCATGTATTTTTAAAGACCTGAACAAAAATACGCGGGCGTGGTAGTTGATGAAACAGCCAAGAAAACTGTTTTTCAACTTTCATACAATCGTAAAAAATGAGCAACAATTGTTAACAACTCTGTATCTGAAACAAAATCTACGAGTTTCCGAAACAAAAAATAATGTTTCAGAGACAATCATTTTGTTTCTGTAAACACTTCCGTGTGGAACACGGAAACAAATCAGTTCCTGGAAACATCTACGTGATGTTTCAGAAACTGTGTATCCGAAACATTGTTGCCTCAGTGAATACATTTTAAGATCTACCGTTACAAAGTTTGGTATATTTTCAAGACAGTGAGGTATTGACAGCTCAATTTAAGGCTCAGAGCCCACTGTCGCATTCTGCGGTCTTCATTTCGCGTTCTTAATGCTACGAGAAATCAGATTAATAAATGCGAAAATAATGTAGACACGCCTGCACACATAATGTACCATTGTTAACTATAAACAGTAAAACCGTTATGATAAACCTTAACATCTTTCTAATGAACTAGGCACTTTAATTTACACAGCGGCGGAAGTAAACTAGTGTGCGTTAGTTGGGAAAACCTTAGTATTAAATACATGTTTTGTGCATTTTGGTTCGAGGTTTGGCGCCAACATCATAACTTATGGCTACACACTAGGCGGATTTTCTGGCGCGGAAAATTTGACAAAACATTTCATCCACATCTGTCAATACAATTTGTCGTTATAAGTTATAACGGACAACCTATATTCGCACAATCGGACAGAAACAGATCACTACAAGCTGTACGGAAAAAAGCGTCCCGCAGACAGTCGCGGCATGGGCGCGATCTCGTGTTCGACCAATCACAAAGCCCGAAATGTTTGTATCAAGATGTGTAATTAGTGGATGACTAGGTAGTAGCCACGCAACAGAACCAGGGTTCCGCGACGGGATTTCCGCCTTGTGTAGCCTTAGCCTACTTATGGATATTTTACAGTGAAATCTTAATGTTTTGCTGGATTCTCCCATCGTTATAAAGTGTTAGTGTCTCAAAATAGTGCATTTTATGACGTTATTTGCGGTGTTATATGCGGATAATAAAAACACACTGTCCACACAAACCAGCGGATACCAGAGTTCGTATAATTGCGTATTCATTTAAATAGACGATTAAGGGCCAATCCGAGCCACTTCACATTGCTGTATTTGGGCAAATGAGACAAATATGCGATCACGAATAGCGATGTCAAAAACCCAGCATTAAAAAAATACGAAGTGTTACAAACACATTGGACTGTTCCATAGTTAATAATATAATAATTTGAAATTAGACCAACACATTTCTTTGTTTGTTTGTCTAGGCAAAAGACTTAAATTAAATCGATTTTAAACACACTTTAAATGTTTGTTTAGTCAGTAGCACACAGTCCAAAATATCTAGTTTAACAAATCTGCAGTTTCTTAAGTAACCGTCCCTACCATAGGCGATACTATTTGAACACAAGCTTAAAATACTACAAACCATAATATGTGAACTTAATACTTAAACTCTTAATAACATAACTAGTGGGGTTTTACGGTTTCATCCGACTTTTATCTACCACAACATTTACTTGTATTATTAGGTGTAAACTGTAAATAAATGCTAAAGTACTAAAGTAAGTAAATAGAAAAATTGGCACATTGTTACTACCTACCAAACATAACTATATTACTCGAAGCTTGTAACGTTTGTTAGAAATAATATCATCAGTAACATTAAAATTATCTATATACCTCTTAAAATTAACACAATTATCTAAATCAATCTATAAGTAGCACATTAATTAAAATTTTAGTACCTTTAAAGTATTGGATTGACGGAAATATATAACAATGACAGAAAAAAAATAAAGATTAACTTTGTGCTTAAGTTAGAATATCTTAGTTAATCTTTACTTATTATTCGTCATTGTCACGTCTTTTCTTCTAACAGCGTCCAACTTAATGGTATTATGATATTTCAGAATAATAAAGTTTAAAAAGATGGTTGTCTCTCCATACGTTAAGTACATTTCTAAGAAAGAGCTTTAAATGTTTGATAATATTCATCTCCACTGTCACGTCTCTAACATCAGAAATGCCATGACAGTAAGGATAGATATAAATCTTGAATACAATCGTAAGGTACTTGTCTTACCACCAACGATGAACGAGTAGCGAGCTCAAGCTACAATCTAGAAAAGAGTTGGCGTGAAGCGCTCTACAGTTTTCTTGCTAGGATATAAAGATGCAGTGGGCAATAGGGTAGTTGACTGGTTAAAAGTATTAAAATTAGTGAATTCTGCAATTAATTATGATCCATAACTGAAAAAATAATTAAAATTGGCTAATCAAGTTCAAACATATAAGCTTGTAAAGATTTTGGTAGGGATTAAGAGGGAATGCTTTGTCCCTTTCCCACAAAGCATAACGTAGTATGGCGAATGTATGACACTTACGGGCCGTGACGTCATATTCTGCTATAGTGCGATCTTAGTCTTTTAAAAACATAAATATGCTTGTAACTTCTTTATTTATAAGTTGTTTTTATTTTTGTTTTCGTTAATCGGCTCTGTTTATGATTAGCTGTTACAAGAGGACTTCAAAAAAATATTATCAACTAGCCTTTTACTGCGCGGTGGAGCGCAGTCCTGCGCCGGTTAATCTAACTATATATTCTGGTCGCGAACATGGTTAAGCGAGTTTTATCCTTGATATAGGCCGAATCATTAAAATTTATAGAAGTTAGCTACTAGATGCGGAATATCCAATTTTGACTGAAGCTCACATTTAACTGCACGTTGAGTTTCGAGCAGCTTGTAGCTAACTTCACATCCGCCGACTTGTATGATTCGGCCTATAGTTATTGTGACTGCGATAAAATAGTAGAAAAAGATCAGTCCGACAACAAGAACGGCCAGCGACCAACTATTAATGTTAGTGTCCCTTTTATTGACAAAATGTACGTGTCCCTTTTATTGACACGGAATCTATCTATAGGTATCCTATAAAATCTATATCTTTTGTTCTTGAGCGAAAAAAATAGTTGATAGCTAATCGCTTGCTCGCCGGCAGTGAGACAAGTACCTTACACCAGTAGATACGAGTATGTTAAGATATAAATTACGATAATGTTTTTGGTTATAGCTATTTGGCACTCTTGTAAAACTATTTCTATTACAGGCTTAAAGACACCCATTTACATTAATCTCGGCTAGACTTGTACGGGACTTCGTCAAAACAAAATGCTTGAAAGTGATTTGTTCTAATACAAAACCACATTTCATTGTTTTTCACTGAATTCAATGTACAGCCCCTCACCAGCTACTTTCAAACACTGTTAATACTGATAATAGCTAATAATATAACTTTTGAATATACTAAAAACCCCTACAACCTTCATTTATAAGACCTATAGTAAATAAGGTAGACTTATTGAATAGATAAATATTTGGCACTTTTCTATGAAGCTTTGGATGCTTTGTATAATGAATGTCTCAGAGCAAATAAAAAAATCAAGAGAGAATGTTGTGAACAAACAAGTGAAGCCAACCAAAACTACGCCTGCCCGTGTAAAGACAATTACACACACACACATCCCGTACAACGAAACTACGCCTTAGCTTGACAGTCGAACTATGGCGGCGCAATACCGACGCACTCACACATGTATAAAAAACCGGCCTCACTTGACTGTTAAACGACGTTCCCTCTTGATTTTTTTATTTGCTCTAAGAATGAATGTATTATAAAGCATAAAACCACGCACAGTTATTAAGTAAAACAAAACTGCTGAGGTAAAACAGGTACCAAAACTTTGACACATATTCTTGTACAAAATAATGCTAGCAAATCTAAACACCATCAAATATCGACGTAAATAATACAAGGCATATTGGTACGACACCAATCTACTGGTATACAGGCCGAATCAAACTTCTAGTCGTCTGTGATGTTAGCTACCAAGCTGCGCAACACCCAATCCTGACTGAAGCTCGCTTAACAGCTGCGCTTGGATCGGATTTTGCACAGCTTGTAGCTTACTTCACAACTGCCAAAAAGTTTGATTAATAAAAAGAAATGTACAGTGTATCTCGTCATCGTTTGCTGTTGCCTTTACTGTACCAGCCTTTTTAATGTCCACTGCAGGACGTAGACCTACCCACGAAGGGTGATTGGGCCATGTCCACCACGCTGGCCCAGTGCGGGTTGGTGGATTCACATACCCTATCGAATTTCTTCTAAGGACGTATGCAGGTTGCGATGTTTTTCCTTCACCGAAAAGCCAGTGGTGTGAAATTCCGTACATAAGTTCTAAAGAAACTCATTGGTACGGGATTGGGATTTGAACCCACGAACTCACGATTGCAGGTCGGGTGTTACTACCACTAGACCACCACGGCTTTAATGGTATGCAATGCAGTCAATTTTATCTTACACAAATACTCCATTCAATACCAAAAGAAATCTTAACCATCTTTTTTTATTGAACAGTTTGAATCGGTAATCATTTATCGATTCTAAAAGCATTCCATTGGAAACATTATTCACCTTTCGAGGCTTATTTTTTGCTTGTCTGTCATACCTTTAATGGGTACAGTAAAAAGTTGCATTTAGTGTACCTTACCGTAGTACCGTAAGACTGAGCAAACTGTACATTACTCTTATTTCTATAAATTGGCCCGTCGTAGCCAACTTACGGATTAATTAAAGTTATAACTTATAACCTTTATTAAGTTTCAGTACAAGTTCAATCAAGTATTCGACAAACGCAAATATTCGTATATAACTTTCAGCTGCCTGATTGTATACATGTATCAGACTTCGCATTTTTGTCCTGTTTGCGCAAATTACTAGCGCCACACGAGCGAACGAGACGGAAAGCAAAGCCGAAATAAACGCATACTATTAGGCAGCTGATTTCTGATTTCAATAGTTAATAAACAGTCTTCTATAATGTCAAATATTTCTGTCTTATTCCGAACGGCTCATGTGCCCTATTATAGGCCTTAAAAGCATGTACTCGAAAATCAACCCTAGAGTGAAGAGGATTAAAGCTGAATTATTGCGTGTTGATAATTATAATGTTTTGTATAAAAGGCATCGCGAAAAAATTTGCACTAACATTTCACTTCTTTTAACTTACAGGTACTTTACTCTGATAGAAGAGCCACATAAAGCTAGTCTGTACAAAGTATTGCTTTGCCTAGTCCATGCATTTTCACAGGTTTACATACTTATCATTAAGAACAAGTTTTACCACGAGACCAAGTCCGAAATTCAATAAACTTTTGGTATAGAAAAATCTGATTTATATTGCGATTTTGGAGTTGATCGCTTAATAAAAACTTGTTCATAATGATGAATGAATGTCTATACCTCTAAAAATCCCTACACTTTCTAAAAGATTGTAGCTTTTATTGGCAATTTTAATCGAATAAAAGAAAATTGTAGTAAACATAACTATACTCTATAAAATTTAACTTGATCTCTGCGACAGTGACAGTGACATAAAAGATTGACATTTTTAGAGTTGGGATAGTGGTGGAAAAAATCGATTATCAAAAAATGTTGTGATGAAATCGAATGAGTAGTTGAAGGTGAGTAATTGGATTTATTTTCTTACTATTATTTAAGATCAAGTATGTACACATGTAAATAATGTTATGATATTAATTAAATACTCATAATAATGTAACGATAGTATTTATCGACGTTTTTCACTATTATCGATGCTAATGTAACATATAATTGGGTTTAATTTAAATTACACATGTAAAAAATGTTATGATATTAAAATATACAATAAAAGTAATGATAAATTAAGTTTTATTTAAAATATCGTTAGTATAAACTATCGATATTTTAAATTATACTCTATCTAAAATTCTGTGGTCACGATTATTCGTCGCCCATCACTAATCGGCATGCCAATAAAGTATGACATTGACAGGTACTGTCTGTACTATTAAGAAATTCAGGACTTCATAGGCGTGATTTTTCTGACAGCTGTCGCAGAGAACTTAAATTTTATAGAGTATAAACAAGTAAACAGCGAAGAAAATTATGTTACAGGATTCTGTGTAGTCATTCACAAAAGACTCTTAGATAGCTTCACTATATTCCATACTAACCGCTTCAAATTCACGACATTTGAAAACGTATTCAAAATGTTTCTGATGATGCGAGAGACGCCTATGGTCGTTAACGTGGATCGTCTCGGTGAGAGCGGGAAATTCAAATATTTTTGGGTTTTTTTACATTTACAGATAAACTACTGATTTTATGTGATGGACTTTTCATTTACAGTGTATTTCAGTTTGTTCCTTGAAATATCTTGCATATTGTTGTAATAAAACTACTATTAGTGGAAGAGCCTGGAGCCCACGACACAGGCTACCCTAGTGTGGGCCCCGGTGTACACCGATTGCTTAAATAATTATGAAGATTCAGTAAACTGTATCCTGTTTTAATCAGGTGTAAGTTTATTAGTACTAAGGTTTTTTGAATAAATATTTTATTTATTTATTATATCATATTTACATAAACTCATTTAGCGACCATAAATAGGAAACATTTACGAGTTACATACACTTGAAAGCCAAATAAGCGGTCAGTTTATACACGAAAGTACATCAACTGATTTTCACCTCGGTTTTTAGTTAGTGGACTCTTATGCATAAACCATTATTTTGGTTTCTAGATGTATATACCTCGTTTAATCTACCTATTCATGGCCGCTAAGTGAGTTTTTGTGAACTTACAATAAGCAGTTTATCTCTAAATGCTAAAATACCCAAAAATATTAGAATTTCTCTCGCGACTCAGTAGTATCTATTTCATTTCTACATCGTACGATCGTAATTATTCACGTCAGTGTATTGAAGAGAAACTGTTCATTTGCAGAGAAGCTACCAGCGGAAAGGTTTTGGTCTATTACTAATAACTTTTGTAGCGAGATAATGCAACCACCCACAAAAATGTTATTTTTAATTTATAATTTTTTTTTTCGATAGTTGCAATATGCTCGCTGTACATTACATCCGGATAGGACTATAAAAAATTAGCTTCAATTTACATTTCAGTGCTACCTTCTATTTGCCTACGAGTCTAGCTAAGTACATACCCCATAGTCAAACTGTGACCTTCATAGAGTAAATACAAACCGCCTCACCACAAAAGACTTAAACACGCTTTAAACACTGTTTAACTGTTCAATTTGTTCTGTTAAACAGAGTCTAAAGCATGCTTTAAAACTTTTGTGGCAAGACCGAATGAGAGTATAAGCAATTTAGCTCTACGGCTTAATTTTGCACACAACCCTAAACAAACAACTTTTGTTCTAGGACTTTTGGAAAATAAAGAAAAAAAAACGTTTTTAGAAAAAAGGTCGTCAACGAGCGGCACAATGTATGTGGGAGTGAATTTTATTTTGTGAATTTTCAAAAGTCGTAGTACAAAAGTTGTTTGTCTAAATGTACTAACTCGACCTACCCCTAAAAAGTTTTGCGTTAAATACCTATGACCCTGTATATAAAAATGAATGTTTGTCTGTATGTCCTATAAAGAATCGTAAACTACGCATTTGATCAAATGATGACCTTTAGCAAAGTGGTAGTGCATGAACCAAAGAAGGTTTCTGTGTTGGTGCGACCAATTTTGACAGTTGACAGATGGTGAGATGTCAGCTAGTATTTAATAAATATAGCACAACTCAATATTAAAGTAAGTTCGTATAGGTCGGGTTGCTAGCCCTGGTGTCAGAGTTTTGAAACCGCCTGAAAGCCTCTGACATGGATAAACGGTGGAAACAACCGGGGCCCTACAATTTAACATGGAAACATTTATCGATATAAATAGTTTACCGAGTTCATTACACTTACAAGATATGACTATACTATATTTATAAATACTACAGCTATAGTGTGCATATTAGGTAAAGACATCACATGTGAGTATTTATTACCCAGAGAGGCAGATGTATAGAACAGCTGATTTTTCTCGCGATTGCAGTGTTGGTGTGGCATAGTAAAATTTGTGGTTGTCGTTGTATATGATACAGGGTTACAGGGTAAGTCGACCTATTCCCGTTAAGGGTGTGTAGTTTACTTTGTTTCTGACTAATTTGACTATGAAATACACTATCCTAAATTAAAAAAAAAACAGATACTTGAAATTGGTATTTATAAAATTCCCAATTTCCGGCTATAAGCTGAGATATTTTGAAACGTGTAAGTCGTATTATTATTTTTATTTGATTTTTACATGTAAAATAATGTTTTATGACCTCACTACCCAATATTGTCCGTAAAATTAACCTTTTATAAAAAGTATTTGAATTCAAATATCTCGAAAACTGTGAGATTTAGGATATGGTGTTTCATAGTCAAATCAGTCAGAAACGTAATAAACTACACACGCTTAACGGGAATAGGTCGACTTAGCCTGTAACTCTGTATATACCTATGATAATAATTATTCGCAAAAAACGCCACCACCTACTTGCATAGAGTGTAGAATTCTGTCAGTTTCCACGAATCTATATGACACCCATGTACTTGTACATGGGTGTCATATAGATTATAAATTTTGTAGTTGAAATGTTATTCAAGTTTTTTTGCGTGAAATAAATCTATTTTTAGTATACAAATGAAATAAATTACTTTTATGTTATTGTTGATTTTAATTTTTTTAAATTTAAATGGGACCATCTTGAGAAATTATACCCTTTCGAAATAAAAAAGAATATTTTAAATCAGTTCACAATGGGCGAAATTTTCGATGAACATACACAAAAAATACATACAGACGAACATAGTACCTTCTCTTTTTGGAAGTCGGTAAAAAGCCATGTACTGCAAAGTAACATCATGTATGATATCGACAGGGATATACCATATAAATATTTTTTTCCGTCTAAGGCGTAAAGCCTGTATTCGATCTGTTGTTTGTTGTTCAATAGGTGACATTACCTCTCAGGTGGATAAACCACCTTTACCTATATAGCTGGTTTTCTTTGAAATTAAATGTTATGCTCTCTTTGTTATTACTCTGTGAAGATCCCCTGATCTAAGATATCTAGCAGTCAAAGTGTTACCTCTTTGATTAAGGCCCTACGTTGCGATCAGCGGAGCAAATCAATTTTTCTTGCGTTTTTTACAATTACACGGCACAAAATTCATCGTGAATTCAAAAAAACCCTATAAAGTTTTGCTGTTATATAAAACTTATATGAAATAAGCAATTATTTGATTTATTTTCACCACAATTATCATTTAGAATTTAGTTTGGGTACAATTGTGCGACGGCTGAAGACTATTATTATAATCTTATGTTTTTGGCATATGTAATTTGTTAACACAAACTATTCATGGCCGCAAAACTATTTTTTTAAATTCACGATATATTACTTCTGTGTTCAGATCATAGGCGTATTTTGATATTTTAGTAATTTTACCCAGCCGAGAAAAATAGAATGTACCTTTCAAGTGTTATGTGGAAGAAGTAATGTGTGCAAGGGTTAGCAACCTCTTGGTACGCCCCGATGTAATTGGCAAATTACCCAAAAAAATATTTCGCTCGCTGACCGATGGCAATGTAGTATGCAACCTTAAAGTAGATACCCCGCAGTCAGAGTGTGACCTCTCTGGTTTCGTGCTTGGCTAAGGTGTAGTTGCTGAGTAGAAAGGGCGTAGGAACCAACTGGGCGCGGCGGCGGCGCGGGAGCCGCAGCGTTACGCACGCGTTGCGCTGCGGCGTGACGGACACTGAAAACATAAATATGGAGCTTTTACTACATTGTTATACAATTACAGTTCGGAATCATTTATAAAGCGCTATGAATCTGTTTTTAGAATAACAGCGGTTAAAACAATCATCAAGATGAGAACTATCACAAGCTTTTAAAATAACCCATTATACTATAAAAAAAATAAAAAACTTTTTAAAAATAAGCTTTTGACTTATTTTTTGAATTTTTAGCTAACTATTTCATTTGATACCATGGGAGTACAAAAAAGGGTAGTATTTAATCGAGTGCCTATTAATTTGAACCGAGCGAAAATTGATTCCAATTAAAGGCACTATGAAATACTGAATGGGCGACAAAAAGTGAGCGAAAACAAATGCCTAAACCAACGACTCAACACTAAATACTTTTTTTCACTTGTTTCATTGTGACTGCAGGGTCACATTGGATGCCAACTGCTTCCAATCGGCCTTATTAGAAATCTATACGGAAGGCCTATGAATAGCGGCACGTCCTATTGCTGATAATAATTATGATTACTTTTTGTTTCACACCTATCTTTTGTGTCACACGTAATCTTTAATTTGACGAAACTCTATTCGTCTAGTAGTAGTTTGGCCTAGTGAAGGATTTGGCAAATGATAAATGTTCCAAGTATTTTTGTCATTATAATAAACAATGATTCTACCAAATGAAACGTTATACAAAAATTTGCTACTCGTTGGTGGTCAAAATGAAACAGATGTTGATGATATGATGTAATGCAACGAATATTTGAATTCGCATGCGTGAATATTGGCATATTTATTGACATTCATATTCGCAAAAAATATAGAAATTTTCGGCAAATGCGAACGTCTGAAATAATGACAATAAAAAAGGTTACAGATCTTGCATCTAAGCTCGTTCAGCATCGGAAAGCGTAAAATAAGTCCATGTTTCACTAGAAAAACATTTACTCATATTAAAAATCACTAAACACACTCAGACTTCAAAACTCTCGTATTTCGATTTCGTTAAGTAAATATACGAGGCATGCCAAATGTGCTTAGATTATCTTAAGTCGTTTGTCCAATGTAATTAAATGTAGGTAATTTTGATGTTAAAACATATTTGGGTTTAAACACTATGCTATATCTTAGTCCTGACATGTACCTTTTAATTAACTTAGACCCGTAGGAAAGTGAACACATGATCATAAAGGGTTCACTTTAATGAGATAGATACAAAGAATAATTAATCAATAAGTATTATAATTTTCGTGTACCCATCTAAATATTTTTTGGATGCCCCAAGTACAAAATCAATCAGCCTAAAAAATTATATTCGTCACATCACTAATGTACTGTACTATATGTAATGTAATTACGTTATAACCAAGTACATAATATGTTTCGAAAAAAAATCTTTTTAAAATCAATCTTTTATCTGAATAGTCTAAAAAGAAAATAAACTTTAAATTTAACTAAAATTTGAATATTACACAATTTTAGAAATATAACATCTTGTCGCGATATTATATACCTTGTTGGTTGGTCTATCTTGTTTAGTTCAGGAGTTTCTACGGGCCACCTTCTGACTCCATCATCAGATCTCTCCATGGTACCATAATATTGCATTGTCACGCCATATACATATGCGTGCAAAATTTCAGCTTAATTGGAAACCGGGAAATTGGTCAAATTTAACTTGCAAGATTCCACCCGAACTTACATACATACATAGGTAGATCCAATGCAAGTGCTTTTGAGATCCTGGATATTTTATAGTAGCAGAGTGTTAGCGAAGACAAGAAAAACGAGCCAAACACGGGCTTATCTTGTTTAGTACAGGAGTTCCTATGGCCACATTTCGACTCCATCATGAGATCAGCTCCATGGTCAGCTGCATTGTCACGCGATATACGTATGTGTGTAAAATTTGAGCTCAATCGGAAACCGGAAAATTAGTCAATTTAACTTGCAAGATTCCACCCGAACTTACATACATACTCACATACATAGGTACAATTCCAAAGTACCTAATAAAAGCTTGTAAAAAGTAGCTCTTATATGGTATATTTTGCAATGTTTTATTTGCACATCAAAAATGTGGCAATAACCAGGGCACACACAATAGTAGATTGTATCATATGGGAGCAAAATAATATTTTTACGGCGAGGGCGCTTTTTTGAATCCACAGCGAAGTGAGGGATTCTAGAATAGAATCCCGAGCGTATAAAATCCTGAACGTAGCGAGGGATTCAAAGCACGTCGCGCACGCCATATACATACATTTTGCGCCCGAGTGGTACACTCTACTTTTCATCACCTCTATGAGAAAATAAAAGGCGCCTCATATTTTATTGTAATATTATTATTTAATAAAACATAGAATAACAACTAGATTGAACGCCGCAATACTCGAAATTAAATGGTATCTAATAATAAAACAAACTAAAACTTATATTTACATTCTTTTCATTCATTTTCTTGGCGCTGAACACTAACATTACAAATACTTCCAAATTCAAAAAGTGAGCGGCAAAGATCATTCCGTCGCACTTATTTGTTCCAAATTCAAAAAGTGCGCGGCACAGATAATTCCGGCACACTTAAAAAGTTCCTTATAGAAAACACCGCCTTTAGGCGCACTTAAAGGCGAACTAAGTAGTCCTTTTCGAATAGATGTGATGAAAAAGTAGTTTTCAGAACGGATGGCCGATGGAAACGTAGTTCCCAAAATAAATGATAACTTGCATGATGATGATCAAATAGCTCGCAAAATGCACGACATTATGTGGAAAATACCCACGATACTGTATCGTATGCACGTACATGTGAGTCACAAAATATCTACCTAGATACGCACACTACAGTCGCGCCTTGGTGCAGTTGCATCCTGGTGCAGCTGCACTGGGTCACCTCACCACTACAATCGTAGAATTTATCAAAATATTATACAGACTGAGAAAAGGTATTTCCAAGCCACAAAATTAAATTCCAATTGATTTAGCTTCAATCACTAGCCAAATACGAACTATTTTCTGTTACGACAAGTTGTAAAACTTATTAACAGCATTACAGCCATACTTTACCACGGCGCGGCGGCGTTTAGTACGAAGATATAATCATCTAGTAGGTATGGTATTACGGTCGCCGTAGGTATAGTTATTAATACCTATGGCACGCACACCCGCGCATAAGACACTTACCCAGTTTCGAGTCATTGCCCAGTTACATTGTAAGTTACATTGATCTTTGCATTTATAGATATCACGGCCTATTTGTGCTAGCCAAAGTAGGTAATAATAGTTCATTATTTCTGTTTCCTTCACTTAACAAAGAGTATATTACGAAGATAATAAGCTCGTAAGTATTTTAATATGCTAGTAACGCATTTGTGTTTGTTTACGATTTGGATAGGAATTTCTTTTAGGAAAACTTTAAGAGAACTTATTATAGTGTAATAAATATTATGAGACATATATAAGAGAACGTTAGCATTATAATAATATAATTATTATATTTTTTGCAAACATAGCATGACCGATTTCAATCGTGTACAAAATTCGCGAATATTTCGCACGGATTGATGTAACATAGTTCACATTATTGTTGATTTATCGAAAATGGCTAAGCCGATTTCGATAAAATTTAAATGGGACCAATTTCGAAGTTTACTCTTTCCAATAAAAAAGAATTATCGAAATCGGACCACTACGTAAAAAGTTATGCTTAGTCATACATAAAATATATATATATATATATATACGCATCGAATTGAGTACCTCCGTACGTGACCGTTTCGTCGGTCAATAAATTGGTACTACAGCCTTGGCCAAAGTATTAGGCACCTTTAAGAAATCAAAATGCATGTTTACTACTTAACCAATAACTGAGTGCTTATCTTAAATGACTTACCGGGGTCATAAATAACTTCTTAGAATATCAAGCTGCTCTTTGTTAAGGTCATAAAACACCTGGTGACCGAAAACAAAGGACTTTTCTTTCGGTCTTGTCAGTCAATGTTTGGTCACTTGTGTTCTGGACTCTAACAAGTAAACAAGCTTTCATTTCTGTTGATGTGATTAAATTGACACCTAATTTTGTTAAAAATGCCATTAGAAAATTATAGATATAATTATAGAAAAATGAAATTAGTTTAGAAGATAGAGTTAAAATACAGGGTGCCTAATACTTTTGGCCAAGGCGAATCGTGTAAGTTGTAAATACTCAGTATGTATGGTGTGATCATTGCACAGTTCTAGAACATTCTTTTGCAGTCAATTGTATATGAGTCATATATCCACGTGTTTCTATTTTGGATTGTGTTGGTACATGTTATCTTTTTTAGCTGTTTTGTTATTTAACTGAGATATGAATATTTGGAATATGCACGTTTAATCTATTTTATATTTTGTCACGCATGTGTAAGTAGTTAAAAGTGATAGAAGTAGCTTGTTTTGGACCCACGAACCACCGGAGGAGGTATACAATTCGACGCGTATATTTTTTTAATGTATAACAACGCATAACTTTTTTCATAGTGGTCCGATTTCAGTAATTCTTTTTTTATTGGAAAGAGTATACTTCGAAATTAGTCCCATTTAAATTTTATCGAAATCGGCTGAGCCATTTTTGATAAATCAACAATAATGTGAAAAATGATCCATCGATCCGTGCGAAATATTCGTGAATTCTGTACACGGGTGAAGTCGGTCATGCTAATTTTTGCAAAAAATAATCTTGTTTCTTCACATAACTTGGAATTAGTGACAAACAGGCCTAATATCTGTTCATCATATCATAATCCACAGCCTTCTTTATATTGGGTATATAGAACTCTCTCTTTCTCTCTCTTACTGTGCCATCTGCCTCGGTCCTGTGGCAATCGTATCCAGGTTCAACTATATCATTGACCCTTCTTAGGCCTGTTATTGGCTAGTTATATTGTTATAGATTATGCGCAAGCGAATATTTCTGTTTTAAACACAGAGATTATGCTTTCGTCTGTCCAGATGTTGGATTCCGTCTACATGTTATATTTTTCAACGGATCTCAATAAACTTAATGAACAGGTTCTATACAGGGTTATTTTTTTTTATTAGCATCCTTTTAGGGGCTTATTCTGTACATCAAAATTAACAACTTTGGTTCTGCGCTTCTGGTACTTTCCTCAAAACTAAAAAAAATAATCAACTGTTCTATACAATTGGTCGCGGGTGAACGATATTTTTTTAAGGAACACAATTTTATTTTTTATTTTTGACGATAGTTACAGAACTAAAGTTGTTAGTTTCGATGTACAGAATAAGCCCCTAAAATGATGGTAATTGATTAGAAACAACCCTGTATAGTAACAGAATGTTTGTCGTTGGCGATTTTTGATATACTGAGCGCCACACAAATTGAAAGATGGGAAGTTACGCGCAGCGTTCTGCGCAAAAGCCGAAATATGGGTACGCGCGGAAGCCAGATAGACGAGACGCCGGCGCACACCCGCCCGCCAACCTCGTGTCTCCCGCGCGCTCCCTACGCCCGAGCTCACTACTTCGCCATTTGTATAGGCATTGTGCACACATGCGTTATAATTAGCGAATCACGGCGAAGTATCATCTGCGGCTAACTTCCCATCTTTCAATTTGTGTGGCGCTCAGTATAGGTGGTATTTTCCCCAAAAGATGGGTAAATTTGCTGTCGCGTTATGTCAGCCGATTTTGATAATATTTGGAGGGATCGCTGAGAATGAAAATCCTAACATGATTTGAAAATATGAACCTAATCAGTCAAGAGAGAGTCGAGATATAGGCTTCTGAAGATTAAAGAGATGTGCCGCGAGATCTACTGCTCGGTGAACAACTAGTAAACTAGAATGGTTTGAATAGTGACCCGTCCTGATTCGCGGCAGCGTGGTGAGTCCCAGTATTGGTTGCGGCGCAGCACTGGGTACGTGGACTCACTGGCCTCGTAGCTACTCCAGTCTTCGGCCTGCAATACTACATAGTTTGAATACTGACCTGTCCTGGTTCGCGGCAGCGTGTGGGTGTGCGAGGGTCAGACCCAGTATTGGTTGCGGCGCAGCATTGGGTTCGGCGCGCCGGTCCGCACTGGGTACACGGACTCACTGGCCTCGTAGCTACTCCAGTCTTCGGCCTGCAATACTACATAGTTTGAATACTGACCTGTCCTGGTTCGCGGCAGCGTGTGGGTGTGCGAGGGTCAGACCCAGTATTGGTTGCGGCGCAGCATTGGGTTCGGCGCGCCGGTCCGCACTGGGTACGCGGACTCACTGGCCTCGTAGCTACTCCAGTCTTCGGCCTGCAATACTACATAGTTTGAATACTGACCTGTCCTGGTTCGCGGCAGCGTGTGGGTGTGCGAGGGTCAGACCCAGTATTGGTTGCGGCGCAGCATTGGGTTCGGCGCGCCGGTCCGCACTGGGTACGCGGACTCACTGGCCTCGTAGCTACTCCAGTCTTCGGCCTGCAATACTACATAGTTTGAATACTGACCTGTCCTGGTTCGCGGCAGCGTGTGGGTGTGCGAGGGTCAGACCCAGTATTGGTTGCGGCGCAGCATTGGGTTCGGCGCGCCGGTCCGCACTGGGTACGCGGACTCACTGGCCTCGTAGCTACTCCAGTCTTCGGCCTGCAATAAAGCCGGAGTCAGAGGTTCCTTAGAGATTGTCGCGGGGACCCATTTAAATTAAAAAAAAATGAAAGTAACTTGCAAGTACTATCTAAAAGCTGAAAATTGGTATATGGGTAGAGAAGTAATTAAAATTAGTTTTGTAAAAGTCAGTCAAGCCTTAAAGTGGTAAAAAAATGAAGCAACTTGCAACTACTTTCTAAAATCTGATAAAAATCTAGACACGTTATTCTAAATCCATAAAAAATAGTCAGTTAACACAGTTCTGTAACAGTGGCTGTCAAAGATGCGCTTTTTCCTTAGCCACGCGCTGTATTTGTATGGCGATATGCGCGGCTAGAACGTTTATCAATATCATGTTGATTTATTAAAAAGTAAATTATTAATTGTATCGAAATATACTTTAATCTCCTATGAATAAAAAAAAAAAACAATTTATTAATTTTTCATTAGAAAACATAAATAACCACTTAATAGAAAAATAACCAACAATATTTTATAAGTGTGGACCTTATACCTAAAGGAAGTTAAAGTTACTAAGTTATTAATAAGATTTTAGATAGCATCGGCTGTTTGATAAAGAAGATACAATAAGATTAGTAGTTTACTATCAAGATTTACATAATATAAATGAGTTAACAGATAAGACGAACCACAAAAATGCGAATAAAATCACTTACATGGAAAAGCTTATAATTATTAATTAAATACAATGACATCATGTAATATCACTCGTGGTACCCAGACGTACTGTATACGTAATATTTTCAAAGTTGTGTAAAATTTGAAATTTAGTTTTTATAATTTATTGGATTTTAATATATTACGAGACAATTATTAGTTTATTTTTAGTAGTAAATACTTCAATATGATACCGATACACGTTCTAGCTGAGCGAGTCGCCATACAAATACAGCGCGTGGCTAAGGAAAAAGCGCATCTTTGACTGCCGACTGACAGCCACTGTTATAGAACTGTGTTAACTACTTTACATGGATTTAGAATAAGTACTCTACCTGTATTTTTTTCAGATTTTAGAAAGTTGCAAGATGCTTAATTTTTTATCACTTTAAGGCTTGACTGACTGGCTCTGTTACAGGTTTCAGGTGACTGACTGTTACTAAATTTCTAATAAGTTTAATAATTTGTTTACGTCTTGTAACAAATATACACTCGTTTTGGCTTAATTTGGACAAAATAGTGCTAAATTTGGGGTAATTTTGGCACGATGTTATAACTGCAGAACTCGCACGGCTCATTTCACAGCAATATAGTAACAGTCCCTTATAATTGCCGGAAACAGCTTGGTTAAAAGTTTATGCCCGCCCGAAAATGTCTATTCGTAATATGATGATAATATGCTTGGTTAAAAGTTTATGCCCGCTAAGTCATTCGTAATATGATGATAATATGTACATATGAACTACGGGTAATCAGTGGGAATCGTATTTAATTCAAATGATTTAGACAAAGACTTCGCTGTCATCAACTGAAATAATATCCCACTGATTCTGACAACTGAGTTTCAGTGATTATTGTCGAAGCTGATGCCGATGCCGATGCCGATGCCGAAGCCGAATCAAAAGACGAAGCCGAAACCAAAGTCGAAGCAGAAACAGAAATCGAAGCCGAAGCCGAAACAGAAAAGACAAAATCGAAGAATAAGACGAAATATCCTTGGTGCCGTACGGGTAGCGCACCCTCGGCCACCAGAGTTGTAACTTTACACCCCACGCTGCTGCCCGACGGCAGACGCGTGCTCGCTCGTGTGAACTAAACTTGAGAAATTGAAGTGGAGCCTTCAGTAGCGTACTCACGTCCGTATGATCCTCGGTGCCGTACGGGTAGCGAGTGTTGAGGTCGGGTAGCGCACCCTCGGCCACCAGCGGCGTGACTTTACACGCCACGCTGCCGCCCGACGGCAGAGGCGTGCTCGCCCCCGTGTGTACAGATTGCTCGGATGACACGTACCTATCGCAAACGAAACTTTGAAGCTCGAACTTCCTTAAGGTACACATTATATAGAGTTATCCAGTACTAAGCTGAAATAAAAAATACTGCGTGGAGTCCCTCAGAGCGGAAAAAGTGAAACTTGTAACTTTGAACGTTTAACGCAACAGTGTTTTTATACCCCCTCCATGGCAGCGTTAAACGTTTAACGCAACCTTGTTGGAAGCCGTATTAGAAGTTTCACTTCAAATGGGTGATTAAGACCATCATTAATAACTTTTTCTAAGGAGCAAACCCGGAATTCGAATAAAAAGCAGCTGTTTCATACATTTTGTCGATTCGAAATGTAGTTTTGTATGGAACAGCTGATTTTTTTCTCCAATTTCGGGATGGCCTCAATGTAAAAGTTGTTGATAATGATGGTCTTAAGGTTCCGGCATGTCATAAATCACAGTTAAATGTATAACATGTTACTTAATGTATATATTCTTTCAAACTTCGACAAAACTGCTTTTTTAAGACTTCAATAAAGGAGGTTCTCAATCCGACTGTATGTCTTTTTTGTATGTATGTTACGTAAAAACTTTCTTTTTGTGATAACCATTTCAAAAATTGTCGCGTTCGCAGGATTTGAACCTGCAACTCTCTGGGATTCCGGCCCAGATGCTTTGTCCAATTAAGCTAAAACGCTGTCTGTGTAGACGTCGAATTAGTGAAAGTGTTTTATCATTTTTACCAACTACTACATTATTGGAAACACTTTCACTAATTCGACGCTTTCGCAGACAGCGTTTCTAGCTTAATTGGACAAAGCATCTGGGAATCCCACAGAGATGCAGGTTCAAATCCTGCGAACGCGCCAATTTTTGCAATGTTTATCACAAAAAGAAAGTTTCTATACACCTAGTGTGTGAAGCACGATAAAAATCATTTCATTGTATGTTACGTGATTACCCTGCCAATTAATTATAAACCGATTTTGATGATTCTTGGTTGTTAGATCATACTTCAGATATGATTCCTTTTAAAATTTATCGAAATCGGATGAGCCGTTTTTGATAAGTCAACAGTAATGTAAAAATAACTACATGGATTACTACTCATCGATTCGTGCGAACTATTCGAATTTTGTAAACGGTTGAAGTCGGTTATGCCTTTTTTGGCGAAATATATTTATTACTAGCTGACCCGGTGAACATTGTTTCGCCATCTGTCAACTGTCAATGACAAATTTTATATGCAGTAACATTTTGTACTTTTATAAATTTTCTCACCGTTAAAATCTTTCCTCAACTTTCACAAATATTTCCAAAAGACCAAAATTACCCAAATTGGTTCAGCCGTTTTCGACTTTTAGCGAGACTAACAACCACGATTCATTTTCACATAGATTTGAAACAGTTTTTTTATTAATCTGACCGTTTGATGGGCGGCGTGGGCTGCGCGGGCGACGGCATGAGATGGTCGGGCGGGCGCGGCAGCGGAATGGGCGCGACGCCCTGTGCCTGCCCGTGGATCTTGGCCAACGCGTTCTGGTCCCGCATCAAGTACCGCCGGCACTTCAACATGCCGAATATGAATAGGATGGCCACCACCACCCCGGACAGAGCCATCAGGATCATCATATAGTATGAAGCTGTGTCACCGTTTGCCACCTGGAATTTGAAAGCTTATTAGTAAAAATGTTTATTTTATATTGTTTTGAATTACCTATTTAAGTATGTCATTCAAAATTTGTACTACTCTCTGGGTGATACGAGTATTTGTAAACGACGGACATGTATTAGGACATCGTTGTACTCATTATTAAGACCAATTTTTACTATCATAATTAGGACCAGCCCCGTTATTTCGTTCAGATCATTCATACTATTTTTGATCGTCCCCCCTCCACAGTATTTTGTATATATTTCCATAACACCAAAAATAAATGGTACACTTATGGGAATACATAATATTTACTTACTGGAACACCTTCATGGCTCTCCGGATCATTCGGTCCCGGCAGATTCTTCTTCAGATTATTGCCTATGAAAATTTTCACATCACCGGCAGCCGGCTGAAATATCGTCGACGCTAATAAAAACCTAAAACTATCCATTATTCCATTCAATTCACTTATTTTCTTCTTAGCTACATAGTATATCACGCCAGCCTTTATATCTTCGTGAGTGAAGTACGCGACTTCTCTCTCTCTGGCACTAGTTTTCTCGCCAGAACTTCTTATAATTTTTTTCAAGACGCCATATTTGGGTTTTTTTAGTAACGTGTAGATAGGGTCGCTCGCTGTCAACTTGGCGAGCCCGCCGGCGTCCATAGTGCTCAACGTAATCTTCGTCTTATCTCCTTCTACTTTCAAATCTGCCAAATTCATCAACGGCTGCACTATCACTTCTATGGTACACGGGCTAGTCCCATTACTATGATGGACGTACGCTATAAGATCGAAACTGTCACTGGCAGAAGTCATATCGTTCTGCATGTATATTACGACCTTCTCCATCAAATCTTTATGCGAAAAGTGCGTCACGGGATTTCGGCCGACGTATATCATACCATAAGTCGGTTGCCGCGTTATATTATACCACACTTTTGTATTTTGAGCGTTTGTCTCAATGTAAATCTGATCGATAGTCACTGTAGCGACATTGGAACCTTGTTGTAAATGAATGGGGTGTGATGAAGTAGCGTTAAGTATGACAGGTATGACGTCTATGGTAAAGACGGTATATGTAGGTTTAAACACGCCGTCCCATACTCGGAAGTAGAATGTTGCAGTTTGCAACATGCCAGAATGTTCGTATATTACTCGGCCGTTGTTCACGTCATCCTGTGTGAACTTGTTGATCGATTGCGCTTCGTCTGTCGTTCGATTTTTATCTAGCATGACCATCCTGCCCTGTGTAGGGCCACTTATAATGTCGTATACAATACCCGTAGGCCCGGTGTCTGCATCTTCGGTTAGTAAATCACTTTTGGTAATAGTATAGTTTTCTCCTTGCACGACCTGAATCTGAGGCGTATCGGTCAGCAGTCGGAACGGTTGATCGTTGACTGGCACTATATGAATTGGTATGGTAACATTGCAGAGCAACACATAATCAGGTAGGAGAAAGACGGCCATTTCGATTTTGTCCTGCAAGGTATCAGAGTCGTCGTGTTCGTAGTTGACCACGCCGCTTTCTAACTGCGATTGAGTGAGTGACGATAGGAAAGGTTTTAGCTCTCCATGTAGCGGGTGCGACCACTGAGCTTCGATTTGCGGCTGCCTTACTCCAGACTGCGACTCCAAGTACCCAATTACATCGCTCACGTTCACTTTAATGGCTACTTTTCCGCCTTCTTGCACCTCTATTCGTGGTATCTGAACATACTTGGCTAAACCACCTGACGACACTGAAATCTCAATGTTAAAAATTTGCTCAGTCAAAGGCTTGGCAAAAGGCGCTTCCACAGTAAAAACAAAAGAATCGTTAGTTTGAAGATCCGAGAACGGATGAGTGTGTTCGTAGTATACTCTAGATTTGTTAACGTCTTGCTGGGTGAACTGTTTCGCGGACCGGTGATAGTTCTCTCCGTTCACTACGATGAGCCTCCCGAGCGTCGGCGCTCGCTCCACCTTATATATGATATTTCTTGTCGGGTCTGAGCACTTGGCCATGAGTATGTTGTTACTCAGAGGCTCCCTCATTAGCGGGAACACGCGTAATTTCTGTTTGCGATTAATTTTTAGTGAAACAGATTTGGTGGATATCAAGAAGGTGATTTTGGACAATTCGTGAAGGCCATCCGTGACGTTAAAGATCATTTTACCTTTTGTGCCATCTGAAATGTTAAGAAAAATGTCGTCGTTTACAATAATACAAAACTACATCTACAGAGTAAATATGGATAAATTTATTTTTGCGATTCGTGTCTAAAAAGTTCACAAGTCCACATAATAGCAGAGAGAATTGGGCGATAGAAATGCAAAGCTCTGCGTTGAAAATCACATAAAACATAATTGACATATACTCACTAGTGTGCACAAAAATCACATGTTCTTTATCAATGTCAGCCTGAGTGAACTGACTGACGGGCGTCTCGAGGTTGCCTTTCAACCCCATATAACCAGATATAATGTCCACCACAATTATGGTGACATTTTCCAGTGGAGTGTCGATGTCGTTCACATCTGCAACAATCATGACATATGTGCACATTAATAAGTATTCTAGAAAAAAATTGGTCTTCACAGATTTGAACATTTTAAGTAACATGATAACAACTTTGTTGAGCACAGTGTAGTGCCGCATCAATTAGTTTTTTGTGATATTTGGGGAACAACTTTCCTGAACCACGCTGAATTATTTAACACAAAAAATTCTAAAAGACTAGTATAAAATCTAAAGGGTACCATACCCTTCGCGGACATCACAGCAGAGACGGTGGCCAAAGCTTTAATAATGAATTAGATATTACGAGTAAGATTCGGCATACCGACCGAGTACATGTTTATATGTTATCTGAAACTGGTAAACCACAGCATGCAAGTCATCGTTTTAGATCCTGAACAATATGTCGAAATATATACCGAAAAATGTTTAAGGGGGGATCCCATACAACAAACCTGAACTTTTAGCCGTTCTTCGCTCGATATTAACGGTGATAGGTAGATGCGTGAAATATACACCGATTATTTAGATAAATATTCACTTTGAAAACTAATAATTAAATTAGAATAAAACAAAAATTTAATAAGGGCTTCCATACAAGAAACGTAATTCTTTTTGCTCGATATTAATAACGGCAACAAGAAGATACCTGAAATATTCACAGAATATTAAGTTGTTCGAAAATAAATAAATAAATTAAAATAATATGTTTAATATATGTATTCCGCACGGTACGAAACCCCTCGTGCGCGAGTCCGAATCGCACTTGGCCGATTATTTTTACAATGCACGTTTTATGTATTAAGATTATTGAGATCTCGTGTATTGCAGTGTTACTCACACACACGCACGCAATCACACACACACGCGGAACCGTCTTGCATTCATTTATTTATTAATGATTAAATTGATATTGATTGACCTCTTCTTACTATTCAAGAGTAAAAACGTCTACTTCAGTGTTCAATAAGTGTATCTGTAATGTTTATCGATTTAAACGCTTAAAATTGGTTTTATATAATATATTTACCTAAATCAAACCATTCTTTTTATAAACAAGAATTATTACTATTTTTTTTTTTCATAAAAATGTGTAATATAATTGTAATTTTCTGTTTAATTCTAATGTATAAAGTATGTATACAATCTTTGTAATACAAATGATTATCTTGCCAAATAACGTCGGAGGGCTCTGGCGCCTGTAATACAGTTTAATTACAAGTACAAGCACCAGCCAGTTCATCATGCTGTATAATTGAGCAAAAATTGACATAATTTAAGTTCTTAATCAAATTTGATTTGATTTGAAATGATTTATTATTATTATTATATGATATATATCTCGGGACAGGCACGGTTCTTTTATGGGTATCAGTGGTACCGAAGCCAACACTGAGAGGTCCTTTTTAATACATTTTTAATACATTTAGCTATATGGTTGGGATGATGGTACAACGAAACCTATTGTGAGTAATGAATTCAAAAAATAATGGGCTATTAAAGTGAACTTCTGGATGATTTACAAAACCGGTCTATGGAATGAGGTGTGGTACCCGCCAAGTAATCTCTCATTTCAAAATTTTAAGGCGGGTGGTGACTTGCCATCCACTAAATGAAATAAAGATCTTCTACCTTTTAGGTCTGGTGAGGTGGCTGAGACTCTCTTGAGAGAATTAAAGGCTTTGGCAAATCTCATGTTATCTGGGCGGGTCAATGGTGACGTCATCGAAGTTTTGTATGGCGCTAACCTATGCGCACTTGTCAAAAAGATGGTGGCATCAGACCTATTGCTGTCGGCACCACATATCGTCGTCTCGCAGCCAAAGCCTGTAGCCAGAGCTGTAGAAAAAAAGTTGCTCTTTTGAGCAACCTTTTTTCTAAAGCCGTATATATACGTAGAAGCATTGCCATTCAGCGTGGCAATGAAGAATGGAGTTTGCATATAAAGTAGTATTGTATCTTATTGCAGGCAATGAAGGCACTTTTGCCAAAAAAAAACAATTAGTCGATATAGGCTTTTTAGGACATATAATTTTTAGTTTCAAAAATGACAGATATTAAAGTGACAGCTGTCATCTTCTAGAATCCATACTAGAATGACATCCAGTTTTAAGTTTGACAGCTGTCATCCGAAATGTAGATCTCGTTGAGCTCAATCACTTTTGTAAAGACAGCTATGGTTTAAAATGAATAGTTGCTTAGGTAATTCACTTTTAAGCCAATTTTAAGTTTGACAGCTGTCATTCGAAATGTAGATCTCGTTGAGCCATATCACTTTTGTGAAGACAGCAATGGTTTATATTCGACAGTTACGGAGATAATCCAGTTTTAAGTTTGACAGCTGTCATCCGAAATGTAGATCTCGTTGAGCTCTATCACTTTTGTAAAGACAGCTATGGTTTATAATGAATAGTTGCTTAGATAATCCACTTTTCAGCCAATTTTAAGTTTGACAGCTGTCATCTGAAATGTAGATCTCGTTGAGCTCTATCACTATTGTGAAGACAGCAATGGTTTATAATCGATAGTTACGGAGATAATCCACTATTTAGTTTGACAGCTGTCATCCGAAATGTAGATCTTATTGAGCTCTATCACTTTTGTAAAGACAGCTGTCGTCTAGCATTGATAGTTACTAAGATAATCCACTTTTAAGTTTGACAGCTGTCATCCGAAATGTATATCTCGTTGAGCTCTATCACTTTTGTGAAGACAGTGATAGTTTATAATCGATAGTTACGGAGATAATCCAGTTTTAAGTTTGACAGCTGTCATCAACAATGTATATCTCGTTGAGCTCTATCACTTTTGTAAAGGCAGCAATGGTTTATAATTGACAGTTACGGAGATAATCCACTTTTATGTTTGACAGCTGTCATCCGAAATGTGCATCTCGTTGAGCTCTATCACTTTTGTAAAGACAGCTATGGTTTATAATGGATAGTGGCTTAGATAATCCACGTTTAAGCCAATTTTAAGTTTGACAGCTGTCATCCGAAATGTAGAACTCATTGAGCTCTATCACTTTTGTGAAGACAGCATTGGTTTATAATCTATAGTTACGGAGATAATCCACTTTTGAGTTTGACAGCTGTCATCTGAAATATAGATCTCTTTGAGCTCTATCACTTTTGTGAAGACAGCATTGGTTTATAATCTATAGTTACGGAGATAATCCACTTTTGAGTTTGACAGCTGTCATCTGAAATATAGATCTCTTTGAGCTCTATCCCTTTTGTAAAGACAGCTATGGTCTAGCATTGATAGTTACGGAGATAATCTACTTTTAAGTTTGACAGCTGTCATCCGAAATGTATATCTCGTTGAGCTCTACCACTTTAGTGAAGACAGCGATGGTTTATAATCGATAGTTACGGAGATAATCCAATTTTGAGTTTGACAGCTGTCATCCGAAATGTAGATCTTATTGAGTTCTATCACTTTTATGAGAACAGGAATGGTCTAGCATTGATAGTCACGGAGATAATCCAGTTTTAAGTTTGAGAGCTGTCATTCGATATGTAGATCTCGTTGAGCTCTATAACTTTTGTAAAGACAGATATGGTTTATAATGGATAGTTGCTTAGATAATTCACTTTTAATTTTGACAGCTGTCATCAGCAATGTAGATCTCGTTGAGCTCTATCATTTTTGTAAAGACATCAATTATCTATAGTCAATAGTTACGGAGATAACCTACTTTTAAGTTTGACAGCTGTCATCCGTCAAGCCAACGAGCTATGGAGAGGGCTATGCTCGTAGCTTCTCTGCGAGGTCGAATCAGGAATTAGGAGATCTGTATAAGAACCAAAGTTACTGAGACGGCCCAGCGCATTGACAAGTTTAAATGATAGTGGGCATGGTACTTAGCACGGGCACATGACTGATGACCAATGAGGTCGAAAAGTTCTCGAGTGGAGACTACGCACCGGCAGGCAAAGCGTAGAGCGTTCACCCACAAGGTTGACGGATTACCTCATAAAGACCGCAGGATCGCGCTGGATGCAATAATAACCGGTTTTAGCAGAGGCTTATGTCCAGCAGTGGACGTTTTATGGCTGTTAGATATTACGATTTTAAATAGTTACTTGCATATAGACCGAATCAAACGTTTGACGTTTGTGAACACGAGAAAAATAGTTGCGCAGAAGTAAAATAATGTGTCAGCAGCGATGAGGAGTGGGGATTTGCGGCTTATATCTAACTTCACAGATGACATTAAGTTTCAATCGGCCTGTACCTACATATTTTCACCTACCTATTACAGTATAAGGGCTTATAATAAATAATGATGTTATGCAATAAAGCATAAAGTATACCAACCCTGTAATCAGTCTAATGCAGGGCAAAATGATAACGGAGTACAAATTTCCTATCTTTCCTTCTAGCTATAAATACATTGCACCTAGTCAGACTTACCAACATTTTAATATAAGAAGGACAACTAAATAAAAAAAAAATAAAAAAAAACGTATCGTCAAATAAATCATTATCCTCAAGTGCAAATTCACAAAACAGAACAAGGATTTAACAAGTAATTAAGAAAAGTCAGTAATTCAGGATACACATTTAATACACTAAGGTACACAAAATACACATATCAGAAATGAAAGATTTTTAACAAAGTACCTTTCTTAAATTTTGCTGTTAATATCAATTGGTTCAGCAGTAAGTGCGAAGGTCTTGGTAGCTGCAGGGTTGGTCGCAGCATTCCTCGACGATACCTCGTTTTTTCCTCATGTGGCGTCCCAGTACTTTCTTGCCCATCTCGTCGTCACCTGGGCTGGATCTTTTTTCTCTTTGTGGGATTTCATTTTGATTTGTGATTTCATTCGTTTCATCTTCATCTTCGTAGCATAGAACACTTAAAACTTCCGCTAACGCCCTCCCGCAATATATTTGAAGGCCTTCTTCTTCGTCGGCATTGTTCACAACCAACAGTAAAAAGGCACCTAACATGAAGACGTCCTTCATGTTTGGTGCTTGAAGCGATCTGTTTTTGAAATTCCTTAGTTTGGCCCCATTTATTCCTTCGTCGATTAAAATTCAATAGGTATATATGTATAACCATAGAATATAGTACTTAAAATGTGTGATGCGACGAGATTTCAGGTACCTTGTCAAAACGTGTCATGAACACGTTGTGATATGTTAAGAGGAAGGGAACGATTTCAAGTATTTTCTAATAGCTGATTTTTTGGTATTACGTGACATTGGTGTTGTACCAGGATCGCTGACTGACGCCGGTGTACAGTCATAGTCATTTATTCATAATAATATTATTACGTCACAAAATAATCGAAATAATTGTAAAAACTAATAATAAAACAAATAAATAAATAAATCGCAGGGGCGACTTTGTGGCGAGTCGTCGGTGAGTGGCGACACCGCGAACCCTGATTCCCTGGGGCTAAATGAGACCCCTGACTCTTCTCTTGCCTCAACCGGCCGGTTTGGAGTGGAAACCGCAAGAGCTAAAAACCTAAGCTCAAGGGTGGAAGTGTTAAAGGGCATAACGCCGCGAGTAGCGTCCAGTGAAAGCGCAGCACACCTCTCGACACCCTAAGCCGTCCACACCAATGTTGCCCCTCCGGCGCCAACTTACGGTAGCCTTTATGGGGGGCCCATTTAGTGGACGGCAAGTCACCATGGTACGAAATGGAAACGGTTTGAAATGGAGCATATTTAGCGGGTGCCGTACCTCATTCCGTAGTCAAATTTTACAAAACATTTAAAATTTCACCAAAATAGCCCAGTTACGATATTTCAAGCCATTTTATATGCCATAGTTTCCATTTCACGTAATCCTTTTTATACCTACTGCTGTTTTTATATTTCATAATTGTAAAAGGGGGCTCTCAATGACTTAGGCTCCATTGATGCCTAATAAAGGACCAGGCTAAGCCTGTGAATTGAATTAAACAAATAAACAAATCAATAATACTTCCTTACACACACTTAAACATGTAAGAGAGATACCACAATCATACAATTGTAATTTTAATTAGTTCATCGAAACTCTAGAAGCCTCTTCCACAAGTCATTTCTTTTAATTTATTTTTAAATAATTCCCTAGAAGGAGCTCCTCTGATGTCTAGTGGCAGCCGGTTGTACACTTCAGGAGCGGTGACATGTACTAGTTTAGCCGTCTTAGTGAGCCGGTGAGGAACGGCGCACAGGCGGAGCACGTGTCGCGGCGGCAACGCGCCGCGCGAACGCGTGTCTCCAATGTGCGAGTACTCCTCGAGGTGGTCTCTTGCATACATCGACGCCTAGAGACACACGAGGCTCGGCACAGACAGTATCCCCATGGATCAGAAATACGGAAACGCAGATGTGTCCTGTGATACTCGCGCTATTGTTCGCACGGCTCGTTTCTGCATTCGGAAGACGCACTCCCAGTCGGCAGCGCACCCCCAGAGCTCGATGCCGTATTGCAGTTGTGAGTGGACGGATACGAAATAGCATTGCCATAGCATAGCATGGGGTACGGTAAAATTGCCGATATCCGCCTTAGAGCAAAATAGGCGGCGCCTATCTTTCCACACAATTTCAATGTGTTCTCCCCACATCAGAGTACTGTCTAGTCGAAATCCTAAGAAAGTCGTCGATTTAGCTTGGTCTATTTCAACATATTTTGACTATAAGCGGTCTGTACGAACGGCCAGCTAATTTGATATGAACAAAGTGGGTCTTTCCAGTGTTTAACATTAGACCTTTTACTTCGAACCAAGTGTGCAGCTCACTCGCCACTCCGTTTAACTTCCGCTCCAGTAGATCCACAGTTGGAGCAGTGACTCGATAGTCACTGCTCCAACTGTTCATCATATACGGCGACAGTCAGCTGGGTTTCTTAGCGTTCAGCGCCCGTTTGAATTAAAAAGTAACTATAACTCTACACAGGATTATTATTACTATATAATGGCTGACTGACACCCACTGTTAAATAACTGTGCTGACTGACTTTTTCATTATTTTTCATATTTTTAAAATGTAATCGCATGATGCATTCCTTTAAAGCCTGAGGCAGATTACACCCACGACTTCGTAGTCTTGCTATAAAGCGCAAAATTCTACTTAACGCTACTTAAACACACGTGAAAACAATATTCAATAATGTGTGTAATCTGCAATAAGTATAAAATACTTACTAATAAAGATCTGAAGAGATGCCCTTAAGTTTACCCTTATCTTGGGTTTTTTCGCAAACTTTTTATGACACGACTAGCAAACTTTTTATGACACGACTATTGCTGATTTACCTTTGAATTGGGGTAGAGGAAAGAACCTAAGCGACCTTGTAAAAAAAAACATATACCGTGTACTAAACTGAAAATGATTCATAATACATTCTCTTTACTCTGTTGCTTATGTATGGTATCTCATACTTTTTGTTGCAATTAAATGTTCTGTATTCTAGAATGTTCTTCAATACTTTTCGTCGTAATGAAGTAGATAATAAGTACGCGTTTATAATTATAATCATTGGGTGGGCAATGAGCCTGTTTAGTATAATAATTACGTAATCAAAATACCTACAGAAATTATGAAACGCAATAAAATATCTACGCGGCAAGTTAAAGCTTCAGAAAAAAAAAACATTTTATTGCGATGCCTTTTTCTTTTGGGATGAGATTTGAATGAATCAGAATCGTAGTAATGGTCATAGTCGTGTGAGTGAGAGAAAATGTGTTTCCCTCTCAGTTTGGCAGACTGCTATCATCAACAGAGTTTCACCTTAGTTTGTAACCCACATCAAATAAGAAGGAGGTTCTATGTTCGTTCTATTTTATTTGTGTATATTCATAAATGTTTTTCTCCACTTGCGAACCGATTAAAAAAATTTTTTTTTAGTTCAGCTTTGAGCCCTTTTTGAAAAATCGACAATAGTGTAAACATCGACTCGAGCGAACTATACGAATTTTGTACAAGATTGAAGTCAATTGTAGGCTCAGACCAGTTGAAAAAATAAAGACAGAATGTTGTAAGCAAATAATTGAAGCCGGCAAAACTACGCCTTGCCGTGTACATACACAATTACACACACATACGCGTACAAAGAAACTACGCCTTGGCTCGTCAGTCGAACTATGGCGGCGCAACACTGACGCACCAGATCTATAAAAACCCAGCCTAACCTGTCTGTTCACGACGTTCTGTCTTGATTTTTTTTTTATTTAGTCTGAGATTGTACGTACAAATACGCGAAAAATAATTATTAGTTAATGCACTCTTATGTATTGACTAACCACTACTTTGGTTTATAGGTGTACCTATGTACCTCGTTAACCTATTCACAACCACTAAATGAGTTTTTGATTTCGCGCGTTTAGCCGTACTTGACTAGCTGACGGTACCCTAAATAAGTTACTACGTCACTATGAAAAATATAGTAACTTGTTTCCCGTTTCAACTTTCCTTTGCGTTTTAAATCGTCCGGATTTTAGTTGCTATTTTACATGCTTTTATTTAACTTGCAATGGGTATACCTATGTATGTATGTAAATTTAGGTGGAATCTTGCAGGATAAATTTGACCAACTTCCCAGTTTCCGATTGAGCTGAAATTTTGCACGCATATGGATATCGCGTGACAATGCAACAATATGGTACCATGGAGCTGATCTGATGATGGAGTCGGAAGGTGGTTATAGGAACTCCTGTGCTAAACAAGATAGACCCGTCGTGTTTGGGCTCGTTTTACTTGTCTTCGCTAGCACTATGCTGCTACATGATATCCAAGACATCAAAAGCTTGTATTTAAAATCTGGACAAGTGCGAGTCAGGCTCGCACATCGAAGGTTCCGTACAAATTCAGAAAATTTCACAAAATTGGGAAGTAAATTGTAAAAATCTCTTTACTATTAGTATAACCATCGTCAAAAGTTTTTTTTTTCACTTTTCTCGTTATACATCGAAAATTATACATTGTTAAAATAATTAAAAACCTGTTTTAGCATGTGCTAATGAAGTTCTTTTATATGATACCTTACATGATACGATTTACTCACTTTGAATTTTGAACCCATATTTTGTGAATTTTTTGTGATTTACATAACATGTACAGTTTTCAGATTTATTCCTATATGTGTACTCTGAGACAATGCTTCTCGCCAAATTTCTTAGTTCTATGTCAACGGGAAGTACCCTGTAGGTTTTAATTTTCGTGAGTGTCGAAATTTGCAGTTTTTTACGATATAAACGCCTCTAACTTTTTTAAACGATAACTAAGAAGTTTTTCCTTTACACAACTGCAAGAGACCATATACACATATATACTCGTACGTATACAGTTTAAATTTTAACTAGATATCTTTACGCGTTCCCGAGATAGTCTTGACAGACGGACCGAAGGACCGACGGACAGACGGACAACAAAGTGATCCTATAAGGGTTCCGTTTTTTTCCGTTTGGGGTACGAAACCCTAAAAAGTAATGTAATGTAGTTTTATTACTTTTAATTTATTTACTAATATAATATTATCTTTCTAAAAATAAGTTTTTAAAACCAAGATACTTTATACCAATTATTTGGAGACGGCAACTATCATTTACTAGTTAGTACATATAAACAAATGTACATATTACTAGTTGCAATAAATTAATACGTGTAACGCTAATAAGCCAGTAAACACTGTACAGTACAGATAACTGTGGCCAAAATAGCACAACCGACTTCAACATTGCATTCTACTTGTACGTGCAAAATGCGCTCGATTAAATGTATGAACACTGTACAGTACAGATAACTGTGGCCAAAATAGCACAACCGACTTCAACATTGCAATCTACTTGTACGTGCAAAATGCGCTCGAATAAATGTACCTATGTCATTGCAAGCTTTTATTTAGTTTGACCTGTCCGGGGATTGTCATCAAATCTTGTAAATTAAATTTGATCCACTTCCCGGTTAACTATTAAGCTAAAATTTTGCATACATGTGTAAATCATGAGTACATTTGTACACGAGTACATTATTGCCGACAATTCATAGTTTTAACTTATAAGTAAAATCTGTCATATAATATGTATGTTTGTTATCATGTTCATATGTATTTTTTCTTTTCCACTTGTTTTTATATTGTAGTCGATGGGTATGCGTGTGTGAAATATTCTAAAAGTTGTTACATTATTTTGTATTATTTAAAATAGTTTTCTCAGCGACGACGAACTGTTATTTATAATTACTTATATTTAGTTGTGTTCTCATGGTAGTGATGTAATATCTTTAATTGAGAAACCGAAATACAACATTTTGATGACATAGTGCTGATCTAATGATGGAGCTGGAAGGTGGCCAAAAGAACTTCGCAATGAAACGACATAACCTCATCGAGTTTCGGCTCGTTTGATTCGTCTTGGCAAGTACTTTATTTTTAGATGGTTACAAAGGCCTAATCTGATGATGGAGCTGGAAGGTGGGAATAGGAACTCAGTAAAAAAAGACGTAACCCCATCGAGTCTCGGTTTGTTTGATTCGTCTTAACGAGTACTTTGGTGCCAGGGTCTGATGATAGAGCTAGAAGATTTTTTTATAGATAGAAAAGAGCTACATTTGGCCACCAACTCGCTTGATGGAAAGCGAAGCTGTAGCAGGCATGGCATTCCAATCCCTATCGGTCCGCATTATGAAGGAAGAAGCGAATCGAAAGATATGAACTCGGTAACTAAAAAACACAACCGCGTCGAGTTCCATTCCTTTTAATGGGTGGACTGTTTTTGATGGGTGGTGAGTGGTAGTGGTTTGGTGGACGTGAATAGTTGACCTCAACTTTGGGAAATAAAAGCTATTTGTCGACTTGAGTCTGTGTATCCATGTCGTCAGTTAACTAAATGAATTATCTAACTTTTTAGAACGTTTTTGGAGGCTTTAGTTAGATTATATGTTGAATATGTTGAAATATGTATCATCATAATGTTGAAAGTCAAAGAATTTGTTTATTATACTTTTTGATATTGGGACAGCTTCTTTTTTTTCGCGATTTCAAGGTTGATCCCATACTGAAAGTAGCTAATAACAGAACTAGTATGTTCTCCAAACAGTAAACCTCGTAACATAGGCCTCCCTTATGAATGTTCAATACGATCAGTTGGAAACGGCTTGCATTCAGAGCGATCCTGCGGTCTTGATGAGGTCATAGGTCCACTTCGTGGGTGGACATCCTACGCTGCGCTTGCCGGTAGGTGGTCACCACTCGAGATAATAAATTTTCATAATTTGAGTAGCCGTAACGTTCAATTTCGCAGCCTATCTTTTTCACTGAATCCTCATAAGCACTTCTCGACTCACATTTGACCGATTTGGTTCTTAGTTGCATCTTGTCAGGATATTTAGATCTTCGTTTCGAGGCAGCGATTCGTTCACAAAAAATGTGTTTGGTGAGATATTGTTTAGGCAGTAGGAAGCCACTGCGGCGGTGTTGGCTTCGTAGAGATCATCTTGTGTACAGGGCACAGTGAACATTGTAGTAGATGCTCTATGGTCTGTTGAGCGCCACAGTCGCACTCCACCATTGGTGGATCTGCTCATGTTGTATCTGCAACGGCCCTCCTAATAGACTTTCAGATGGGCCATTGCAGGTCGTACACCGGGGCTGGGGCTCTATTTTTGCACCGATAGCCCGCTAGAAAGTATGCGTAAATGGTCACGAGGCCATTGAACATATTTATTAGCGCGAACGGGATATCTTAGCACGCGATTATAAAAGCCATTTTATCACGCTTCAAAAAATGATATCTGGGTCTGTTCTAGCGTAGGTATTGGTAGGATCAAACTTGTTGGCGGCTCTGATATTAGCTGCGGATAACCCAATCCTCGCGCAGGTGTCAAGTGGGCTTCTTCCAGGATTGGGTTATCTGTAACTTGTAGCTAACATAAACAACTTTTACTATGGGAACAACCCGGGATTCAGGAAAAAAATCAGCTGTTTCATACATTTCGTTGTTTCTGAGTTGAAATTTTGTACGGAACAGCTGGGTTTTATTTCGAATTTTGGGTTGGGCTACGAAAACGTTGTTCAAAATCTTTACCACCCACTTTCGGTTTAGTACAGGGCGAGCAATAAACCTGTATAGTATGAATTGTATTCCATTGTAGAAAATTAAGATGATGAAAGCAAGTACAATTAATTTGATATTTTCAAAGTGACTCGTCACATCGAATTGCGGCGTGTGTCACGGTTGTAGAGCAGTAAATAATAATACAATAATTGGCACTGTGTTAATGATGCAGTGGGAGGATCAAACGTGTTATCAATGGAAAATAACCCTTCATAGCTCATTGAAGCTTACTTTTACATCACACAGCAAAAATATGTTTAGGCTACGTTCACCACGATATAAAAACTTTTGCTGATGATACTATTTCCCTGACCAATATTCAACACAGAGCTAAAGTAGTGGCCCAGGTGGGGTCATAGCGGCCCTGGATTCGCGTCAAATTTAAGATGATTGATGTGAATCGACCACTGTTTTCTTTCGCGTTTCCTGCTGTAAATCGAGAAAATTTTAGGTACATTGTTGATAAAATTTACGTGCCGGGAGTAAAGCTCTTTTCACTCCTTGAATTGAAACGAAATGTTATGTTTTCAGAGTCAATCGCTTGAGTAAGAAATATTGTACGCTCGTATACATACGTATACGTACTATAAAAATTTTTTAGTTTATGTATACTTTTCAGCAAAGTTTTTGCGTAAAAGTTTGATTTTTGTTTGTTTGATAAATCATATTTTTTCCTTATATCTAGAAGTATTGTATAATTGTAGGTATAATATAAATGTGTAAAATAAGGAAGAGCCTAGGTCCCACGATATAGGACGATAGCCGTGGTGGTCAAGAGGTAGTGACACCCGCCTTACAATCGTGACGTCGTGGGTTCGAATCCCCGGTCCCGTACCAATGAATTCTTTGGAATTTATGTACGGAATTTCACACCACAGGCTTTTCGGTGAAGGAAAACATCATGAGGCAACCTGCATACGTCCGTAGAAGAAATTCGATGGCGTATGTGAATCCACCAACACGCACTGGGCCCGCGTGGTGGATATGGCCCAATCACCCTTCGTGGGTAGGCCTACGTCCTGCAGTGGACTACTAAAAAGGCTGGTACAGTAGGTCCCACGACACAGGTCGCCCTAGTGTGGGATCTAGTGCACAACTTGTTTGTAAAATAGTTTGGAACAATAAACGTTTTAATTATTAATTATTATTTATTTTGCTTGGCCAAGTTCGCAGTTCACAGTAGGCAGTAGCCGTAAGGATCAATAATTATTTTTTGCCAAAAATAGCATGTCCGACTTCAACCGTGTACAGAATTCGCGAATATTTCGCACAGATCGATGTAGCATTTTTCACATCACATATTGTTGATTTATCAACAATGGCTCAGCCGATTTCGATAAAATTTAAATGGGACCATACCCTTTCAGTAAAAAAAGAATTATTAAAAGCAGACTACTATAAAAAAGTTATACATAATAAAAAAATATACGCGTCGAATTAAGTATCTCGTCCGGTTGGTTCGTCGGTCAAATAGGGGACACATAAACAATGTTCTGTCCCCTAATCGCCCAAAACAATTTTGCCAATTTTTTTCTTCTGTATCACCTTATACAAAACCATCTTCCTTCCGTAATACTCCGTTTCAGTTTCGAACGACTCAGGCTGCAGACTGGTCGCTTCTTCCTTCCTTGATTTTCAAAATGTAATAAAACTTAAGCCTAATATCTATCTTAAAAAATCTTTGAGCGCTATCTGTATACAAGTTCTATTTGCAATAAACAAGTCAAAAAGAGATATTTACTCGTATTTATCTTTTAGCACCTTACAGCATTTTTGACGCTACCCCTGATACCTGTATTAAACAGGAAATCACTCAGTTTATACTGTACTAGCCTTTTTGATAGTCCAAAGCAGGACGTAGGCCCACACAAAGGGTGATTGGGTCATATCCACCACACTGGCCCAATGCGGGTTGGTAGATTCATCCGTCATCGAATTTCATTTAAAGACGTATGTTGTACCACACGATGTTTTTCGTCATCGAAAAGCCAGTGGTGTGAAATCCCGTACATAAATTCCAAAGAACTCGTTGGTGCAGGACACTGCAGGACCGGGGTTCGACCCACGACCTCGGGATTGTAAGGAGCTACCACTAGACCATCACTCAGCTTGAACTTTTAAACAAAATTTTGTATGGGAAAATGAAATCGACGTTTTTGTTATTTTTCACGCAAATTTCTTATTATTTTCTTTCCTAACAACAAAAAAGAAGCGATATCGGTCCAGCCGTTCAGGCGTGATGCAGTAACCAAGTTAAATAGGGATTCATATGTATAGAAATACTAGCTGCCCACCCCGGCTTCGCCCCGGTACAGACATAATTTTAAAAGTATAATAAAATAAACAAATTCGTTTATAAATTGAGATATAAACTAACCTATTACCTAAGTTGTATCAAACTTCACATAGTGTGCAAAACTTAGTTAAAATCGGGTTGATAGTTTAAGAGTCCATCGCGGACAAACAACGTGACGCATAATCACTATTACTACATATTATAAAACAAAGTCGCTTCCCGCTGTCTGTCCCCACATATGCTTATATCTTTAAAACTACGCAACGGATTTTGATGCAGTTTTTTAATATAATGATTTAAGAGGAAGGTTTATATGTATAATACACCTGTGCGAAGCCGGGGCGGGTCGCTAGTTAATATATATTAAGACTTACATAATTCATTTCTTGTGAGCGCGAAAGTGCCCCCTTCCCAAACGCAGAGGCCAGTGTTGGCGGCCACTATAGGAGTCTCGTCGTTCACCGACACAATGTTGACTCTAACGTCGAAAGTGCAGCTCTGCTTGTTGTTCTCAGTTACGGCGATCAGCTTGAATACGTCGCTAGTTTCTTCCGAACCGTCATTCACATACTGCAAAGTCATTTTGCGTTCAATAACTAGATATCAAAATATAATTAGTGTTTCAGTTAGATTATCAAAAAAATATTAGACACTGTGATTAGATACACTTTTTTTCAAAGAAGGTTGAAGATATAGCCCGTGAAAATTGCGCGTGAGGTCACGCTTTGAGACGCTTTATCTTAGCCTTTATTTGTTTGAATCACAAAATAAAAAATACGTGCCCAATATTTTTTGCTTATAATCGGAAGTACCGAAAGTAATGTAACATTCTTCACAACGAGAACTTCGATTCTCACCTGTATGTTCCCTGAGTTAAGTTTGAGCACCGGCAACAAATTAAGCCCCTGATCGCCCAACACAATTTTGCCATATTTCGGCTCCTGTATCACCTTATACGAAACCACCTTCCCTCTGTAATACTCAGTTTCAGTTTTGAACATTTCTGGCCGCAGACTGACCGCTTCCCCCTCCACCACTGTTAAATTAGCCACAGATACATAGAAATGTTCGGGGATTATGATAATAGTCAGTTCTACGTCACGCAACCACACTATTCCGTTCGTAACGTCCATACGTATCTTGTCTCTTGTTCGATTGATGCCCGATTGTACGTACACCAGTCGATTTGCGTTTATAACGGACTGGTCGAATACTTTAGTGTGGACAGGCTCTTCGTTGTAGTTTTCGACTTCCAATGTGCCTGGAGTGGCGACTATTTCGAGCCAGCCGTGGTTCGGGCCTTCGGTCACTTTGTACACTATGTTTGACGGTTCAATTTGGGGGTGCATCACCTGTGGATGGTGAAATCAAGTCAGTTACTATAACTACGGTAGTAAGTAACAAGCTTACAAAGCAGTTATCCATGATTTAGTCGAATATAATAAAGAAACTGTATATTACTAAAGAAAACACCGGTTTATACTCACGTATGATATCGCGGCCGGGCCGCTGGGAACCCGACCGGTTTCGGAGTAATTAGTACTCCTTTGTCAGGGAATACGCGCGCTCCCGTCGACTGACGCCCGCTTATTCCCTGACGAAGGAGTACTGATTACTCCGAAACCGGTCGGGTTCCCAGCGGCCCGGCCGCGATGTCATACTTGAGTAAAAACCGGAACAAAAATTTGCTTATGTATACATAAACACAGCATTTTACTTCGATTTTTTTGGTACTTATGCATATATTATATTGCTGTGTTAAAAAGAATCGAAGTAAAATACAAAGCATTTACAACACGATTACTGAAATACAGTTTTAAATTAGTCCAGGATATTTATTTTCAGTTCCAGTACTTATTTAATTTTTAGGAAATTTCTTTAGATCTTTAAATGTATGGTCCAATAACCGATTTTTTAAATAAACTTAAAATTAGGAGGCGTAACGATAGTCTTATTGCCTTAAGCAGAACTGACTAATATTAGTTACAAATTGTACCTAATATTTGTAGGATTCACAAAAAGCTATTTTTTTCTTACCTCCAATATATCCTTGGTAATATTAACACTGGTAGATTCTTCGACCACCAGTGGTTTGTTGGTGGTCACTTTGAGTGGTTCCCAATAGCTGGACGGGAATATTTTAATCATATATGACCCTTCACCCCATGTATCAAGACACATTACTTTGAATCTGAAAAATGAATAATATATTGCATGAAATATAGGAAAGAAAATCCATCGATTCGAGCGGACTACTCAAATGTATGTAGATTGCAATAACTAAAGTCGGTTGTGCCAATTTTAACCGATTTCAAATAAGAAGGTTCTCAATCCGATTGTGTTTGTATGTATGTTACGCGATCATTCCGCTAATTATGAACTGAATTTGATGATTATTTTTTGGTGGCTTATAGTTAAGAGGTTTTACTCAGTCGATTTTAATTTAAATGGGGCCACCATTAAATTAAAATCGGCTGAGTCGTTTTTGTAAAATCAACAATCATGTGAAAATGGCTACATAGATGATACATTGATCCGTGCGAACTATTCGAATTCTGTACACGGTTATGCCATTTTCGGCAAAAAAAAAATATTGGTGAAATATTTTACTTACTTGAACTGATCGGTTGGCGTTTTTGGCTCTCGATGTCTGTAAGCCACTCTCCCTGTCGCTACGTCTAGCTGGGTGAATGTATAAGCTCCTTGACCCTCCCCCACTTCGATAGCTCCATGTTTTGGCTCAAACGTCACTTCGTATCGAATATCTTCCTCTAGACAATTCATGTTTGTATCCACCTGAAATAAATAAATTGCATAAATACCACTTCTCATTGTGATATAGGATTAATCCTTTGAGCAAATATCTACAGTTACAGTCCCTAAGTGAAAGTAGTAAAAAAAAATGTCCGAGCCGTCATACATACCGACTTCGTTATATAGGTACACTAAATCATTCACAATGACCATTTTTTCGAATTTCGAAGTTGTCACCTAATTAGTGCCTGTAACCGAGCACTTTGGCATCCCGCGGCGTTGTAATCGGCTTGCAATCGCCTTACGACTAACTAAAAAGCCTGCTCACTACGTGGCTTGGGCAGAGTTTTGGCTCGGCCACTTTTTTGCGCGATTGTCACTATAGATACTTGCTCGGTGGATTAATCACATATTTTCGGCTTAATACAGGGCAAGTAGATAACCCTGCCCTTAAGTAAGGACTTAAGAAGTTCATAATTGGAATTTGGTTTACCTGCATGTCCCTTCCAGTTATTAGTACAGCCTTGCCGTTCTCTACTATCGATCCTTCACTAGGATACATTCGTATAAACGGCGGCGACGCCTGGATCTCAAGGTTTCCATTTACATCAAACAACCCATCGGATATCCAAAATGCCATCTTCCCGTACTCTTTTCCTTGATGCTTGAACAACACTAGATTCTTATTGATATCCTCTTGGGAGAACTGCGCTATTTGCTCTGAAGGGTTGTCTGCTCTGAAAATTCCCCCGTTTGGAGGATCTTTCGTGTATCGTTGAACAGTATAGATTATATCTGATGGTTTAGTATCCAAATCAGCATCTGTATAGCTTAAATCTCGCGCTGTGATCAGTCTCGCACCACCGTGCACGATATGGAACACATTCTCATTAGCTCTAACTGGACTATTATCATTCTTCAATATAATATCTATATGAAAGACCCCAACATACTGGAAATCTTCCGGTTCAGGACTCAGCGCCATAAAATGAAAGGAATCGTGCCGACTCTCCGAATCGTCGTGAGCGTAATAAACCCTGTCGGAATTCAACTCTTGTAACGTGAAATAAGTCGTATTATCCCTTACAACTTTAAGATTTTCGTTTATAACTTCAATTTTGCCGTGTTTAGGTAGGTGTGTGATGTTGAAAATTAGATTGGTGACGGCGTCAGTGCGTAGGTTCAGATGTGTGGCCGGGATGACCATTCTGGAACCTTCCATGACTTGTAACCTTTCCAAAGTCGTGTGCACTCGATTAGGAGAATGATCGGAGGGCAGTGAGCCCGGAGTGTGCTTTATCGTCATAACACCAGTTATATTATCACACTCTGTAGCTCCTACTACGAATGAAAACTCGTCTTGTATATGAGAATACGCCCTTCTGTGTAGCCTGTACCATAATTGGTCATTGTCAATATTCTGCTGACTAAACGTATTGTGCATTTGTAAATGACGTTTGCCTGACGACAGATGGAGTATTCCATACTTGGGTGGTCTTATAATACTGAATGTTATCCTGTCGGGGGTTAAGGAGAGCGGCCTCGTCTTAAATTGGAGATGTTGCGCCGATATGAAAGCCTCTCGAGTGTTGTTCAGTACTAGCTCTTCATTGACAGCTTGGTACAATTCTAGTTTTATAAAAGTTAGTCGAAAGTCGTATAGCGTGTTCGTTCGTATCGTGCCGACTGAGGCTTTGAACTGAAACAAAATATTTGTATCTAGTTACTGTTTACTTTTACCTGGTAGCGCTCATAGCGTAGTTTCGTGTGTTCGTTAGGAACCATCGAAGTTAAGCAACGTTCATCACGGTCAGTCTTCGTATGGGTGACCGCGGGTGGCATTTACAACTGAGCGCTACCGTAGCTCAGAAGACACGTTAAGTTGTATGTAGCTCCCGGTTGTTTTGACCATTTAGCCATGTCAGAGGCCTTCAGGCGGCTTAAAAGCTCTGACACCAGGGCTAGCCACCCGACCTTTACTAACTTACTTGCTTACCGCAGATCGCAATTCTTACACAATAAATGTAAATACTATTATCTAGTTTCTACACATAGAATAATCATAATTAGTACGAGGTAAATAAATGTATCAGTATAAGGAAAACCATAACTGTTGTGTAAATTTATGAAAAATAAAGCTTTGACTTTATTATTACTCACTTTAAACTCGTCGTGAGAGGGGCTACCAAGTAGATGCATGTACCGCACTCGTCCGAATGATACCATTTCGCTGGTGAACGAGTCGACAGTCTGCCAAGTCCCGTCTAATACGCGCAGCCGTTCGACCACGCCAAACTGTGGCGGCTTTACGATGTCATACCTGAAGACAAGGTGGAAAACTTATCATTTTAATCAGACTACCAAAAAAGGAGGTTCGCAATACGATTGCATGTTTTTTTTTGACCGACGAACCACCGGAGGAGGTATACATATCGACGCGTATATATTTTTTTATGTATAACCACGCATAACTTTTTTCATAGTCGTCCGATTTCAATAATTCTTTTTTTTATTGGAAAGAGTATACTTCGAATTTGGTCCCATTTAAATTTAAGCTACGTAGCATTCGAAGTGATACCGCGACGAAGATGGAAATCACTAATCTTAAGAGTATAATTAGTTCGGAACTAACCGGCCTACGGCCTTCTCTGGTAAAAATTAATTGCTGTGATAACAGAGGTAATCAATCTCAGCAACAAGCGAAAAACAATAACACGAACAAAGCTATTACGTCTTCCATAAAACAGCTGACTAAGGAATGCACTGTAAGAGGCAATTAACGAGCATCGACATCGGCTGCACCCGGTCGCTCGCGGTCAAGGTCGAGAGAGAATGGCGACGCTCCATCGTATCGAGACATCGCGTCGTAGGACCGGCTGCCTGCCGCTATCAACAGTGAGCCCTATCGTTAATAGAAATAAGGCTGATGATGGATTTACGCTAGTGACAAACAGCAAAAAACGTAAGTTGAAACTGAATAATTATGTAAGGTACTACGACGGGTCCCAGCAAAATACAGGTTGCGGAACAAACCTGTGCAATTTAAATAACAAGACTGACGAAATCTACTACGATCGAAAATATTAAAGTACATTTGACTGAGAAAGGACTATCCAGCTATTGAAGCAACAAAAAGAGGCAGATTTTAATTGGTTTAAAATCACCTTAGCCAGGAGTAAACTCGATACGTTTCTAGGTAACTCCTTCAAGCCAGTTGGTGTAAAGTAAAGAAAGTACCGTGAATATGTACGAAGGCGAGATAACCGCACCTCACAAAACCAGTATGGATAGTCACAACATGCAAAAGTTTATATTGTATCTTTTAACTGTAAGTCGGCTAAAATAAGTCTACAACATAAAAAAATGTAACGTGGGCAATGCCGCACGAATTAGATTTATTTAACGGTATCGATAGCGAGTTTGACTGTTTCGCAAAATCGACGGTAAACACCGGTGAAGGAGTAATTCGCGGTCGCCCTTGGGGAGGAGTAACTATTATGTGGAGAAGGTCAAAGTTCAACCAGGTAAACATAGTGGAGTGCGCTAGAGATCGGCTCGCTACAATACAAGTTCCTGTAGGTAAATTAAATATTTTTTAGTGTTTTGTGTCTGTATATTTATAATAATTTACCGACTGTCTTGCTAGTGTGTGCTCTATTATAGAAGAATGTCAAATACCTATGTCGTAGGAGTTTTGAATTTACATCCGGGAACTACTTTTGGTGTTGAAATTACAGAATTTTTGCGATGAACAAAAGTGGACTTATGCTGATTTAGTTAAGTTTAGACCAAGTAGTAGATTCTAATCAGATGAATGTACTACCCGTTCGGATAAATAAACGATTCTAAGATGGCGGCACTTCTCATACCTTCTCGCTTGCACACTATTGCCATCTATACTCACTTTTTAGTGTACCGTTAGCAAAGGATACTTATTACTTATTACTCAATACTTATTACTCGATACTGAATACTAGACAATCAGACGACAAGAGACGTGTCAAAAGTAAACGAAATAGAAGATTTCAAGCCGCCATTTTAGAATCGCTTTTTTAACCGAACGAGTAGTACTATTAACGTTAATACTTTAAATGGTCTGATTGTGCTAATAATAATTTATGTATACATTTTAAGGATCATTTAAATTATATACATAAGATTTATACCTATTGTCGTGTTAATTGCGCGAAGGACATTCCTATCGCAATAAGTCAAGGCACTAATAGACACCATTCTCTATCATGCCAAATGAATGATATCCATTCGATGTTACGAGTTTACGGCTTCGTCGTTAGAAATGAGGTGGACGGTTATGCTATCATCACAACCACAGAGGCAGCAAAAGACCTGAGAGAGAAGTTATCGCACCGAATAGGAGATCTGGTCAAATCCAGAGTGCGAACCATGGCTTCATCCCTCGTTAATGGTTTCGGAAAAGAGAGCTTCAGTCGCCTTCTGGAGGACGAAGCTTTAATGAACCAATTTGGAGTCATAATAATGGCTGCCCGGCTGTCTGGTGCTAACGAACTTGTCCTCATTGGAGACGTCAATCAGTTGCCTTATATCAAAAGAGAAAATTTCTTCGAGATGAGGTACCATCGCTTGATCCTGGTTGCAAACATCGCCCAGGAGTTGCTCTGCACATATAGGAACCCAATGGATGCGCGTATGTATTGAGGGAAATATACTCAGGTATATATTCCTCAGCTTCCCGTATTAGCTCCCTTGAGCAGATGTTTAAGGGGGCTCAAATTCTTAGTGCTTACACAGGAAGAAAAGGAGATCCTCATCATTCAAGGTTATAGAAAGGACGCAGGATCACGCACTCTTACAATACACTAAGCTCAGGGTAGTCCCTGAGGGTCGGTAATCGCCATCAAAACTAAGCCTAGTATGAAGTTACACGAGAGCGTGTCACACGCTGTCGTTACATAATCGCGGTACGCTGGGACTTTTATCTACTACGCCGACGACATCGAAGATGATGCCATCATCCGATTCGTGCGGCGTGCATCGTCCGCGTCATTGAAGGCCATTAAGGAGTATAAAACCTGCAGATGGCCATCAGAGATCAGAATGAGGCAGTGATGGAGGCTCTGGGCCGGGAGGCGGCAACATAGTTGTAATAAATGGACATGGGATCGATCACAAGCAGAGTAGATACCACCGAGTAACACACGGAAACTCAGCCACTGACTCTGCGGGTGATCGCTTTTACAAAACAAATTATAACAAGTGTGTATATCTAGGATTTAGCATTGCGTGCATGCCCTGAGCATTCGTGCTCGCCATCGAAGGCACCTTCTCGCGGGAGCGTCATGTGTCAGGTCTGTCTGTCGTGTGTCTCTTCATCTGGCCCGGTGCCGGCCCGGTGTAAGTCACCGGGCCAGATGGTATACACCCGGATTGAGTACCTCCTCCGTTCTTCGGTCAAAAATACATACAGACGAGCATAGTCCTCTTTTTTAAAGCTGAAAAACTCATAATAAAGGTACAGGCACAGAGCTAATACAACCAGAGAAATAGCACTGTTGTTGAGACACAGAGTTACCAGAGGGATAATGTATTCGATCGAGAAATGAAAGAAAGAGATGCATTGATTTAATATGGCATGAGTTAGAAAGAGACATGAAAAATATCTCAATTAATTCGGTCGATTTTAGATTCTCGATCCTACCGCTTAACTTAGTCCACAGGGACGACACAGAGGACTGAGACAGGATGTTTCGGTCCTCCTTTATCGTCTCCCCGGCGCCCCTGTACCGCGCAAGCGAGGACTAAGTTAAGCGGTAGGATTATAGTTGACGTGTTTTTGTCGCGATAGTTTCAAATTTTTGCCAAATTCCAATACATATATTAGACAGTTGACAACTAGTGATAGTGATTGTCATACATTTTTGCGGTTGAGAATTGCCTCAAGCGACAACAACGCTATCTCTCTTTTTGTAATAGCTATTAATAGCTGTAATTCTCAACCACACAAATGCATGTAAAATCTTGCCCAGATCGGTCAAAATTGACAAATATGAATTAGTGTTTGACAAGAATTTGACATTATCGGGAGAAAAACTCGGCAACAACCGCTGAATCGAGATATTCTTCATGTCTCTTTCTAACTCATGCCATATTAAATCAATGCACCTCCTTCAGATTTTCTCGATCGAGCACATTATCCCTCAGCCCTGGTAGCACAGCAAGGGGAGAAAACCATTATATCCACTTTTAATGTCAGCTGTCATTGTCAATCCATACTTTATTTCCTCTTCGAGGGTATATAATGGTGGAGAGACTATTGGTCCCTTTGCCATAGTTCCCGTGCTGGTTGTAATAGCTCAGTGGGTACAGATGACTCTAGTCCGTTCCATAACCACAGAGAACTAGGGTCGCGATCCCTTTGCAGGTACTCTGGTCAAAATAAGTTCGCAGCCCCTGGTCCTCTACCAAGAAACGCGGCAACTGCGTTATCGACACCAAAGCGATACGAGTACTTATTAAATAGAAAACAATACTTTTGTTTTCATTTCGCAAAGACGAGTGCTAACATAATACTGTCGAAGTTTCTCAGCGCTAATGAAACAGACTATAGCGTCAAACCTGAAACTTACTTGACAGGGACGTTATTTTCCTCCGCATTAGTAGTGAAAGTGAGATTGTCGGCCGCGATGATCGCATAGGAGTTGTGTACTAGCTGCAAGCCCGTGTTGTTGACGAGGCGAACTTGCAGTGGTACTATAGAAATTCGCAGGATACCCGGCCCGCTGGTCTCAATGCCGTCTGACACCTGTAAAAAATTAAATAGGTTCTATACTTCGAGCAAATACGTATAGAGTAACAATCGTGCAAAAAAGTGTCCGAGCCAAAACCATGCCCAAGCTACGTAGTGGGTAGGCTTTTTAGTTAGTCGTTAAGGCAATTGCAAGCCGACTACAACGCTGACAGACAGACGAAAGCGAAATCGTCGACTTGAAGCAGGGACATTTTGCAATACGAGCTATTCACAGATCTACAAAATTCAACAAAAACGCATTGATAAATGGTAGAAATCAGTTATGCTCTTTTGTACATGGACTGGCTCTAATTTGATATTTTGCTGTATGTATGTGCCTCGTAAACGCTGCCTATTCATGTCCACTAAATGAGTTTAAATCGCCGTGGTGGCCTAGTGGTAATGACACCCGCCTTGCAATCGTGAGGTCGTGGGTTCAAATCCCGGACCCGTACCAATGAATTCCTTGGAATTTATGTACGGAATTTCACACCACTGGCTTTTCGGTGAAGGAAAACATCGTGAGGCAACCTGCATACGTCCGTAGAAGAAATTCGATGGCGTATGTGAACCCATCAACCCGCACTGGGCCAGCGTGGTGGATATGGCCCAATCACCCTTCGTGGGTAGGCCTACGTCCTGCAGTGGACTATTAAAAAAATAAAGCTGGTACAGTACAGTACAGTTCAAATGAGTTTTCGTAAACTCACAATGAGTAGTTGAAATGTAAATTGCAAAGAACGCAGAAAAAAAATATTTCACCCGCTGACCTTGACCATCAAACTGAAGTAAAAATACCAGTAAATCATAGCCCGAATTATACAACTTGGCGGCTGTTACAAGCTGCAGAAAGCCCAATCCTGACTGGAGCTTACTTAACAGCTGCGCGTGGATTGGGTTATTCGCAACTTGTAGCTAACATCACAGCCGTCAAGTTGTGTGATTCGACGATATATCTTTTGATGGATTTTCCACGTGAGAATAAGCAATACGGTAAGTTATTTTGAGGATAGTTACCTGCAAAGTGAGCCTTAGCGAGGTCTTATTGAGCTGCTTTTCTCCCGTAGAACCGTGCACGAAAGAAATCACTCCAGAATCAACATCTTGCTGCGTGAAAGAGTCCACCGGCTGTCCCAGCATTTCTATGTGACCCCTGCGACACAATTCAAAAGAAATATTTAAGTTTTTTATAATAGATAATTATTTTTCGTCAACAATGGCATTAACGACTTCAACCGTGTACAAAATTCGAACTATGCACGGATCGATGTAGCAATTTTCACATTATTGATGATTTTTCAAAAACAACTTAGCCTATTTCGATATAATTTTAATAGGACCACCTTTGAAGTGTGATCTACCAAACAAAAAAAGAATCATCAAAATCGGTTCATAATACAAATAGAAAAAAAATAATGGGCGGAGTAATCGCGTAATATACATAAACTTAGTAATAGGATCCCGTTTTTACTCTTTGGGTAAGGAACCCTAAAAACGTACAGACGAATTGAGAACCTCCTTCATTGAAGTCGTTAAAAAAATAATCATCGATTTGTACAATGTTTTCTCTATTATGTTTGCGTTCTGTTTATATTGTTTTATTTTGCTGTGTTGTTTGCTTTGTGGTTTTGTTTAATTTTATTTTTGTCTTAATAAATTAACTGTCTATTGTCTATTTTTAACCGACGAACCACCGGAGGAGGTATACAATTCGACGCGTATATATATTTTTTATGTATAACCGCGCATAACTTTTTTCATAGTGGTCCGATTTCAATAATTATTTTTTTATTGGAAAGAGTATACTTCGAAATTGGTCCCATTTAAATGTTATCAAAATCGGCCGAGCCATTTTTGATAAATCAACAGTAATGTGAAAAATGCTACATCGATCCGTGCGAAATATTCGCGAATTCTGTACACGGGTGTGAAGTCGGTCATGTTAATTTTTGCAAAAAAGAATCTTGTTTACATTATTTTAGAGGGATCGCCACACAAGCCGGCGGATGAGAAGTAAGTCGCAGATGACACTTTGCCTTTATCCACTTGTCGCAGAGGGATCTTTTTCCGCTTTTTTTACCGAATCTGTCATCATGTGTAGGCGTTCTCAGGGTTCCTTGAGATTATTATTTTGAAAAGATGCCGTTAGTAGTTTGACAATTTATAATGTCCAAAATACCTATTAATCACTTAATACAATCAATTCGTTAATTACGGTTTTATACGGTACAGAACGGATACGTCTACACGCGTTCAGCTCTCGATTCTTAATAATCATGGAGCCTCTCCTTTGGTGCCAGTCGAAACCCAAGCCGACACTGGATTGTGCTAACTTGCGTTCTGCTCGTACAAAGGACCCTTTATCGCTCCGACACACTAATTATTGTGCGCATGTGTGCACAATGCCGACGTCGCGTGGCGTAGTGTTGTGAACGGGCGTAGGGAGCGCGCGGGAGGCATGAGGTTGGCGGACGGTTGTGTCTCGGCGCGAGTCTATCTGGCTCCCGCGCATACCTATATTTTTTGGGCAGCATTCTGCGCCTAACTCCCCATACGGCGGCTTATGTGGCGCGGATTATACCTACCCGTTAGGTTCGTTTTTTCCATGCATCACGGTGTACAAGAGATCTTCGGGCGAAGTATCTGGATCTTCAGCTTTCAATATGTCCGACGTAATTACTTTTCTCGTGCCCTGTACAAAAAAAACAATCATAAATATAATGACGGTACATATAACTTTTTAAGTTCGAAACCTTAGGAGGGAGAGGAAAAATGATATTGGTATGATAAATGATATTTTTTTAGGATTGTAGATTGTGAATAAAATATTGCCACTGGCTTTTCGGTGACGTAAAACATCGTAATTTGTACGAAAAATTACGATATTTACAGCGTAGGACGTCCACCCGCAAGGTGGACGGATGACCTCACGATGGCCGCAGGATCGCGCTGGATGCAAGCCGCTTCCAAACGGTCTTATTGGAGATCCACAGGGGAGGCCTATGTCCAGCAGTGGATTTCTTATACCTAATGGATTGAAAACATCGTAATGAAATCACCATCATTACAGAAAAGAATTGGAACCTTTTCCCGACAGGGGGATAATACAGGATCAATAAAAAAACATGCCGTGGATGCTGAATTTGGATTCTTTTGTTGCGAAATTTAATAGAAACTAGGACACTGACATTTGTGCATTTATAATTTAATAATCGGCCAAGAACGAGCTGGCCTCGCGCACGAAGGGTTCCGTATAGTATGGAAGCCCCCTTAATATATTTCATTTTAATTTAATTATTTATTTTTAATATTCTGTGCATATTTCAAGCATCTTTCTGTTGTCGTTATCAATATCAAGCAAAAAATAATGTTTCTTGTATGGGCCGGGCCCCCTTGAATATTTATTTTATTTTTATGAAATTATTCATTTTTGAATATTTGAATATTTCAAGCATCTACCTGCCACCTTTATTAATATCGATCGAAAAACGGCAAAAAAATCAGGTTTGTTGTATGGGAGCCCCCTTAAATATTTATTTATTTATTTTTAGTATTTGTTGTTATAGCGGCAACAGAAATACATCATCTGTGAAAATTTCAACGTTCTAGCAATCACCATTCATGAGATACAGCCTGGAGACAGACAGACAGCGGAGTCTTAGTAATAGGGTCCTGTTTTTGGGTACGGAATCCTAAAAAGTAGATGAAAATACAGTATTATATTGCTTCTGAATGTTATTCTGTATGAAGCGTGGTAATTGAAATGCCTGCAAAAATTTCACTACGTGTAGGTAACTAAAATGTGTTTGTAAAGCCTATACATGCAAAGCCAGATTCAAAATTGGCCTTCTAATATATAGAATCTAAAAAAAAATTAGTATCAGTAAGTCTATTAATTTGCTTGGTAAATCATTTTCCTCATTTTAACGCTTACGACGGTAAAGATACAAATCCGTAGCGTTGAGCGCGCAGCAGCAGACTACAGTGTTGTCGGGCGACACGTAGACAGGCGCTGCAGTTGCCAGGTACGGAATGTACTTTACAGAAATACTTAGAAACCAGTAGTGACGCGAGGGCACTTTTAATAGTATGCTGCTACTGTGTCACCTTTCGTGGGTAAGCCTAAGTCCTGCAGTGGACTATTAAAAAGACTGGTATAGTACAGTGATGTGTACAGTCAGCAACGAATTATACCTTAACCAGTTTTTACCCGCGGCTTCGCCCGCATACGCAATATATCATTATAATTTATAGCCTGTGTTATTCTGATATATAAGCTATATTATTTCAAAGTTTCATCTCAATCTGTTCAGTAGTTTTTGCGTGAAAGAGTAACAAACATCCATCCATCCATCCATCCTCACAAACTTTCGCGTTTTTAATATTAGTAGGATACACAAATAACTAAAAACATTAGATAAATCTCTAGTATACTCACACAATATTAAATCGGTTAGGTTTGCAGCAACTGCTGTGGGCACATGGCAGTAAATTCATGCAACTACACGCAAGCAAATAAAAAACACTAAAGTTGCTGGGTACGGTCTGAAAAATAAACAAATAAAACAAATGTACAATTTACATAAACACATGCCTTTTGCATATTAACGCACTCATTTTTTTTTAAGAGGAGATCAGCGCCACTACAGAAAGCTCTAATTGATATACTACATATCATCCCTTTGAATTTATCTTGTTATTTATCTCGAGACAATTTTGTTATTTATCGAAAATAGCTTGTAGCGAAATTGTTTTACATTTTCACCGAAGCCAGAATACAAGTACTGAATAGTGTTTGTAACTAAATTAAAAATAAAACATCCTCAAATAATTGAATAAGTAAGAATTGAACGAGCTTTTACGATTTGGAGAAGACGCGGCATAATCACTTTGATGTATTGTTTTTGTTTTTTCTCATTACTTATGCTATTTTCAGTAGAGGGATAAAATAAAAAAATGTTTCTAAATCGGTGTTAATTTATGTGGTAAAGTGTGTGCAAGTAATTAATGTAATATAAGTAATGTCCAAACGAGTTCCACATTCTTATAGTCTTAAAAGATTTAGTTTTATTTATCGAATCTTAAATAAAGGATATGTAAATCGTTGTCTATCAAAAACGAAACTAAAAAGCAATATTCAAGCATGATTGAAAAGATCGACTGCAGTGTATCAATGGGAAAAAAATCTATTCGATTAATTATACTGAACATGCAAAGCTAGTATTAAGTTAGGTGTCTGCCTACTGTAACGTACCATACCTTGTTTGTAATACACATAAACGTGTCAGGCAAAAAAAATGTTCTTTGTATTGGAAAGCATGAGACTATGCCCACTAGACCATTCCGTCATCGACCAGCACTATAGAATTAAAACTAAAGTAATGGAATACTTACTAAACTTTGCTCAAATAAAAACGATGTTACAGCTGTCTTATTCATATCTGGCTAAGCAGCATACGCAAGAGTGGAACAAAAAAAACGCATTGTCTGTCATACGTCAAAATCACAAGTTGGAATGTCAAAATGGTTAAAATTTGGTTCCACTGTCTTTTGCGATTTGATCAGAAATTTGGACCCTCTAGTTCCAGTAAGGAGGATCAAATCTCTGATCATTTTACCTTCTTGCTTTTTATCTTTTTGAATTTGGACAGCCGAGATAGCTCAATGCTATTTGTGAAACCCTTCGAAATTGTCTAAGTTCGGGTGTATGTGCATTTACACCCGAAATTACGTAACACCTTTTAAATTTCATATTTAAAGTGGTGATGTATATCTCTTGCTATTTTATTACGGTTTCTATAACTTTAATTATAATTCTATGTCCAGCACTGTCGCGCGCCATGCATGAAGAGTTTCGTTCTTTTTACTGTTAATCGTTTACTAAGGAAATACAATATAAAAATGTTCTAGAAAATAATTAAACCAAAGGCTCCTTAACTAGTTGGAACATAGGTAATTCGTTTTTTAAAATCATCGTAGTTTTTAATTTTTTACTAGATTTATTTTAGCGTACGGACTGTACAGTTGTAAAGCTTTTAGTTGTATTATTATTATATATTACGGGACTAATCACGCACTAAAATTACGAGATATTTAAATACTTCATCATCCCGACGTTTCGGCCGAGATGCATCGACCGTGGTCACGGGTAGACTGGTATGTATGGGTAGACAGTCTACCCGTGACCACGGTCGATGCATCTCGGCCGAAACGTCGGGATGATGAAGTATTTATTTATCTCGTAATTTTAGTGCGCGATTAGTCCCGTAGTATATAGTAATAATGTGTTCAAATCGCGAAACTTTTAGTTATAAGCAATATTGTTCAAATCTCATATTAAAATTTTAAAAAACACAGACCCTGGAGTCTGTGGAGTGTAACAATTTAATAAAAGGCGTGGTGGTATCCATAACGGATTTTTCTTGGTAAAAAAAGGAACTGATCGCTTCTTCTTAAAGTGAACACAATACTTTAGTTAAGTTAAGTTATGTATAATAGATAGAAAAAAAACTTTTAACAAAACTTTTTTAGAACTTTAAATAACTTAATTAGTAGTTGGCATTAGTAGAGCGTATCGTGATGTTTTCCGTGCTTGAATTCTCGCTAACAGGGTCATGGTACGGTACGTTGTAGTTGGTAAACATCTTAAAATCATATTAATTTTGCTAGTTTTTTTTAATGGTAGTGAACTTACCTGCGTGAGTCTGAGCACTTTTCCGGGCAGTAGGTTAAGTACAGGCGGGTCATTTACTGGAGTTACGTTGACATGAAGCACGAAAGTGTTCCGGCCTTGAAGATAGCTCGGCAGCGTGAATTTGGTCTCTTGGATGAGCTCCATCTCCAAAACTATTGCGTCTTGGTGGTTTTCAGACCCGTCGTGCACGTATCGGACCTAAAACATTATTAGGATGTTCGTTGCAAATAAGAACGGCCATCGACGGGAGTTCTGATTGAATTCCTAGAAATGCGTTGAATGCCGCTTCTATCTCATTGGGAATATGTAAGGGAGCTACATCTAGCAACGTACATTGGATATGATAATGTCATTTTTCCAAAATAAGACATTAATTACTATACATTTTATGTTTTTGCAATACTTAAATCTAATTATACAATGGAATCAACGTTTTGGGAAAAATCTATTCTTAACACGCTTTCAATAGTTATTAGTTTCGCCTATATGTTTGTTAGTAACCAGTATTTGGAACTCGATTTTGACCCGCTTTTAGACGTTCAGATTTCAAACTTTGTAGGTTTCGAGGACCGATGACAAAACAATGATTCAAGCCTGTTTTTAGTACTACAATTTATTACCTATTTTATCACTTACCACTTATGGCTGTCTTATTAATAAAAATGCATTATGGATGCTATTCACTTTAGGATAATTAATTATAGACTTGGGATATTCACGATCACTTAAATAAAGATGAATCGTAAAGCCGTGTATGCACTGATGAACAATTATGTAGCGTTCCATAATACGCAATAATCTGGTTCGCACGTGTGTACCACTAACAAACATCAAACAATGTGTTCGTCAAACATGTTTGTGGCGATCCTATTTGTATGTTCTGTATGGACGGTGTTAAAATGGCTTTAATAAATGTCACTTAACAAAACTAAGAGTAATGTATTTTGATTCCGTTCTTTTTACAAAACTAAGATCCCACCATCCGCGTTAAAAAATATCTCGTGAATCACTGCAAGTACCAACAAACTTTCCGATACTTCAAAATCGACCAATTCCAACGGCGCCATGCCTATTGAGAGAAGAATTCATGATTGTTGTTCGCGAACTTGATTTGAACTATATTCGCGTTCGTATTCGAATATACCGTCCTTACGTACAACCCAAATCTTCATGTTTGATGTTTGTCACTATGTTCGTGTTCGTACCGCTTCGGCCGTTTAGGAAACCAGGGTTAGGAAACTGGTTTCCTAAATGGCTTTTTTTATACTTTCAGGAAACTGGTTTCCTAAAAAGATTTTTTTATACTTCTACGTCACTGGTTTCCAAGAAGTACTATGTTAATGTTATTTTAGCCAGTTATGAATCTATGTTAGAACTGTATTCCAGACATGTATTGACAACGTGTTTACACGGTTTTAGACAATGCACATAGCATACCTTATCTCTGGACAAATCCATGAGAGTGAAAAACTGCTTCGATTTGCCGTCCTCTACGTAGCTAGCGTACTGCGCGCTACGTTGGAGCGAGAGGTCTATAGCTATGCGGCCATGTTGCGGCGACTGCGTTACATAGAACACGACTCCTGACGGCCGCACGCCGTACTTGTGGTGATCCAGCACCACGTCTATGTTCTGAGATGTGATCACTGTGACACCACCTTCTTGGACTATTAGTGGGTACAGGGCCACGAGTTCTAGTTCGCTGCTTGATTTGGAGAACACCTGAAAACAAGGTTGTTTAAAGAGTTAAATTATGATTCCGAACTCCGCTGCAGGCAGCAGAAACACCGCAGCAGTGCTGCAGCAGCACTACTGGTCCCCATATAATTTCTATGCAGCGTTGTCGCGGCAGCAATATGAGGAAAAGATTAACAAGATACCTTAAACAAGATTATTTTTTGCAAAAAATAGCATGACCGACTTCACCCGTGTACAGAATTCGCGAATATTTCGCACGAATCAATGTAGCATTTTTCACATTATTGTTGATTTATTAAAAATGGGTCAGCCGATTTCGATAAAATTTAAATGGGATCATTTTCGAAGTATACTCTTTCCATTAAAAAAAGTATGATTGAAATCGGACTACTATGAAAAAAGTTATACGTGGCAATACATAAAAAAAATATATACACGTCGAATTGAGTACCTCCTCCGGTTCGTCGGTCCATTAGAAACCAGCCACGGGAGCCTAATATATGGAACAAGCTAGAAGACAGTCATATTTTAGGATATCGCTGTTAGGATCAATTTTTCTACCTGAATATCACGAAAGAAAACAGCTGTTCACATACATTTTAGTCAAAGACAATGATATTTTTACATGGAACAGCTGATATTTTTCCAGATAGATTCTATTTTAGAGTAAGTAATTAAAAAGCCGTATTCTAGGATATCACTGTTCTTTTTACAAGCTTTTATTTAACTTGCATTGATGTACCTATGTATGTATGTAAGTTCGGGTGGAACCTTGCAGGTTAAATTTGACCAACTCTCCGGTTTCCGACTGAATTGAAATTTTGCATGCATACGTATATCGCGTGACAATGCAATAATATGGCACCATGGAGCTAATCTGATGATGGATTCGGAAGGTGGCCGTAGGAACTCCTGTACTAAACAAGACAGACCCGTCGGGTTTGGGCTCGTTTTACTTGTCTTGGCTAGCACTCTGCTGCTACATTATGTGTATATCCAGGATCTCAAAATCTTGTATTTAAAAAGTTATATTTTTATAATTTAAAACCTACAGTGTACTTCCAGTTGAGCTAGAACTATGAAATTTGGCAAGAAGCATCGTCTTATAGTACACATATAGGATCAAATCTGAAAAATGTACATTTATAATTAAATTACAAAAAAATAAGGCCTAAATACTAAAAATATTAGCCTAAAATTCAAAGTGAGTAAATCGTATCACGTGGAGTATCATATGAAAAAGCTTGATATCCTATAAAGATTTCAACATTACAATTTTGTGAAATTTCCAGGATTTGTACGGAATCCTCGGTATGCGAGCCTGACTCGCACTTGACCGGTTTTTTTATACTGTCCCAGCCTTTTTTTTTAATAGTCCACTGCAGGACGTAGGCTTACCCACGAAGGGTGATTGGGCCATATCCAACATGCTGGCCCAGTGCGGGTTGGTGGATTCACATACGCCATTGAATTTCTTCTGCGGTCGTATTCAGCCTCACTGTGTGACATGCGGCCTCACTATGTTTTTCTTCACCGAAAAGCCAATGATGTGAAATTCCGTACATAAGTTCCAAAGAAACTCATTGGTACGGGATCGGGATTTGAACCCACGACCTCACGATTTCAGGTCGGGTGTTACTACCACTAGACCACCACGGCTTATCGGTTTTTTGATAATATAATGATAATTTCAGAGAACTCACCTTATACTTTTCAGCGTAATCGGGATTGATACACAAGTCGGAGTCACACTTGCAGGTAAAATGGTCGACGCCGTGTTGCTCGCAAACGGCCTGATTCACACACGGCGGCGTGCCCGGGTTGGCCAGACAAGGATAGAACCACACGCATTTAGGGCTCACACCATAAGTCACCACAGCGTTGGGCAGACCGAAAATCTTATCATCCACTTCTATAGGTTTGATGCAGCCCTATAAATGACAAAAAATTAAATACATATGATATGAAGGAAAGGTTTAATTTAATGGATCGCTTCTAACATTTTGAGATAGTGAGGGATACATTTTTCACTCAACTTATTTGAGGACATATATTTTTAAATTTGTAGTAATGTAATTAGGCTGCATGGCAATACTTGGTATTACAATAAAAGGTTAACCATGTACGAGACAGATTCGTATAATTAGTCATACGAAAGATATTCATTTATGTAGCTTATAGCGTATTTTGACAAGGTGTCAGCGATCACCAAAGCAATGTTCGGCACGCTCCGTTTTCGGATGGGTGACCGTGAGTGTCATTTACAACTGAGCGCTACCGTGGCTCGAGTAACACGTTAAATTGTAAGCCCCGGCTGTACTAATTACTTAGACATGTCAGAGGCCTTTAGGCGGTATAAAAACTCTGACAACAGGGCTAGCCACCTGGCCTATACAATACTACTTAATTTCATTTATGACATACTAGTTTTTACCCGCGGCTTCGCCCGCATACGCAATATATCATGATAATTTATAGCCTATGTGTTATTCTGATATATAAGCTATATTATTGCAAAGTTTCATCTCAATCCGTTCAGGAGTTTTTGCGTGAAAGAGTAACAAACATCCATACATCCATCCATCCATCCTCACAAACTTTCGCGTTTATAATATTAGTAGGAAATAGCTTCACCTACCATTATACTGGAATCTGCAGCCTTTACACCTTTAGCAAACGCTCTCTGTCGTTTATCACTCTCTATCCCGCCAAGATAGAAAGAGTCGGAAAGATCTAGATATCTCGTTCCCCCGCTTTCTATGCGAGTGCTCATAGCGATGTTGTCCACTGACAGCTGAAACGCGCAATAGTTTAACATGAACTAAAGTATAATGATCCATACAAAAAAATATATATATCTGTAAAAATAAAACTCATCAGAAAATAGTAATTTTATCTCTATAATCATCTCAGCAACAGAGTATTCTCTGCTGAAATATTTACACTCTGAATTAAGTTTTATAAGTCGATAGTTTTTTTCATCAGGACACTCAGAATGAAGCACTGACTGAAGGGCAATAGATATTTAACATCTATGCTGCACCGCATTCAAACTAACAGTTCTTATTGCGATATATAAAAGGATCCTTAGAATGTTTATACTGAGCAACAGATTTTATTGCGATTTTCGTCAATAAATACATTGATTTAGGAAGAATGTCTATAAGTATAAAATAAGATATTCTAGGTTAAATCCGAGAATTTCGAAGATTTGATATTTAGATGCGTTAAAGAGGGAACGGAACGTTAGTAAGTTGATACTAAACATAATAAATAATAGTTTATTTATTCCAAAAAGACGCTTAGGATAAATTAAGTACACTGCACTCTGCACTAGGTCTCCTAGGACCCTGCGTTGTAGAATAATTTCTTGTGATATTTTCTTTGACACACAATACCTTAAGAATGGCGATATAGTTTATGGAATATACGTCTACTTTTCTTTTACTTTTCTAGTCCAATCAGTTCAGCGGTGTTTTATATATACACCATTTCTTTTCGTTATTCCTGTATATAATTCGCATTTTACAACAGTATCATTTCGTATCAATAGCCTAACATTTCACTCTGTAATACAAATATTCGCTCGCTTTTGTATACATACGCAAGATTAAAATTATGAGCAGTTTGCAAGGGAAAAGCTGAGGCTCTGTTGCTAGTCGCTTCAGCAAGGTAGGTAATAAACGAAAGCTAGCCGAATTTAAATATGCTTTACATTTAGATACCTTATGCCGCAAAGCAGTTTAATCCACCACACAGCCGAAAGAAAATTAATGAATTACCGCAGGATGGAGCTAGATGCAAACCAATCTCAACCAGCCACATTGGAGATACGAGTATCTATATGGCGGCCTATGTCTAACAAAGGACACTTTAGGGCTGAAACGATGATGATGACGATAAAGCGATAGAGAATTTTTTTTAATGATGTTTAAAGATCAAGCGAAACCCTATTATAAAATAAACTACGGGTAGTTCAGCTGACTTTATCCTAGAATAATTACCAAGAGCGAGCCGATTTCAAAATGAAAGAAAGATAAAACAGCTGACTATACCCTAAAACACATCGTTGCCAATTCACCAAGAGCAAGCTGACTTTACTCTATCTTAGACAGCATAATTAATCACCAAGCAAAAGCTCGTTTTAAAATGAAATACAGGTCGTACAGCTGACTTTATCCTAGAACGCATCGTAGCTTAATCACCAAAAGCAAGCCGATTTTAAAATAGATGGTGCAGCTGACTTTGTCTTAGACCGCTTCTGTAGGCTCCAAGCGCAAAACCCATTTGAAAATGAAATACAGATAATATAGCTGACTATATTTCAATATGGATAGTTGCTTAATCATCAAGAGCTAGTCCATTTCAAAATGAAATATAGATGGTACAGCTGACTTTATCCTAGACCGCATCAGTGGGCTCCAAGCGGAAACCCATTTGAAAATGAAATAGGTGCAGATAATATAGCTGACCTTATCATAGAATGCAAAGCAAGCCGATTGCAAAATGAAATATAGGTAGTACAGCTGACTGTATCCTAGAACGTATCGTTGCTTAGTCACCAAGAGCAAGACATTTTTAAATGAAATTTGGTAGTACAGCTGACTTTATCCTAGAACGCATCATTAGTTACCAAGCGCAAGGCCATAAAAAAATTAAATACAGACATAACATTTAAAAATGATCATCAAGTGCAAGTGCAATTTTAAAATAAAGTACCAAATATAAGTCTTAAATATAAGTCTACCGAATTTTAAAGCTGGATCGCATCATTAAAACAGGTCCATCTTAAAATGAAATTCACCTAGAAGCGCAAGCGCTTTATCTGAGACCGCATTATTGCTTAACCCTTTCCTAACGACTATATGATAAATTGATAAAAAACGATTTTTGATATTAAATTCGTACTATGTACCGTTTAAGGAAACACATATATTTTTTTTAGATTTTTATTAGTATTCTAGGTATTGTTTTCAAAACCTGGACTTTTTAGTACCGTCAGTGACTTTTGGTTACCAAAATGTCCAGGTTTTTGTTGAAACATAGAACATATTTTAAATCTAAGTTTTACCTCTTTTTTACTACACTTCTATGCCGTGATACTCTGAAAAGCAATTTTTTTTTCTCATTTGGACAAAAATATATTGCAGTGAGATCATTTTGTGTGTGGCTTGGACTAAATGTTTTTCATACTGTCACAATGTCCTCTATTTTTCTCAAAGTGAGGCCATTGAATTCCTCTATTATTGTACCCATCCTTGCATCTTTTAGGGTAGAAAATCCCGTTTTGCGGTGCTTTGACATTAATTGTCATGGGCTTGGAGTTTGATCTCTTGACAATCTTTTTCTCCGACATTGGATGATCCTTCTTTGACATTAGGCCTTGTACCACAGATCTTCGAAAGTCTTTCACGGGCATTTTGTCTCGCAGAAGACCATGCACAATGTATGCATTTACAAATGCTATATCCATTATCCAGCATGCCCCAGAATAAGAGATGCCACCATTTCAGAGACTTTCTATATACACAATAATTATATTGTGTATGCTTGAAGACGATCTGCGGTCTACTCCTCCCATAAATTGGTTGTAGTCCTTCATGACGTTGGGGCAGGTTACTGTGGATTTAGAACTATCCTTTTCTTTTCTTGTTACTGTGGCTTGCTCATTTCCGTGAAAATTTGAGACAACATGTACAATTTTATTATCTTTTCATTTCCAAAATCCAAAGTCTAGATTTGAAAATCTGTAGTCATATTCTACAATCATATAAGCCGTGGTGGTCTAGTGGTAGTAACTACCGACCTGCAATCGTGAGGTCGTGGGTTCAAATCCCGATACCGTACCAATGAGTTTCTTTGGATCTTATGTACGGAATTTCACACCATTGGCTTTTCGGTGAAGGAAAAACATCGGTGAAGGAAAAATATCGTGAGGCAACCTGCATACGTCCGTAGAAGAAATTCGATGGGGTATGTGAATCCACCAACCCGCACAGGGCCAGCGTGGTGGATATGGCCCAATCACCCAGCGTGGGTAGGCTTACGTCCTGCAGTGGACTATTAAAAAGGCTGGTACAGTACAGTACAGTCATATTCTTGTGTCGAAATCCCGAAGCAATGGAGGTTGAACGTCTTCTGAATTTTCGTTATCGGAATGTTCAACATCAAATTCCGCATTACAGTTAGAAAGGTGTCTTCGATGAGTGCTTTCTGTTTTATATTACCCATCGTAAGATACCAGAAATAGATTGAATAAACGCTTCATACCTACCCTCAATGTAACTCAAATCTTACTCGAAAAAAAAAACACGAAGTCACTGACGGTACTTTACGGTCCTCGTCAAAATTTGTCATTTTTTGAAAAGAAACAACAAAAAATATGTAAAATACTTATTACTATAGTAAGAGTAACAAATTAATGTGACTAATTCATACAGAAAATTTTAACCTACCTTGTAAATTATATTTTTTATGATTTTTTGAAAATCTCTCTCTTGAATTGCTTCTTCGTCAGTGCAAGTCTCAACTTGCAAGCTTCACAGATTGGCTGTTGTTTGTCATATTTCAAATAAAACTATCTTATTGGCTAGGTAAAGGGTACTTCTAAGGATCGACAGCAAGACTTGAACGTTTCGCGATCGGATATTGGAATTAAGAGGCGATAAATAGGGTGGTACAAATTAGTACCGTCAGATAGGAAAGGGTTAATCATCAATAGCAAGCCTATTCTAATATGGCGGTCATCTAGAAACGCAAGTTTATTTCTTTATCCTGGACTGCATCATTGCTTAATTATCACCAGAGAAAGCCTATTTTAAAACGAAATAAAGGTATCTAATTCTAGGCGATCTTTAATCAAGACCGCATCATTGCTTAATAAAATCAAGCGAAAGCCCATTTCTTAATGAAATTCACCTAGAGGCGCAAGCCCATTTAAAAACGAAATATAGGTAATCTAGGGAATTTTATCCTAGACCGCGCTATTACTTAATCATCAAGAGCAAGCATATTTTAAAATAAAGGTTACTTAGAAGCGAAAACCTATTTTAATATAAAATGTAGGTAATCTAGCTAACTTTATCCTTGACCGCACTATTGCTTAGTCATCAAGAGCAAGCCTATTCTAAAATGAAGTTGCTTAGTCATCAAGAGCAAGCCTATTCTGAAATGAAGAACACCTAGAAGCGCAAGCCTATTTTAATATGAAATGTATATAATTTAACGAACTTTATTCAAGACAGCATCATTGATTAATCATCAAGAGCAAGGCTAGTTTAAAATAAAATTCAGCTGGAAGCGTAAGCCCATTTCTTTATCCTGGACTGCATCATTGCTTATTTATCAAGAGAAAGCCTTTTTTAAAACGAAATAAAGGTATCTAATTCTGGGCGATCTATATTCAAGACCGCATCATTGTTTAACAAAATCAAGGTAAAGCCCATTTCATAATGAAATTCACCTAGAGGCGCAAGCCCGTTTAAACACGAAATATATGTAATCTAGCGAATTTTATCTTAGACCGCACTATTACTTAATCATCAAGAGCAAGCATATTTTAAAATAAAAGTAGATAACCTATTTTAGAAGCAAAAGCCTATTTTAATATAAATTGTAGGTAATTTAGCATACTTTGTTTTAGACCGCACTATTGCTTAGTCATCAAGAGCAAGCCAATTTTAAAATGAAGGTCACCTAGAAGCGGGAGCCTATTTTAATATGAAATATAATTTAACGAACTTTATTCAAGACAGCATCATTGCTTAGTCATCATGAGCAAGGCTATTTTAAAATGAAATTCAGCTAGAAGCGTAAGCGTAGTAGTAACGATAGGCAATTTAGCAAACTTTATCCAAAACCGCACTATTGCTTAGTCATCAAGAGCAAGTAGCCCACTTTAAAATGAAATATAGGCGATTTGGTGAACTTCATCCTAGACGGCATCATTGTTTAATTTTATCAAGCGCAAGCCTATTTTAAAACTCTTCTTCACATTATTGATTACTATCAAATCGAAGAGACATCAAGAGAAGGTCTGATTTAAAATAATTAATATGGAGTTGAGCGAATTATCACAAACAAAAAAGTAGCAAATCGTGTATCACAAATGATAATAATATTTGAAGCAACAACATAATATATTTTAGGCAGTGATTTTTACAGTAGTGAAATTACATATCCAGCTTAATAATCACAAAGTATAAACACTTGCAGAATACCACGAAGTTTGGAAATTGGTTCACCGCCAAAAGCATAGCTCTTAAATTTGGAATGAATGCAGAACAGGCCTACCCACGAAGGGTGATTGGGCTATATCCACCTCGCTGGCCCACGCCATCGAATTCCTTCTATGGACGCAGGCAGGATACCTCACGATGTTTTCCTTCACCGAAAAGCCAGTGGTGTGAAAAACCGTACTTAATTAAGTTCCAAAGAAACTTATTGTTACGAAACCCACCACCTCACAATTGTAGGATGGATGTTACTACCACTAAGCCAGGAATATACGACAATATGAATACAAGGTTTTCGACTGGAGACCTCGGTTCAGCAAGCACAGAAGTCAACCCATAAAGTGGATGCAATCTGTTTTCCACTGGCCTCTTTGGAAAACAATATAATCTTAAAGCAGCGGACGTTCTGTTGCTGAGATGATTATTATAGAGTGTAGTTAACGCCACAAATATCATCTTATATACTAAATCTCGCAGGTTCGTGTACATTTCAACAGATTTATTTGGCTTATGCATTGCATGTTCGCACTTATTTAAAAAAACGCAAGAAACTTGTTGTTGTCTCATTTTCCTGCACTGCGACAAAAAGAAACAGCAACATGTCATGTCGACGTAGTTTGACCAATCTAGCGCCAGCATTATAGGTACGTCGTCAGATAAAACCAAACTGTTATAAAATTCGCTTAGAATACTAAAATTACATCTTATCGCCAATATGATATGAATTAAAATACTTAAAAACTAACATACATTTAAATCTATTGCGTATCACTTCTGGGCAAAGGCCTATGTCATTCTTTTCCATACGTCCCTTGAGTTCAAAGGTGTAAATTACCAAAATAATGAAAACAACATCCGATATAATTTGATTGAACCAAAATATTTATACACAGAGCTAAAGCCGATTTAGATAAAATTTTAATGGGACCGAAGTATGATCTATAAAAAATATTAAATAATCATCAAAATTGGTTCATTATTGGCGGAGTAATGCGTAACATACATACAAAAAAAAACAGTCGAGCTGATCCTCCTTTTTGAAGTCGATTAATAGATGTAGGAAATCAGCAATATTTTTACTAAATGACATGTCTCTATCTCGCTCGCTCTCACCTCTATAAGCGAAGGGTTAAAGAGTAGGTGTATCTTGTGCCAAAGCCCGTCGTTGACGACGGCCGTGTGCGCTATTAGCCCCCGAGCCATCTTGACGCGTACTCTACCGTCCAATATCTCGACTGCTAAGAAGTCGGAGCGACCTCCGCCGGCGTTGTAAAGCATCACTGCGTTTTGCGCGATCGTTTTGAATTCTATTTGCCACCTGGAATTTGAAAATTGAAATCAATGAGAATATACGCCTAATAATAATGAAAGTGAAACTTATAATGCGACTTCCAACAAGGTTGCGTTAAACGTTTAACGCTACCATGGAGCCATGGAGGGAGTATGTAAGCACTGTTGCGTCGAAGCTTCACTTCTTCCGCGAGGGACTCCATGCAGTATTTTTTTTTTCACCAAAAATGACACAACCGCGTTCAATGGTGTAGAAAATTCAAATAGTTCGGTAAAATTGGTGGTTACAATTTTAGATTATAATTGAACTTTCAAAACGGCTCAGCCAACTTCGATAAATGGGTACCTCTGAAATATGATCTCCAAACAAAAAAAGCATCGAAATCGGTTCATTATTGGCGGAGTAATCGCGTAACATACATACATACAAATTAAAAAAAAAACATACAGACTAAGTGATAAGGTCCTTTTTTGAGATAAAAAAAAATGCTCTTAAAGCAAATGTCATAATGACAAGGTCCTTTTTTGAGGTTAAAAAGAGATATGCTCTTAAAGTAAATGTCATAATGTGGATTTCATCGATTTTGCCATGACTACTATATCGTCGGCAAACCGAAGGTGAGTGAGGTATTCGCCATTGATATTGATGACGAATCCTTTCCATTCCAGGAGCTTGAAGGCGTTCTCCAAAGTAGCCGTAAACAGTTTCGGAAAAATTACGTCTCCCTGTCAAATCGTCGTTGGATCTGTCAGCATGTCGTGATTTTATGCTCAGTAAATAACTAAACCTTATGAAAAAATTGGATAGGAAATTTAGTGCAAAGTAAATTAAAAAAACGTCTATTTTTACTGAGTATGTAATTAAACTCATTCCATACGCGTATACAGAATTTTTGAAACTTTCAACCAAAATTTAAAAACTTTTAAGCGACTAATTATTCCAAACCAAATCAAAATGAAAGACATAGATCAACTGATTAGCAACCTGAAGTGGCAGTAGCAGTAAGTGGCACATGTTAAATAAGTATGCTGTGCGAGACGAGCCCGCGTGCTAGTAATCCAATCTTGAGAAAGATCGCCAAATGCGATTAAAACTATAGTAGCAGTTTTCTACTTAATATATGCGCGAGTAACACCTGTGCTTTACTTATTTAAAATGTGCTAAAACCACTCTAGTTTCCATAGTGAAAGTGGCACTTGGTTTTTATAACATAATGCCGATAGATCGTCTAAGTTTTCGGATCGACCTGATTTTTGGCAAGAAAGTATTTCAAAGATCGGAAAGTGACATAGGATTAGGTTTATTTGCTTGTAACCGACCTTTGAGCTCGATATTGCTCTACTTTGAGCGATCAGATTTTCTTTAACCTTTGCATGCCTATCAAAGACCGATGACAATGCATTTATTCGATTAGGTACTAAAAAGTGAAGAATAAATATTAAAAAAAAAACTAATAAACAGGTTTTCATAGCATATCAAACTAAGTGTAAAATATTTTCGATATAGGCAGAAAATAATAATGAACGAAGCATGCATGTCGTATTGTTAAAAGTTTTAAAAATAAAAAACTTGAAAATATGTGAAAAACCTAAAATGAGTGATTCTAGCGGCGAGGAAGTTTATTTGATGCTGTTAATAGTGCGAAAATGAGCTTTCTCCCTTTAACAATCACGCAAGAAGTATTTTGAAACAGTGCGGTATGTAGACCTGCATGATGGAAGAGCTCAGCACGATGCTCGAAGGCCTCAATCGGGTTTCTCAACAGGTGAGTCTTAAGATGAACATAGACAAGACGAAAGTCATGTGTAATTCCCATGTTTTTTACCCACCTCGATTTCTGTTGGAAATTCGATTCTTGAAGTCGTTGACTCGTACGTCTACCTAGGACAAGTAGTCCAGTTAGGTAGGTCTGACTTCAACAAAGAGGCCAATCGCCGAATCCAACTTGGCTGGGCAGCGTTCGGAAAATTGCGTAGCGTGTTCTCGTCCGACATACCTCAGTGCCTCAAGTCGAAAGTTTTCGACCAGTGTGTGTTGCCAGTGATGACTTATGGCACCGAAACGTGGTCTCTCACTATGGGCCTTATTGGAAAGCTCCAAGTAGCCCAACAAGCTATGGAGAGAGCTATGCTCGGAGTCTCTCTGCAGGATCGAATCAGGAATGAGGTGATCCGTAGAAGAACCAAAGTTACCGACATAGCCCAACGGATTAGCAAGTTGGAATGGCAATGGGCAGGGCACATAGCGCGGAGGACTAATGACCGGCGGAGTCGTTCTCGAGGATTCGAAAGTTCTCGAATGGAGACCACGTACCGGCAAGCGCAGCGTAGGGCGTCCACCCACAAGGTGGACGGATGACCTCATTAAGATTGCAGGAACGCGCTAGATGCAAGCCGCGTCCAACCGGTCTTATTGGAAATCCATAGGGGAGGCCTATGTCCAGCGGTGGACGTCCTTTGGCTGATGAACGGATGGATGGATGGATGGTATGTAGACGACTTTAGTCATTGCCTCGCTGAGGTGGGATGAAAAATTACGTGTTGCACTCGAGTGATTTTTTACCTTGCGCTCTTTTGATTCCCTCGCTAACACTCAGAATTCTAATTCTAGAATCCTTTGCTTACTCGGTCATCAAAATTGAGCACTTGTATAACAAATAACTATTACACTTTTTAGTTTGATATGCTATGAAAGCGCGTTTTTTTTATATTTACTACAATCAAAATTACACGCGGGTAAAAGTTGATTATATTGTTTCGTACCTGCCCCCCGCTCTCGAATTGATCTTTGGCAGTATTAGGTACGCTCCTTCGTCCACGAAACTGATGTCGGAATTAATGTCGGCATCGAACTCGGGAGCGCAGTTCCAAGTGACGCCCTCGACACTCACTGAGCCGGTGCGGCTTCGGGCTTTCTCTATTATTTTCACTCCGTTGTAGTATACCTAGAAACGATGCCAATAGAAACATTAATCGTTTAAGACGTCAAAAGTTTTATTATATAAAAATAACAATTCTAAACTACTTTTATTTAGGAATATTATTAGGGGACATCTTACACAAAGTCTTTGACCCCAAACTAAGCAAAGCTACATATTTTAAATACATAATTATACATTTAGATAGTATCTAAATAACACCCAGGCATAGAGCAAACATCTATATTCAGCACATAAATGTTTGCTCTTTGATCCAGAATTCAGGGCCACTTACCACTGACCCACCGAGGCAGTCATATTTTGCTATTAGCGATAAGGCCTCGAATTGTTGCACTAACTTTTCTATGCACAGGGTTTTCTAGAACTAGAGTAAGTACCAAGCCGGTAGGTTATTAAGGCTATTATAATGAGCATTTGAACCATTTTACTACGGGGTCAACCCGGAATTCAAGAAAAAGGTCAGCTGTTTCATACATTTTTTTTATTCCTACTTAGTGCACCAGTTTTGGATAACCTTGTATTGTATTGGTGTGAAGGACTAAGAAAGAACTATATATCTATAGTCTGTTCCATTAGCGCTGAGAAGTACGCTAGAGTACTTCGAGTCGGAATTGGCCCATACGGTACGACTCTGGTCAAAATATGTTGGCAACCCTTGCTCCTCTACCAAGAAACGTGGCAACTACGTTATTGACACGAAAGCGATACATTTTGAATAGAAAACGATACTTTTGTTTTCATTTCTCCAAGACGAGTGCTAAGATAATACTGTCGATGGTTCTCAGCGCTAATGAAACAGACTATATATAGCAATAATATCAACTGAGAAAACCACGGAAAAAAAAAGTCTTTTAAATTATTCAACTAAAAGTTAGGCTATGTTGCGAAACCAAAATAAATCAAATACCTGGGAAATACATTTTGGGTATTTAACATAATGAGAATTCAACTTTTTGTACCGAATTTGCCATTAATAAAATATAACAACATGGTTTCATACTCACGTCTTCCATACAACCGCGAAAATTTTCCATGTGCCCCAAGAATAGCTCCGAAAAGTGTCCTTGTCCTCCCAGAAATATTCCAAAATGTATGTTTAGTTCAAAGAATCTGCCTGGAAGCCGCTTTTTGACTACTGTGTCATCAACCTGAAAATGATTTAATTATACCATTAGAAAAAAAAATGAGCTGTCTGTAAAGTCGGTTCAGGGACGATAATAGGCTATTTTACTATGAACGAGAAAAAATCTGTAAATGTATTTTTGAGATAGCTTAAGCAAAAAGCAATCGGAAAATGTAACCTTTTAGAGCATAAAACAACAAAATAAATTTTAAAAATCAATACAAAATATTCCGTCTTTTTAATCTGTGCATAAAACAGTCGCCGCTACGTTATGACGTCATCCGGCTATGTAAACATTGAATAGTTTGTCCGGTGTTTGTACACTAGTATTCCAGAAACAGCACACGAACGGTAACTCATTATTAACCATTTATAATAACTCATTTTCAACATAAATCTCAAACTTACAAACAAAGACACTATCGTGAAAAATATTTACGTGCATTGTTTACATAGCATAGTGACGTGATTCATGACACAGAGTAAAATAATGACATCCATCGTTTTACGTAAATTACGCGCGAATATTTGAAATTGTAAAATTAAAATGCATTTCTAAAACACTTAACGATTAAAAAAATATTTTTTGTATTTTTTTAGTGGTTTATTAGACCAACAGGATCTAACTGAGATGCTTTTCAAAACTGACTGTAATACCCTATTTTACTTGGTAACGTCATAAGAAAACATTGTTGAATCAACAACTGAAACAAGCCGAACGCTTAGGCTGATTGTGCCTCTCTATCGCTTGTCCCATCTTCTCGCTTACACATTCGGCTCTGGCGGAACGTGATACCTTTTCGTGCGTGCAGCGTTTTTAAATTTACAAGACGTTAAAAAATTGAATTTGAAAGTATTTGTGTAAACCACTAAGTCTTGACCATACTGGCGTTGCTAGTTGCGTACGAAGAGGAAAATATCCTCGTAGGTAAATTAAATAACCAGTTGCGAACATTGGTTGCGTACGCGGCCGAAATCCTTTAAACTGAGACGTTAAGGCCATAACATCAGAAGACAGCGCTACAGCACTACGCCGGACGAGTTGTAGTGAGACAGAAACTTGAAATATTTGAGACCTAACACTTTAAGTTAAGATTGAAGAGACGGAGGGGGTTCTCAATTCGACGCGTATACATTTTTTTATGTATAACAACGCATAACTTTTTACATAGTAGTCCGATTTTGATATTTTTTTTATTGAAAACAGTATACTTCGAAATCGGTCCCATTTAAATTTTATCTAAATCGGCTGAGCCATTTTTGATAAATTAACAATAATGTGAAAAATGTTATGATTTTATTTTGAGTGCTTTCCATACTAGATTTTATCTCAAAGAGTTATCTTTGTGATAAGCATGTCAAAAATCTGAAGCGAACGCAGGATTTGAACTCTCCCCTTCATAATAAAATCATAACATTGATTTAGCAGTGCGCCATCTCTCGTCAATCTTTAGAAGTTCTAATAACTTTTAGTTGAGTGATAACCTGTCTAATACGCATTGAAAAGTGTTTCAATGCTAATACGGGTATCACAGGTGTTGCCGCCAACGGTATAAGTTGATGGTAATATTAGCACTGCAAAAATTTGACGCTTTTACGCGGGCTGGCTCAGTTGGTTAGAGCGTCGGGCTTATAGTATTATACTTACGGGATAGTTTTATTAATAGTTTAATTCGATACACACTCAATTTTTAATTTAAATATCTAATAAATACGAATTATGGACCAATAATTGCATAATAATTATGCGCGACGTCGCACGCGCTTAACCGTAATATTCCTTCCTTCCTAATTCCCGTGTCCCCACCCCTGCTCCCCGCGTGGTATATAAAAGCGCGATTGGCTAGCCGGCCATTGTAAATTGAGCTCTCGCTACATAGGCTTACTTCTGAAGCGCGGCTCAAAAAATACTGGTTCCGAAACAATTATGATTAATAAGTGCTGGTTGTTTGTTTTGGCAATACACTGTATGCTTAGTTAAGGTATTTTGTCATTTTAAGCCTTAAAGTTTTATGCATTACAGTGTTTGTTAGATTGTATTATCTCAGCGTAGGGAATAGGTAGGCGAAAAAAATCGGTACAGGTGGATAGAAGAGACAAAAACAAATCGTTTGAGCACTGTTCCTGCAAGACACTGTAACTTGACTTACAGTGTATTGTAATCACACGGTGGTGTTAAGTAGGTACCTTTAATACGTTTGTATAGCCATATTATGTTTGTATTTATACAAACATAATGAGGTTATAACCTCAAACTTCTCATTTGTCCCACCCACCTCGTCTTATATGTAGTCACTGGTGACTCTCGATTTGAGTCACAACCAATTTTAAAGCTAATTTTAGATGACAGACGAGGATAAGACAGAAGGCCTTGAGGAGTAAGCACTGTACAGAAATCATATTGAGTACACATACATTGGAATATGGTTAAATTAGCTCATAGATTAATACCGTTAAGGCAATTATGAAGTACCAACTTGGCCGTACAAAAACTTTAAATATTATCCAATTTGAGTGTTTTCTTTTTCATGTAATCAGCACTTCAATAGCTAGGTTTATACATCTTTATTTTTACAGTTTTTTAATGACCTTGTCTTTTTCGGAAATTTGAAGCCTCTATTTCCAGTAAGAAGGTTCACATCTCTGATCATTTTACCTTCCTGCTTTTTGTCCTTTTTGAATTTGGACAGCCCAGATAGCTCAATGCTAGTTTGTGAAACCCTTCGAAATTATGTAAGTTCGGGTGTACGTGCATCTTTTTCTAACACCTTTTAAATTTCATATTTAAAATGGGACAAAGAGATGTACATATTTTAGTACGGTTTCTATTACTGTTATGTATTCTAAGGTGGCGAGCATCTAACTTAAAATAAAATAAATGTGCAAACTAAGAAATGGTCTATATTTTTTGGAGTTGTACTTCTGATTTTTTTATTCTACATTTTATCTTGGAAATGACTCTTTGATAAACAAGCAATTACAATTAGAGGCAAATGACATGTATCAAGACATAATATGGAAAATGGTTCCTGTGTTATTTATAGGAAAGATATTTTATGATAAGTTTGTACCGACTGGCTAGCTCTGCTGTCAGAGTTTCTAAGTAGCCTGAACCTGCCTCTGATGTGATATTTTTATGACTTGTAGTTCACTGTACACAAGCGACGCGGCACATCTCTTTAACTGAATCTTCAAAGGGCTACGAGTATATCTCAACTAGCTCTTGACCAATTTGATTTATACTCGCAAATCCTGTTATGATTTACATAAATACTAAACGATCTTGCCAAATATTATCGAAATCGGCTGATAAATAGCGCGACATCAAATTTCCTCCTATTTTGAGGGACTGTGACTCCCCAACCAAAAAAAACGCTGATGACAAAAAAAGAATTGGAACATGAGTACCAATTTACGTGGATGTACTGTGTAGGAAAACTAACCTTTTCCTACGTTTTTCAATTGAAACCTCGTTTAAATATTTATCATCTTTGATTCGTTATACGAATCTGAGTCTTTCAGCTTGTAATTCTATTTTTCTCACTGACACAGTCAGTCTAGAGTCAAACTTTGGTCCAAGATGGATCGTTTTTTCTTTATTTCTTTTTCAGGGCAAGTGCCTACGCTAGCCCCCCTCACGACCTCTAAAGTCGGCATGGTCCGAAAACGCGGCATACATGATCCGCTTGAACTTGCTTCTAAAATATACCCTTTCCAGATTTTTGACGCGCCGTCATCGTAGCCCGAACTACTGGTACTGCTCGCGAGAACGCCTGCGAGGCAGCGATTTGTTGAAACTTGGCGCGGGGGCCTTCGCCCGTCTCTGATGAAGCCTCCGCCTGACAAAGAAGCAGTGGTGCTTCGAGAGCTTCGGCAGCCGTGAAAAGCTCTCCCGCTGTGTATTCCGTAATTTTAACTACTTCAACGCGAAACTCGGTGCTATCGTGAACTTTAAGCCTAACCTAGAGTGAGTCCAGTATATCTTTGACCGTGTGTTTTAATAACGTCCCTCTGTGTGTTTTTATAAACTCTCTATCAACTGTATGAAGTGCTTGTTTCCTTGATAGCGGCTAGTCTGGGCAGGTCTCGGACAAGCATTTCATTACAACTGTACTGTAGAGGAAAATATAATTCCGGACAGAGTCAAAGAGAGTTAATGTGGAGACCTCTGTCACTTCCTTCGCTTCGGTCACTTATTGTACCAATATTTTAGTTTAGGAAAACAGCAACTTCATCATTGAACAAGCGTAAGCAAAGATCTCCATTTTAGACACGGCGATTAAGCTTTCCTCTGTCCAGATGTTGGTTTCCTCTACAGATCGCATTTTTCAACGGATTTCGACCAATGTTGTTTACACAGTTTTATATGTATTAGCAGATTTTTTGTCGTCGGTTTATCTCGACAGACGGTGTTTTCCTCAAAAAATATAAATTGATTATAATTTATTAAATTAGAAAAAATCAAGACTAATGAAAAATAAATAAATATTTTGGGACATCTTACACACGGCTTCTGATCCCAAACTAAGCAAAGCTTGTGATATGGCTGCCAGAGACTGATATACTACATATACTTATTTTTAAATACTTATATAGATAGTAACTAAATAACACCCAGACACAGACAAACACTTCTGTTCAATAACATAAATATTTGCCCTGGGTGGGGATCGAACCCACGCCTCTTCGATCCAGAAGTTATGGCCACCGAGACAGTCAAAAAGATTGTTTTGTATATAAATCCTTACAAGGTTTGCGAGAATAAATCAATTCAGACAAGAGTGAGTTGAGATATAGGCTTATAAATGTTCAGTTAAAGAGATTTGTCGCGCTATCATCTGTTTGGAGAACTACCAGTTGGAGGTGGTAAATTACCTTCATAGTAAGATTGGCTTCTCTGCGTACAATGTTGACATGATGCCACTGGGTGTCATTTAAGGTGCCTTTTGAAGAGAACAATTCACTCTCCCCAGCACCAAGGTTGATGTTAAGCTTTAATCTTCCTTTTTCAAGGCGAATCTGGAATAATGTAATTAGTAAACTAAAATTATTACTATCCATTTCATATACTATATTTTTTTTTTTTTTTTAGTTCAATCTCTAAGGTTTATTTACTATCACAAAAAAACTTATAAAACATCAAAACTTAATTCTAAAAACTATAACTATTAAAATTAACCTACTTAAAATAAAAACTAATACTAAATACTAAAACTTATATTACTAAAATAAAACTAATCTAAAAAAAAATTTAAAAATATATATATTATCTTACACATAGTATCTGACCCCAAACTAAGCAAAGCTTGTAATATGGCTGCCAGAGAATGATATACTACTTAAACATAGATGATATCTAAATAACACCCAGACACAGGGCAAAAACCTCACATAAATTCAAACAAACAACAAACAATAACACTTTATTAGACAACCACATTACATAAAAAACAAATTACAGGGACAAAACAGTACAATTTATAGGTTTCTAACTGGCGGCTTTAAGCGATTTCTTCCAGGCAACCAATTCTTGCCCTGGGTGGGAATCAAACCCCCGCCTCTTTGATCCAGAAGTCAGGGTCACTAACCAGTGAGCCATTGTAGCAGTCAAACTATATGTATGTACCTACTAGGTGACACAGCAAAGGATTTGGCATTTAAATAAAAAAGGACTTCATATTGTAAATAAATATTATGAGATATTTTAAACACATTCTCTGATCCCAAACTAAGCAGAGCTTATGAAAACTACATGTAGGTACATGTTTTTAAATACATACTTAACCCGGCGAGGTTGTAGTACAAAAGGTGTAAGTCGAGGATGAGGAGGGCCATAATGACCCTGTACTCAAAAAAATCGTATAATCAATTGTGATATATTTTAACATAGCACAATCACTAGCTGCGCCCTGCGGTTTCACCCGCGCAGCTCATGATTGTGTTGGGTACAATACTGAGTAAAATGTCTTTTTGGCAATTTAACAATTAGGTAGGTATATCTGAAAAGCCGTGGTGGTCTAGGTGAAGTGACACCCGCCTTACAATCGTGAGGTCGTGGGTTCATATCCCGGTCCCGTACCAATGAGCTCTTTGGAATTTATATACAGAATTTCACACCACTGGCATTTCAGTGAAGGAAAACATCGTGATGCAACCTGCATAAGTTAGTAGAAGAAACTCGATGGCGTATGTGAATCCACCAACCTGCACTGGGTCAGCGTGATGGATAAGGCCCAATCACCCTTAGCGGGTAGGCCTACGTCTTGCAGTGGACTATTTAAAGGCTGATACAATACAGAACAGTAATATCTCACACTGATAAGGCGCGTCATATTATTGTTTAGTGCAGGTATCACCCTTCATGGGTAGGCCTACGTCAAGCAGTGGACTATTAAAAAAAAGGCTAGTACAGTAGGTAACTATAATTAAATATCAATTTTTCTCATGTTAATTTCAAGCTATTTTCATCTGTAACCACGAAATGTGGAAAGACAATGAAGCAGGTTGAAGTTGGCGCAGCAGCGTTTTGGTGCTTCCTACCATAAGGAGCAACTTATGTAGCAAGCGTGGGGGATCGAGACTATGTAAAAGCTCTACAGGTTCAGCTTTGTCTCCAGCACCTGATCAACAGATTCTTTGATTTTAGGTATCTGTATACATAATGAAAGAACAGATGGTTACATTTCCTAGATTTCCTCACTAAATGGTAATTTTTAAAACAAATAAAGTGCATTTGAAAAAAAACCACATACATTTACAGTAAATCCATTGTCTTCCGGAATACATCTGCACTATTTGGACTTACCTAATGATTGAAATCTATCAAGAGGTTAATGAGTCATGAGGGATATACTCGATCATGATACACATCCATTTTTCTTTTCTGGTTGGAGGAAAAGATCCAGGCGGCCAGAATCCATCGATACAATATTACTATGCTGAGATTCTGAATTTCAAGCCAAATTCACCCATTCCTCCATGATATTGTCAAAATGATAATGATCACCATGGTGTGTAATAATTCTATGTCGCCATGTATGAAGGATGTAATTCTTGAATGAGAATCTCAACCACGTTTTTGCAATTTGATACTATGATGTGACGCCTGGTTAGGACTCAATATGGCCACCATTACATACATAGTTTATTTTTCACCAAAAATGGCACACCCGATTTCAATCATAGTTACAAAATTCTAATAATTCACTCGAATCTATGTATATCATTTTTTGATAATAATGATTTTTCAAATACGAGTGATGAACTGAATGAAAACACAAACCACAACATTATTTAGGTATATCAATCGTGCTTAGGAACCGCTCAAGTATTCTGACTTCCCCTCCCCCCTGTGTAACGGGCTATAACGTTTTTCTGTAATTGCCCCCCCCCCCCCCCCCCCCCGTTCTCTAAACGTTTTTTTAAAACTCTCTTTGGCAATAAAATTAGAAAATAATCCCACATCCTCCTCTGTAACGCTTCGTAACGTTTAACAAGACTCCCCCTCCCCCCAAATTGCGTTATGTAATACTTGAACTGTCCCTTATCAAATGTAACTATGAAAAGTACCTATGATGTAGCAAACAAAAAAGAACAACAAAATCGGTTCATAATTGTCCAAATAATCGCGTAACTCACTTACACAATAAACTTGTCCCTGAATTAAAAAACTTCTTTTTTTAATTCGGTTAAAAAGCATTGGTATGCATCATGCACTCATGCATAATGACAATGTAAGTTCCACAATTTCTTAGATAAATGAATGCCCACTATTAAACCAATTATTTTGACACTACCTACGTACCAAAGAAATATGGATACATATTATAAAAAAGTGAGAGCGGAAGAGTGACAAAAAAGCTGTGGCCGCCTCCTGTATTTTCTTAAATCATTGGTTTCAATAAATCTGGATTTCAAATATGTCAACACGTCATTTTCACAGAACAATTATTTTGTCAAAATGTTGATGAATCAATCAAATACACTAAAAAGTTTCAATTCCAGTCGAATATATTTTTTTTCAATGAAACAATATACTTTTAGTGGTTAAAACTCACAGAAACAGTTTGTGATAACATAAAAATATAGAATTGGAGAAATTATTACATTGGAGCTGATCGAGCTTAGCTAGATGCCACTGAGTATTCATCATCACATAATTAGTTCATATTTTAGTACATTTTGTAAGCATCACAATGTATGAATTATGCGAGTCTAAGCTTTTGTAGATGAAAGTGTAGGTAACTACTGATAGTGAAACATCAACTACATAAGAATAACTTAGACTTCAGCTGAAGGAAGCTCTCTAGACATTAATTTTTCTTCTTGGATGCTACATGAATTGACCGACTCTCGGACTTCACTTTAGCAAAGTTTAATGTTATCAGAGCTGTACAATGAATTTATTTTTTTCTGACGCTTTCTCGAGCTTGTATTATTTATAGAATGCATAAATTATTTTTTATCATCTTACTAAAATGTCACTATCCAGTAGTGGACCAAGGATGGTAAAAGAGTTTTCTGAACGTTTTTAGCTAAGTATCTATAATCCACCTGTCTATCACAAAATTTTGGAGAAAAAACGCCTAGAAGCTTTATAGCAGCTTTGGTATACCAAATCTTCATTGTACATCGCCAGCCATGAGCCATCAAACCTTCAGCAAGACCATTGTGTAGTAGTAGGAGTCATATTCTTGATATATGATAGTTACTACAATTGAAGGTGATAAAATTTGCCAAAAAAAAATAAAAAAATTTGGTCATAATCCAGATAATAAAAATGTCAATTTTAAAGTCGTAAGTACCCAAGGTATTACCGGTGATATAAAAAATAAATCAGGTTTTTTTCTCAAATAATGATATTTTTTATTTGCTTTTTTATAAATACCAAATGATCAAGTTCTGACCTATTGAAATAAAACAAAAAAGTGGCCAAAAACTAGTTAAATAAAAATTATTATGTAATATCTACGGGTATGTCATTATTTTCAAAACACTGTTTTTCAATATAAGAAAAATAGTAGGATATAGCTACAAACTGATAGTCTGCCTTACTAAAAAAGATAATATCAATAAGTATGTGATTAGCCTCTTAATTCAGACATAAATCTTTTAAAAAAGCAGATGATTTTTCGCAATGTATCACCGGTGATACCCTTAGGAGGATATAGTATAAAATGTGTGAAAACCATGTTAATTTCCACAGTAAAATGGTTGCTTTGATTTACTACCTAACTGCATATACAATCAACTACTGTCTTTTTGGCTAGATTATAATAATAATTTACCAAAATTATCAAATATTAAGAAAAAATGTTCACAAATATGTGACACAAGAGCGCTATGCAGCATATGAGGAATAGTCAAGGTGACCCTGTGCAGTGTTTGTACCCTCGCCTACCTCCCAAACCAGGAGATTTACTATCAAATGGTGCTTTGTATATTACCTACAGCTACTATGGCTTTCAGCAACATGTGACCACAGAATAAAAATCTGTGAATAAAACAAAGTGAACAGAATCATAGTGAACTTTCCACATCCTCGCCAGGTTAATTAAATCATAACATCCACACACAAAGCAACATCACAAAAATTCTTGCTCTGGGTGGGAATCTGACCCACATCTTTTTGACCCAGAAGTCAGGGTCACTAACCACTGAGGCACTGCGGCATTCAATCGCCATCATACAATATGTGTTACATTTTGTAAATAAAAATGTACATTAAATTAATTGTAACGGTGTTAAGGTTTTGGGAATTGGTTATCATTTTTGTACCGGCCTTTTTTAAGTCTACTTCAAGACGTAGGCTTACCCATGAGGGTGATTGGACTTTATCCACCATTCTGGCCCAGTGTGGGTTAGAGTTTTCTGATACATTATTAAGATACTATATGTATTTAGATAAACCATTCAATATCAAAAATGGTCCTTACCATGCAGTAGTCAGTTTTTCCAGCAGCAAGTAGCAGTAAAGCATCAGATAGATGCGTTCGAAATCGAAAATTAATATCAGTTACTCCTTTGGCTTCTTGAAGTGGGTATGATATGTAACTGGCGCCGTAGAATGAGGCTAGAAAAAAATGAAAATTATTAATAACTGAGAAAATTCTATAACTCTAATTTGCTTATTCAATAACTTATTTGTAAAACTAACATCATATGAATAAGAATAGCTTGATGTGTTGTTTTGGAAAATAATCTAAAAAGTACTTATACTTCCAATATTTCTTAAGTTCATTGTCATCAGAGGCTATGCCGTAAATGGTACAGTAGGTTCTGTTTACAGTTCATTAGGAATTTCACCTTATGTTGTAGTTTTTACATAGATTATATCAGAATGTAAACAAAACGCGACTTCTTTAATGAAGCTCACAAGTTTACTCACCTTTGTCGAAAGCAAGTACACAGGAAACTAAGGATAGTACTAGGATCAGTTCCATGTTGCATTAGGAACGGAAATAAAGGCAGAAGGTTCAATAGCAACAGCTTCAGTTCAGCACATAATACCGGACTTTATAATAAGACCGAAGCAAATAAAATTATATCATCAACTTGAATCCTGCAAGCATTTCACAGATTGACAGGCGTGGCGTCTCGGACGGTCAAGCGGAGCTGTTCATACTCTTCGTTATCCAGTTACAGATTGCGAAACTAGAAAACACTCACTACTTATTTATTATTCAGTTCAGTTTATATAATAGTGTTCATGAAAATAATAAATTCCGAGGATTACTTTGTTAAAAACTTCAATAAAAGCAAACGATCACACAACACAACAGTGTTGCCATGTCTGATTCTTCTTACAGGGAGTATAGCGTGCTTATAACAGAGTATCAGTGGAAAAGAGACGAGTGGAGGTCACACAAATTTATTAGATTTTTCAGAACATTTAAAAAAACACTTTTCACAATTAGAGTTGTCAATACCGAATCAACAACGGTATCTAAGCAACAGCCATAGTCATCTTCTGTGCTTGACACAAGTAGGTGCTATAACCAAATAGGTTCTAACTGATGTCATCTTAACACTTTCCCTCATCAGTTGGAAAGACTCCGCAGCCCCAGTTCAGCTCTCAGTTTATTAAGGGTTGGCTTCGGAACTGCTTTGGTCATTAGATCAGCTAATTGGTCACAGGAACTAGTTTTCTGAACATCAATTAAACCTTCCTGTACAGTCTCGCGAACAAAGAAGTGTCGCACTCTAATGTGTTTAGTCCGTTTATGGAACTCTGGGTTGTGTGAAAGCCGTATGGCAGCTTCATTATCCACCTTCAGCGTGGGTATACCATCTAGCATAATGAGTTGGCTGAAAACTCGTTGAAGCCATACCAGCTCACGTGCGCCTTCACTTGCTGCAACAATTTCAGCCTCTGTTGTTGAAATTGCTACGGATGCTTGACGTTGACTCAGCCAAGAAACGACTCCTCCGGCAAACAAACATGCTACCCCTGTCGTAGAGCGTCCCGTTTGTTCGTCTCCTGCGTGGTCAGCATCACTATATCCCTCTATTATACCTTTAGTACATTCTGAGGTATATGTGATTCCATAATCAACCGTCCCTTTTAGGTAGCGAAATATCCGCTTTACTCTTAGCCAATCAATTTGGGTTGGATTCTCTAACTTTCGTGATACCACCCCAACAGCATATGCTATATCAGGCCGCGTGCCTGTCATGAGATAAGCCAATGCTCCAACAGCCTCTCTATAGGGAAACCTTTGTCCAGGGTGTTCAACTTTCCCTGTTTCTGAAGTCTTCTCTATAGGCGTCGATACCGGATTGCATTCAGCCATTCCAAATCGCTCTAGAATCTTCCTGGTGTAAGATTGCTGTGTTATGGTTATCGAACCATCTGATAACTGGGCAATTTCTAAGCCCAAGTAATAAGATGCTGGCTTGCTTGTTATTTTTATTTGCTCTCCCAATTCCTCTAAGAATTGATTAGCTAGCTCTTTATCTGAAGTGGCTACAAGCCCGTCGTCCACGTACAGAGCTATAATTATTTTCTTTTCTCCCACTTTCTTTGTGAAAAGACAGCAGTCTGCCGCATTTTGTTCAAACCCCTTCTCTAGCAAAATATCCTCGAAACACGAGTTCCAGCAACGAGGCGCTTGCTTTAGGCCATATAGGCTCCTTTGGAGTCGACAGACATTTGAAGTTCCATCGCTAAATCCATCTGGCTGCTTCATATAGATCTCTTCCTTGAGTTTGCCATTAAGGAAAGCGGTCGAAACGTCAAATTGTGTCAAATGCAGTTTCTCCTTGGCGCTGACACTTAATAAAGCTCTAATAGTAGCCATTCGGGCAACTGGACTGTAGGTTTGTTCATAATCTACGCCTTTACGTTGTTTAAAGCCTTTTACCACTAATCTTGCTTTATATTTGTCAATAGTACCATCTGGGTTTCTTTTTATCCTAAATACCCACTTGCATGGTAATGCCTTTCTATTGCACGGAAGTTCACAAAGTTTCCAAACTTTGTTTTCAGCTAGGGATTTCATTTCATTTTCCATAGCTTTTTGCCATTCGGCACTATCTTCTCTCTCAGTAGCCTCTTTATACGTTTCAGGAAAATTTTCAACCCCCACATAGCAGACAAAGTCTTCCAGCTTCTTAGGACGTCCGATATTTGCTCTGTCTCTCAGGTTGTATCGAGTCTCCGTTAAGGGCTCAACTACTTCCATTTCTTCATTAGCGTCGGTAAATTCATCTTCATCCTCAGTTAAAATGCTAGGACCATTCTTCTGAGACTGGTTATCAACTTGGTCTCTTTCTATGATAGGAAGATTTTCCTGAGCTACTTCATCATGAGCTTGATCTTCAGATACATCTCCCTCTAGATCAAGTTCATCATTTTGTTCGGTATTTTCAGGTTCTTGCTCTTGCATGAGAACACGTCTGCTACTATCGTCTTCTGGAGCTCCCTCTGACAAAACAGGGATACTGGTGGAAATCTTAAATTCAACATCAGTCTCGAATGTTATGTCTCTTGACCTAATTGTCTTTTTTCCATCCCATATACGATAACCATCATCATTCTCATAGCCTATCAGCAATCCTTTAATAGCTTTTTTCTCCATTTTCTTACGGTTTTGTTTTGGAACATGTGCGTAGCATTCACTCCCTATAATCTTTAAATGACTTATCTTGGGCTTCTTTCCGTGCCACAACTCATAAGGTACTTTTGCATCCTCTCTGGTAGGACCGGTTCTATTCAGTACATAGGCAGCAGTATTAATGAGCTCAGCCCATAGCACTTGCGGCATCTGCCCTCTTGTGTACATCATTGACCGTGCAGCCTCTACAAGTGTTCGGTTTTCTCGCTCACTACAGCCATTTTGTTCTGGCGTGTAAGGCATTGTCAGTCGGTGCTGAATACCATGCTTTTGTAAAATGTTTCGGACGGCTTCGTTATCGAACTCTCCACCATTGTCACTAAGCAATGTCTTCACTGTATGCCCAGTTGTTTTTACTTCCTGGAGCATTTGAAGTAGCTTATCCTTTACTTCTGACTTGTGTCTGATAAAGTAGACGAAACGAAAGCTCGAATAATCGTCCTTAAACAATACAAAGTACTTGTACTTCGAGATGCTGTCTGCAAATGGTCCACATACGTCGGTATGTATTAGTTGCCCTGGCATCGTAGCTCTTTGTCTTGTTCCAAACTTCTGACGATGAGATTTTCCGTAAATGCAACCTTCGCATTTCGTACTGTCTGGTTTCAAAACAATTCCAAGCTCTCTTTTAACCACATCACGAACATGCTGTTTGTCTTGATGTGCGAATCTTTCGTGATAGAGCTGAAGAAGATTTGATCCAGTCACAGCGTTAATCTCAATCGAATTGAGATTTCTTGCTAGCATAATTGTTTTCATCTCAAGTTTATAGAGTCCACCATACGGAACCCTCTTGCCAACAACTTTAGTCGTGCCATCGATATCTAATTTACACTCTCTAGTTGTTGATGTGAAGATGCTTTTCTGCATTCTATCTTGTGCAGCCAATGTTGAAAATAGATTTTTCGTCAATGATGGTACTAACCACACATTTTGGAGTGTTATCTGCTCTCTTTTACCATTGACATTTGATTCTACCACAACAACACCCTTTCCTATTGCTGGGATTGTGGTTCCATCTGCAGTTGTCACTGTATGATCCGAATCAAATTCATGAAATTCATTAAAGAAGTCACTCCTCACAGCAATATGCGTTGTTGCTCCATTGTCAACAAACCAACTCTCTCTATCTTGAGTTTGTCCATTCGAGCATGCATTTACCATCAGCGAAATCTGTTGCACTTGTTTGGACGTTGAGCCAGGTGATGATGTGCCTGGAGTAGACTTAGGTGGCCTCCCATCCTTAATCCACTTCTTACACTTGCGAACTCTGTGTCCTTTTCCCGAACAGTAGTTGCATGTCAGCTGCTCGTCCATATTCTGCTTGACAGGTGAAGTCACTAGCGTCTCTTCCTTGGTGCTCTCTTGACTTCCTAAATCTCTCTCAAATGTGCAAAGGTGACTAGTCAAGCTGTCTATGGTTCTTTCAGCTTGCTTTAGCATCAACCAACTTGACTTGAAGTTAAAGAACCTGTCATCCAGTGTGTCTAAGACCTTACAAATCAGGAACATCTCCGGAAGCTTAGCAGTTATGTCAATCTTAGAAACCTCAACTTTTATGTCATTCCAGATGTTTTTCAGTCTTGAAATATGTGTAGGAATGTCATCCACCTTATTATGTTTTAGTCCGAAAAATTCTAGACATAAATTATAAGCTCTGTCATCCGTTTGTCCATCAAATAGTCTATGTAACTCCAACCAGACTTCTCGTGCAGTTCTATATCTCATCACCTTCTTTAGTGTGTCCTCTGACATATTTGTTGTAAGCATAAGCAAAGCGCCAGATTCAGTCTTTCTATAACTAGCCATCGCTTTGTTGTAGTTGCTAATCTCGGCATCACCTGCTCCTTCGACAAGTATTGGCTTCTGGAGTTTACCTTCTACTGCTTCTGTGGCCCCTTCTGTGCCTTCAAGCATGACGGTAACCTTATATTTCCAGGTCGACCAATTTTCTTTGCCTTGCAATTTACCTATGTCAATCTTGGTACTGAAATCCATTTTGATCTGAGGAACCTCTCTTCTTTTTCTCTACTGGAGTACAAAAAACTCGTAGCCCATAACCTCTTACAGGGAGTATAGCGTGCTTATAACAGAGTATCAGTGGAAAAGAGACGAGTGGAGGTCACACAAATTTATTAGATTTTTCAGAACATTTAAAAAAACACTTTTCACAATTAGAGTTGTCAATACCGAATCAACAACGGTATCTAAGAAACAGCCATAGTCATCTTCTGTGCTTGACACAAGTAGGTGCTATAACCAAATAGGTTCTAACTGATGTCATCTTAACAATTCTTGCTCCATTTTCCTTTTGATTCCTAAAAAAGATCTTGCAAAATGGGATGTCCTTAATTACAGAATTAATAAATGAAATAATAATAATAATAAATCATCCAGTAGTTCACTACAAAAGCCCATTATTTTTTTATTGATTACTCATAATAGGTTTCGTTGTACCATCATCCTGCATCATCCTACTAATGTTATAAACGCGAAAGTTTGTGAGTTTGTGAGGATGGATGGATGGATGGATGTTTGTTGCTCTTTCACGCAAAAACTACTGAACGGATTGAGATGAAACTTTGCAATAATATAGCTTGTATCAGAATAACACATAGGCTATAAATTATAATGATATATTGCGTATGCGGGCGAAACCGCGGGTAAAAACTAGTATACTATAAATAAAGTATCTAAATAAAATATATATTAGGGGACATCTTACACATAGTCTCTGACCCCAAACTAAGCCTAGCTTGTGATATGGCTGCCAGAGAATGATATACTACTTAAACATAGATGATATCTAAATAACACCCAGACACAGGGCAAACACCTCACATAAATTCTTGCCCTGGGTGGGAATCAAACCCACGCCTCTTTGATCTAGAAGTCAGGGTCCCTAACCAGTGAGCCATTATTGCGTCAAAAATCAAAATATCATGCGGGCGAAGCCGCGGGTAAAAACTAGTCCTTCAATATTTCGCGAATTCAACATTATGAGCGGGAGCGATCCCAACTATTAGTACGTAGGTAGTATTGTACTTATTATCATTATCTTCTTTGCAATTAGCTAAATAATGTATTAATAGGAGCCTCTCAGTGTTGGCTTCGGCTCCACCAAGAAGCTTATATTGTAGGTATAAGCTTCTTGGGCTCCACTGATGCCCATCAAAAAACGTTTCGTTTACGGCAGTAACACGGGTAATTTATTTTTACTGTTCTAACAACTTTCAACTGCAGTAGTAACAACGATAATTCATTTACCGTTCTTACTACTGGTAGTAAGAATGGTAGTAACACTGGGAACAAATCCAAAGAACCGGGCCTGACCAGAGAGATGTATATAAAATTAGCAAAAATCAATGAAAAAGGAATCAAATGGAAATGGTGATATGACATTTAGATACTATGACATTAAACAGTTTAAAAACCGAAATAATAATCATGTAGGCGTCTCTGTCATATGTATGTATTAAAAATAGGCTAGAATTATACACGACAGTTTTGCTATTAAGAAAATACTTTTCGTGACGTCACGCGCGTGCCTAATAATTTTTAACTCATATACCAATTATCAGCTTTTAGAAAGTAGTTGCAATTTACTCCCATTTTTTGCGAATTCAAACGGCTCTCCGCGCCAAACACTAAGGAGCTCAGCTGACTGAATCCGGGGTTTTCTTGTACACTCTCATGACAACGAAATATCAGTGATCCTGCTATTAGAAAGTAGTTGCAACAATTTGCAGTTACTTCCCGGGCTATCAACAAAATTATGCTACACCCGCGAAAATTGCTAGATGCAGATTAGGTCTATGCTGGCAGCACTGTTTGTCTTCGCGACATAGATTATATAATGTAAAACCATGGATGTATTACATATGTATTTCTTACATCCTTGCTCTGTGCCATAGACAAAGTATAAATATACTAAGCGCCACAAAAATCGGCGGTTGGCACAGATATTTGTAAAAGCGGACGGGAAGTTTCTAAGCTCTATAATATGTCTAGTATGATAAAATATTACAAATTCATAAAATAAAATATATAATAAAATATTGTTATTGTTGTTATTCATATATTATTTATCAACCTTTACTCGCTAAGCCTTGCATATATTCTGTAAATAAACTTTTGCTTTAAAAAAATTAATTATTTATTTTAATTCTTAGTTACGCGAGCTTAATAAGTTTTCTTCAAGGTCGTTTCAATCGTGTATTGTGTTTTGAATCAGCAGCTTTTTGAGTTTAATCTGGATTTTTTTAAATATTGGTTTTTGCTCTTAGGTCTTTTGGCAGGTGGTTAAATATTCTTATTAGGAAGTATTCTGGTTCTCTTCTCAGAGCAAATAAAAAAAATCCAGAGGGAACGTCGTTGAACAGTCAAGTGAAGCCGGTTTTTTATACATGTGTGAGTGCGTCGCTGTTGCGCCGCCATAGTTTGACTGACAAGCCAAGGCGTAGTTTCATAGTTACCTGGATGTGTGTGTAATTTTCGGTACACGGCGAGACGTAGTTTTGGTTGGCTTCACTTGTTTGTTCACAACATTCTCTCTTGATTTTTTTATTTGTTCTGCTTCTAATATATATATGCTTGGAAGCGTCAGTATATTCTGTTGTATGAAGTGTGGTCAACAGCTGTTCTGTTGGCGGACGTAAGCGCAGAACACTGCGCAAAAGTCGAAATATAGGTGTGCGTGGGAGCCAGAGAAATGAGATGCCGGGGCACACCAACCCGCCAACTTCATGCCTCTTGCATGCTCCCTACACCCGTACTCAACACTACGACACGCAGCGTCGGAATTAAATAAATAAATAATAAAATAAATAAATTCTTTATTTGGCACAAAAACTTAGTTCTAAATAATGGAACGAAACTACCTACAGTAGTCAGAAAGACTGTGTCGCGGGTAGCATCGCTCACCTCGCGAATTGTGCACACATGCGCAATAATTAGCGAATCACGGCAAATTGTCATCTGCGGCTAACTCTTTTGAGTATAATTTTCTTTAGCTAACGTTTCATCCGCCGATTTGTGGGGTGCTTAGTATAGTAGATTTGTTGCTAAAATAATATTAATTATAACAGAAGAAGCAAGAAGGCGCGATGTGCATTATAAAAGCGTGAACAGAACGAAACTAATATCTTTTGTCTCTGTTTGCGTACATATTTTTACACACAGCCTAGACTTTGGTGCCAAATAAATATTTCGCGCCGAAAACTGCCTAAACTAAGAATGTGTTGATGTGACTTTATCATATTTAGACTTTAAATAGTAGTACAAACCTGCATAATAGGCTGTTAATCTATGATAATAGTAATAGAAGGCAGAGGCGGATTAAACATTAAGAGCGCTGTAAGCAAGCATTGCATCGACGCTCTTATATTAAAAATAACTCGTTACGATAGTTTGACCAAAGCTGCTGTGCTGCACCTTAAGAAAACGTGGTGAGTAGGGGGCCAAGAAAAAAAGAGCATGAGTTAACGATTTACAATATCTTATAATTTCGATCTACGTTTCACATGACGGCTGTCAAAACTTAAAAGTTTATCTCCGTAACGAGAGATTTTAGACCATTAATGTGGCGGTGCGCAGGCGGGCCTGCGCGTCCCCGCCTCTCACGTCACCTTCACCCCCGCGATCACGGATTAGTTTTTATAAAAATAAGTATAATAATCGACTTAGCGATGAAATGTGATACTGGATTTCAATTTTGTGTGTTTTCTAGTACTTTTTTTATAAGGTCGAACTGCACATTTCACCATTTTAATATGTAAATATGAAAAAAATCCCTCGAGAAACGCACTCTCCTAGCTTACTCAGCTACGACTACAAGCGCTCGCGGCGGGAGCGTCGTTTTGTTCTCACCTGTGCCTACTGTTTCCACTTCGTTGTGTGCGCTCCATAGTTATTAATACTCTAAGACGCTCGCGCATATTAGTGGTGAGGCATTCTTTACGGCTCATGCCTCTTTTAAAATGTTAGTATTAATAGGGAAATTTTCGGGGATTAAATAGGGGAATATTCTTTCTTCTTTTAAGAGTTCGGTCTAGAGTCGTGTAGTTTCCGTCCACTAACTACCTACTACAACTTGATGACCCCCTTGCCCCTGCCCCACCCTGAGCCCATGGCTAGCTACGCCTATGCCCAGGGTTGTCATGGCTCCCATAACTTTGATTTTTTAGGTCCTTTATCAATTTCAATACTAACTTTTACTTATATATTTTTTTATTTACTTGATATTTCCGATATTTTAGATAAAAAATCTATTTAAAAGTAATAACAACCACTGATATTGTAATTCGGTAAAACTGAAAAATATGGTATTTTCGCGTAGTATAGTGGCATTACAATACAACAGCCATTCTCAAAGTGTGTTCCGCGGACCCCTAGGGTTCCGCAAAGCCTCTGTAGGGGTTCCACGAGAATACTGAATTAATGAGAAAAAATAAAAACAAAAATAAATTTCAGCGACTCAGAAAGGTTTAAGATCACATTTTAAGAATTTGGCCAATATTACTGGGCTGCACTTAATGGGGGCTTCTTTTGAGACATTTTACCGAACATTTTTTTTTGGTAATTTTAGGTCTCCGTCGAACATTTTGCTTTTCAAAAGGGTTCCGTCACAAAAAAAGTTTGAGAACCGCTGCAATACAACATGCTAGACACACTAAAATAATGGTACAAATAGTACAATTATACTACAACCCTGTTTGCGCCTGACTCCCGCCCCCACGCTGCTCCTTCGACCCCGCAATCTTAGAAGCAGGAACGTCCGATACTACTCATTTTGCAGTCGTATCTTTCCAACTTGAATCAGAGATCCGTTAAATTCATTTTTTATTATAAATGCAAGCAAATTGAGGTTGTAAGCAAAAATAATAGTTTTTATTGTGGACGTGGGTGGCGTAGTTACTTAATGGGGCAATTAATCTTATGCTATATTAAAAATAAATTTCTTTTTTTTTTACAATTCTGCGCGCCATTTTGTACCTTCGCGCCCCTACTCCACCATAATTACGCACTGTTAGTACCAAATAGAACATGGATTAAGCTTTAAAAACAATATTTTTTCGCACCTGTAATTGTTCTAGAAAAAAACACATCACTTGACAGTTTCGGCGCGAAATATTTGTCTGGATCCGACGTGCAGGCTATGTGATACGACAAAACGTGTACGCAAACAGAGACAAAATATATTAGTTTCGTCCTGTTCACACTTTCATTTTTGCACATCGCGCCATTCACTTTTTATTATTACTATTATGTGGGGAACCGGTCTATAACCCGCACCAGATAAGTCGGCGGATGAGAGGTTGGGTGTGTAACTCTGCGCAAAAGGCAAAATATAGGTATGGGAGCCAGAGAGATAGTTGCCGAGTTTTTGTCCCGATAGTATCAAATTCCAATACATATTCTAGTTTTGACAGCGCTCTGAGCCAGATTTCGCACACATTTTTGTGGTTGAGAATGAGGAATGTTCATATGTTTGTAAAATCACTTGTTACAGTAAAGCTTTTATAAATAAAAATACTCTATTTTTTGTTTTATTTAAAAATACCAAGTACTAATGATTTTACAAGCATTCAAAGTTCGCAAAAATTTGTTGCCCCGCTAAATTCTCTGAACCCCGGATGACGTCATTTTTCAACGCTCCGCACTCAGCAGTATCTGTGAGTAGGTCTCGCGCAGTGTTTTCTATTCTTTCATCGCTTCTAGCTATGTGAATTGGTTTAAAAATGGACGAAAGTTTCAATAAAAAACAATCGCATAACCTACCTACGAGTAAAATAAATAGACGTATGGTTTCTCATTATTTAGCAATAAATAATTATTTTTTGCCGTCGAAATGCGAAGCGTAATAATGCAAATAACTCTTTCGACCACTTGTAATACCTATCTGTTCTACATTGTTTTATTATTATTATTTATTTTTATTTTTAGCCGTTATTGTCCCACCAAAGCTCTCGATCGAGAATTATGGAAAAAGGGAAGGGAGGCCTTTGCCCTGCAGTGGGACAATAACGGCTAACATTGTTTTATTTATTTAAAATAGTTACCTTAACCTAACTTAATTTTTATCGTTATGTTAGGTATTCAAACCTTTTAATTTTTAGGGTTCCGTACCCAAAGGGTAAAAACGGGACACTATTGCTAAGACTCCGCTGTCCGTCTCCAGGCTGTACCTATCTCATGAACGGTTATAGCTAGAACGTTGAAATTTTCTCAGATGATGTATTTCTATTACTGCTATAATAACAAATACTAAAAACAGAAATAAACAAATATTTAAGGGGGGTCCCATTAACAAACCTGATTATTTAGCCCTTTTTCGATCGATATTAATAACGGTGACAGGTACCTAGATTAGATAAGATAAATGTTCACAGAATATTTAATTTAATAATTACTTCAAAAATAAGTAATGAAATAAAAATAAATATTTAAGGGGTCTTCCAAAACAAGAAACATTATTTTTTGCTTGATATTAATAACGACAACAGGAAGATGCTTGAAATGTGTACATAATATAACTTATTGTGTATTTCCTTCAATAAATCAATACCTAGTTAAATTAAAATAAAATGAATATTTACGGCGGGCTCCCATACAAAAAACGTGATTTTTTGGTGCGATACTAATAACGGCAACATTCACAGAATATCTAGTTGCATATATATTCACTTGAATAATAAATGATTAAAATATAATATATTAAGAGAGTGTATCGGTCTGGGTGTTTTTATATTACCTATGTATCTATTCACAATAAATTAAATAATATTAAGTAAGGTGTTAACATTTTTTGCTAATAACTTTTTCAGATCGGCAAGAGAATGCTACGGCGATGATACTACCTATGTATGCTATGTATAAAGTCCATTGGAACTAGGAAAAACAACTTTTCCGGTGTCTTGGTAGTAGTACTTGTACATTGTACACGTTATCCCACTGGTATCTCTGTGTTTGGCGCGGATTATACTACCTATACTTCGTTTATGGCCCAGATTAGGGTTAACTACATCCATGGTACCTGTTTGGGTACCTGTGCAATTTACACATAGACAAGTATTATCAAGAGTCACGCGCGAAATTCAAATATTTTTTGGTTATTTAGCATTTACAGATAAACTTCTCATTGTAAGTTCACAAAAACTGATTTAGCGGCTATGAATAGGTAGTTTTAACGAGGTATATATATCTAGAAACCAAAATGATGACCTGTTTATCCATAAGAGTCAACTAACTAAAATCTAAGGTGAAAATCAGTTGATGCACTATCGTGCATAAACTGACCACTTATTTGGCTTTAATGAGTATGTAACTCGTAAATGTTTCCTATTTATGGTCCCTAAATGAGTATTCGTAAACTTAAAATCAGTAGTTTATCTGTAAATGTCAATAAACTATTTTAAAGATATTTGTGAAAAAAACTCAAAAATATTTGAATTTAGCGCTCCGACCTAGACGTTCCATTGGACAATCCACGTTAATCTCTTATCTATGTCGCGAAGACTAACAGTGCTACCAGCTGAGTCCTGATAAGTTTAAATCTAGCTATTTTTCGCGAATGTAGTATTATGTTTTGCTCATAATTTCAGTAATCAAAAATATCTCCTTGTGGTTTATTTCATAAACAACTTTAAAATATTACTTCAATATTAGTTATAGTAAATTTGCATTATTTAATAAAAGAGTTTTAGTAAATATACCACAGTTCAAGAAATGGTTTTAGCTCCTAATAATAACAAACAGTTGCCACACTAGATATCTGCCGCTCGACCGCTCTTAAGAGCGGCCATTGACGAATTATTGTCTATGTTATAAGAGTGGCTTTCCTCTGGCTAGCTGTAACGTTAATTTTGTTTCTGTAAACGTTATATACAAAAAAGTATTTAAATTCAGTGCTTTCTGTTCATATTTGTTCCTGAATTTTTCGTAGGAACGATGCCAGGCGCAAATCACAACAATGCGGCTGCTAAAGTAAGTAAAAGCTTATATTACCACAGACGCCATGAGTGTATTTCGCCCTCTGCCTGCATTTATTACGATCGAAGGATTTTGGTATGAAATTAGTATCTGTTTTGTAAATCCGCAGTCATATATTTATCATATGTAGCAATATTTCCAAGAAAAACTTATTATACCCGTCTATATCTCCATAGTGAAACCACGTGCAACGTAAGGTCGAACAAATTTTAAAATCCTGGTGCTCGCGGTGCTTACGGGCCGAAAATAACCACTGTATATTGCTGAAATAATATACAAATCACAGGAGCCCAGGGTACACAGGATTGATTGATTGATTTAAACTAAGATTTTTTCGGATTAACATCAACCATCTCATAAACATAAATCATGAACATCTTAGATAAATATCTATTTGAGGGTAGTTGGAAAAAAGTGTTAAATGATTTTGATAATTATTATCATAATAATTGTTGCAATTGCATCATGCAAATTGAGTTTGGCTTTGTTAGGTAGGTATGCTTTAAATGTCACATGTACAAGCTGAATCAAACTTCATCTTGGCAGCTTTAATATTAAGGCAAGTGGTTGCGCAGTAGCATACATTCAAATGATATTAGCAGTGCAAGAGGGGATTTGCGCAGCTTGTAGCTAACTTCACATCTGCCAAGAAGTTTGATATAGCATAACTTTATACATATGCACAAGGAATACTGGGCAAGTACTGAGGGTTGTAAGCAGTCTATGGAAACTTTACCGGAATTAAATCCGTGATACTCCCGACGCCTGCTGAAACTTAAACGAGACAAACTCCGACTCATAGCCGGAGTAGTCACGGGACATTGCTCTCTAAACAAGCACCTGTTTAAAATTGGTGTTACAGACAGCCCTCTGTGCAGACGTTGCATGGCGGTAGAAGAAACAACCGGGCATATGCTGCTTGAATGCAGCAGTGTGGCGGAACAACGCAAGAAATTCCTCGAGGCCCCGAGGACACACCGGGAGGCCTGCGCCGGCGTTGGCGAGCTGCTTGACTTCCTGGAAGACACCGGGTGGCTGTACTAAAACGGGTCCATGAAGGGCTCAATTGTGGAAAAGGCACACAACAACAAGTAAGTAAGTAAGCATAACTTTATGCCATAGGTTGCATAGCACAAGTTGACAGGAATGAAGTTAGCTACAAGCTGCATAATATCCAATCGTGACTGAAGCTCACATAAAGCCATGCGATGATTGGATGTTGTGCAGCTAGCCAATTTCATTTCTGCCTACTTGTGTGGAACATATGTCATGTTTTGCAGGTTCGGTTCTTTCTAGACTGTTATATAGAACAAGGGCTTTTGAACGGTGTTGTTAGGGGGAGACAGTAATCCAACTGGAATTCTATTCTACTTTTTCTTGATCTAATTTTCTGAGTGACCAAAAGTAAGCAGGTGCCTTGATGTGTTTGTCTACCGGTGTCGGAGCCTTAAGTGGTGACATCTATGGCAAATTTTGAACAACATTTAGAATGGGACCATCTCTGAAATCGTAAAAAAAAACTGCTGTTCCATACGATTAATTGTAGACTTTCGACAAAAAGTATGTAATAGCTGTTTTTTTTTGCGTTTTCGGAGATGATCCCACAGTAAAAGCTATTCAAAATTTGCCATAGATGTCAGCGCTTAAGGCTCAGACACCAGTAGACAAACACATTGTGTAATTTTTTTTGTATGTGTAATCACGCGTAACTTTTTACATAAAGGTCCGGTTTCGATAATTCTTTTTATTGGAAAGAGTATACTTTGAAGTTGGTCCCATTTAAATTTCATCGAAATCGGCTAAGCTGTTTTTGATAAATCAACAAGAATGTGAAAAATGCTACATTGATCCGTGCCATATCGTGAATTCTTTACATGGTTGAAGTCGGTCATGCTTTTTTTTGTGAAAAATTAACTATTGACTGACGAAATGGAGGAGGTACTCAATTCGACGCGTATATGTATATGTTTTTATTGTGTAACCACACACAACTTTTTACATAGTAGTCAGATTTCAATAATTATTTTTTATTGGAAAGAATGATCATCATCGAAGTTGGTCCCATTTAAATTTTATCTATATCGGCTGAGGCATTTTTGATAAATCAACAATAATGTGAAATCGCTTCATCAATCCATGCATACTATTCACGAATTCTGTGCACGGTTGAAGTCGGTCATGCCATTTTTTGCGAAAAGGCAGTCAACTCAGTATTGTGGTTGGTTCATTGCATGATATAATATTTATTATATCGCTTACTGATCTCGTGGTGCGCTGGCCAGGTATTTCAAAGAGCTTTGTTCATAGTCTGGCAACTTAAGAATAATAAATAATAGCCTGGACATGGATCATTCAATAACTGGTGTAGCTGAAGCGTGTTACATATTAATTTCGCTTTTAAATGTTAATTTAATTTTAGGTTAAGCTATTACAATAATAAAACAAAAATACAACATAACTCAGTTCAGTTCATATATTCTCACATAGGTACAATAATGCACACTTATGGATGTCAAAAGTAAACAATAAATATAAATTAACATAAAACAATGAAACTAACTGAACATTTTCATTTACAAATACTGTCACGTCAGTTTGCGCAAGGATTGTCAGTTTACTCTTTGACCAACAAACCACCGCAGGAGGTATACAATTCGACGCGTATAAATATATATATATGTATATTTTTCTGTATAACCACGCATAACTTTTTTCATAGTGGTCCGATTGCAATAATTATTTTTTTATTGGAAAGAGTATACTTCGAAATTGGTTACATTTAAATTTAATTGGAGCCATTTTTGATAAATCAACATTAATGTGAAAAATGCTACATCGATCCGTGCGAAACATTGTGTACGGGAGCAGTCAGTCATGCTAATTTTTGCAAAAAAATAATCTTGTTTCATTATAGCAACCACTTTCATATTGGAACATGGAATCAATCAATCAGAGATCAATTTTTGTGTCTCAAGCTTTTCTTGCTTTAATCACTCTTCTAATATAGCAATCCTGATATTTCCCTCTTTTATTGCATTTTCTTTTAATAGCCTTTTTTAAACTTAACTCTTATTAACTCAATTTTATATTTTACTAAAACATCTCCTAAACAATCGCTTCTTGGTCTTCTCTGTTTCAGCCAGCTTTCATTATGTGATCCCGGCTTAAGCACTTCCAATACTGGAGTCTTCAATTTGTTCGGTGTCCAGCTGCTCCATTTATCTTTTGCCTGTAAAATAAAAACAAATTAAACAAGAGCAGTGAATTAACATAATTATGTACCAATATAAGTGTATATTTTTTAATTTTTGAAAAAACATTATTTTGATGTAAACATATTTTTTTGTATGAGTATTTTAAATATTCTAATAAATTAAACTGTTCAACATAATAAAAAGATTGGTAAGGAGTAATAATAAAGTATTTCATTGTTTTTTTTCAATGTAGCATTTGAAGTACTCAGTAGGCACAATGTGGCATTTGAAGTACTTGGTAGGCATACTACTTGATTCTTCATCTCAATATTTTCTTGTAACAAGTAGTAAATGATTATGTAAAGTTTTAGTTAATACTTTTCATATATGTATTCTATTATGATTTCTATTGCAATTCTAGTGGGCAGTCCACATAGCACGGAGCTCTGATGACCATAGGTGTTGCTGAAAAGTTCACAATTGTAGACAGTACCAACTACCACAGAGAAGGATGTTGTTGTACTCTTGTAGTGTAGCTTGATGAGGTGTATGAATCACTGAAATTAATTAATGCACTTTCAACAAGTTTTATTGAAAATCTATGTATAAAGTTCTCACGTTTATTGTGGTATCGCCATCGTAGGTATTGCTGATACCTTCCAAGGCTGGCTGGCCACAGTATCAACTGCGTCAATAATCTTTTTGTCTTGACGGCGCCGTCGGCCGTTTTCCGCCACCTATAAAATGAAATTAAGGTTAAACAAAACGAGTTACAGTACATAAGTACTTGTTAAATTCATATTTATTTAGACAATATAGGTACACACTAGTCATAAACATCTGCTTCTTGGTTCTCGTCTTATTTTGTTTGCTGTTTATATATTTTCCCAGCAACGTTTTAGATGTAAGTGGCTTCTGTAGCAATACTTGCTTAGCGTATTAAACTTTGCAGCCAATTTTACCCATACCTCTCAATTTGTCGGCATTAGATGTAACATCGGTTCACTTATTTTCCACTGTTTTCCACGTTTATATATTTTAAAACCAATTCAGATAAAATAATTTTCTCGTCCGAGGTGAAATTAGTCGTCCGCTTTTTATCCATCTTGCTCCTGTTTTAGCTTAAACCGCAAATATGCAAAAAACACAAATCAAAAGCAAATTATATTACAAATCGAAATCGTCACTGGAATTGTGAAATAACCTCTTCTTCTTCTTCTTCTTCTTCTTAGTTTTGGCGTCGCATTATTGTGCATTTGCCATTATCAAGTAATAAGTTTCAATAATTTTTGATAACATTTTATCAAAATAGTCTCGTCATAGTCCAATAAATTCGCAGTCAAGTCCAATCATAGTCCAAGTCATTCCTCAGTAAAGCAGTGGAGACTTTACTAGAGGCGTCTATGGAGTTATGGTAACAACACGAAACAACATGATACGTTACATTATCTCACTTGCCTACACTCATGCGCATAAATCAGCTCACAATCAAGGAAATACCACCATTTTTCACTAATTATCATTGATAAAAACACAAGTTTAACAAAATAATACAATGAGGCGACATGATTTTTTCGCGTTCCCGCCAAAACCCCTGAAATAACCTCGAAATAAAATAACACGTAAATAAAACGTTAAACTAATGACATTCATTAAAATTTGACATTGACAAAATAAAATGTGTTGTGCTACTCTATACTCTATAAAAGGATTTGTTCCGTTACCGGTATTAAAATTCTAACCAAATCAATGATTGCTGTGCTATAAAGAGCATTCAAAATTATTCTCTAATAATAACATATTTTTAAAGCCCTGCGATATTTAGAAAATCGATAATATATATTAGGAGTATGTAACGTGAAACGGAACGGAAATCTCGTAAAGAAACACGCTAATCTGAAAAATTCAAAGCCAATTAAAAAAAAAAGTAATATAGATATGTCAATGTCAAAAGAAATTGATCAATTTGATTTTCAGCCAGAGTTACCACCTTAGCCTTTTTGGAGCTAGATCTAGCACTGTTTACTGTAGGTGAACCTGTTGTGTAATGATTTAGCCCGGAGAGGGCTATCTAGCGTTTATTTTTTTGAAATATTGCACCAGAAACTGAAATATGAGCCATGATGTTAAACTTTAATATAAGTGTTTTTTGTGTCATAGAGTATTGATTTACTCGTGTAATAATGTGATTAATGTTCTTCTTATGAACCGACTAATTAAATATGTGTATCAAAACACTATTATTTCATTAGATTTTTTTTAACGGGCAAAAGTTCCTTTCTTAACTACTATATGATACAATACTACTTTATGTGTTAAAACTACCTACACTACTACTACATAGAAAGCAATTGAAACATCTACTACAGACCCTTGAAGGTCTAAAGATAATCCAAGTGTTTAGAATTAGGAATTTCAATTATAAGGTGAGGAGGTTATAAAATGACATTAGGCAAGGGGTTTATTTTTTAATTATTTTTTACTGAAAGTCTTTTCTTGATAATTTTTGCTCTAGATAGAGCAAAGCCCTTTTTAGCTTCTTCAACAGCCCTAATTAAGTGAAACTAAGGTGGCAACACTGTTTTCTATTTCGCGATCAGCGAGTCAGCGACGTTGTATGATTGATGATAACAAGTGTAAATAAAACTGGAATGTTTCGCGTGTTTATAGCAATGTTTAAAACAGTATGTTGTTTACAGGTAAACTACGACGATACAGTAACCCGAAAAGTGTTTCATTTCTAAGTTTTATTATCTATAAAAATAGCTATAAATTTATAGCAATTTTTAAAACTGTATGTTGTTTACAAGTAAACTACGACGATACAGTAACTCGAAAAGTGTTTTAGTTCTTAGTTTTATTACGTGGATAGAATTAAACCTCGTTGGTTCTATGTAGTCCAAATCATACAACTTGGCGGATGTCATGTTAGCTACAAGCTGCGGATAGCTCAATCCTGACTGAAGCTCATCATCTATCAGCTGCGCGAAGATTGACTTACTTGCTGCTTGTAGGTAGCTAACATCACAGCCACCAAGTTGTATGATTCAGATTTTATGAAATAAAATAGAACTATACTCAACTAAAAGCGAAGGTCATTACTGCAAAGTTTTAAATGTACCTAGATAGTGACTATGGTATAGTGACAAACTGATAATAATTCATTGTCACTATTAAAGAATTTAACACACAAGATGCTTTCTGCGGTCAGGTCAAACTGAACCCAGCATGTACGCATACTTATTTATTTGTACAAACATGTATGTAAATGTCAATTATAGCAATAAAAATATCACTTCTATCACATTATGCATGAACAACGTCTCTATATCTTTTGATTGACCGACAATGTTGTTCATACATCAGTATATCAAATCTATAAGGATTTTTCACAAAAGATAGGACAATGTAATAAGAGTCCAGAGTATCGATACAAAGCACCTGGATCGAACATCCGTATTCAAAAGTAAACTCGAGCTAAGTGTTGCTGCTTTATGGTCAGATTTATGATCACTGTGTTACCATTATATGATTTTGAATTTCCAATACATTTTTTAAAAAAACAATTTAAAAAAAAATGCAGGGCTATATATTATTTTTTATTACTCCATGGAGCTTTAAAATTTAAGTACATTCCTAGAAAAATTACATGATCTTGGTTAGAATTTTAATACCGAGTTCCTTGTAAATCAGGTACAACTCCTTTAACTTGATCTTTGTGACAGCTGTCAGAAAATTTACGCCTATGAAGTCATGAATTTCTTAATAGTACAGGCACTTGGAGCAAGTATGTACTAGAGAAGCTACTAGCGTATAGGGTGTGAGACAAAAGATGTTTATGTTTTTATCATATTCAGACTCTAGATAATAGAAAAAACCTGCATAATACCAATAGAAGTGATAGAAAATGGATAATAGTTCATAAATATGTTGATTTACTTAAGTATCTCATCAAAAATTAAACAGTAGTTTTTTTGTCTGACCGCAACGTCTAGGCCGTGTGTAGTGGTCAGACAAAAAAAACGTATACGCAAATAGAGACAAAAGATATTACTTTCGTCCTGTTCACTCTTTATACTTGCACATCTCGCCTTCTCTTACTTTTGTAATTATTATTATATAGCGCCTTGTCTAGTTATTTACTTCTCTATGTACAGGCCAAGGACTTTGTATACTATCTGGACTGCGCACAGACGAAATTTGGCTCAAAGTTAGTTTAGGAAAATTCAACCTTAATGCATTGTAACAAAACATATATTCCTTTGTAATGGCATAAGAGAGACGCTGTGCCGAGTGAGACTTCCCAAAGTGATGAAGGTGTCCCGCTCGCACTATTGCCATTTCTAAACGACACTTATATATGGTAGAATTATTACCTGTAAAGCCGCGACTGTCTTAACCGTTTCTTAGTTTTTATAACACTGTAGTCTGATAAGATTTTAGTTAAAATTGCGAATAGATGCCAATAAAACAGAGTTTGATATATAATTTGGATGAATATACCTACGTCTTTATGATTAACAATTATTTTTTATTTTTGACTAGAGTATCACCGTCGATTGCAAATGGCGTACTGTGGTGTATACAAAGAAGTGTAGTAGGGTGACTATGCTGGACATATTTCTTAAACATGCTGGGTGTACAATTGGTGTATAGTCGTGGGTGTCATTTTTAATTTTTTTGGGTTGTAGATTTCAAAATTGGCATCCATTTCGGAATTAAAGATGTCGAGCATCACTTTTTTGAAAAAGTCGTCATGGGTGTAGTTTTTAAGGATTTTTGGGGTGTAGATTTCAAAAATGGCATCCATTTTGAAATTAAAGATGGCGGATGTCACTTTTTGCTAAAAGTCTTGATGAGTGTCGCTTTTGAGGTTTTTGGGGGTGTAGATTTCAAAAATTGCATCCATTTTGAAATTAAAGATGGCGGACGTCACTATTTTGAAAAAGTCGTCGTGGGTGTAGTTTTTGAGGTTTTTGGGGGTGTATATTTCAAAATTGGCATCTATTTTGGAATTAAACATGGCGGACGTCACTTTTTTGAAAAGGCCGTCATGGGTGTCGTGTTTATTTTTTTTTATTGTAGATTTCAGAAATGGCATCTATTTTGGAATATGGCAGACGTCAGTTTTCCAAAAAGTCGTCATTGGTGTCGTTTTCTAAGTTTTTGGGGGTGTAGATTTTAAAACTAGCGTCCATTCTGGAATTTAAGATGGTGGACGTCACTTTTTTGAAAAAGTCGTCATGGGTGTAGTTTTCGAGATTTTTGGGGGTGTAGATTTCAAAAATGGCATCTATTTTGGAATTAGAGATAGCAGATGTTGCTTTTTTGAAGAAGTCGTCATAAGTGTTATTTTTTGAGAATTCGGGGGTTTATATTTCAACATTGGCATTCATTTTGGAATTGAAGATGGCGAACATTACTTCAAAATGAATGCCACTTTTGAAATCTACACCCCCAAAAACTTAGAAAACGACACCAATGACGACTTTTTGGAAAACTGACGTCTGCCATCTTTAATTCCAAAATAGATGCCATTTCTGAAATCTACAATAAAAAAAAAAAAACACGACACCCATGACGGCCTTTTCAAAAAAGTGACGTCCGCCATGTTTAATTCCAAAATAGATGCCAGTTTTGAAATATACGCCCCCAAAAACCTCAAAACCCTCCATTGGTAATCGATTGGTTTCGCAGTTACTTATGTGGCCGCCGGCAGCGTGTTCGCCTCGAAGATATTTTCTCTTCTTGGTGCAGTACAAATGCAGGGGTGCCACAGGGCGGCGTATTGTCTCCGTTACTTTTTGCAATTTTTATAAATTCTATATCCCAATACCTCACTTCTTCCTATCACCTCTACGCAGACGATCTGCAAATTTACTCGCAAGCCTCAGTTAAAAACCTGAATTTGGCAATTACTTGCATTAACAATGACCTCCGTAGAATCACTGAATGGAGCTCATCATATGGCTTGGACGTGAATCCTACTAAATCACAGGTCATCGTCATAGGTAGTTCACGTATGATTTGCAAAATTGATTGGACAACAGTTCCTAGCGTAGTTTTTGGAGGTGTCACAATTCCTTTCAGTAATTCTGTTAAGAATTTAGGAGTGATGTTTGATCGGACCTTGAGTTGGGATACTCATATTAAAACAATCAGTAGCAAAATCTTTGCTTCTGGCGGTTCCCTTAGGCGTCTTCGAAATTTTCTACCCACTGCCACTAAAGTTACGCTCGCTCAGTCTCTTCTTCTTCCCATCTTAGACTATGCAGACGCATGCTTTATTGACCTCACCGAGATCCAGCTTGAGAAGCTTGAGCGCCTTCAAAATTATTGCATTAGATTTATATTTGGTCTACGCAAGTATGATCATGTATCTCAATTTCGCGCAAAGCTCAAATGGCTTCCTATTCGACTTCGCCGGAATGCTCATGTCCTTTTCCTTCTTCACAATATCTTGTTTAATCCTTCTACTCCACGTTACCTAAAAGAACGGTTTACCTTCTGGCAGTCCGCCCACTCCCTTCCCCTCCGGTCCAAAGAAAACCTTACCCTCATGACTCCTTCTGCCCGCTCCGAATTATTTTACGGCAGGTCCTTTGCTTTCCAAGCTGTTCAGTTATGGAACGCGCTACCTGTTCCTATTCGACGTGCTCCTTCTCTTGCTGTCTTTAAGGAGCAAGTCATGGAATTTTATTTGTCGCAGTTGCCTCCATGTTAGAAAGTCATTTTCAGTTGATTTATAATATTTATTTTTTATTATATTTATTAATGTGTGTTTAGTATTTTTATTTATTTAAGTATTAGTATGTTTTTGTATGCATTATTATTATTATTGTTGTAATATTAAATTCTTGTGTATGTATATTGATATGTATGTATATGTATGTATGTATATCTTATGTATATTTATGACTGTTTATTCAAGTGTATTCATTTTTGTTTTAATTAATTCGCCATTATTGTACACCCCGTCCCTTACCTTCCTCTATAATCCTTTCCTCTCTTAATTAGGTTGCCTGGAAGAAATCGCTTTAAGCGATAAGGCCGCCGGTTGTCGCACTATTTTAATTATATTGTATTCTTTTATTGTTAAATTGTAAATTGTGTGAACAATAAAGCGTTTTCTATTCTATTCTATTCTAAAACCTACACCCATGACGACTTTTTCAAAAAAGTGAGTCCGCCATTTTTTATTTCAAAATGGATGCCTTGTTTACTACGGAAGCCTTAAAATTCTGTTAACTACGGAAGTCTATTCGTGGACAAGTTTTCGTGATTAAGATTTTTCCGTGAAAAAGTCGTTCGTGAAAAAGTTTTTGTGAAAAAGTTTTTCGTGGTTAAGTACTGACACGGGTTGCGTGATTTAAGTCAAGATTACATCTATGAAAATTAAACGTTAATATGGATTTTATACCATTACTGTCGTCACAAAAGTGAAGGAACTCATCGAGATCTACATTTCCGATGACAGCTGTCAAACTTAAAAGTGGTTCATCTCCGTCATTATCAATTCTTGACCATTGCTATCTTAACAAAGGTGAAAGAACTCTTCAAGATCTACATTTTCGATAACAGCTGTCAAACTTGAAACTGAATTATCTCCGTATATATTAATTCTAGAAATCTAGACCATTGTTTTTATGGGGATTGGTTTTATAGATATCCTCAAGGAAGGCCTATGCCCAGCAGTAGGCGTCCTATTGCTAAAGCGACAACGATGACGAAGGACGACGACTTAGGGGTAAGATAACTGCGATTCCTGCGTGCAGTAACATTCCAAAGAAAAATGATATCCCGTGATGATCGAGATGTTTTGGTCATCCTACTTGGAAAAGAGACACAATCATCTGATGTGGTATCCTTGTCGGCACGTTTTTCTTTGCCAGTACTCAATCCTGTTTGTATGATAAATTCATGGTACAGGCAGTACCCGTCATGGTCATACTTTATTGGCATGCCGAATAGTGATGGGCGACGAATGATCGTGACCACAGAGTTTTAGATAGAGTTTTATTTAAAATATCGATAGATTATACTAACGATATTTTAAATAAAACGTAATTTATCATTAATTTTATTGTATATATATCATAACATTTTTTTATTTTCTTTATATTATCTGTGGTTTCATTCAAAAAACCGTCGGTTTTGTAACCGAGGATTATTTTAGCATGGTGAACAGTAAATACTTTAACCAGGTTGCCTGGAAGAAATTGCTCTAAGAGATAAGGCCGCCGGTTGTCGCACTATTCTAATTATATTGTATTCTTTTATTGTTATATTTTAAATTGTGTGAACAATAAAGCGTTTTCTATTCTATTCTAACCCCCGTTTAACCCATGTTTAGGATTTCATCGGGCGATTCTGTAACCGACGATTAAGGGTTGCATTCCACCCTTAGTCAGTGTATTATGGCAAGCGGGGCCGATATTATGATACCAGTTAAATAATATATGTATATTTAAAACAAAAGCAATATAGTGGCAACGCCGTTTCTTCGCATAATCAGTGCACTTTAGTCCAAGTTTACCCAATACACAAACTGTAGTGAGTCTGGAGTAAACACGAAACGGCGTGTTCGCGGTATTTTTCTTACCACAAGTGTCTCTAGTTACTAACAGTTTAGACATGGAAACAAACTGTTCCATGACAAGAATGAAAATTAGTGAACTTCATTTTTCTCTTTCACACATCAGGTGATAATAAGAGATGGGGATATACAGCTTCATGACAGCTCCATTTCCAAGTAGGTATTTGACATTACACCCACTGTTTAAGCCGAAAACATACTATCGGACGCGGCTTACGGACGCGACTGACAGCCGCGACTTAGCAATGTGCACAGTCTTAAAACATCCGGTGTGCCAGATCGCTTTCGGACGTCCGAACGCTCAAGAACGTCCGAAGGTGACGTCCGCGACTTAAGTCCGATAGTGTGCACGGCTCAGTGTACTTTCATACTCTAGGTCGCGGCTGTCAGTCGCGTCCGTAAGCCGCGTCCGATAGTATGTTTTGAGAAAACATATTATCGGACACGGCTGACGGACGCGACTGATACGAGTAGGTATCTAGATAATGAATTTACACTGAGCCGTGCACACTATCGGACATCAGTCGCGGACGTTTAACGAGCTTTAAACTTGAAAACTCAATAGTATTGGCGGGTAAGAGAAACATAAATAGACCAACATTTTGCTTAATTTACTTGTGATTGTCACAGCATGAATGGAGTTTAATTAGTGAAATAGCGATATTCACATTATTTTACGATAAAGAATGGAGTTTAACAAGTAAGTAGTAGAGCAATATTTACATTATTTTTCGATAAATTATTAAATATTCTAAAATAAACATTGGCAAATGTGCTTGATACTTTATTTTTTTTATTTTTGTTGAGAGATATTCTTGTCACTGTCAAGCTTCTGTCAAGTCATAATCTTTTCCGAAAACGTTACCAAATAGGGGAAACATTACACAAAGGAGATATTGCAAAATTACATAGAAATTGGGCCACCAAAGGGTACAGTATTTCATAATTTGCTTCGTTTCTTTCGGGAAATGATTTTCCCGTTATTTTTTTTACAACAACACTGTCCATTAGTACTTTTTTGTATTCGGATTGAAAATTTCATTGACAATGTTTGAAAATAAGGCCGCCATACTCTTCTTATTTTATATTTTGGTGTCGCATGCATTTGCTAGAGATAGTAAACCTTTTTTTGATATTTATAGGGTTCCGTACCTCAAAAGGAAAAAACGGAACCCTTATAGGATCACTTTGTTGTCCGTCTGTCCGTCTTTCCGTCTGTGTGTATGTCAAGACTCTTTATCTCGGGAACGCGTAAAGATATCGAGTTGAAATTTAAACTACATACGTAATGACAACCTATGAATACTTGCAGTTGTGTAAAAGAAAAGCTTCTCAATTATTTATATTAATTATTTAAATTAATTACCGTATAAAAAAGTTAGACCCGTTTATGTCGTAAAAAAACGCATATTTCAACGCTCACAAAAATCAAAACCTACCGGGTACTTCCCGTTGACATAGAACTATGAAATTTGGCGAGAAGCATTGTCTCAGAGTACACATATAGGGATATAGGAATAAATCTGAATGAGATTTAAATAAAAATGTAAAGTTTTACATTTTTATTAAAATCACATAAAAATAGGGCCTCAAAGTTCACAAAATATGGGTTCAAAATTCAAAGTAAGTAAATCGTATCATGTAAGGTATTATATAAAATAACTTTATTAGCACATGTTATAACAGGTTTTTAATTATTTTAAAATATGTTTGTTCGGAACCCTCGATGTGCGAGCCTGACTCTCACTTGTCCGGTTTTTATTATTTCAAAATAGTTTAAGTCACGTCATAGTCCATAAAAGTCGCGGTCAAGTTAGACCTCAGTAAAACATTGGCGAACTACGAGTAATAAGGAAGTTTCCTTAATCATAAAAACCAAAAATAATTACATACTTTTAAAGACGTTAGAAATAGATTAGATACAGTGAAAAAATTACTCGAATATCTTAATAAATGACGGAGTTATGGATGTCTAAACATGACCGCAGAAAATCATCTTTATGTTATGATCAACATTTAATATGGGACTAACCCCCCAATATTACGAATAACAAAAACCGGACAAGTGCGAATCAGGCTCGCTCACCGAGGGTTCCGTACAAATCCTGAAAATCGGGAACTAAGTTTAGTTGGAACCTTAGGGCGAAGCTGGTCATCGATTAATTAACGCGAAAGTATACTACATGGCGTTAGTCCTTTAAAACGCACCAAAAGGTCAAAATTAATGATTATTTTTACAATTTTCATTATAAATGGAAAGTCAGATGTCGTTAAAAGAATTAAAACTTGTTTTATTCTCGTGCTAATAAAGTTCTTTCATATGATAGGTACATGATACGATTAACTCCCTTTAAAACTTGGACCCTTTATTATTACTTAGTAGGTTTTGATTCCCTTGTGATTGTCGAAATATTCGGTTTTTATGACTTAAACGGCCCTAACTTTATCATGATAACCGAGAAGTTCGACATTTCACAACTGTAAGAAACCATAGATTTGCGTATATAGTTTTAATTTCAACTCAATATATTTACGCGTTCTCGAGATGGAAGGTGACACACAGAAGGACGGACAGACAGACAAGCCAGTGTTTCTATCGGGAGAACATATTGAAGTATTGTATAGATTTATTATCAGTTTAATAAAGTTCACTATTGAGTATGGAGCCACACAATTTTTGCGCTATATCTACCCTTACCCCGCTGTACTGTCTGTGGGAGCACTATTTTGTACCTTATAAAAATACACACATGACAGGTGTATTCCTTAATTATGATCTGGGTGTAGGCCGAATCTAACTTAATGGCGTCAGTGAACACGAAGAGAGTAGCTAATTCATAAGTCAGCGATGATTACAAGTGGGGATTGGCGCAGCTTGTCATTCACTTTACAGACGTCGCATCGGTTTTATTTTGCGATTTCGTAGTTGGTTGCCACAGCGCCACACAAATCGACGGATGAGAAGTTAGCCGCAGATGACACTTCATCGTGACTAGCTAATTATTGCGCATGTGTGCACAATGCCTATACAAATGGCGAAGTAGTGAGCTCGGGCGTAGGGAGCGCGCGGGATGCATAATGTTGGCGGGAGGGTGTGCCCGCGCTAACCTATATTTCGCATTTGCGCAGAACGCTGCGCATAACTTCCCATCCGCCGATTTGTGTAGCTCTTAGTATAAAAGTTGTTCATTATTATTTCATCATCATAGAACAAAAGTTGTTAGTTTTGATGTACAGAATAAGTCCCTAAAAAGATGCTAATTACTCAGAAATAACCCTGTATCCATCTGAATATTTCTGCACTTTTCAAAGAAACATCTTAATTTATGATGTTACATTATAAAATTAATGCATCCAGTTCTAAGCCCTGTTAAATAGATATAATATTGTATATCTAGTTTCAAAATTCGATATAATATATTATGCAAGTAGTTTCGATACGATGTTTTGATATAGGTATGTATATGTAATTATTTTTCGCTAAAAATAGCACCACCGACTTCCACCGTGTACAAAATTCAAACAGTTTGCACAAATCGTTGTGTCGTCCGTGTAGGTTGATTTATCAGAAACGGCTCAACTGATTTCGATAAAATGATAAAATTTAAATGTGATCACCTAGGGAGTATACCTACCCTTTTGAAATAAAAAAGGTTTTTTAAATCGGTTAAATAATATATACACATGAACATAGTACCTCCTCTTTTTTGGAAGTCAGTAAAAAGCGATGTCACCCATTACCCGCTCCTACTAGGTTAGCATACGACCACTAAAAAGAGTTTTATTGAAGTGTGAAACTTATTCTGACACGTCGATAGAATTATTTCGTGGTCCGTATGCTAGTGATGCTACAATAACATACACATACACTCTAAGCCTTTGCTCGTCTCGCTCACCACGTGTATAAAAACCCGGCCTCACTTGAGTCACACATTTTGTCTTGTTTTTTATTTGGTCTGAGATGCTAGCCCGGCCACTCTGTCTTATTCTGACACGTCGATAGAATTATTTTGTAGTCCGTATGCTAGCTGGGTAAGTATGACCACTACGACAGCGCCTGCCTACTGCCACATACCATTTCCCAATGCGGGTGTCGAGACTGCGGCTGCGCGCAACCGCAGCTCGACCGAGACTGAATGTCGCGCCGGGACTGACGGCTTATATACGAAAGCCTCGTATCACGAGATGTACTTGTGGCTGTGCGTGGAGCGTCGTGCGCCGTACTTTAATTATATTTTTACATTTCTCGTCATTGATCGAAAATTAAACGTCGTAAAAATAAGTAAAAATCTGCTTTAGCTTGTGCTTTAAAAGATCTTAGCCAATGAAAACGAAATACTAAGGCTTTTTCATATAGATAGTAGATACCTAGTTACTCTAGTTTGAAAACTATTGCATTTTTACAACTCTACTCTTTTAAACTAGTAGTCGTGCACAGTAGCCACAGTGAGAAAGAATATCATTATCGTTATAATCTAAACTCCATATCCCATACCTGTTTTCTTTCCAGAGGATGGTGTTAGCAGCGATGCAGTTTGGCGCAGCTCAGAGGGGCTAGCATAAAGTTGGCCACGAAGAGAGAAGAGAGCAGAAGGACAGACTGCAGATCACTGATCGCTGTAGCTGTAAGGTATAGCAGATACTTGACTTTACGATTGATTTCGATTGTTGATTGTGTGTTTTATGGCCGAGCGAATGTACCTAGTCAGGTCATAAGTATTGTCACACAGTAAAAACTTTTCTTTTAGAATGCTGGCCATAAAAAAATTTGTTGCATTCGAATTTCGAATTGTTCATAAAAAAAATGTATGCTTTTTGGAATTTTACTCATTTTCAAATATGGAGTGGACGCTTAAAGAAGACCGTGTTGCAGTTATTGCGTTGCATCGTTGCGGTTACGCGCCAATTCAAATTTTTGACATACTGAAAAATTTGAATATAACCAAAAGTATCGTTTATCGTACCATCAAACGATACAATGAAGACTCTAGTATGTAGATGACAGGTCAAGAAGTGGTCGCCCTCGGTCTGTTAGGACTCCAGTAGTGATAAAAGCTGTGAAGGGGGAATTCAAAGAAATCCCAAACGTAAGCCAGAAACTGTTGGGGGTTCAGATGGGGTTAAGCAGAACCACGGTGAAAAGGGTGTTAAATGAAGACTTATGGCTTCGGGCATATCGAAGAAAAACAGGACATCGTTTAAATGCTCGTCTAATGGACCTGAGACTGAAGAGATGCCGCGCTTTGTTGAAGCGGTACGCGGGAAAAAATATCGGGAAATTCTTTTTTCGGATGAAAAATTTTTTACCGTAGAAGAGAGCTACAACAAACAAAATGATAAGGTGTACGCACACAGTAGTGAAAAAGCGAGCAACCGTATTCCGCGTGTCCAACGAGGTCAGGTTGGGAGTTTCTTATTGGGGCTTAAGGTGTAAAAACGAATGCAGTTGTGTATCAAAATACAGTCTTGGCAAACCTTGTGGAACCTGTTTCTCATACCATGTTCAATAACAGGCACTCGGTATTCCAACAAGATTCGGCGCCAGCTCATAGAGCGAAGAGCACACAAGACTGGCTGGTGGCGCGTGAAATCGACTTCATCCGGCACTAAGACTGGCCCTCCTCCAGTCCAGATTTGAGTCCGTTAGATTACAAGATATAGCAACACTTGGAGGAAAAGGCGTGCTCAAAGCCTCATCCCACTTTGGAGTCACTCAAGACATCCTTGATTAAGGCAGCCGCCGATATTGACATGGACCTCGTTCGTGCTGCGATAGACGACTGGCCGCGCAGATTGAAGGCCGGTATTCAAAATCACGAAGGTCATTCTGAATAAACTTTATTGTTTGACTTTATTGTCATAAGAAACTATGTTTTGTTAAGTTCATTTTGATATATAAATGGTTACATAATGAATAAACTTGTTTCAATTATTTTATATTAAACATGTGACAGAATTTATGACCTGACTGTGTATTTCTTTTATGTTATTCTGAGACTGCATTTAATTTGAATTGTGTGTTGTATGTGCTGAGCGAATGTATTTCTTGCATGTTATTCTGAGACTGCATTTTATTTGAATCGTATTGAACTTATTTCTATTTTGGTCTGTTCTTTTATAATTTAATTTTTGTATCTACTTATTATGATACAATTAATTGGCAACACCTATTGTTTTCTGATTATTTATAGATTTATATCAGCTAGTGTTGAAACAAATTTAGGTTCACTATTAATCTTAATTTTTATTCTTTAAACACAACGTAAATTTTACACAACTTAAAAGGGTCCATTTGAGTGAAATATTTTCTAGACGATTACAAGATTACATTATAAAACTAGACGATCACGTATATTTTGTCCAAATATTGAAGAAATAACTAATAAATAGGAATAGTTATGTAAAATTCAATTACATTAATTATTAATCATTGTATAAACGTTAGTTATTAATATTACCAGACAAAATCGGATCTAGTTCTCAATTAAGCTCCGAACTAGGAGAAATTGTAAAAGTAACTAGAGGAATATCAACGCTGAAAGCTGCTTCTGCAGAAAACTTTCGCGCTTTACGCTTATCGTGATGAATAATTTCATAATATCAATTGTCTATACGGTGCTACACAAAACTAGCTTTGTTTTCAAATAGTTTCTGTCAATCAGTACACTTGATACAACCGTCAACGACGAGTCTTGTATGGTGATGTGAAAAATTTGCAAATAATGGATGCCATATTTAAGTAAGTACCTCGTATTTCTTTTATTTACTGAAATTGTTACATTTTCATACTTTTTATAGTGTCATACTCCCTGGCCGGACCACTTCGTTATATTCATGCAATTAATAATAAAAAATGTACATAATTTGTACATAAATATTAAAATTTGTACATATGTAAGTACTTTTCTAGTAATCGTCAAATGAAGGTGGTCCGGCCAGGGAGTATGACACTTTTTATTTGTATAAAAACTAACTAATGTTTCTTTCCATAATATAACAACATAACACGATTTTTATATTTGTTTGTTGTATCCTACCCGCAATATGACGGGTGCCAAACGGCACCCGTAGGCTAATATGAATGCTTTTCGAAAGTGCATCGTTCATAATACTTTTTCTTGTTTTTTAAATAATTTGACTCCATTCGTGATGACGCTCCATGGTGTTCGCTAAGCTAGCCTAATTGCCTGCCTGCCCGCCCGCACGCATGCCTATGCGTCAGCCTGCGTACCTGCTTGCCAGCCTGAACATCAACCCAGCGGGCTCCTGATACGGGCAGCCACCAGCGAGCCTCGACAGGAAGCCTCAGCCAAATAGCCAGATGTGTTCTTTTCTACTTGCCATCGTTTTATTATAATTAGCTTCTTTAAGAAAACAGTGCCACTATTTTTTTAAGGGATGGTATCTTGTGATTTCTTGTGATTTCTTTTGATTACATATTATTTTGGAAATTATTCTGTTTTATCTTTTATTACTTGATTACTATTTCGTGTGGTGGTTTCGTGTCTTGTTGATTATTTATATGTGTTTTACTTGCTTTTATATTTAACTGTGTGTGTTTTCTAACTGTTTATATTATGTTTTTGTGATTTCGTATTATATTGATTATTTCCGCCGTATGTGTACTTTTCGTGGTTTCTGTTTGCTGTAGGTATAATGACTACGACACTTATTTACTTAGTCCTTTTATTTCTAAATGCTTATGTTTATAGTCCATGTATGTACTTGTGTTTTCGATGCTTTCTACTTGTGTGTTTTGATTTTTACTGAATATTTCTTGCTTCTGCTTTTAACTCTTTTAATTGACTTTTACCGTTGCTTTTAACCGTCTGACTAGTGCCGTATCTCTAATGTGTTTACTTCCTGGTTTATTAACTTGCGTCAAGCTCACTTATGTTCTTGTTATCTGTTTGCTTATATAATTAATTTTGAGACTTACTCAAGACTGTTTAGTGTTTACGATTAATATTTTACTCGGTTCATTTTATGTCTAAAATGGGAAATGTTAGTGATTAGGTTTTTTACTTTCTAATCTGAAATTTAGGGAAGATCTACTTATGTATGTAGGAAACCTGGATGTTCCTCAAGGACTGAATATTTCTATGATCTTTTTATGCAAAGGGTTGAGAATTGACTTCGCTTATTCAAATATTTTGTAACATAGTTATATCGGGTTTTACTCAGTGAAGCTGAGTGAACTGACGTTTCGAATGTGTTAAATTAACCTATGATCCTTGAAAAATAGGTGGGTGAAACAACACTATACACAAGGAGTGCTATTACTTGCCGTCGGAACACTGGCTTGTTCTTATCAAAACCATAATCTAATTCGTTATTAAGTAAAGTCTTTCTATAAACCAATTAATAACGAATGTAATCAAAATTTTAGTCGCCTTTGATAAACATTCAGGCGACTACTTGCAATAGGTTCAGCGTGGGAGACTGTGGGTAGAATCTAGATTGTTGATTGATTGTTGTTATATGACATACTTGACAGTCATTAAGATTATTTGGTAACAATCAGTCCAGTAAATAACTTTGACCCTTAAAGTCCAGTTCATTAAAAAGTTCATAAATGTTGAATCTAGTAATCAGGCTTGGTGTATAATACCTGAATGACATAAACTGACTGTCTGATAATAGTCAAATCAAATATTGTTATTCGATTCTTTCATACTCAGTCCAGTTGTATTAAAATACTGTAAGTAAATAGTTTTCCTTAATATGATTGTTATAATATTATCTCATGAATAATCTGAACGGCATTGTTATTGTCGAATTATAATCGATTTGTTGATTGAATTTTCAATTATCTAGTATAATTGATACTGGGAGTTAAAAAAGCAAAAAAATTGCTTTGTTTAACTATTAGATATAACATTAAGAAAAAAAAAGAAATGCCACTGTTGGAGAAGAGGGTGGTTGTGTGGGGATGGAACGGAGACCACTACCAAAAAAATGAATAATATTTTATTCTTAGTCATTGCAACTACCAAAAAAAAAACATATTATTCTTGGCCATTGCTACTACCAAGTAAAATAAACAATATTTTTATTTAAAGAATATAAATTATTTTTAACTTGTATTTGCAGCTATCGTCAGACAGTCATGAAAAATAAATAAAATCCAAATTAAATTTTATTTAAGACTATGTGCATTCACTATTATCTCTGTCTAGTTATCATTGCGTAAGGAAACCTCCGAAAAGCCTGTACTAAAGTAGCTACAGAAATACTTAGCAATAATCTTAACTTACCTTCTTGTTTCCATCTCTTCTTGTATTATATGTAATCAATTCTATAACTTTTACATTTAATTAGGTAGGCATAGTCTCCAAAGCCATTAGGGTTCTACGATACATAATGTAGGGTTCACACTATTCGATCATTGGCCAAACCTAGCTTTAAGTACTTTCATTATAACGGAATTTAATATAATCTTTTGATTATTTTTTTAAAGAGAATCAGTTTCATGGTTACTAGTTTTGGGTTAAGCAGTATGGGAGAAGCGTCATTAGTTGAGGGTTAACATGGACTATCAATATAAATTAGCCTTTTAATTTTATAAATATTAAAAAAAATTGATCTGAGTATTGCTAAGGGTAAGTGGGTTAGGGGTTAGTATAAAGTTAGGTTTATATATATTTAGGTAGGGGTTTAGTACAATTTGCAGGCCGTGACCAGGATGACAAAGAACCATTATGAGAAATTTCCTTATTTTTAGATTATTTTTATATATTTTATATCAATTAATTAAAAAGCGATTCAAGTTCAAACTGATCTACATAGACGAATATATTGCCATGGCAGCGACGAAACTACTATTAGAAGATTACTGCAATGGCGACATATTGAACAGCAAGAAAACCATATTCACCATTTTTTCACTTGCGCCAACAAAACAAAGACGTAACAGCAGGAACCACGAACGATACGATATCAAATAGCAGGGGGATACGATTGCTGGTCTGTGGTTTCCACAAACCACGTTTTGAACAACCACGCGATGAACAAAAGAAGAATCGACAAGTACCGACGTGATGACGCTCCATGGTGTTCTAGAGAGCTAGCCTAATTGGCTGCATGCCTGCCCGCCCGCACGCATGCCTATGCGTCAGCCTACGTACCTGCTTGCCAGCCTGAACATCAACCCCAGCGGGCTCCCGATACGGGCAGCCACCAGCGAGCCTCGACAGGAAGCCTCAGCCAAATAGCCAGGTGTGTTCTTTTCTACTTGCCATGGTTTTCTTATGATTAGCTTCTTTAAGAAAACAGTGCCACAATTTTTTTAACGGATGGTAGAAGTAGTATTAGTAGCATTTGGGCTAATATTTTGATCGGTGGAATGTTTCTATTTGGCGTAAAAAGTCTAAACAAAACATAAATACTACATTGTTACTTTTGGATTACTTACTGTTTGTCATCAGCCAATGAAAACGAAATACTAAGGCTTTTTCATATAGATACCTAGTTACTCTAGTTTGAAAACTATTGCATTTTCACAACTCTACTCTTTTAAACTAGCAGTCGTGCACAGTAGCCACAGTGAGAAAGAATATCGTTATCGTTATAATCTAAACTCTATATCCCATACCTGTTTTCTTTCCAGAGGATGGTGTTAGCAGCGATGCAGTTTGGCGCAGCTCAGAGGGGCTAGCATAAAGTTGGCCAAGAAGAGAGAAGAGAGCAGAAGGACAGACTGCAGATCACTGATCGCTGTAGCTGTAAGGTATAGCAGATACTTAACTTTACGATTGATTTCGATTGTTGATTGTGTGTTTTATGGCCGAGCGAATGTACCTAGTCAGGTCATAAGTATTGTCACACAGTAAAAACTTTTCTTTTAGAATGCTGGCCATAAAAAAGTTTGTTGCATTCGAATTTCGAATTGTTCATAAAAAAAAATGTATGCTTTTTGGAATTTTACTCATTTTCAAATATGGAGTGGACGCTTAAAGAAGACCGTGTTGCAGTTATTGCGTTGCATCGTTGCGGTTACGCGCCAATTCAAATTTTTGACATACTGAAAAATTTGAATATAACCAAAAGTATCGTTTATCGTACCATCAAACGATACAATGAAGACTCTTGTATGTAGATGACAGGTCAAGAAGTGGTCGCCCTCGGTCTATTAGGACTCCAGCAGTGATAAAAGCTGTGAAGGGGGAATTCAGAAATCCCAAACGTAAGCCAGAAACTGTTGGGGGTTCAGATGGGGTTAAGCAGAACCACGGTGAAAAGGGTGTTAAATGAAGACTTATGGCTTCGGGCATATCGAAGAAAAACAGGACATCGTTTAAATGCTCGTCTAATGGACCTGAGACTGAAGAGATGCCGCGCTTTGTTGAAGCGGTACGCGGGAAAAAATATCGGGAAATTCTTTTTTCGGATGAAAAATTTTTTACCGTAGAAGAGAGCTACAACAAACAAAATGATAAGGTGTACGCACACAGTAGTGAAAAAGCGAGCAACCGTATTCCGCGTGTCCAACGAGGTCAGGTTGGGAGTTTCTTATTGGGGCTTAAGGTGTAAAAACGAATGCAGTTGTGTATCAAAATACAGTCTTGGCAAACCTTGTGGAACCTGTTTCTCATACCATGTTCAATAACAGGCACTCGGTATTCCAACAAGATTCGGCGCCAGCTCATAGAGCGAAGAGCACACAAGACTGGCTGGTGGCGCGTGAAATCGACTTCATCCGGCACTAAGACTGGCCCTCCTCCAGTCCAGATTTGAGTCCGTTAGATTACAAGATATAGCAACACTTGGAGGAAAAAGCGTGCTCAAAGCCTCATCCCACTTTGGAGTCACTCAAGACATCCTTGATTAAGGCAGCCGCCGATATTGACATGGACCTCGTTCGTGCTGCGATAGACGACTGACCGCGCAGATTGAAGGCCGGTATTCAAAATCACGAAGGTCATTCTGAATAAACTTTATTGTTTGACTTTATTGTCATAAGAAACTATGTTTTGTTAAGTTCATTTTGATATATAAATGGTTACATAATGAATAAACTTGTTTCAATTATTTTATATTAAACATGTGACAGAATTTATGACCTGACTGTGTATTTCTTTTATGTTATTCTGAGACTGCATTTAATTTGAATTGTGTGTTGTATGTGCTGAGCGAATGTATTTCTTGCATGTTATTCTGAGACTGCATTTTATTTGAATAGTATTGAACTTATTTCTATTTTGGTCTGTTCTTTTATAATTTAATTTTTGTATCTACTTATTATGATACAATTAACTGGCAACACCTAATGTTTTCTGATTATTTATAGATTTATATCAGCTAGTGTTGAAACAAATTTAGGTTCACTATTAATCTTAATTTTTATTCTTTAAACAAAACGTAAATTTTACACAACTTAAAAGGGTCCATTTGAGTGAAACATTTTCTAGACGATTACACGATTACATTATAAAACTAGACGATCACGTATATTTTGTCCAAATACTGAAGAAATAACTAATAAATAGGAATAGTTATGTAAAATTCAATTACATTAATTATTAATCATTGTATAAACGTTAGTTATTAATATTACCAGACAAAATCGGATCTAGTTCTCAATTAAGCTCCGAACTAGGAGAAATTGTAAAAGTAACTAGAGGAATATCAACGCTGAAAGCTGCTTCTGCAGAAAACTTTCGCGCTTTACGCTTATCGTGATGAATAATTTCATAATATCAATTGTCTATACGGTGCTACACAAAACTAGCTTTGTTTTCAAATAGTTTCTGTCAATCAGTACACTTGATACAACCGTCAACGACGAGTCTTGTATGGTGATGTGAAAAATTTGCAAATAATGGATGCCATATTTAAGTAAGTACCTCGTATTTCTTTTATTTACTGAAATTGTTACATTTTCATACTTTTTATTGTGTCATACTCCCTGGCCGGACCACTTCGTTATATTCATGCAATTAATAATAAAAAATGTACATAATTTGTACATAAATATTAAAATTTGTACATATGTAAGTACTTTTCTAGTAATCGTCAAATGAAGGCGGTCCGGCCAGGGAGTATGACACTTTTTATTTGTATAAAAACTAACTAATGTTTCTTTCCATAATATAACAACATAACACGATTTTTATATTTGTTTGTTGTATCCTACCCGCAATATGACGGGTGCCAAACGGCACCCGTAGGCTAATATGAATGCTTTTCGAAAGTGCATCGTTCATAATACTTTTTCTTGTTTTTTAAATAATTTGACTCCATTCGTGATGACGCTCCATGGTGTTCGCTAAGCTAGCCTAATTGCCTGCCTGCCCGCCCGCACGCATGCCTATGCGTCAGCCTGCGTACCTGCTTGCCAGCCTGAACATCAACCCAGCGGGCTCCTGATACGGGCAGCCACCAGCGAGCCTCGACAGGAAGCCTCAGCCAAATAGCCAGATGTGTTCTTTTCTACTTGCCATCGTTTTATTATAATTAGCTTCTTTAAGAAAACAGTGCCACTATTTTTTTAAGGGATGGTATCTTGTGATTTCTTGTGATTTCTTTTGATTACATATTATTTTGGAAATTATTCTGTTTTATCTTTTATTACTTGATTACTATTTCGTGTGGTGGTTTCGTGTCTTGTTGATTATTTATATGTGTTTTACTTGCTTTTATATTTAACTGTGTGTGTTTTCTAACTGTTTATATTATGTTTTTGTGATTTCGTATTATATTGATTATTTCCGCCGTATGTGTACTTTTCGTGGTTTCTGTTTGCTGTAGGTATAATGACTACGACACTTATTTACTTAGTCCTTTTATTTCTAAATGCTTATGTTTATAGTCCATGTATGTACTTGTGTTTTCGATGCTTTCTACTTGTGTGTTTTGATTTTTACTGAATATTTCTTGCTTCGGCTTTTAACTCTTTTAATTGACTTTTACCGTTGCTTTTAACCGTCTGACTAGTGCCGTATCTCTAATGTGTTTACTTCCTGGTTTATTAACTTGCGTCAAGCTCACTTATGTTCTTGTTATCTGTTTGCTTATATAATTAATTTTGAGACTTACTCAAGACTGTTTAGTGTTTACGATTAATATTTTACTCGGTTCATTTTATGTCTAAAATGGGAAATGTTAGTGATTAGGTTTTTTACTTTCTAATCTGAAATTTAGAGAAGATCTACTTATGTATGTAGGAAACCTGGATGTTCCTCAAGGACTGAATATTTCTATGATCTTTTTATGCAAAGGGTTGAGAATTGACTTCGCTTATTCAAATATTTTGTAACATAGTTATATCGGGTTTTACTCAGTGAAGCTGAGTGAACTGACGTTTCGAATGTGTTAAATTAACCTATGATCCTTGAAAAATAGGTGGGTGAAACAACACTATACACAAGGAGTGCTATTACTTGCCGTCGGAACACTGGCTTGTTCTTATCAAAACCAAAATCTAATTCATTATTAAGTAAAGTCTTTCTATAAACCAATTAATAACGAATGTAATCAAAATTTTAGTCGCCTTTGATAAACATTCAGGCGATTACTTGCAATAGATTCAGCGTGGGAGACTGTGGGTAGAATCTAGATTGTTGATTGATTGTTGTTATATGACATACTTGACAGTCATTAAGATTATTTGGTAACAATCAGTCCAGTAAATAACTTTGACCCTTAAAGTCCAGTTCATTAAAAAGTTCATAAATGTTGAATCTAGTAATCAGGCTTGGTGTATAATACCTGAATGACATAAACTGACTGTCTGATAATAGTCAAATCAAATATTGTTATTCGATTCTTTCATATTCAGTCCAGTTGTATTAAAATACTGTAAGTAAATAGTTTTCCTTAATATGATTGTTATAATATTATCTCATGAATAATCTGAACGGCATTGTTATTGTCGAATTATAATCGATTTGTTGATTGAATTTTCAATTATCTAGTATAATTGATACTGGGAGTTAAAAAAGCAAAAAAATTGCTTTGTTTAACTATTAGATATAACATTAAGAAAAAAAAAGAAATGCCACTGTTGGAGAAGAGGGTGGTTGTGTGGGGATGGAACGGAGACCACTACCAAAAAAATAAATAATATTTTATTCTTAGTCATTGCAACTACCAAAAAAAAAACATATTATTCTTGGCCATTGCTACTACCAAGTAAAATAAACAATATTTTTATTTAAAGAATATAAATTATTTTTAACTTGTATTTGCAGCTATCGTCAGACAGTCATGAAAAATAAATAAAAATCCAAATTAAATTTTATTTAAGACTATGTGCATTCACTATTATCTCTGTCTAGTTATCATTGCGTAAGGAAACCTCCGAAAAGCCTGTACTAAAGTAGCTACAGAAATACTTAGCAATAATCTTAACTTACCTTCTTGTTTCCATCTCTTCTTGTATTATATGTAATCAATTCTATAACTTTTACATTTAATTAGGTAGGCATAGTCTCCAAAGCCATTAGGGTTCTACGATACATAATGTAGGGTTCACACTATTCGATCATTGGCCAAACCTAGCTTTAAGTACTTTAATTATAACGGAATTTAATATAATCTTTTGATTATTTTTTTAAAGAGAATCAGTTTCATGGTTACTAGTTTTGGGTTAAGCAGTATGGGAGAAGCGTCATTAGTTGAGGGTTAACATGGACTATCAATATAAATTAGCCTTTTAATTTTATAAATATTAAAAAAAAATTATCTGAGTATTGCTAAGGGTAAGTGGGTTAGGGGTTAGTATAAAGTTAGGTTTATATATATTTAGGTAGGGGTTTAGTACAATTTGCAGGCCGTGACCAGGATGACAAAGAACCATTATGAGAAATTTCCTTATTTTTAGATTATTTTTATATATTTTATATCAATTAATTAAAAAGCGATTCAAGTTCAAACTGATCTACATAAACGAATATATTGCCATGGCAGCGACGAAACTACTATTAGAAGATTACTGCAATGGCGACATATTGAACAGCAAGAAAACCATATTCACCATTTTTTAACTTGCGCCAACAAAACAAAGACGTAACAGCAGGAACCACGAACGATACGATATCAAATAGCAGGGGGATACGATTGCTGGTCTGTGGTTTCCACAAACCACGTTTTGAACAACCACGCGATGAACAAAAGAAGAATCGACAAGTACCGACGTGATGACGCTCCATGGTGTTCTAGAGAGCTAGCCTAATTGGCTGCATGCCTGCCCGCCCGCACGCATGCCTATGCGTCAGCCTACGTACCTGCTTGCCAGCCTGAACATCAACCCCAGCGGGCTCCCGATACGGGCAGCCACCAGCGAGCCTCGACAGGAAGCCTCAGCCAAATAGCCAGGTGTGTTCTTTTCTACTTGCCATGGTTTTCTTATGATTAGCTTCTTTAAGAAAACAGTGCCACAATTTTTTTAACGGATGGTAGAAGTAGTATTAGTAGCATTTGGGCTAATATTTTGATCGGTGGAATGTTTCTATTTGGCGTAAAAAGTCTAAACAAAACATAAATACTACATTGTTACTTTTGGATTACTTACTGTTTGTCATCAGCCAATGAAAACGAAATACTAAGGCTTTTTCATATAGATACCTAGTTACTCTAGTTTGAAAACTATTGCATTTTTACAACTCTACTCTTTTAAACTAGTAGTCGTGCACAGTAGCCACAGTGAGAAAGAATATCGTTATCGTTATAATCTAAACTCCATATCCCATACCTGTTTTCTTTCCAGAGGATGGTGTTAGCAGCGATGCAGTTTGGCGCAGCTCAGAGGGGCTAGCATAAAGTTGGCCACGAAGAGAGAAGAGAGCAGAAGGACAGACTGCAGATCACTGATCGCTGTAGCTGTAAGGTATAGCAGATACTTAACTTTACGATTGATTTCGATTGTTGATTGTGTGTTTTATGGCCGAGCGAATGTACCTAGTCAGGTCATAAGTATTGTCACACAGTAAAAACTTTTCTTTTAGAATGCTGGCCATAAAAAAATTTGTTGCATTCGAATTTCGAATTGTTCATAAAAAAAATGTATGCTTTTTGGAATTTTACTCATTTTCAAATATGGAGTGGACGCTTAAAGAAGACCGTGTTGCAGTTATTGCGTTGCATCGTTGCGGTTACGCGCCAATTCAAATTTTTGACATACTGAAAAATTTGAATATAACCAAAAGTATCGTTTATCGTACCATCAAACGATACAATGAAGACTCTAGTATGTAGATGACAGGTCAAAAAGTGGTCGCCCTCGGTCTGTTAGGACTCCAGTAGTGATAAAAGCTGTGAAGGGGGAATTCAAAGAAATCCCAAACGTAAGCCAGAAACTGTTGGGGGTTCAGATGGGGTTAAGCAGAACCACGGTGAAAAGGGTGTTAAATGAAGACTAATGGCTTCGGGCATATCGAAGAAAAACAGGACATCGTTTAAATGCTCGTCTAATGGACCTGAGACTGAAGAGATGCCGCGCTTTGTTGAAGCGGTACGCGGGAAAAAATATCGGGAAATTCTTTTTTCGGATGAAAAATTTTTTACCGTAGAAGAGAGCTACAACAAACAAAATGATAAGGTGTACGCACACAGTAGTGAAAAAGCGAGCAACCGTATTCCGCGTGTCCAACGAGGTCAGGTTGGGAGTTTCTTATTGGGGCTTAAGGTGTAAAAACGAATGCAGTTGTGTATCAAAATACAGTCTTGGCAAACCTTGTGGAACCTGTTTCTCATACCATGTTCAATAACAGGCACTCGGTATTCCAACAAGATTCGGCGCCAGCTCATAGAGCGAAGAGCACACAAGACTGGCTGGTGGCGCGTGAAATCGACTTCATCCGGCACTAAGACTGGCCCTCCTCCAGTCCAGATTTGAGTCCGTTAGATTACAAGATATAGCAACACTTGGAGGAAAAGGCGTGCTCAAAGCCTCATCCCACTTTGGAGTCACTCAAGACATCCTTGATTAAGGCAGCCGCCGATATTGACATGGACCTCGTTCGTGCTGCGATAGACGACTGGCCGCGCAGATTGAAGGCCGGTATTCAAAATCACGAAGGTCATTCTGAATAAACTTTATTGTTTGACTTTATTGTCATAAGAAACTATGTTTTGTTAAGTTCATTTTGATATATAAATGGTTACATAATGAATAAACTTGTTTCAATTATTTTATATTAAACATGTGACAGAATTTATGACCTGACTGTGTATTTCTTTTATGTAATTCTGAGACTGCATTTTATTTGAATTGTGTGTTGTATGTGCTGAGCGAATGTATTTCTTGCATGTTATTCTGAGACTGCATTTTATTTGAATCGTATTGAACTTATTTCTATTTTGGTCTGTTCTTTTATAATTTAATTTTTGTATCTACTTATTATGATACAATTAACTGGCAACACCTATTGTTTTCTGATTATTTATAGATTTATATCAGCTAGTGTTGAAACAAATTTAGGTTCACTATTAATCTTAATTTTTATTCTTTAAACACAACGTAAATTTTACACAACTTAAAAGGGTCCATTTGAGTGAAATATTTTCTAGACGATTACAAGATTACATTATAAAACTAGACGATCACGTATATTTTGTCCAAATATTGAAGAAATAACTAATAAATAGGAATAGTTATGTAAAATTCAATTACATTAATTATTAATCATTGTATAAACGTTAGTTATTAATATTACCAGACAAAATCGGATCTAGTTCTCAATTAAGCTCCGAACTAGGAGAAATTGTAAAAGTAACTAGAGGAATATCAACGCTGAAAGCTGCTTCTGCAGAAAACTTTCGCGCTTTACGCTTATCGTGATGAATAATTTCATAATATCAATTGTCTATACGGTGCTACACAAAACTAGCTTTGTTTTCAAATAGTTTCTGTCAATCAGTACACTTGATACAACCGTCAACGACGAGTCTTGTATGGTGATGTGAAAAATTTGCAAATAATGGATGCCATATTTAAGTAAGTACCTCGTATTTCTTTTATTTACTGAAATTGTTACATTTTCATACTTTTTATTGTGTCATACTCCCTGGCCGGACCACTTCGTTATATTCATGCAATTAATAATAAAAAATGTACATAATTTGTACATACATATTAAAATTTGTACATATGTAAGTACTTTTCTAGTAATCGTCAAATGAAGGTGGTCCGGCCAGGGAGTATGACACTTTTTATTTGTATAAAAACTAACTAATGTTTCTTTCCATAATATAACAACATAACACGATTTTTATATTTGTTTGTTGTATCCTACCCGCAATATGACGGGTGCCAAACGGCACCCGTAGGCTAATATGAATGCTTTTCGAAAGTGCATCGTTCATAATACTTTTTCTTGTTTTTTAAATAATTTGACTCCATTCGTGATGACGCTCCATGGTGTTCGCTAAGCTAGCCTAATTGCCTGCCTGCCCGCCCGCACGCATGCCTATGCGTCAGCCTGCGTACCTGCTTGCCAGCCTGAACATCAACCCAGCGGGCTCCTGATACGGGCAGCCACCAGCGAGCCTCGACAGGAAGCCTCAGCCAAATAGCCAGATGTGTTTTTTTCTACTTGCCATCGTTTTATTATAATTAGCTTCTTTAAGAAAACAGTGCCACTATTTTTTTAAGGGATGGTATCTTGTGATTTCTTGTGATTTCTTTTGATTACATATTATTTTGGAAATTATTCTGTTTTATCTTTTATTACTTGATTACTATTTCGTGTGGTGGTTTCGTGTCTTGTTGATTATTTATATGTGTTTTACTTGCTTTTATATTTAACTGTGTGTGTTTTCTAACTGTTTATATTATGTTTTTGTGATTTCGTATTATATTGATTATTTCCGCCGTATGTGTACTTTTCGTGGTTTCTGTTTGCTGTAGGTATAATGACTACGACACTTATTTACTTAGTCTTTTTATTTCTAAATGCTTATGTTTATAGTCCATGTATGTACTTGTGTTTTCGATGCTTTCTACTTGTGTGTTTTGATTTTTACTGAATATTTCTTGCTTCGGCTTTTAACTCTTTTAATTGACTTTTACCGTTGCTTTTAACCGTCTGACTAGTGCCGTATCTCTAATGTGTTTACTTCCTGGTTTATTAACTTGCGTCAAGCTCACTTATGTTCTTGTTATCTGTTTGCTTATATAATTAATTTTGAGACTTACTCAAGACTGTTTAGTGTTTACGATTAATATTTTACTCGGTTCATTTTATGTCTAAAATGGGAAATGTTAGTGATTAGGTTTTTTACTTTCTAATCTGAAATTTAGGGAAGATCTACTTATGTATGTAGGAAACCTGGATGTTCCTCAAGGACTGAATATTTCTATGATCTTTTTATGCAAAGGGTTGAGAATTGACTTCGCTTATTCAAATATTTTGTAACATAGTTATATCGGGTTTTACTCAGTGAAGCTGAGTGAACTGACGTTTCGAATGTGTTAAATTAACCTATGATCCTTGAAAAATAGGTGGGTGAAACAACACTATACACAAGGAGTGCTATTACTTGCCGTCGGAACACTGGCTTGTTCTTATCAAAACCAAAATCTAATTCATTATTAAGTAAAGTCTTTCTATAAACCAATTAATAACGAATGTAATCAAAATTTTAGTCGCCTTTGATAAACATTCAGGCGATTACTTGCAATAGGTTCAGCGTGGGAGACTGTGGGTAGAATCTAGATTGTTGATTGATTGTTGTTATATGACATACTTGACAGTCATTAAGATTATTTGGTAACAATCAGTCCAGTAAATAACTTTGACCCTTAAAGTCCAGTTCATTAAAAAGTTCATAAATGTTGAATCTAGTAATCAGGCTTGGTGTATAATACCTAAATGACATAAACTGACTGTCTGATAATAGTCAAATCAAATATTGTTATTCGATTCTTTCATATTCAGTCCAGTTGTATTAAAATACTGTAAGTAAATAGTTTTCCTTAATATGATTGTTATAATATTATCTCATGAATAATCTGAACGGCATTGTTATTGTCGAATTATAATCGATTTGTTGATTGAATTTTCAATTATCTAGTATAATTGATACTGGGAGTTAAAAAAGCAAAAAAATTGCTTTGTTTAACTATTAGATATAACATTAAGAAAAAAAAAGAAATGCCACTGTTGGAGAAGAGGGTGGTTGTATGGGGATGGAACGGAGACCACTACCAAAAAAATAAATAATATTTTATTCTTAGTCATTGCAACTACCAAAAAAAAAAACATATTATTCTTGGCCATTGCTACTACCAAGTAAAATAAACAATATTTTTATTTAAAGAATATAAATTATTTTTAACTTGTATTTGCAGCTATCGTCAGACAGTCATGAAAAATAAATAAAAATCCAAATTAAATTTTATTTAAGACTATGTGCATTCACTATTATCTCTGTCTAGTTATCATTGCGTAAGGAAACCTCCGAAAAGCCTGTACTAAAGTAGCTACAGAAATACTTAGCAATAATCTTAACTTACCTTCTTGTTTCCATCTCTTCTTGTATTATATGTAATCAATTCTATAACTTTTACATTTAATTAGGTAGGCATAGTCTCCAAAGCCATTAGGGTTCTACGATACATAATGTAGGGTTCACACTATTCGATCATTGGCCAAACCTAGCTTTAAGTACTTTCATTATAACGGAATTTAATATAATCTTTTGATTATTTTTTTAAAGAGAATCAGTTTCATGGTTACTAGTTTTGGGTTAAGCAGTATGGGAGAAGCGTCATTAGTTGAGGGTTAACATGGACTATCAATATAAATTAGCCTTTTAATTTTATAAATATTAAAAAAAATTGATCTGAGTATTGCTAAGGGTAAGTGGGTTAGGGGTTAGTATAAAGTTAGGTTTATATATATTTAGGTAGGGGTTTAGTACAATTTGCAGGCCGTGACCAGGATGACAAAGAACCATTATGAGAAATTTCCTTATTTTTAGATTATTTTTATATATTTTATATCAATTAATTAAAAAGCGATTCAAGTTCAAACTGATCTACATAGACGAATATATTGCCATGGCAGCGACGAAACTACTATTAGAAGATTACTGCAATGGCGACATATTGAACAGCAAGAAAACCATATTCACCATTTTTTCACTTGCGCCAACAAAACAAAGACGTAACAGCAGGAACCACGAACGATACGATATCAAATAGCAGGGGGATACAATTGCTGGTCTGTGGTTTCCACAAACCACGTTTTGAACAACCACGCGATGAACAAAAGAAGAATCGACAAGTACCGACGTGATGACGCTCCATGGTGTTCTAGAGAGCTAGCCTAATTGGCTGCATGCCTGCCCGCCCGCACGCATGCCTATGCGTCAGCCTACGTACCTGCTTGCCAGCCTGAACATCAACCCCAGCGGGCTCCCGATACGGGCAGCCACCAGCGAGCCTCGACAGGAAGCCTCAGCCAAATAGCCAGGTGTGTTCTTTTCTACTTGCCATGGTTTTCTTATGATTAGCTTCTTTAAGAAAACAGTGCCACAATTTTTTTAACGGATGGTAGAAGTAGTATTAGTAGCATTTGGGCTAATATTTTGATCGGTGGAATGTTTCTATTTGGCGTAAAAAGTCTAAACAAAACATAAATACTACATTGTTACTTTTGGATTACTTACTGTTTGTCATCAGCCAATGAAAACGAAATACTAAGGCTTTTTCATATAGATACCTAGTTACTCTAGTTTGAAAACTATTGCATTTTTACAACTCTACTCTTTTAAACTAGTAGTCGTGCACAGTAGCCACAGTGAGAAAGAATATCGTTATAGTTATAATCTAAACTCCATATCCCATACCTGTTTTCTTTCCAGAGGATGGTGTTAGCAGCGATGCAGTTTGGCGCAGCTCAGAGGGGCTAGCATAAAGTTGGCCACGAAGAGAGAAGAGAGCAGAAGGACAGACTGCAGATCACTGATCGCTGTAGCTGTAAGGTATAGCAGATACTTAACTTTACGATTGATTTCGATTGTTGATTGTGTGTTTTATGGCCGAGCGAATGTACCTAGTCAGGTCATAAGTATTGTCACACAGTAAAAACTTTTCTTTTAGAATGCTGGCCATAAAAAAATTTGTTGCATTCGAATTTCGAATTGTTCATAAAAAAAATGTATGCTTTTTGGAATTTTACTCATTTTCAAATATGGAGTGGACGCTTAAAGAAGACCGTGTTGCAGTTATTGCGTTGCATCGTTGCGGTTACGCGCCAATTCAAATTTTTGACATACTGAAAAATTTGAATATAACCAAAAGTATCGTTTATCGTACCATCAAACGATACAATGAAGACTCTAGTATGTAAATGACAGGTCAAGAAGTGGTCGCCCTCGGTCTGTTAGGACTCCAGTAGTGATAAAAGCTGTGAAGGGGGAATTCAAAGAAATCCCAAACGTAAGCCAGAAACTGTTGGGGGTTCAGATGGGGTTAAGCAGAACCACGGTGAAAAGGGTGTTAAATGAAGACTAATGGCTTCGGGCATATCGAAGAAAAACAGGACATCGTTTAAATGCTCGTCTAATGGACCTGAGACTGAAGAGATGCCGCGCTTTGTTGAAGCGGTACGCGGGAAAAAATATCGGGAAATTCTTTTTTCGGATGAAAAATTTTTTACCGTAGAAGAGAGCTACAACAAACAAAATGATAAGGTGTACGCACACAGTAGTGAAAAAGCGAGCAACCGTATTCCGCGTGTCCAACGAGGTCAGGTTGGGAGTTTCTTATTGGGGCTTAAGGTGTAAAAACGAATGCAGTTGTGTATCAAAATACAGTCTTGGCAAACCTTGTGGAACCTGTTTCTCATACCATGTTCAATAACAGGCACTCGGTATTCCAACAAGATTCGGCGCCAGCTCATAGAGCGAAGAGCACACAAGACTGGCTGGTGGCGCGTGAAATCGACTTCATCCGGCACTAAGACTGGCCCTCCTCCAGTCCAGATTTGAGTCCGTTAGATTACAAGATATAGCAACACTTGGAGGAAAAGGCGTGCTCAAAGCCTCATCCCACTTTGGAGTCACTCAAGACATCCTTGATTAAGGCAGCCGCCGATATTGACATGGACCTCGTTCGTGCTGCGATAGACGACTGGCCGCGCAGATTGAAGGCCGGTATTCAAAATCACGAAGGTCATTCTGAATAAACTTTATTGTTTGACTTTATTGTCATAAGAAACTATGTTTTGTTAAGTTCATTTTGATATATAAATGGTTACATAATGAATAAACTTGTTTCAATTATTTTATATTAAACATGTGACAGAATTTATGACCTGACTGTGTATTTCTTTTATGTAATTCTGAGACTGCATTTTATTTGAATTGTGTGTTGTATGTGCTGAGCGAATGTATTTCTTGCATGTTATTCTGAGACTGCATTTTATTTGAATCGTATTGAACTTATTTCTATTTTGGTCTGTTCTTTTATAATTTAATTTTTGTATCTACTTATTATGATACAATTAACTGGCAACACCTATTGTTTTCTGATTATTTATAGATTTATATCAGCTAGTGTTGAAACAAATTTAGGTTCACTATTAATCTTAATTTTTATTCTTTAAACACAACGTAAATTTTACACAACTTAAAAGGGTCCATTTGAGTGAAATATTTTCTAGACGATTACAAGATTACATTATAAAACTAGACGATCACGTATATTTTGTCCAAATATTGAAGAAATAACTAATAAATAGGAATAGTTATGTAAAATTCAATTACATTAATTATTAATCATTGTATAAACGTTAGTTATTAATATTACCAGACAAAATCGGATCTAGTTCTCAATTAAGCTCCGAACTAGGAGAAATTGTAAAAGTAACTAGAGGAATATCAACGCTGAAAGCTGCTTCTGCAGAAAACTTTCGCGCTTTACGCTTATCGTGATGAATAATTTCATAATATCAATTGTCTATACGGTGCTACACAAAACTAGCTTTGTTTTCAAATAGTTTCTGTCAATCAGTACACTTGATACAACCGTCAACGACGAGTCTTGTATGGTGATGTGAAAAATTTGCAAATAATGGATGCCATATTTAAGTAAGTACCTCGTATTTCTTTTATTTACTGAAATTGTTACATTTTCATACTTTTTATAGTGTCATACTCCCTGGCCGGACCACTTCGTTATATTCATGCAATTAATAATAAAAAATGTACATAATTTGTACATAAATATTAAAATTTGTACATATGTAAGTACTTTTCTAGTAATCGTCAAATGAAGGTGGTCCGGCCAGGGAGTATGACACTTTTTATTTGTATAAAAACTAACTAATGTTTCTTTCCATAATATAACAACATAACACGATTTTTATATTTGTTTGTTGTATCCTACCCGCAATATGACGGGTGCCAAACGGCACCCGTAGGCTAATATGAATGCTTTTCGAAAGTGCATCGTTCATAATACTTTTTCTTGTTTTTTAAATAATTTGACTCCATTCGTGATGACGCTCCATGGTGTTCGCTAAGCTAGCCTAATTGCCTGCCTGCCCGCCCGCACGCATGCCTATGCGTCAGCCTGCGTACCTGCTTGCCAGCCTGAACATCAACCCAGCGGGCTCCTGATACGGGCAGCCACCAGCGAGCCTCGACAGGAAGCCTCAGCCAAATAGCCAGATGTGTTCTTTTCTACTTGCCATCGTTTTATTATAATTAGCTTCTTTAAGAAAACAGTGCCACTATTTTTTTAAGGGATGGTATCTTGTGATTTCTTGTGATTTCTTTTGATTACATATTATTTTGGAAATTATTCTGTTTTATCTTTTATTACTTGATTACTATTTCGTGTGGTGGTTTCGTGTCTTGTTGATTATTTATATGTGTTTTACTTGCTTTTATATTTAACTGTGTGTGTTTTCTAACTGTTTATATTATGTTTTTGTGATTTCGTATTATATTGATTATTTCCGCCGTATGTGTACTTTTCGTGGTTTCTGTTTGCTGTAGGTATAATGACTACGACACTTATTTACTTAGTCCTTTTATTTCTAAATGCTTATGTTTATAGTCCATGTATGTACTTGTGTTTTCGATGCTTTCTACTTGTGTGTTTTGATTTTTACTGAATATTTCTTGCTTCGGCTTTTAACTCTTTTAATTGACTTTTACCGTTGCTTTTAACCGTCTGACTAGTGCCGTATCTCTAATGTGTTTACTTCCTGGTTTATTAACTTGCGTCAAGCTCACTTATGTTCTTGTTATCTGTTTGCTTATATAATTAATTTTGAGACTTACTCAAGACTGTTTAGTGTTTACGATTAATATTTTACTCGGTTCATTTTATGTCTAAAATGGGAAATGTTAGTGATTAGGTTTTTTACTTTCTAATCTGAAATTTAGGGAAGATCTACTTATGTATGTAGGAAACCTGGATGTTCCTCAAGGACTGAATATTTCTATGATCTTTTTATGCAAAGGGTTGAGAATTGACTTCGCTTATTCAAATATTTTGTAACATAGTTATATCGGGTTTTACTCAGTGAAGCTGAGTGAACTGACGTTTCGAATGTGTTAAATTAACCTATGATCCTTGAAAAATAGGTGGGTGAAACAACACTATACACAAGGAGTGCTATTACTTGCCGTCGGAACACTGGCTTGTTCTTATCAAAACCAAAATCTAATTCATTATTAAGTAAAGTCTTTCTATAAACCAATTAATAACGAATGTAATCAAAATTTTAGTCGCCTTTGATAAACATTCAGGCGATTACTTGCAATAGGTTCAGCGTGGGAGACTGTGGGTAGAATCTAGATTGTTGATTGATTGTTGTTATATGACATACTTGACAGTCATTAAGATTATTTGGTAACAATCAGTCCAGTAAATAACTTTGACCCTTAAAGTCCAGTTCATTAAAAAGTTCATAAATGTTGAATCTAGTAATCAGGCTTGGTGTATAATACCTGAATGACATAAACTGACTGTCTGATAATAGTCAAATCAAATATTGTTATTCGATTCTTTCATATTCAGTCCAGTTGTATTAAAATACTGTAAGTAAATAGTTTTCCTTAATATGATTGTTATAATATTATCTCATGAATAATCTGAACGGCATTGTTATTGTCGAATTATAATCGATTTGTTGATTGAATTTTCAATTATCTAGTATAATTGATACTGGGAGTTAAAAAAGCAAAAAAATTGCTTTGTTTAACTATTAGATATAACATTAAGAAAAAAAAAGAAATGCCACTGTTGGAGAAGAGGGTGGTTGTATGGGGATGGAACGGAGACCACTACCAAAAAAATAAATAATATTTTATTCTTAGTCATTGCAACTACCAAAAAAAAAACATATTATTCTTGGCCATTGCTACTACCAAGTAAAATAAACAATATTTTTATTTAAAGAATATAAATTATTTTTAACTTGTATTTGCAGCTATCGTCATGAAAAATAAATAAAAATCCAAATTAAATTTTATTTAAGACTATGTGCATTCACTATTATCTCTGTCTAGTTATCATTGCGTAAGGAAACCTCCGAAAAGCCTGTACTAAAGTAGCTACAGAAATACTTAGCAATAATCTTAACTTACCTTCTTGTTTCCATCTCTTCTTGTATTATATGTAATCAATTCTATAACTTTTACATTTAATTAGGTAGGCATAGTCTCCAAAGCCATTAGGGTTCTACGATACATAATGTAGGGTTCACACTATTCGATCATTGGCCAAACCTAGCTTTAAGTACTTTCATTATAACGGAATTTAATATAATCTTTTGATTATTTTTTTAAAGAGAATCAGTTTCATGGTTACTAGTTTTGGGTTAAGCAGTATGGGAGAAGCGTCATTAGTTGAGGGTTAACATGGACTATCAATATAAATTAGCCTTTTAATTTTATAAATATTAAAAAAAATTGATCTGAGTATTGCTAAGGGTAAGTGGGTTAGGGGTTAGTATAAAGTTAGGTTTATATATATTTAGGTAGGGGTTTAGTACAATTTGCAGGCCGTGACCAGGATGACAAAGAACCATTATGAGAAATTTCCTTATTTTTAGATTATTTTTATATATTTTATATCAATTAATTAAAAAGCGATTCAAGTTCAAACTGATCTACATAGACGAATATATTGCCATGGCAGCGACGAAACTACTATTAGAAGATTACTGCAATGGCGACATATTGAACAGCAAGAAAACCATATTCACCATTTTTTCACTTGCGCCAACAAAACAAAGACGTAACAGCAGGAACCACGAACGATACGATATCAAATAGCAGGGGGATACAATTGCTGGTCTGTGGTTTCCACAAACCACGTTTTGAACAACCACGCGATGAACAAAAGAAGAATCGACAAGTACCGACGTGATGACGCTCCATGGTGTTCTAGAGAGCTAGCCTAATTGGCTGCATGCCTGCCCGCCCGCACGCATGCCTATGCGTCAGCCTACGTACCTGCTTGCCAGCCTGAACATCAACCCCAGCGGGCTCCCGATACGGGCAGCCACCAGCGAGCCTCGACAGGAAGCCTCAGCCAAATAGCCAGGTGTGTTCTTTTCTACTTGCCATGGTTTTCTTATGATTAGCTTCTTTAAGAAAACAGTGCCACAATTTTTTTAACGGATGGTAGAAGTAGTATTAGTAGCATTTGGGCTAATATTTTGATCGGTGGAATGTTTCTATTTGGCGTAAAAAGTCTAAACAAAACATAAATACTACATTGTTACTTTTGGATTACTTACTGTTTGTCATCAGCCAATGAAAACGAAATACTAAGGCTTTTTCATATAGATACCTAGTTACTCTAGTTTGAAAACTATTGCATTTTTACAACTCTACTCTTTTAAACTAGTAGTCGTGCACAGTAGCCACAGTGAGAAAGAATATCGTTATAGTTATAATCTAAACTCCATATCCCATACCTGTTTTCTTTCCAGAGGATGGTGTTAGCAGCGATGCAGTTTGGCGCAGCTCAGAGGGGCTAGCATAAAGTTGGCCACGAAGAGAGAAGAGAGCAGAAGGACAGACTGCAGATCACTGATCGCTGTAGCTGTAAGGTATAGCAGATACTTAACTTTACGATTGATTTCGATTGTTGATTGTGTGTTTTATGGCCGAGCGAATGTACCTAGTCAGGTCATAAGTATTGTCACACAGTAAAAACTTTTCTTTTAGAATGCTGGCCATAAAAAAATTTGTTGCATTCGAATTTCGAATTGTTCATAAAAAAAATGTATGCTTTTTGGAATTTTACTCATTTTCAAATATGGAGTGGACGCTTAAAGAAGACCGTGTTGCAGTTATTGCGTTGCATCGTTGCGGTTACGCGCCAATTCAAATTTTTGACATACTGAAAAATTTGAATATAACCAAAAGTATCGTTTATCGTACCATCAAACGATACAATGAAGACTCTAGTATGTAAATGACAGGTCAAGAAGTGGTCGCCCTCGGTCTGTTAGGACTCCAGTAGTGATAAAAGCTGTGAAGGGGGAATTCAAAGAAATCCCAAACGTAAGCCAGAAACTGTTGGGGGTTCAGATGGGGTTAAGCAGAACCACGGTGAAAAGGGTGTTAAATGAAGACTAATGGCTTCGGGCATATCGAAGAAAAACAGGACATCGTTTAAATGCTCGTCTAATGGACCTGAGACTGAAGAGATGCCGCGCTTTGTTGAAGCGGTACGCGGGAAAAAATATCGGGAAATTCTTTTTTCGGATGAAAAATTTTTTACCGTAGAAGAGAGCTACAACAAACAAAATGATAAGGTGTACGCACACAGTAGTGAAAAAGCGAGCAACCGTATTCCGCGTGTCCAACGAGGTCAGGTTGGGAGTTTCTTATTGGGGCTTAAGGTGTAAAAACGAATGCAGTTGTGTATCAAAATACAGTCCTGGCAAACCTTGTGGAACCTGTTTCTCATACCATGTTCAATAACAGGCACTCGGTATTCCAACAAGATTCGGCGCCAGCTCATAGAGCGAAGAGCACACAAGACTGGCTGGTGGCGCGTGAAATCGACTTCATCCGGCACTAAGACTGGCCCTCCTCCAGTCCAGATTTGAGTCCGTTAGATTACAAGATATAGCAACACTTGGAGGAAAAGGCGTGCTCAAAGCCTCATCCCACTTTGGAGTCACTCAAGACATCCTTGATTAAGGCAGCCGCCGATATTGACATGGACCTCGTTCGTGCTGCGATAGACGACTGGCCGCGCAGATTGAAGGCCGGTATTCAAAATCACGAAGGTCATTCTGAATAAACTTTATTGTTTGACTTTATTGTCATAAGAAACTATGTTTTGTTAAGTTCATTTTGATATATAAATGGTTACATAATGAATAAACTTGTTTCAATTATTTTATATTAAACATGTGACAGAATTTATGACCTGACTGTGTATTTCTTTTATGTAATTCTGAGACTGCATTTTATTTGAATTGTGTGTTGTATGTGCTGAGCGAATGTATTTCTTGCATGTTATTCTGAGACTGCATTTTATTTGAATCGTATTGAACTTATTTCTATTTTGGTCTGTTCTTTTATAATTTAATTTTTGTATCTACTTATTATGATACAATTAACTGGCAACACCTATTGTTTTCTGATTATTTATAGATTTATATCAGCTAGTGTTGAAACAAATTTAGGTTCACTATTAATCTTAATTTTTATTCTTTAAACACAACGTAAATTTTACACAACTTAAAAGGGTCCATTTGAGTGAAATATTTTCTAGACGATTACAAGATTACATTATAAAACTAGACGATCACGTATATTTTGTCCAAATATTGAAGAAATAACTAATAAATAGGAATAGTTATGTAAAATTCAATTACATTAATTATTAATCATTGTATAAACGTTAGTTATTAATATTACCAGACAAAATCGGATCTAGTTCTCAATTAAGCTCCGAACTAGGAGAAATTGTAAAAGTAACTAGAGGAATATCAACGCTGAAAGCTGCTTCTGCAGAAAACTTTCGCGCTTTACGCTTATCGTGATGAATAATTTCATAATATCAATTGTCTATACGGTGCTACACAAAACTAGCTTTGTTTTCAAATAGTTTCTGTCAATCAGTACACTTGATACAACCGTCAACGACGAGTCTTGTATGGTGATGTGAAAAATTTGCAAATAATGGATGCCATATTTAAGTAAGTACCTCGTATTTCTTTTATTTACTGAAATTGTTACATTTTCATACTTTTTATAGTGTCATACTCCCTGGCCGGACCACTTCGTTATATTCATGCAATTAATAATAAAAAATGTACATAATTTGTACATAAATATTAAAATTTGTACATATGTAAGTACTTTTCTAGTAATCGTCAAATGAAGGTGGTCCGGCCAGGGAGTATGACACTTTTTATTTGTATAAAAACTAACTAATGTTTCTTTCCATAATATAACAACATAACACGATTTTTATATTTGTTTGTTGTATCCTACCCGCAATATGACGGGTGCCAAACGGCACCCGTAGGCTAATATGAATGCTTTTCGAAAGTGCATCGTTCATAATACTTTTTCTTGTTTTTTAAATAATTTGACTCCATTCGTGATGACGCTCCATGGTGTTCGCTAAGCTAGCCTAATTGCCTGCCTGCCCGCCCGCACGCATGCCTATGCGTCAGCCTGCGTACCTGCTTGCCAGCCTGAACATCAACCCAGCGGGCTCCTGATACGGGCAGCCACCAGCGAGCCTCGACAGGAAGCCTCAGCCAAATAGCCAGATGTGTTCTTTTCTACTTGCCATCGTTTTATTATAATTAGCTTCTTTAAGAAAACAGTGCCACTATTTTTTTAAGGGATGGTATCTTGTGATTTCTTGTGATTTCTTTTGATTACATATTATTTTGGAAATTATTCTGTTTTATCTTTTATTACTTGATTACTATTTCGTGTGGTGGTTTCGTGTCTTGTTGATTATTTATATGTGTTTTACTTGCTTTTATATTTAACTGTGTGTGTTTTCTAACTGTTTATATTATGTTTTTGTGATTTCGTATTATATTGATTATTTCCGCCGTATGTGTACTTTTCGTGGTTTCTGTTTGCTGTAGGTATAATGACTACGACACTTATTTACTTAGTCCTTTTATTTCTAAATGCTTATGTTTATAGTCCATGTATGTACTTGTGTTTTCGATGCTTTCTACTTGTGTGTTTTGATTTTTACTGAATATTTCTTGCTTCGGCTTTTAACTCTTTTAATTGACTTTTACCGTTGCTTTTAACCGTCTGACTAGTGCCGTATCTCTAATGTGTTTACTTCCTGGTTTATTAACTTGCGTCAAGCTCACTTATGTTCTTGTTATCTGTTTGCTTATATAATTAATTTTGAGACTTACTCAAGACTGTTTAGTGTTTACGATTAATATTTTACTCGGTTCATTTTATGTCTAAAATGGGAAATGTTAGTGATTAGGTTTTTTACTTTCTAATCTGAAATTTAGGGAAGATCTACTTATGTATGTAGGAAACCTGGATGTTCCTCAAGGACTGAATATTTCTATGATCTTTTTATGCAAAGGGTTGAGAATTGACTTCGCTTATTCAAATATTTTGTAACATAGTTATATCGGGTTTTACTCAGTGAAGCTGAGTGAACTGACGTTTCGAATGTGTTAAATTAACCTATGATCCTTGAAAAATAGGTGGGTGAAACAACACTATACACAAGGAGTGCTATTACTTGCCGTCGGAACACTGGCTTGTTCTTATCAAAACCAAAATCTAATTCATTATTAAGTAAAGTCTTTCTATAAACCAATTAATAACGAATGTAATCAAAATTTTAGTCGCCTTTGATAAACATTCAGGCGATTACTTGCAATAGGTTCAGCGTGGGAGACTGTGGGTAGAATCTAGATTGTTGATTGATTGTTGTTATATGACATACTTGACAGTCATTAAGATTATTTGGTAACAATCAGTCCAGTAAATAACTTTGACCCTTAAAGTCCAGTTCATTAAAAAGTTCATAAATGTTGAATCTAGTAATCAGGCTTGGTGTATAATACCTGAATGACATAAACTGACTGTCTGATAATAGTCAAATCAAATATTGTTATTCGATTCTTTCATATTCAGTCCAGTTGTATTAAAATACTGTAAGTAAATAGTTTTCCTTAATATGATTGTTATAATATTATCTCATGAATAATCTGAACGGCATTGTTATTGTCGAATTATAATCGATTTGTTGATTGAATTTTCAATTATCTAGTATAATTGATACTGGGAGTTAAAAAAGCAAAAAAATTGCTTTGTTTAACTATTAGATATAACATTAAGAAAAAAAAAGAAATGCCACTGTTGGAGAAGAGGGTGGTTGTATGGGGATGGAACGGAGACCACTACCAAAAAAATAAATAATATTTTATTCTTAGTCATTGCAACTACCAAAAAAAAAAACATATTATTCTTGGCCATTGCTACTACCAAGTAAAATAAACAATATTTTTATTTAAAGAATATAAATTATTTTTAACTTGTTTTTGCAGCTATCGTCAGACAGTCATGAAAAATAAATAAAAATCCAAATTAAATTTTATTTAAGACTATGTGCATTCACTATTATCTCTGTCTAGTTATCATTGCGTAAGGAAACCTCCGAAAAGCCTGTACTAAAGTAGCTACAGAAATACTTAGCAATAATCTTAACTTACCTTCTTGTTTCCATCTCTTCTTGTATTATATGTAATCAATTCTATAACTTTTACATTTAATTAGGTAGGCATAGTCTCCAAAGCCATTAGGGTTCTACGATACATAATGTAGGGTTCACACTATTCGATCATTGGCCAAACCTAGCTTTAAGTACTTTCATTATAACGGAATTTAATATAATCTTTTGATTATTTTTTTAAAGAGAATCAGTTTCATGGTTACTAGTTTTGGGTTAAGCAGTATGGGAGAAGCGTCATTAGTTGAGGGTTAACATGGACTATCAATATAAATTAGCCTTTTAATTTTATAAATATTAAAAAAAATTGATCTGAGTATTGCTAAGGGTAAGTGGGTTAGGGGTTAGTATAAAGTTAGGTTTATATATATTTAGGTAGGGGTTTAGTACAATTTGCAGGCCGTGACCAGGATGACAAAGAACCATTATGAGAAATTTCCTTATTTTTAGATTATTTTTATATATTTTATATCAATTAATTAAAAAGCGATTCAAGTTCAAACTGATCTACATAGACGAATATATTGCCATGGCAGCGACGAAACTACTATTAGAAGATTACTGCAATGGCGACATATTGAACAGCAAGAAAACCATATTCACCATTTTTTCACTTGCGCCAACAAAACAAAGACGTAACAGCAGGAACCACGAACGATACGATATCAAATAGCAGGGGGATACAATTGCTGGTCTGTGGTTTCCACAAACCACGTTTTGAACAACCACGCGATGAACAAAAGAAGAATCGACAAGTACCGACGTGATGACGCTCCATGGTGTTCTAGAGAGCTAGCCTAATTGGCTGCATGCCTGCCCGCCCGCACGCATGCCTATGCGTCAGCCTACGTACCTGCTTGCCAGCCTGAACATCAACCCCAGCGGGCTCCCGATACGGGCAGCCACCAGCGAGCCTCGACAGGAAGCCTCAGCCAAATAGCCAGGTGTGTTCTTTTCTACTTGCCATGGTTTTCTTATGATTAGCTTCTTTAAGAAAACAGTGCCACAATTTTTTTAACGGATGGTAGAAGTAGTATTAGTAGCATTTGGGCTAATATTTTGATCGGTGGAATGTTTCTATTTGGCGTAAAAAGTCTAAACAAAACATAAATACTACATTGTTACTTTTGGATTACTTACTGTTTGTCATCAGCCAATGAAAACGAAATACTAAGGCTTTTTCATATAGATACCTAGTTACTCTAGTTTGAAAACTATTGCATTTTTACAACTCTACTCTTTTAAACTAGTAGTCGTGCACAGTAGCCACAGTGAGAAAGAATATCGTTATAGTTATAATCTAAACTCCATATCCCATACCTGTTTTCTTTCCAGAGGATGGTGTTAGCAGCGATGCAGTTTGGCGCAGCTCAGAGGGGCTAGCATAAAGTTGGCCACGAAGAGAGAAGAGAGCAGAAGGACAGACTGCAGATCACTGATCGCTGTAGCTGTAAGGTATAGCAGATACTTAACTTTACGATTGATTTCGATTGTTGATTGTGTGTTTTATGGCCGAGCGAATGTACCTAGTCAGGTCATAAGTATTGTCACACAGTAAAAACTTTTCTTTTAGAATGCTGGCCATAAAAAAATTTGTTGCATTCGAATTTCGAATTGTTCATAAAAAAAATGTATGCTTTTTGGAATTTTACTCATTTTCAAATATGGAGTGGACGCTTAAAGAAGACCGTGTTGCAGTTATTGCGTTGCATCGTTGCGGTTACGCGCCAATTCAAATTTTTGACATACTGAAAAATTTGAATATAACCAAAAGTATCGTTTATCGTACCATCAAACGATACAATGAAGACTCTAGTATGTAAATGACAGGTCAAGAAGTGGTCGCCCTCGGTCTGTTAGGACTCCAGTAGTGATAAAAGCTGTGAAGGGGGAATTCAAAGAAATCCCAAACGTAAGCCAGAAACTGTTGGGGGTTCAGATGGGGTTAAGCAGAACCACGGTGAAAAGGGTGTTAAATGAAGACTAATGGCTTCGGGCATATCGAAGAAAAACAGGACATCGTTTAAATGCTCGTCTAATGGACCTGAGACTGAAGAGATGCCGCGCTTTGTTGAAGCGGTACGCGGGAAAAAATATCGGGAAATTCTTTTTTCGGATGAAAAATTTTTTACCGTAGAAGAGAGCTACAACAAACAAAATGATAAGGTGTACGCACACAGTAGTGAAAAAGCGAGCAACCGTATTCCGCGTGTCCAACGAGGTCAGGTTGGGAGTTTCTTATTGGGGCTTAAGGTGTAAAAACGAATGCAGTTGTGTATCAAAATACAGTCCTGGCAAACCTTGTGGAACCTGTTTCTCATACCATGTTCAATAACAGGCACTCGGTATTCCAACAAGATTCGGCGCCAGCTCATAGAGCGAAGAGCACACAAGACTGGCTGGTGGCGCGTGAAATCGACTTCATCCGGCACTAAGACTGGCCCTCCTCCAGTCCAGATTTGAGTCCGTTAGATTACAAGATATAGCAACACTTGGAGGAAAAGGCGTGCTCAAAGCCTCATCCCACTTTGGAGTCACTCAAGACATCCTTGATTAAGGCAGCCGCCGATATTGACATGGACCTCGTTCGTGCTGCGATAGACGACTGGCCGCGCAGATTGAAGGCCGGTATTCAAAATCACGAAGGTCATTCTGAATAAACTTTATTGTTTGACTTTATTGTCATAAGAAACTATGTTTTGTTAAGTTCATTTTGATATATAAATGGTTACATAATGAATAAACTTGTTTCAATTATTTTATATTAAACATGTGACAGAATTTATGACCTGACTGTGTATTTCTTTTATGTAATTCTGAGACTGCATTTTATTTGAATTGTGTGTTGTATGTGCTGAGCGAATGTATTTCTTGCATGTTATTCTGAGACTGCATTTTATTTGAATCGTATTGAACTTATTTCTATTTTGGTCTGTTCTTTTATAATTTAATTTTTGTATCTACTTATTATGATACAATTAACTGGCAACACCTATTGTTTTCTGATTATTTATAGATTTATATCAGCTAGTGTTGAAACAAATTTAGGTTCACTATTAATCTTAATTTTTATTCTTTAAACACAACGTAAATTTTACACAACTTAAAAGGGTCCATTTGAGTGAAATATTTTCTAGACGATTACAAGATTACATTATAAAACTAGACGATCACGTATATTTTGTCCAAATATTGAAGAAATAACTAATAAATAGGAATAGTTATGTAAAATTCAATTACATTAATTATTAATCATTGTATAAACGTTAGTTATTAATATTACCAGACAAAATCGGATCTAGTTCTCAATTAAGCTCCGAACTAGGAGAAATTGTAAAAGTAACTAGAGGAATATCAACGCTGAAAGCTGCTTCTGCAGAAAACTTTCGCGCTTTACGCTTATCGTGATGAATAATTTCATAATATCAATTGTCTATACGGTGCTACACAAAACTAGCTTTGTTTTCAAATAGTTTCTGTCAATCAGTACACTTGATACAACCGTCAACGACGAGTCTTGTATGGTGATGTGAAAAATTTGCAAATAATGGATGCCATATTTAAGTAAGTACCTCGTATTTCTTTTATTTACTGAAATTGTTACATTTTCATACTTTTTATAGTGTCATACTCCCTGGCCGGACCACTTCGTTATATTCATGCAATTAATAATAAAAAATGTACATAATTTGTACATAAATATTAAAATTTGTACATATGTAAGTACTTTTCTAGTAATCGTCAAATGAAGGTGGTCCGGCCAGGGAGTATGACACTTTTTATTTGTATAAAAACTAACTAATGTTTCTTTCCATAATATAACAACATAACACGATTTTTATATTTGTTTGTTGTATCCTACCCGCAATATGACGGGTGCCAAACGGCACCCGTAGGCTAATATGAATGCTTTTCGAAAGTGCATCGTTCATAATACTTTTTCTTGTTTTTTAAATAATTTGACTCCATTCGTGATGACGCTCCATGGTGTTCGCTAAGCTAGCCTAATTGCCTGCCTGCCCGCCCGCACGCATGCCTATGCGTCAGCCTGCGTACCTGCTTGCCAGCCTGAACATCAACCCAGCGGGCTCCTGATACGGGCAGCCACCAGCGAGCCTCGACAGGAAGCCTCAGCCAAATAGCCAGATGTGTTCTTTTCTACTTGCCATCGTTTTATTATAATTAGCTTCTTTAAGAAAACAGTGCCACTATTTTTTTAAGGGATGGTATCTTGTGATTTCTTGTGATTTCTTTTGATTACATATTATTTTGGAAATTATTCTGTTTCATCTTTTATTACTTGATTACTATTTCGTGTGGTGGTTTCGTGTCTTGTTGATTATTTATATGTGTTTTACTTGCTTTTATATTTAACTGTGTGTGTTTTCTAACTGTTTATATTATGTTTTTGTGATTTCGTATTATATTGATTATTTCCGCCGTATGTGTACTTTTCGTGTTTTCTGTTTGCTGTAGGTATAATGACTACGACACTTATTTACTTAGTCCTTTTATTTCTAAATGCTTATGTTTATAGTCCATGTATGTACTTGTGTTTTCGATGCTTTCTACTTGTGTGTTTTGATTTTTACTGAATATTTCTTGCTTCTGCTTTTAACTCTTTTAATTGACTTTTACCGTTGCTTTTAACCGTCTGACTAGTGCCGTATCTCTAATGTGTTTACTTCCTGGTTTATTAACTTGCGTCAAGCTCACTTATGTTCTTGTTATCTGTTTGCTTATATAATTAATTTTGAGACTTACTCAAGACTGTTTAGTGTTTACGATTAATATTTTACTCGGTTCATTTTATGTCTAAAATGGGAAATGTTAGTGATTAGGTTTTTTACTTTCTAATCTGAAATTTAGGGAAGATCTACTTATGTATGTAGGAAACCTGGATGTTCCTCAAGGACTGAATATTTCTATGATCTTTTTATGCAAAGGGTTGAGAATTGACTTCGCTTATTCAAATATTTTGTAACATAGTTATATCGGGTTTTACTCAGTGAAGCTGAGTGAACTGACGTTTCGAATGTGTTAAATTAACCTATGATCCTTGAAAAATAGGTGGGTGAAACAACACTATACACAAGGAGTGCTATTACTTGCCGTCGGAACACTGGCTTGTTCTTATCAAAACCAAAATCTAATTCATTATTAAGTAAAGTCTTTCTATAAACCAATTAATAACGAATGTAATCAAAATTTTAGTCGCCTTTGATAAACATTCAGGCGATTACTTGCAATAGGTTCAGCGTGGGAGACTGTGGGTAGAATCTAGATTGTTGATTGATTGTTGTTATATGACATACTTGACAGTCATTAAGATTATTTGGTAACAATCAGTCCAGTAAATAACTTTGACCCTTAAAGTCCAGTTCATTAAAAAGTTCATAAATGTTGAATCTAGTAATCAGGCTTGGTGTATAATACCTGAATGACATAAACTGACTGTCTGATAATAGTCAAATCAAATATTGTTATTCGATTCTTTCATATTCAGTCCAGTTGTATTAAAATACTGTAAGTAAATAGTTTTCCTTAATATGATTGTTATAATATTATCTCATGAATAATCTGAACGGCATTGTTATTGTCGAATTATAATCGATTTGTTGATTGAATTTTCAATTATCTAGTATAATTGATACTGGGAGTTAAAAAAGCAAAAAAATTGCTTTGTTTAACTATTAGATATAACATTAAGAAAAAAAAAGAAATGCCACTGTTGGAGAAGAGGGTGGTTGTATGGGGATGGAACGGAGACCACTACCAAAAAAATAAATAATATTTTATTCTTAGTCATTGCAACTACCAAAAAAAAAACATATTATTCTTGGCCATTGCTACTACCAAGTAAAATAAACAATATTTTTATTTAAAGAATATAAATTATTTTTAACTTGTATTTGCAGCTATCGTCAGACAGTCATGAAAAATAAATAAAAATCCAAATTAAATTTTATTTAAGACTATGTGCATTCACTATTATCTCTGTCTAGTTATCATTGCGTAAGGAAACCTCCGAAAAGCCTGTACTAAAGTAGCTACAGAAATACTTAGCAATAATCTTAACTTACCTTCTTGTTTCCATCTCTTCTTGTATTATATGTAATCAATTCTATAACTTTTACATTTAATTAGGTAGGCATAGTCTCCAAAGCCATTAGGGTTCTACGATACATAATGTAGGGTTCACACTATTCGATCATTGGCCAAACCTAGCTTTAAGTACTTTCATTATAACGGAATTTAATATAATCTTTTGATTATTTTTTTAAAGAGAATCAGTTTCATGGTTACTAGTTTTGGGTTAAGCAGTATGGGAGAAGCGTCATTAGTTGAGGGTTAACATGGACTATCAATATAAATTAGCCTTTTAATTTTATAAATATTAAAAAAAATTGATCTGAGTATTGCTAAGGGTAAGTGGGTTAGGGGTTAGTATAAAGTTAGGTTTATATATATTTAGGTAGGGGTTTAGTACAATTTGCAGGCCGTGACCAGGATGACAAAGAACCATTATGAGAAATTTCCTTATTTTTAGATTATTTTTATATATTTTATATCAATTAATTAAAAAGCGATTCAAGTTCAAACTGATCTACATAGACGAATATATTGCCATGGCAGCGACGAAACTACTATTAGAAGATTACTGCAATGGCGACATATTGAACAGCAAGAAAACCATATTCACCATTTTTTCACTTGCGCCAACAAAACAAAGACGTAACAGCAGGAACCACGAACGATACGATATCAAATAGCAGGGGGATACAATTGCTGGTCTGTGGTTTCCACAAACCACGTTTTGAACAACCACGCGATGAACAAAAGAAGAATCGACAAGTACCGACGTGATGACGCTCCATGGTGTTCTAGAGAGCTAGCCTAATTGGCTGCATGCCTGCCCGCCCGCACGCATGCCTATGCGTCAGCCTACGTACCTGCTTGCCAGCCTGAACATCAACCCCAGCGGGCTCCCGATACGGGCAGCCACCAGCGAGCCTCGACAGGAAGCCTCAGCCAAATAGCCAGGTGTGTTCTTTTCTACTTGCCATGGTTTTCTTATGATTAGCTTCTTTAAGAAAACAGTGCCACAATTTTTTTAACGGATGGTAGAAGTAGTATTAGTAGCATTTGGGCTAATATTTTGATCGGTGGAATGTTTCTATTTGGCGTAAAAAGTCTAAACAAAACATAAATACTACATTGTTACTTTTGGATTACTTACTGTTTGTCATCAGCCAATGAAAACGAAATACTAAGGCTTTTTCATATAGATACCTAGTTACTCTAGTTTGAAAACTATTGCATTTTTACAACTCTACTCTTTTAAACTAGTAGTCGTGCACAGTAGCCACAGTGAGAAAGAATATCGTTATAGTTATAATCTAAACTCCATATCCCATACCTGTTTTCTTTCCAGAGGATGGTGTTAGCAGCGATGCAGTTTGGCGCAGCTCAGAGGGGCTAGCATAAAGTTGGCCACGAAGAGAGAAGAGAGCAGAAGGACAGACTGCAGATCACTGATCGCTGTAGCTGTAAGGTATAGCAGATACTTAACTTTACGATTGATTTCGATTGTTGATTGTGTGTTTTATGGCCGAGCGAATGTACCTAGTCAGGTCATAAGTATTGTCACACAGTAAAAACTTTTCTTTTAGAATGCTGGCCATAAAAAAATTTGTTGCATTCGAATTTCGAATTGTTCATAAAAAAAATGTATGCTTTTTGGAATTTTACTCATTTTCAAATATGGAGTGGACGCTTAAAGAAGACCGTGTTGCAGTTATTGCGTTGCATCGTTGCGGTTACGCGCCAATTCAAATTTTTGACACTGAAAAATTTGAATATAACCAAAAGTATCGTTTATCGTACCATCAAACGATACAATGAAGACTCTAGTATGTAAATGACAGGTCAAGAAGTGGTCGCCCTCGGTCTGTTAGGACTCCAGTAGTGATAAAAGCTGTGAAGGGGGAATTCAAAGAAATCCCAAACGTAAGCCAGAAACTGTTGGGGGTTCAGATGGGGTTAAGCAGAACCACGGTGAAAAGGGTGTTAAATGAAGACTAATGGCTTCGGGCATATCGAAGAAAAACAGCACATCGTTTAAATGCTCGTCTAATGGACCTGAGACTGAAGAGATGCCGCGCTTTGTTGAAGCGGTACGCGGGAAAAAATATCGGGAAATTCTTTTTTCGGATGAAAAATTTTTTACCGTAGAAGAGAGCTACAACAAACAAAATGATAAGGTGTACGCACACAGTAGTGAAAAAGCGAGCAACCGTATTCCGCGTGTCCAACGAGGTCAGGTTGGGAGTTTCTTATTGGGGCTTAAGGTGTAAAAACGAATGCAGTTGTGTATCAAAATACAGTCTTGGCAAACCTTGTGGAACCTGTTTCTCATACCATGTTCAATAACAGGCACTCGGTATTCCAACAAGATTCGGCGCCAGCTCATAGAGCGAAGAGCACACAAGACTGGCTGGTGGCGCGTGAAATCGACTTCATCCGGCACTAAGACTGGCCCTCCTCCAGTCCAGATTTGAGTCCGTTAGATTACAAGATATAGCAACACTTGGAGGAAAAGGCGTGCTCAAAGCCTCATCCCACTTTGGAGTCACTCAAGACATCCTTGATTAAGGCAGCCGCCGATATTGACATGGACCTCGTTCGTGCTGCGATAGACGACTGGCCGCGCAGATTGAAGGCCGGTATTCAAAATCACGAAGGTCATTCTGAATAAACTTTATTGTTTGACTTTATTGTCATAAGAAACTATGTTTTGTTAAGTTCATTTTGATATATAAATGGTTACATAATGAATAAACTTGTTTCAATTATTTTATATTAAACATGTGACAGAATTTATGACCTGACTGTGTATTTCTTTTATGTAATTCTGAGACTGCATTTTATTTGAATTGTGTGTTGTATGTGCTGAGCGAATGTATTTCTTGCATGTTATTCTGAGACTGCATTTTATTTGAATCGTATTGAACTTATTTCTATTTTGGTCTGTTCTTTTATAATTTAATTTTTGTATCTACTTATTATGATACAATTAACTGGCAACACCTATTGTTTTCTGATTATTTATAGATTTATATCAGCTAGTGTTGAAACAAATTTAGGTTCACTATTAATCTTAATTTTTATTCTTTAAACACAACGTAAATTTTACACAACTTAAAAGGGTCCATTTGAGTGAAATATTTTCTAGACGATTACAAGATTACATTATAAAACTAGACGATCACGTATATTTTGTCCAAATATTGAAGAAATAACTAATAAATAGGAATAGTTATGTAAAATTCAATTACATTAATTATTAATCATTGTATAAACGTTAGTTATTAATATTACCAGACAAAATCGGATCTAGTTCTCAATTAAGCTCCGAACTAGGAGAAATTGTAAAAGTAACTAGAGGAATATCAACGCTGAAAGCTGCTTCTGCAGAAAACTTTCGCGCTTTACGCTTATCGTGATGAATAATTTCATAATATCAATTGTCTATACGGTGCTACACAAAACTAGCTTTGTTTTCAAATAGTTTCTGTCAATCAGTACACTTGATACAACCGTCAACGACGAGTCTTGTATGGTGATGTGAAAAATTTGCAAATAATGGATGCCATATTTAAGTAAGTACCTCGTATTTCTTTTATTTACTGAAATTGTTACATTTTCATACTTTTTATAGTGTCATACTCCCTGGCCGGACCACTTCGTTATATTCATGCAATTAATAATAAAAAATGTACATAATTTGTACATAAATATTAAAATTTGTACATATGTAAGTACTTTTCTAGTAATCGTCAAATGAAGGTGGTCCGGCCAGGGAGTATGACACTTTTTATTTGTATAAAAACTAACTAATGTTTCTTTCCATAATATAACAACATAACACGATTTTTATATTTGTTTGTTGTATCCTACCCGCAATATGACGGGTGCCAAACGGCACCCGTAGGCTAATATGAATGCTTTTCGAAAGTGCATCGTTCATAATACTTTTTCTTGTTTTTTAAATAATTTGACTCCATTCGTGATGACGCTCCATGGTGTTCGCTAAGCTAGCCTAATTGCCTGCCTGCCCGCCCGCACGCATGCCTATGCGTCAGCCTGCGTACCTGCTTGCCAGCCTGAACATCAACCCAGCGGGCTCCTGATACGGGCAGCCACCAGCGAGCCTCGACAGGAAGCCTCAGCCAAATAGCCAGATGTGTTCTTTTCTACTTGCCATCGTTTTATTATAATTAGCTTCTTTAAGAAAACAGTGCCACTATTTTTTTAAGGGATGGTATCTTGTGATTTCTTGTGATTTCTTTTGATTACATATTATTTTGGAAATTATTCTGTTTTATCTTTTATTACTTGATTACTATTTCGTGTGGTGGTTTCGTGTCTTGTTGATTATTTATATGTGTTTTACTTGCTTTTATATTTAACTGTGTGTGTTTTCTAACTGTTTATATTATGTTTTTGTGATTTCGTATTATATTGATTATTTCCGCCGTATGTGTACTTTTCGTGGTTTCTGTTTGCTGTAGGTATAATGACTACGACACTTATTTACTTAGTCCTTTTATTTCTAAATGCTTATGTTTATAGTCCATGTATGTACTTGTGTTTTCGATGCTTTCTACTTGTGTGTTTTGATTTTTACTGAATATTTCTTGCTTCGGCTTTTAACTCTTTTAATTGACTTTTACCGTTGCTTTTAACCGTCTGACTAGTGCCGTATCTCTAATGTGTTTACTTCCTGGTTTATTAACTTGCGTCAAGCTCACTTATGTTCTTGTTATCTGTTTGCTTATATAATTAATTTTGAGACTTACTCAAGACTGTTTAGTGTTTACGATTAATATTTTACTCGGTTCATTTTATGTCTAAAATGGGAAATGTTAGTGATTAGGTTTTTTACTTTCTAATCTGAAATTTAGGGAAGATCTACTTATGTATGTAGGAAACCTGGATGTTCCTCAAGGACTGAATATTTCTATGATCTTTTTATGCAAAGGGTTGAGAATTGACTTCGCTTATTCAAATATTTTGTAACATAGTTATATCGGGTTTTACTCAGTGAAGCTGAGTGAACTGACGTTTCGAATGTGTTAAATTAACCTATGATCCTTGAAAAATAGGTGGGTGAAACAACACTATACACAAGGAGTGCTATTACTTGCCGTCGGAACACTGGCTTGTTCTTATCAAAACCAAAATCTAATTCATTATTAAGTAAAGTCTTTCTATAAACCAATTAATAACGAATGTAATCAAAATTTTAGTCGCCTTTGATAAACATTCAGGCGATTACTTGCAATAGGTTCAGCGTGGGAGACTGTGGGTAGAATCTAGATTGTTGATTGATTGTTGTTATATGACATACTTGACAGTCATTAAGATTATTTGGTAACAATCAGTCCAGTAAATAACTTTGACCCTTAAAGTCCAGTTCATTAAAAAGTTCATAAATGTTGAATCTAGTAATCAGGCTTGGTGTATAATACCTGAATGACATAAACTGACTGTCTGATAATAGTCAAATCAAATATTGTTATTCGATTCTTTCATATTCAGTCCAGTTGTATTAAAATACTGTAAGTAAATAGTTTTCCTTAATATGATTGTTATAATATTATCTCATGAATAATCTGAACGGCATTGTTATTGTCGAATTATAATCGATTTGTTGATTGAATTTTCAATTATCTAGTATAATTGATACTGGGAGTTAAAAAAGCAAAAAAATTGCTTTGTTTAACTATTAGATATAACATTAAGAAAAAAAAAGAAATGCCACTGTTGGAGAAGAGGGTGGTTGTATGGGGATGGAACGGAGACCACTACCAAAAAAATAAATAATATTTTATTCTTAGTCATTGCAACTACCAAAAAAAAAAACATATTATTCTTGGCCATTGCTACTACCAAGTAAAATAAACAATATTTTTATTTAAAGAATATAAATTATTTTTAACTTGTTTTTGCAGCTATCGTCAGACAGTCATGAAAAATAAATAAAAATCCAAATTAAATTTTATTTAAGACTATGTGCATTCACTATTATCTCTGTCTAGTTATCATTGCGTAAGGAAACCTCCGAAAAGCCTGTACTAAAGTAGCTACAGAAATACTTAGCAATAATCTTAACTTACCTTCTTGTTTCCATCTCTTCTTGTATTATATGTAATCAATTCTATAACTTTTACATTTAATTAGGTAGGCATAGTCTCCAAAGCCATTAGGGTTCTACGATACATAATGTAGGGTTCACACTATTCGATCATTGGCCAAACCTAGCTTTAAGTACTTTCATTATAACGGAATTTAATATAATCTTTTGATTATTTTTTTAAAGAGAATCAGTTTCATGGTTACTAGTTTTGGGTTAAGCAGTATGGGAGAAGCGTCATTAGTTGAGGGTTAACATGGACTATCAATATAAATTAGCCTTTTAATTTTATAAATATTAAAAAAAATTGATCTGAGTATTGCTAAGGGTAAGTGGGTTAGGGGTTAGTATAAAGTTAGGTTTATATATATTTAGGTAGGGGTTTAGTACAATTTGCAGGCCGTGACCAGGATGACAAAGAACCATTATGAGAAATTTCCTTATTTTTAGATTATTTTTATATATTTTATATCAATTAATTAAAAAGCGATTCAAGTTCAAACTGATCTACATAGACGAATATATTGCCATGGCAGCGACGAAACTACTATTAGAAGATTACTGCAATGGCGACATATTGAACAGCAAGAAAACCATATTCACCATTTTTTCACTTGCGCCAACAAAACAAAGACGTAACAGCAGGAACCACGAACGATACGATATCAAATAGCAGGGGGATACAATTGCTGGTCTGTGGTTTCCACAAACCACGTTTTGAACAACCACGCGATGAACAAAAGAAGAATCGACAAGTACCGACGTGATGACGCTCCATGGTGTTCTAGAGAGCTAGCCTAATTGGCTGCATGCCTGCCCGCCCGCACGCATGCCTATGCGTCAGCCTACGTACCTGCTTGCCAGCCTGAACATCAACCCCAGCGGGCTCCCGATACGGGCAGCCACCAGCGAGCCTCGACAGGAAGCCTCAGCCAAATAGCCAGGTGTGTTCTTTTCTACTTGCCATGGTTTTCTTATGATTAGCTTCTTTAAGAAAACAGTGCCACAATTTTTTTAACGGATGGTAGAAGTAGTATTAGTAGCATTTGGGCTAATATTTTGATCGGTGGAATGTTTCTATTTGGCGTAAAAAGTCTAAACAAAACATAAATACTACATTGTTACTTTTGGATTACTTACTGTTTGTCATCAGCCAATGAAAACGAAATACTAAGGCTTTTTCATATAGATACCTAGTTACTCTAGTTTGAAAACTATTGCATTTTTACAACTCTACTCTTTTAAACTAGTAGTCGTGCACAGTAGCCACAGTGAGAAAGAATATCGTTATCGTTATAATCTAAACTCCATATCCCATACCTGTTTTCTTTCCAGAGGATGGTGTTAGCAGCGATGCAGTTTGGCGCAGCTCAGAGGGGCTAGCATAAAGTTGGCCACGAAGAGAGAAGAGAGCAGAAGGACAGACTGCAGATCACTGATCGCTGTAGCTGTAAGGTACAGCAGATACTTAACTTTACGATTGATTTCGATTGTTGATTGTGTGTTTTATGGCCGAGCGAATGTACCTAGTCAGGTCATAAGTATTGTCACACAGTAAAAACTTTTCTTTTAGAATGCTGGCCATAAAAAAATTTGTTGCATTCGAATTTCGAATTGTTCATAAAAAAAATGTATGCTTTTTGGAATTTTACTCATTTTCAAATATGGAGTGGACGCTTAAAGAAGACCGTGTTGCAGTTATTGCGTTGCATCGTTGCGGTTACGCGCCAATTCAAATTTTTGACATACTGAAAAATTTGAATATAACCAAAAGTATCGTTTATCGTACCATCAAACGATACAATGAAGACTCTAGTATGTAAATGACAGGTCAAGAAGTGGTCGCCCTCGGTCTGTTAGGACTCCAGTAGTGATAAAAGCTGTGAAGGGGGAATTCAAAGAAATCCCAAACGTAAGCCAGAAACTGTTGGGGGTTCAGATGGGGTTAAGCAGAACCACGGTGAAAAGGGTGTTAAATGAAGACTAATGGCTTCGGGCATATCGAAGAAAAACAGGACATCGTTTAAATGCTCGTCTAATGGACCTGAGACTGAAGAGATGCCGCGCTTTGTTGAAGCGGTACGCGGGAAAAAATATCGGGAAATTCTTTTTTCGGATGAAAAATTTTTTACCGTAGAAGAGAGCTACAACAAACAAAATGATAAGGTGTACGCACACAGTAGTGAAAAAGCGAGCAACCGTATTCCGCGTGTCCAACGAGGTCAGGTTGGGAGTTTCTTATTGGGGCTTAAGGTGTAAAAACGAATGCAGTTGTGTATCAAAATACAGTCTTGGCAAACCTTGTGGAACCTGTTTCTCATACCATGTTCAATAACAGGCACTCGGTATTCCAACAAGATTCGGCGCCAGCTCATAGAGCGAAGAGCACACAAGACTGGCTGGTGGCGCGTGAAATCGACTTCATCCGGCACTAAGACTGGCCCTCCTCCAGTCCAGATTTGAGTCCGTTAGATTACAAGATATAGCAACACTTGGAGGAAAAGGCGTGCTCAAAGCCTCATCCCACTTTGGAGTCACTCAAGACATCCTTGATTAAGGCAGCCGCCGATATTGACATGGACCTCGTTCGTGCTGCGATAGACGACTGGCCGCGCAGATTGAAGGCCGGTATTCAAAATCACGAAGGTCATTCTGAATAAACTTTATTGTTTGACTTTATTGTCATAAGAAACTATGTTTTGTTAAGTTCATTTTGATATATAAATGGTTACATAATGAATAAACTTGTTTCAATTATTTTATATTAAACATGTGACAGAATTTATGACCTGACTGTGTATTTCTTTTATGTAATTCTGAGACTGCATTTTATTTGAATTGTGTGTTGTATGTGCTGAGCGAATGTATTTCTTGCATGTTATTCTGAGACTGCATTTTATTTGAATCGTATTGAACTTATTTCTATTTTGGTCTGTTCTTTTATAATTTAATTTTTGTATCTACTTATTATGATACAATTAACTGGCAACACCTATTGTTTTCTGATTATTTATAGATTTATATCAGCTAGTGTTGAAACAAATTTAGGTTCACTATTAATCTTAATTTTTATTCTTTAAACACAACGTAAATTTTACACAACTTAAAAGGGTCCATTTGAGTGAAATATTTTCTAGACGATTACAAGATTACATTATAAAACTAGACGATCACGTATATTTTGTCCAAATATTGAAGAAATAACTAATAAATAGGAATAGTTATGTAAAATTCAATTACATTAATTATTAATCATTGTATAAACGTTAGTTATTAATATTACCAGACAAAATCGGATCTAGTTCTCAATTAAGCTCCGAACTAGGAGAAATTGTAAAAGTAACTAGAGGAATATCAACGCTGAAAGCTGCTTCTGCAGAAAACTTTCGCGCTTTACGCTTATCGTGATGAATAATTTCATAATATCAATTGTCTATACGGTGCTACACAAAACTAGCTTTGTTTTCAAATAGTTTCTGTCAATCAGTACACTTGATACAACCGTCAACGACGAGTCTTGTATGGTGATGTGAAAAATTTGCAAATAATGGATGCCATATTTAAGTAAGTACCTCGTATTTCTTTTATTTACTGAAATTGTTACATTTTCATACTTTTTATAGTGTCATACTCCCTGGCCGGACCACTTCGTTATATTCATGCAATTAATAATAAAAAATGTACATAATTTGTACATAAATATTAAAATTTGTACATATGTAAGTACTTTTCTAGTAATCGTCAAATGAAGGTGGTCCGGCCAGGGAGTATGACACTTTTTATTTGTATAAAAACTAACTAATGTTTCTTTCCATAATATAACAACATAACACGATTTTTATATTTGTTTGTTGTATCCTACCCGCAATATGACGGGTGCCAAACGGCACCCGTAGGCTAATATGAATGCTTTTCGAAAGTGCATCGTTCATAATACTTTTTCTTGTTTTTTAAATAATTTGACTCCATTCGTGATGACGCTCCATGGTGTTCGCTAAGCTAGCCTAATTGCCTGCCTGCCCGCCCGCACGCATGCCTATGCGTCAGCCTGCGTACCTGCTTGCCAGCCTGAACATCAACCCAGCGGGCTCCTGATACGGGCAGCCACCAGCGAGCCTCGACAGGAAGCCTCAGCCAAATAGCCAGATGTGTTCTTTTCTACTTGCCATCGTTTTATTATAATTAGCTTCTTTAAGAAAACAGTGCCACTATTTTTTTAAGGGATGGTATCTTGTGATTTCTTGTGATTTCTTTTGATTACATATTATTTTGGAAATTATTCTGTTTTATCTTTTATTACTTGATTACTATTTCGTGTGGTGGTTTCGTGTCTTGTTGATTATTTATATGTGTTTTACTTGCTTTTATATTTAACTGTGTGTGTTTTCTAACTGTTTATATTATGTTTTTGTGATTTCGTATTATATTGATTATTTCCGCCGTATGTGTACTTTTCGTGGTTTCTGTTTGCTGTAGGTATAATGACTACGACACTTATTTACTTAGTCCTTTTATTTCTAAATGCTTATGTTTATAGTCCATGTATGTACTTGTGTTTTCGATGCTTTCTACTTGTGTGTTTTGATTTTTACTGAATATTTCTTGCTTCGGCTTTTAACTCTTTTAATTGACTTTTACCGTTGCTTTTAACCGTCTGACTAGTGCCGTATCTCTAATGTGTTTACTTCCTGGTTTATTAACTTGCGTCAAGCTCACTTATGTTCTTGTTATCTGTTTGCTTATATAATTAATTTTGAGACTTACTCAAGACTGTTTAGTGTTTACGATTAATATTTTACTCGGTTCATTTTATGTCTAAAATGGGAAATGTTAGTGATTAGGTTTTTTACTTTCTAATCTGAAATTTAGGGAAGATCTACTTATGTATGTAGGAAACCTGGATGTTCCTCAAGGACTGAATATTTCTATGATCTTTTTATGCAAAGGGTTGAGAATTGACTTCGCTTATTCAAATATTTTGTAACATAGTTATATCGGGTTTTACTCAGTGAAGCTGAGTGAACTGACGTTTCGAATGTGTTAAATTAACCTATGATCCTTGAAAAATAGGTGGGTGAAACAACACTATACACAAGGAGTGCTATTACTTGCCGTCGGAACACTGGCTTGTTCTTATCAAAACCAAAATCTAATTCATTATTAAGTAAAGTCTTTCTATAAACCAATTAATAACGAATGTAATCAAAATTTTAGTCGCCTTTGATAAACATTCAGGCGATTACTTGCAATAGGTTCAGCGTGGGAGACTGTGGGTAGAATCTAGATTGTTGATTGATTGTTGTTATATGACATACTTGACAGTCATTAAGATTATTTGGTAACAATCAGTCCAGTAAATAACTTTGACCCTTAAAGTCCAGTTCATTAAAAAGTTCATAAATGTTGAATCTAGTAATCAGGCTTGGTGTATAATACCTGAATGACATAAACTGACTGTCTGATAATAGTCAAATCAAATATTGTTATTCGATTCTTTCATATTCAGTCCAGTTGTATTAAAATACTGTAAGTAAATAGTTTTCCTTAATATGATTGTTATAATATTATCTCATGAATAATCTGAACGGCATTGTTATTGTCGAATTATAATCGATTTGTTGATTGAATTTTCAATTATCTAGTATAATTGATACTGGGAGTTAAAAAAGCAAAAAAATTGCTTTGTTTAACTATTAGATATAACATTAAGAAAAAAAAAGAAATGCCACTGTTGGAGAAGAGGGTGGTTGTATGGGGATGGAACGGAGACCACTACCAAAAAAATAAATAATATTTTATTCTTAGTCATTGCAACTACCAAAAAAAAAACATATTATTCTTGGCCATTGCTACTACCAAGTAAAATAAACAATATTTTTATTTAAAGAATATAAATTATTTTTAACTTGTATTTGCAGCTATCGTCAGACAGTCATGAAAAATAAATAAAAATCCAAATTAAATTTTATTTAAGACTATGTGCATTCACTATTATCTCTGTCTAGTTATCATTGCGTAAGGAAACCTCCGAAAAGCCTGTACTAAAGTAGCTACAGAAATACTTAGCAATAATCTTAACTTACCTTCTTGTTTCCATCTCTTCTTGTATTATATGTAATCAATTCTATAACTTTTACATTTAATTAGGTAGGCATAGTCTCCAAAGCCATTAGGGTTCTACGATACATAATGTAGGGTTCACACTATTCGATCATTGGCCAAACCTAGCTTTAAGTACTTTCATTATAACGGAATTTAATATAATCTTTTGATTATTTTTTTAAAGAGAATCAGTTTCATGGTTACTAGTTTTGGGTTAAGCAGTATGGGAGAAGCGTCATTAGTTGAGGGTTAACATGGACTATCAATATAAATTAGCCTTTTAATTTTATAAATATTAAAAAAAATTGATCTGAGTATTGCTAAGGGTAAGTGGGTTAGGGGTTAGTATAAAGTTAGGTTTATATATATTTAGGTAGGGGTTTAGTACAATTTGCAGGCCGTGACCAGGATGACAAAGAACCATTATGAGAAATTTCCTTATTTTTAGATTATTTTTATATATTTTATATCAATTAATTAAAAAGCGATTCAAGTTCAAACTGATCTACATAGACGAATATATTGCCATGGCAGCGACGAAACTACTATTAGAAGATTACTGCAATGGCGACATATTGAACAGCAAGAAAACCATATTCACCATTTTTTCACTTGCGCCAACAAAACAAAGACGTAACAGCAGGAACCACGAACGATACGATATCAAATAGCAGGGGGATACAATTGCTGGTCTGTGGTTTCCACAAACCACGTTTTGAACAACCACGCGATGAACAAAAGAAGAATCGACAAGTACCGACGTGATGACGCTCCATGGTGTTCTAGAGAGCTAGCCTAATTGGCTGCATGCCTGCCCGCCCGCACGCATGCCTATGCGTCAGCCTACGTACCTGCTTGCCAGCCTGAACATCAACCCCAGCGGGCTCCCGATACGGGCAGCCACCAGCGAGCCTCGACAGGAAGCCTCAGCCAAATAGCCAGGTGTGTTCTTTTCTACTTGCCATGGTTTTCTTATGATTAGCTTCTTTAAGAAAACAGTGCCACAATTTTTTTAACGGATGGTAGAAGTAGTATTAGTAGCATTTGGGCTAATATTTTGATCGGTGGAATGTTTCTATTTGGCGTAAAAAGTCTAAACAAAACATAAATACTACATTGTTACTTTTGGATTACTTACTGTTTGTCATCAGCCAATGAAACCGAAATACTAAGGCTTTTTCATATAGATACCTAGTTACTCTAGTTTGAAAACTATTGCATTTTTACAACTCTACTCTTTTAAACTAGTAGTCGTGCACAGTAGCCACAGTGAGAAAGAATATCGTTATAGTTATAATCTAAACTCCATATCCCATACCTGTTTTCTTTCCAGAGGATGGTGTTAGCAGCGATGCAGTTTGGCGCAGCTCAGAGGGGCTAGCATAAAGTTGGCCACGAAGAGAGAAGAGAGCAGAAGGACAGACTGCAGATCACTGATCGCTGTAGCTGTAAGGTATAGCAGATACTTAACTTTACGATTGATTTCGATTGTTGATTGTGTGTTTTATGGCCGAGCGAATGTACCTAGTCAGGTCATAAGTATTGTCACACAGTAAAAACTTTTCTTTTAGAATGCTGGCCATAAAAAAATTTGTTGCATTCGAATTTCGAATTGTTCATAAAAAAAATGTATGCTTTTTGGAATTTTACTCATTTTCAAATATGGAGTGGACGCTTAAAGAAGACCGTGTTGCAGTTATTGCGTTGCATCGTTGCGGTTACGCGCCAATTCAAATTTTTGACATACTGAAAAATTTGAATATAACCAAAAGTATCGTTTATCGTACCATCAAACGATACAATGAAGACTCTAGTATGTAAATGACAGGTCAAGAAGTGGTCGCCCTCGGTCTGTTAGGACTCCAGTAGTGATAAAAGCTGTGAAGGGGGAATTCAAAGAAATCCCAAACGTAAGCCAGAAACTGTTGGGGGTTCAGATGGGGTTAAGCAGAACCACGGTGAAAAGGGTGTTAAATGAAGACTAATGGCTTCGGGCATATCGAAGAAAAACAGGACATCGTTTAAATGCTCGTCTAATGGACCTGAGACTGAAGAGATGCCGCGCTTTGTTGAAGCGGTACGCGGGAAAAAATATCGGGAAATTCTTTTTTCGGATGAAAAATTTTTTACCGTAGAAGAGAGCTACAACAAACAAAATGATAAGGTGTACGCACACAGTAGTGAAAAAGCGAGCAACCGTATTCCGCGTGTCCAACGAGGTCAGGTTGGGAGTTTCTTATTGGGGCTTAAGGTGTAAAAACGAATGCAGTTGTGTATCAAAATACAGTCCTGGCAAACCTTGTGGAACCTGTTTCTCATACCATGTTCAATAACAGGCACTCGGTATTCCAACAAGATTCGGCGCCAGCTCATAGAGCGAAGAGCACACAAGACTGGCTGGTGGCGCGTGAAATCGACTTCATCCGGCACTAAGACTGGCCCTCCTCCAGTCCAGATTTGAGTCCGTTAGATTACAAGATATAGCAACACTTGGAGGAAAAGGCGTGCTCAAAGCCTCATCCCACTTTGGAGTCACTCAAGACATCCTTGATTAAGGCAGCCGCCGATATTGACATGGACCTCGTTCGTGCTGCGATAGACGACTGGCCGCGCAGATTGAAGGCCGGTATTCAAAATCACGAAGGTCATTCTGAATAAACTTTATTGTTTGACTTTATTGTCATAAGAAACTATGTTTTGTTAAGTTCATTTTGATATATAAATGGTTACATAATGAATAAACTTGTTTCAATTATTTTATATTAAACATGTGACAGAATTTATGACCTGACTGTGTATTTCTTTTATGTAATTCTGAGACTGCATTTTATTTGAATCGTATTGAACTTATTTCTATTTTGGTCTGTTCTTTTATAATTTAATTTTTGTATCTACTTATTATGATACAATTAACTGGCAACACCTATTGTTTTCTGATTATTTATAGATTTATATCAGCTAGTGTTGAAACAAATTTAGGTTCACTATTAATCTTAATTTTTATTCTTTAAACACAACGTAAATTTTACACAACTTAAAAGGGTCCATTTGAGTGAAATATTTTCTAGACGATTACAAGATTACATTATAAAACTAGACGATCACGTATATTTTGTCCAAATATTGAAGAAATAACTAATAAATAGGAATAGTTATGTAAAATTCAATTACATTAATTATTAATCATTGTATAAACGTTAGTTATTAATATTACCAGACAAAATCGGATCTAGTTCTCAATTAAGCTCCGAACTAGGAGAAATTGTAAAAGTAACTAGAGGAATATCAACGCTGAAAGCTGCTTCTGCAGAAAACTTTCGCGCTTTACGCTTATCGTGATGAATAATTTCATAATATCAATTGTCTATACGGTGCTACACAAAACTAGCTTTGTTTTCAAATAGTTTCTGTCAATCAGTACACTTGATACAACCGTCAACGACGAGTCTTGTATGGTGATGTGAAAAATTTGCAAATAATGGATGCCATATTTAAGTAAGTACCTCGTATTTCTTTTATTTACTGAAATTGTTACATTTTCATACTTTTTATAGTGTCATACTCCCTGGCCGGACCACTTCGTTATATTCATGCAATTAATAATAAAAAATGTACATAATTTGTACATAAATATTAAAATTTGTACATATGTAAGTACTTTTCTAGTAATCGTCAAATGAAGGTGGTCCGGCCAGGGAGTATGACACTTTTTATTTGTATAAAAACTAACTAATGTTTCTTTCCATAATATAACAACATAACACGATTTTTATATTTGTTTGTTGTATCCTACCCGCAATATGACGGGTGCCAAACGGCACCCGTAGGCTAATATGAATGCTTTTCGAAAGTGCATCGTTCATAATACTTTTTCTTGTTTTTTAAATAATTTGACTCCATTCGTGATGACGCTCCATGGTGTTCGCTAAGCTAGCCTAATTGCCTGCCTGCCCGCCCGCACGCATGCCTATGCGTCAGCCTGCGTACCTGCTTGCCAGCCTGAACATCAACCCAGCGGGCTCCTGATACGGGCAGCCACCAGCGAGCCTCGACAGGAAGCCTCAGCCAAATAGCCAGATGTGTTCTTTTCTACTTGCCATCGTTTTATTATAATTAGCTTCTTTAAGAAAACAGTGCCACTATTTTTTTAAGGGATGGTATCTTGTGATTTCTTGTGATTTCTTTTGATTACATATTATTTTGGAAATTATTCTGTTTTATCTTTTATTACTTGATTACTATTTCGTGTGGTGGTTTCGTGTCTTGTTGATTATTTATATGTGTTTTACTTGCTTTTATATTTAACTGTGTGTGTTTTCTAACTGTTTATATTATGTTTTTGTGATTTCGTATTATATTGATTATTTCCGCCGTATGTGTACTTTTCGTGGTTTCTGTTTGCTGTAGGTATAATGACTACGACACTTATTTACTTAGTCCTTTTATTTCTAAATGCTTATGTTTATAGTCCATGTATGTACTTGTGTTTTCGATGCTTTCTACTTGTGTGTTTTGATTTTTACTGAATATTTCTTGCTTCGGCTTTTAACTCTTTTAATTGACTTTTACCGTTGCTTTTAACCGTCTGACTAGTGCCGTATCTCTAATGTGTTTACTTCCTGGTTTATTAACTTGCGTCAAGCTCACTTATGTTCTTGTTATCTGTTTGCTTATATAATTAATTTTGAGACTTACTCAAGACTGTTTAGTGTTTACGATTAATATTTTACTCGGTTCATTTTATGTCTAAAATGGGAAATGTTAGTGATTAGGTTTTTTACTTTCTAATCTGAAATTTAGGGAAGATCTACTTATGTATGTAGGAAACCTGGATGTTCCTCAAGGACTGAATATTTCTATGATCTTTTTATGCAAAGGGTTGAGAATTGACTTCGCTTATTCAAATATTTTGTAACATAGTTATATCGGGTTTTACTCAGTGAAGCTGAGTGAACTGACGTTTCGAATGTGTTAAATTAACCTATGATCCTTGAAAAATAGGTGGGTGAAACAACACTATACACAAGGAGTGCTATTACTTGCCGTCGGAACACTGGCTTGTTCTTATCAAAACCAAAATCTAATTCATTATTAAGTAAAGTCTTTCTATAAACCAATTAATAACGAATGTAATCAAAATTTTAGTCGCCTTTGATAAACATTCAGGCGATTACTTGCAATAGGTTCAGCGTGGGAGACTGTGGGTAGAATCTAGATTGTTGATTGATTGTTGTTATATGACATACTTGACAGTCATTAAGATTATTTGGTAACAATCAGTCCAGTAAATAACTTTGACCCTTAAAGTCCAGTTCATTAAAAAGTTCATAAATGTTGAATCTAGTAATCAGGCTTGGTGTATAATACCTGAATGACATAAACTGACTGTCTGATAATAGTCAAATCAAATATTGTTATTCGATTCTTTCATATTCAGTCCAGTTGTATTAAAATACTGTAAGTAAATAGTTTTCCTTAATATGATTGTTATAATATTATCTCATGAATAATCTGAACGGCATTGTTATTGTCGAATTATAATCGATTTGTTGATTGAATTTTCAATTATCTAGTATAATTGATACTGGGAGTTAAAAAAGCAAAAAAATTGCTTTGTTTAACTATTAGATATAACATTAAGAAAAAAAAAGAAATGCCACTGTTGGAGAAGAGGGTGGTTGTATGGGGATGGAACGGAGACCACTACCAAAAAAATAAATAATATTTTATTCTTAGTCATTGCAACTACCAAAAAAAAAACATATTATTCTTGGCCATTGCTACTACCAAGTAAAATAAACAATATTTTTATTTAAAGAATATAAATTATTTTTAACTTGTATTTGCAGCTATCGTCAGACAGTCATGAAAAATAAATAAAAATCCAAATTAAATTTTATTTAAGACTATGTGCATTCACTATTATCTCTGTCTGGTTATCATTGCGTAAGGAAACCTCCGAAAAGCCTGTACTAAAGTAGCTACAGAAATACTTAGCAATAATCTTAACTTACCTTCTTGTTTCCATCTCTTCTTGTATTATATGTAATCAATTCTATAACTTTTACATTTAATTAGGTAGGCATAGTCTCCAAAGCCATTAGGGTTCTACGATACATAATGTAGGGTTCACACTATTCGATCATTGGCCAAACCTAGCTTTAAGTACTTTCATTATAACGGAATTTAATATAATCTTTTGATTATTTTTTTAAAGAGAATCAGTTTCATGGTTACTAGTTTTGGGTTAAGCAGTATGGGAGAAGCGTCATTAGTTGAGGGTTAACATGGACTATCAATATAAATTAGCCTTTTAATTTTATAAATATTAAAAAAAATTGATCTGAGTATTGCTAAGGGTAAGTGGGTTAGGGGTTAGTATAAAGTTAGGTTTATATATATTTAGGTAGGGGTTTAGTACAATTTGCAGGCCGTGACCAGGATGACAAAGAACCATTATGAGAAATTTCCTTATTTTTAGATTATTTTTATATATTTTATATCAATTAATTAAAAAGCGATTCAAGTTCAAACTGATCTACATAGACGAATATATTGCCATGGCAGCGACGAAACTACTATTAGAAGATTACTGCAATGGCGACATATTGAACAGCAAGAAAACCATATTCACCATTTTTTCACTTGCGCCAACAAAACAAAGACGTAACAGCAGGAACCACGAACGATACGATATCAAATAGCAGGGGGATACAATTGCTGGTCTGTGGTTTCCACAAACCACGTTTTGAACAACCACGCGATGAACAAAAGAAGAATCGACAAGTACCGACGTGATGACGCTCCATGGTGTTCTAGAGAGCTAGCCTAATTGGCTGCATGCCTGCCCGCCCGCACGCATGCCTATGCGTCAGCCTACGTACCTGCTTGCCAGCCTGAACATCAACCCCAGCGGGCTCCCGATACGGGCAGCCACCAGCGAGCCTCGACAGGAAGCCTCAGCCAAATAGCCAGGTGTGTTCTTTTCTACTTGCCATGGTTTTCTTATGATTAGCTTCTTTAAGAAAACAGTGCCACAATTTTTTTAACGGATGGTAGAAGTAGTATTAGTAGCATTTGGGCTAATATTTTGATCGGTGGAATGTTTCTATTTGGCGTAAAAAGTCTAAACAAAACATAAATACTACATTGTTACTTTTGGATTACTTACTGTTTGTCATCAGCCAATGAAAACGAAATACTAAGGCTTTTTCATATAGATACCTAGTTACTCTAGTTTGAAAACTATTGCATTTTTACAACTCTACTCTTTTAAACTAGTAGTCGTGCACAGTAGCCACAGTGAGAAAGAATATCGTTATAGTTATAATCTAAACTCCATATCCCATACCTGTTTTCTTTCCAGAGGATGGTGTTAGCAGCGATGCAGTTTGGCGCAGCTCAGAGGGGCTAGCATAAAGTTGGCCACGAAGAGAGAAGAGAGCAGAAGGACAGACTGCAGATCACTGATCGCTGTAGCTGTAAGGTACAGCAGATACTTAACTTTACGATTGATTTCGATTGTTGATTGTGTGTTTTATGGCCGAGCGAATGTACCTAGTCAGGTCATAAGTATTGTCACACAGTAAAAACTTTTCTTTTAGAATGCTGGCCATAAAAAAATTTGTTGCATTCGAATTTCGAATTGTTCATAAAAAAAATGTATGCTTTTTGGAATTTTACTCATTTTCAAATATGGAGTGGACGCTTAAAGAAGACCGTGTTGCAGTTATTGCGTTGCATCGTTGCGGTTACGCGCCAATTCAAATTTTTGACATACTGAAAAATTTGAATATAACCAAAAGTATCGTTTATCGTACCATCAAACGATACAATGAAGACTCTAGTATGTAAATGACAGGTCAAGAAGTGGTCGCCCTCGGTCTGTTAGGACTCCAGTAGTGATAAAAGCTGTGAAGGGGGAATTCAAAGAAATCCCAAACGTAAGCCAGAAACTGTTGGGGGTTCAGATGGGGTTAAGCAGAACCACGGTGAAAAGGGTGTTAAATGAAGACTAATGGCTTCGGGCATATCGAAGAAAAACAGGACATCGTTTAAATGCTCGTCTAATGGACCTGAGACTGAAGAGATGCCGCGCTTTGTTGAAGCGGTACGCGGGAAAAAATATCGGGAAATTCTTTTTTCGGATGAAAAATTTTTTACCGTAGAAGAGAGCTACAACAAACAAAATGATAAGGTGTACGCACACAGTAGTGAAAAAGCGAGCAACCGTATTCCGCGTGTCCAACGAGGTCAGGTTGGGAGTTTCTTATTGGGGCTTAAGGTGTAAAAACGAATGCAGTTGTGTATCAAAATACAGTCCTGGCAAACCTTGTGGAACCTGTTTCTCATACCATGTTCAATAACAGGCACTCGGTATTCCAACAAGATTCGGCGCCAGCTCATAGAGCGAAGAGCACACAAGACTGGCTGGTGGCGCGTGAAATCGACTTCATCCGGCACTAAGACTGGCCCTCCTCCAGTCCAGATTTGAGTCCGTTAGATTACAAGATATAGCAACACTTGGAGGAAAAGGCGTGCTCAAAGCCTCATCCCACTTTGGAGTCACTCAAGACATCCTTGATTAAGGCAGCCGCCGATATTGACATGGACCTCGTTCGTGCTGCGATAGACGACTGGCCGCGCAGATTGAAGGCCGGTATTCAAAATCACGAAGGTCATTCTGAATAAACTTTATTGTTTGACTTTATTGTCATAAGAAACTATGTTTTGTTAAGTTCATTTTGATATATAAATGGTTACATAATGAATAAACTTGTTTCAATTATTTTATATTAAACATGTGACAGAATTTATGACCTGACTGTGTATTTCTTTTATGTAATTCTGAGACTGCATTTTATTTGAATTGTGTGTTGTATGTGCTGAGCGAATGTATTTCTTGCATGTTATTCTGAGACTGCATTTTATTTGAATCGTATTGAACTTATTTCTATTTTGGTCTGTTCTTTTATAATTTAATTTTTGTATCTACTTATTATGATACAATTAACTGGCAACACCTATTGTTTTCTGATTATTTATAGATTTATATCAGCTAGTGTTGAAACAAATTTAGGTTCACTATTAATCTTAATTTTTATTCTTTAAACACAACGTAAATTTTACACAACTTAAAAGGGTCCATTTGAGTGAAATATTTTCTAGACGATTACAAGATTACATTATAAAACTAGACGATCACGTATATTTTGTCCAAATATTGAAGAAATAACTAATAAATAGGAATAGTTATGTAAAATTCAATTACATTAATTATTAATCATTGTATAAACGTTAGTTATTAATATTACCAGACAAAATCGGATCTAGTTCTCAATTAAGCTCCGAACTAGGAGAAATTGTAAAAGTAACTAGAGGAATATCAACGCTGAAAGCTGCTTCTGCAGAAAACTTTCGCGCTTTACGCTTATCGTGATGAATAATTTCATAATATCAATTGTCTATACGGTGCTACACAAAACTAGCTTTGTTTTCAAATAGTTTCTGTCAATCAGTACACTTGATACAACCGTCAACGACGAGTCTTGTATGGTGATGTGAAAAATTTGCAAATAATGGATGCCATATTTAAGTAAGTACCTCGTATTTCTTTTATTTACTGAAATTGTTACATTTTCATACTTTTTATAGTGTCATACTCCCTGGCCGGACCACTTCGTTATATTCATGCAATTAATAATAAAAAATGTACATAATTTGTACATAAATATTAAAATTTGTACATATGTAAGTACTTTTCTAGTAATCGTCAAATGAAGGTGGTCCGGCCAGGGAGTATGACACTTTTTATTTGTATAAAAACTAACTAATGTTTCTTTCCATAATATAACAACATAACACGATTTTTATATTTGTTTGTTGTATCCTACCCGCAATATGACGGGTGCCAAACGGCACCCGTAGGCTAATATGAATGCTTTTCGAAAGTGCATCGTTCATAATACTTTTTCTTGTTTTTTAAATAATTTGACTCCATTCGTGATGACGCTCCATGGTGTTCGCTAAGCTAGCCTAATTGCCTGCCTGCCCGCCCGCACGCATGCCTATGCGTCAGCCTGCGTACCTGCTTGCCAGCCTGAACATCAACCCAGCGGGCTCCTGATACGGGCAGCCACCAGCGAGCCTCGACAGGAAGCCTCAGCCAAATAGCCAGATGTGTTCTTTTCTACTTGCCATCGTTTTATTATAATTAGCTTCTTTAAGAAAACAGTGCCACTATTTTTTTAAGGGATGGTATCTTGTGATTTCTTGTGATTTCTTTTGATTACATATTATTTTGGAAATTATTCTGTTTTATCTTTTATTACTTGATTACTATTTCGTGTGGTGGTTTCGTGTCTTGTTGATTATTTATATGTGTTTTACTTGCTTTTATATTTAACTGTGTGTGTTTTCTAACTGTTTATATTATGTTTTTGTGATTTCGTATTATATTGATTATTTCCGCCGTATGTGTACTTTTCGTGGTTTCTGTTTGCTGTAGGTATAATGACTACGACACTTATTTACTTAGTCCTTTTATTTCTAAATGCTTATGTTTATAGTCCATGTATGTACTTGTGTTTTCGATGCTTTCTACTTGTGTGTTTTGATTTTTACTGAATATTTCTTGCTTCGGCTTTTAACTCTTTTAATTGACTTTTACCGTTGCTTTTAACCGTCTGACTAGTGCCGTATCTCTAATGTGTTTACTTCCTGGTTTATTAACTTGCGTCAAGCTCACTTATGTTCTTGTTATCTGTTTGCTTATATAATTAATTTTGAGACTTACTCAAGACTGTTTAGTGTTTACGATTAATATTTTACTCGGTTCATTTTATGTCTAAAATGGGAAATGTTAGTGATTAGGTTTTTTACTTTCTAATCTGAAATTTAGGGAAGATCTACTTATGTATGTAGGAAACCTGGATGTTCCTCAAGGACTGAATATTTCTATGATCTTTTTATGCAAAGGGTTGAGAATTGACTTCGCTTATTCAAATATTTTGTAACATAGTTATATCGGGTTTTACTCAGTGAAGCTGAGTGAACTGACGTTTCGAATGTGTTAAATTAACCTATGATCCTTGAAAAATAGGTGGGTGAAACAACACTATACACAAGGAGTGCTATTACTTGCCGTCGGAACACTGGCTTGTTCTTATCAAAACCAAAATCTAATTCATTATTAAGTAAAGTCTTTCTATAAACCAATTAATAACGAATGTAATCAAAATTTTAGTCGCCTTTGATAAACATTCAGGCGATTACTTGCAATAGGTTCAGCGTGGGAGACTGTGGGTAGAATCTAGATTGTTGATTGATTGTTGTTATATGACATACTTGACAGTCATTAAGATTATTTGGTAACAATCAGTCCAGTAAATAACTTTGACCCTTAAAGTCCAGTTCATTAAAAAGTTCATAAATGTTGAATCTAGTAATCAGGCTTGGTGTATAATACCTGAATGACATAAACTGACTGTCTGATAATAGTCAAATCAAATATTGTTATTCGATTCTTTCATATTCAGTCCAGTTGTATTAAAATACTGTAAGTAAATAGTTTTCCTTAATATGATTGTTATAATATTATCTCATGAATAATCTGAACGGCATTGTTATTGTCGAATTATAATCGATTTGTTGATTGAATTTTCAATTATCTAGTATAATTGATACTGGGAGTTAAAAAAGCAAAAAAATTGCTTTGTTTAACTATTAGATATAACATTAAGAAAAAAAAAGAAATGCCACTGTTGGAGAAGAGGGTGGTTGTATGGGGATGGAACGGAGACCACTACCAAAAAAATAAATAATATTTTATTCTTAGTCATTGCAACTACCAAAAAAAAACATATTATTCTTGGCCATTGCTACTACCAAGTAAAATAAACAATATTTTTATTTAAAGAATATAAATTATTTTTAACTTGTATTTGCAGCTATCGTCAGACAGTCATGAAAAATAAATAAAAATCCAAATTAAATTTTATTTAAGACTATGTGCATTCACTATTATCTCTGTCTAGTTATCATTGCGTAAGGAAACCTCCGAAAAGCCTGTACTAAAGTAGCTACAGAAATACTTAGCAATAATCTTAACTTACCTTCTTGTTTCCATCTCTTCTTGTATTATATGTAATCAATTCTATAACTTTTACATTTAATTAGGTAGGCATAGTCTCCAAAGCCATTAGGGTTCTACGATACATAATGTAGGGTTCACACTATTCGATCATTGGCCAAACCTAGCTTTAAGTACTTTCATTATAACGGAATTTAATATAATCTTTTGATTATTTTTTTAAAGAGAATCAGTTTCATGGTTACTAGTTTTGGGTTAAGCAGTATGGGAGAAGCGTCATTAGTTGAGGGTTAACATGGACTATCAATATAAATTAGCCTTTTAATTTTATAAATATTAAAAAAAATTGATCTGAGTATTGCTAAGGGTAAGTGGGTTAGGGGTTAGTATAAAGTTAGGTTTATATATATTTAGGTAGGGGTTTAGTACAATTTGCAGGCCGTGACCAGGATGACAAAGAACCATTATGAGAAATTTCCTTATTTTTAGATTATTTTTATATATTTTATATCAATTAATTAAAAAGCGATTCAAGTTCAAACTGATCTACATAGACGAATATATTGCCATGGCAGCGACGAAACTACTATTAGAAGATTACTGCAATGGCGACATATTGAACAGCAAGAAAACCATATTCACCATTTTTTCACTTGCGCCAACAAAACAAAGACGTAACAGCAGGAACCACGAACGATACGATATCAAATAGCAGGGGGATACAATTGCTGGTCTGTGGTTTCCACAAACCACGTTTTGAACAACCACGCGATGAACAAAAGAAGAATCGACAAGTACCGACGTGATGACGCTCCATGGTGTTCTAGAGAGCTAGCCTAATTGGCTGCATGCCTGCCCGCCCGCACGCATGCCTATGCGTCAGCCTACGTACCTGCTTGCCAGCCTGAACATCAACCCCAGCGGGCTCCCGATACGGGCAGCCACCAGCGAGCCTCGACAGGAAGCCTCAGCCAAATAGCCAGGTGTGTTCTTTTCTACTTGCCATGGTTTTCTTATGATTAGCTTCTTTAAGAAAACAGTGCCACAATTTTTTTAACGGATGGTAGAAGTAGTATTAGTAGCATTTGGGCTAATATTTTGATCGGTGGAATGTTTCTATTTGGCGTAAAAAGTCTAAACAAAACATAAATACTACATTGTTACTTTTGGATTACTTACTGTTTGTCATCAGCCAATGAAAACGAAATACTAAGGCTTTTTCATATAGATACCTAGTTACTCTAGTTTGAAAACTATTGCATTTTTACAACTCTACTCTTTTAAACTAGTAGTCGTGCACAGTAGCCACAGTGAGAAAGAATATCGTTATAGTTATAATCTAAACTCCATATCCCATACCTGTTTTCTTTCCAGAGGATGGTGTTAGCAGCGATGCAGTTTGGCGCAGCTCAGAGGGGCTAGCATAAAGTTGGCCACGAAGAGAGAAGAGAGCAGAAGGACAGACTGCAGATCACTGATCGCTGTAGCTGTAAGGTATAGCAGATACTTAACTTTACGATTGATTTCGATTGTTGATTGTGTGTTTTATGGCCGAGCGAATGTACCTAGTCAGGTCATAAGTATTGTCACACAGTAAAAACTTTTCTTTTAGAATGCTGGCCATAAAAAAATTTGTTGCATTCGAATTTCGAATTGTTCATAAAAAAAATGGATGCTTTTTGGAATTTTACTCATTTTCAAATATGGAGTGGACGCTTAAAGAAGACCGTGTTGCAGTTATTGCGTTGCATCGTTGCGGTTACGCGCCAATTCAAATTTTTGACATACTGAAAAATTTGAATATAACCAAAAGTATCGTTTATCGTACCATCAAACGATACAATGAAGACTCTAGTATGTAAATGACAGGTCAAGAAGTGGTCGCCCTCGGTCTGTTAGGACTCCAGTAGTGATAAAAGCTGTGAAGGGGGAATTCAAAGAAATCCCAAACGTAAGCCAGAAACTGTTGGGGGTTCAGATGGGGTTAAGCAGAACCACGGTGAAAAGGGTGTTAAATGAAGACTAATGGCTTCGGGCATATCGAAGAAAAACAGGACATCGTTTAAATGCTCGTCTAATGGACCTGAGACTGAAGAGATGCCGCGCTTTGTTGAAGCGGTACGCGGGAAAAAATATCGGGAAATTCTTTTTTCGGATGAAAAATTTTTTACCGTAGAAGAGAGCTACAACAAACAAAATGATAAGGTGTACGCACACAGTAGTGAAAAAGCGAGCAACCGTATTCCGCGTGTCCAACGAGGTCAGGTTGGGAGTTTCTTATTGGGGCTTAAGGTGTAAAAACGAATGCAGTTGTGTATCAAAATACAGTCCTGGCAAACCTTGTGGAACCTGTTTCTCATACCATGTTCAATAACAGGCACTCGGTATTCCAACAAGATTCGGCGCCAGCTCATAGAGCGAAGAGCACACAAGACTGGCTGGTGGCGCGTGAAATCGACTTCATCCGGCACTAAGACTGGCCCTCCTCCAGTCCAGATTTGAGTCCGTTAGATTACAAGATATAGCAACACTTGGAGGAAAAGGCGTGCTCAAAGCCTCATCCCACTTTGGAGTCACTCAAGACATCCTTGATTAAGGCAGCCGCCGATATTGACATGGACCTCGTTCGTGCTGCGATAGACGACTGGCCGCGCAGATTGAAGGCCGGTATTCAAAATCACGAAGGTCATTCTGAATAAACTTTATTGTTTGACTTTATTATCATAAGAAACTATGTTTTGTTAAGTTCATTTTGATATATAAATGGTTACATAATGAATAAACTTGTTTCAATTATTTTATATTAAACATGTGACAGAATTTATGACCTGACTGTGTATTTCTTTTATGTAATTCTGAGACTGCATTTTATTTGAATTGTGTGTTGTATGTGCTGAGCGAATGTATTTCTTGCATGTTATTCTGAGACTGCATTTTATTTGAATCGTATTGAACTTATTTCTATTTTGGTCTGTTCTTTTATAATTTAATTTTTGTATCTACTTATTATGATACAATTAACTGGCAACACCTATTGTTTTCTGATTATTTATAGATTTATATCAGCTAGTGTTGAAACAAATTTAGGTTCACTATTAATCTTAATTTTTATTCTTTAAACACAACGTAAATTTTACACAACTTAAAAGGGTCCATTTGAGTGAAATATTTTCTAGACGATTACAAGATTACATTATAAAACTAGACGATCACGTATATTTTGTCCAAATATTGAAGAAATAACTAATAAATAGGAATAGTTATGTAAAATTCAATTACATTAATTATTAATCATTGTATAAACGTTAGTTATTAATATTACCAGACAAAATCGGATCTAGTTCTCAATTAAGCTCCGAACTAGGAGAAATTGTAAAAGTAACTAGAGGAATATCAACGCTGAAAGCTGCTTCTGCAGAAAACTTTCGCGCTTTACGCTTATCGTGATGAATAATTTCATAATATCAATTGTCTATACGGTGCTACACAAAACTAGCTTTGTTTTCAAATAGTTTCTGTCAATCAGTACACTTGATACAACCGTCAACGACGAGTCTTGTATGGTGATGTGAAAAATTTGCAAATAATGGATGCCATATTTAAGTAAGTACCTCGTATTTCTTTTATTTACTGAAATTGTTACATTTTCATACTTTTTATAGTGTCATACTCCCTGGCCGGACCACTTCGTTATATTCATGCAATTAATAATAAAAAATGTACATAATTTGTACATAAATATTAAAATTTGTACATATGTAAGTACTTTTCTAGTAATCGTCAAATGAAGGTGGTCCGGCCAGGGAGTATGACACTTTTTATTTGTATAAAAACTAACTAATGTTTCTTTCCATAATATAACAACATAACACGATTTTTATATTTGTTTGTTGTATCCTACCCGCAATATGACGGGTGCCAAACGGCACCCGTAGGCTAATATGAATGCTTTTCGAAAGTGCATCGTTCATAATACTTTTTCTTGTTTTTTAAATAATTTGACTCCATTCGTGATGACGCTCCATGGTGTTCGCTAAGCTAGCCTAATTGCCTGCCTGCCCGCCCGCACGCATGCCTATGCGTCAGCCTGCGTACCTGCTTGCCAGCCTGAACATCAACCCAGCGGGCTCCTGATACGGGCAGCCACCAGCGAGCCTCGACAGGAAGCCTCAGCCAAATAGCCAGATGTGTTCTTTTCTACTTGCCATCGTTTTATTATAATTAGCTTCTTTAAGAAAACAGTGCCACTATTTTTTTAAGGGATGGTATCTTGTGATTTCTTGTGATTTCTTTTGATTACATATTATTTTGGAAATTATTCTGTTTTATCTTTTATTACTTGATTACTATTTCGTGTGGTGGTTTCGTGTCTTGTTGATTATTTATATGTGTTTTACTTGCTTTTATATTTAACTGTGTGTGTTTTCTAACTGTTTATATTATGTTTTTGTGATTTCGTATTATATTGATTATTTCCGCCGTATGTGTACTTTTCGTGGTTTCTGTTTGCTGTAGGTATAATGACTACGACACTTATTTACTTAGTCCTTTTATTTCTAAATGCTTATGTTTATAGTCCATGTATGTACTTGTGTTTTCGATGCTTTCTACTTGTGTGTTTTGATTTTTACTGAATATTTCTTGCTTCGGCTTTTAACTCTTTTAATTGACTTTTACCGTTGCTTTTAACCGTCTGACTAGTGCCGTATCTCTAATGTGTTTACTTCCTGGTTTATTAACTTGCGTCAAGCTCACTTATGTTCTTGTTATCTGTTTGCTTATATAATTAATTTTGAGACTTACTCAAGACTGTTTAGTGTTTACGATTAATATTTTACTCGGTTCATTTTATGTCTAAAATGGGAAATGTTAGTGATTAGGTTTTTTACTTTCTAATCTGAAATTTAGGGAAGATCTACTTATGTATGTAGGAAACCTGGATGTTCCTCAAGGACTGAATATTTCTATGATCTTTTTATGCAAAGGGTTGAGAATTGACTTCGCTTATTCAAATATTTTGTAACATAGTTATATCGGGTTTTACTCAGTGAAGCTGAGTGAACTGACGTTTCGAATGTGTTAAATTAACCTATGATCCTTGAAAAATAGGTGGGTGAAACAACACTATACACAAGGAGTGCTATTACTTGCCGTCGGAACACTGGCTTGTTCTTATCAAAACCAAAATCTAATTCATTATTAAGTAAAGTCTTTCTATAAACCAATTAATAACGAATGTAATCAAAATTTTAGTCGCCTTTGATAAACATTCAGGCGATTACTTGCAATAGGTTCAGCGTGGGAGACTGTGGGTAGAATCTAGATTGTTGATTGATTGTTGTTATATGACATACTTGACAGTCATTAAGATTATTTGGTAACAATCAGTCCAGTAAATAACTTTGACCCTTAAAGTCCAGTTCATTAAAAAGTTCATAAATGTTGAATCTAGTAATCAGGCTTGGTGTATAATACCTGAATGACATAAACTGACTGTCTGATAATAGTCAAATCAAATATTGTTATTCGATTCTTTCATATTCAGTCCAGTTGTATTAAAATACTGTAAGTAAATAGTTTTCCTTAATATGATTGTTATAATATTATCTCATGAATAATCTGAACGGCATTGTTATTGTCGAATTATAATCGATTTGTTGATTGAATTTTCAATTATCTAGTATAATTGATACTGGGAGTTAAAAAAGCAAAAAAATTGCTTTGTTTAACTATTAGATATAACATTAAGAAAAAAAAAGAAATGCCACTGTTGGAGAAGAGGGTGGTTGTATGGGGATGGAACGGAGACCACTACCAAAAAAATAAATAATATTTTATTCTTAGTCATTGCAACTACCAAAAAAAAAACATATTATTCTTGGCCATTGCTACTACCAAGTAAAATAAACAATATTTTTATTTAAAGAATATAAATTATTTTTAACTTGTATTTGCAGCTATCGTCAGACAGTCATGAAAAATAAATAAAAATCCAAATTAAATTTTATTTAAGACTATGTGCATTCACTATTATCTCTGTCTAGTTATCATTGCGTAAGGAAACCTCCGAAAAGCCTGTACTAAAGTAGCTACAGAAATACTTAGCAATAATCTTAACTTACCTTCTTGTTTCCATCTCTTCTTGTATTATATGTAATCAATTCTATAACTTTTACATTTAATTAGGTAGGCATAGTCTCCAAAGCCATTAGGGTTCTACGATACATAATGTAGGGTTCACACTATTCGATCATTGGCCAAACCTAGCTTTAAGTACTTTCATTATAACGGAATTTAATATAATCTTTTGATTATTTTTTTAAAGAGAATCAGTTTCATGGTTACTAGTTTTGGGTTAAGCAGTATGGGAGAAGCGTCATTAGTTGAGGGTTAACATGGACTATCAATATAAATTAGCCTTTTAATTTTATAAATATTAAAAAAAATTGATCTGAGTATTGCTAAGGGTAAGTGGGTTAGGGGTTAGTATAAAGTTAGGTTTATATATATTTAGGTAGGGGTTTAGTACAATTTGCAGGCCGTGACCAGGATGACAAAGAACCATTATGAGAAATTTCCTTATTTTTAGATTATTTTTATATATTTTATATCAATTAATTAAAAAGCGATTCAAGTTCAAACTGATCTACATAGACGAATATATTGCCATGGCAGCGACGAAACTACTATTAGAAGATTACTGCAATGGCGACATATTGAACAGCAAGAAAACCATATTCACCATTTTTTCACTTGCGCCAACAAAACAAAGACGTAACAGCAGGAACCACGAACGATACGATATCAAATAGCAGGGGGATACAATTGCTGGTCTGTGGTTTCCACAAACCACGTTTTGAACAACCACGCGATGAACAAAAGAAGAATCGACAAGTACCGACGTGATGACGCTCCATGGTGTTCTAGAGAGCTAGCCTAATTGGCTGCATGCCTGCCCGCCCGCACGCATGCCTATGCGTCAGCCTACGTACCTGCTTGCCAGCCTGAACATCAACCCCAGCGGGCTCCCGATACGGGCAGCCACCAGCGAGCCTCGACAGGAAGCCTCAGCCAAATAGCCAGGTGTGTTCTTTTCTACTTGCCATGGTTTTCTTATGATTAGCTTCTTTAAGAAAACAGTGCCACAATTTTTTTAACGGATGGTAGAAGTAGTATTAGTAGCATTTGGGCTAATATTTTGATCGGTGGAATGTTTCTATTTGGCGTAAAAAGTCTAAACAAAACATAAATACTACATTGTTACTTTTGGATTACTTACTGTTTGTCATCAGCCAATGAAAACGAAATACTAAGGCTTTTTCATATAGATACCTAGTTACTCTAGTTTGAAAACTATTGCATTTTTACAACTCTACTCTTTTAAACTAGTAGTCGTGCACAGTAGCCACAGTGAGAAAGAATATCGTTATAGTTATAATCTAAACTCCATATCCCATACCTGTTTTCTTTCCAGAGGATGGTGTTAGCAGCGATGCAGTTTGGCGCAGCTCAGAGGGGCTAGCATAAAGTTGGCCACGAAGAGAGAAGAGAGCAGAAGGACAGACTGCAGATCACTGATCGCTGTAGCTGTAAGGTATAGCAGATACTTAACTTTACGATTGATTTCGATTGTTGATTGTGTGTTTTATGGCCGAGCGAATGTACCTAGTCAGGTCATAAGTATTGTCACACAGTAAAAACTTTTCTTTTAGAATGCTGGCCATAAAAAAATTTGTTGCATTCGAATTTCGAATTGTTCATAAAAAAAATGTATGCTTTTTGGAATTTTACTCATTTTCAAATATGGAGTGGACGCTTAAAGAAGACCGTGTTGCAGTTATTGCGTTGCATCGTTGCGGTTACGCGCCAATTCAAATTTTTGACATACTGAAAAATTTGAATATAACCAAAAGTATCGTTTATCGTACCATCAAACGATACAATGAAGACTCTAGTATGTAAATGACAGGTCAAGAAGTGGTCGCCCTCGGTCTGTTAGGACTCCAGTAGTGATAAAAGCTGTGAAGGGGGAATTCAAAGAAATCCCAAACGTAAGCCAGAAACTGTTGGGGGTTCAGATGGGGTTAAGCAGAACCACGGTGAAAAGGGTGTTAAATGAAGACTAATGGCTTCGGGCATATCGAAGAAAAACAGGACATCGTTTAAATGCTCGTCTAATGGACCTGAGACTGAAGAGATGCCGCGCTTTGTTGAAGCGGTACGCGGGAAAAAATATCGGGAAATTCTTTTTTCGGATGAAAAATTTTTTACCGTAGAAGAGAGCTACAACAAACAAAATGATAAGGTGTACGCACACAGTAGTGAAAAAGCGAGCAACCGTATTCCGCGTGTCCAACGAGGTCAGGTTGGGAGTTTCTTATTGGGGCTTAAGGTGTAAAAACGAATGCAGTTGTGTATCAAAATACAGTCTTGGCAAACCTTGTGGAACCTGTTTCTCATACCATGTTCAATAACAGGCACTCGGTATTCCAACAAGATTCGGCGCCAGCTCATAGAGCGAAGAGCACACAAGACTGGCTGGTGGCGCGTGAAATCGACTTCATCCGGCACTAAGACTGGCCCTCCTCCAGTCCAGATTTGAGTCCGTTAGATTACAAGATATAGCAACACTTGGAGGAAAAGGCGTGCTCAAAGCCTCATCCCACTTTGGAGTCACTCAAGACATCCTTGATTAAGGCAGCCGCCGATATTGACATGGACCTCGTTCGTGCTGCGATAGACGACTGGCCGCGCAGATTGAAGGCCGGTATTCAAAATCACGAAGGTCATTCTGAATAAACTTTATTGTTTGACTTTATTGTCATAAGAAACTATGTTTTGTTAAGTTCATTTTGATATATAAATGGTTACATAATGAATAAACTTGTTTCAATTATTTTATATTAAACATGTGACAGAATTTATGACCTGACTGTGTATTTCTTTTATGTAATTCTGAGACTGCATTTTATTTGAATTGTGTGTTGTATGTGCTGAGCGAATGTATTTCTTGCATGTTATTCTGAGACTGCATTTTATTTGAATCGTATTGAACTTATTTCTATTTTGGTCTGTTCTTTTATAATTTAATTTTTGTATCTACTTATTATGATACAATTAACTGGCAACACCTATTGTTTTCTGATTATTTATAGATTTATATCAGCTAGTGTTGAAACAAATTTAGGTTCACTATTAATCTTAATTTTTATTCTTTAAACACAACGTAAATTTTACACAACTTAAAAGGGTCCATTTGAGTGAAATATTTTCTAGACGATTACAAGATTACATTATAAAACTAGACGATCACGTATATTTTGTCCAAATATTGAAGAAATAACTAATAAATAGGAATAGTTATGTAAAATTCAATTACATTAATTATTAATCATTGTATAAACGTTAGTTATTAATATTACCAGACAAAATCGGATCTAGTTCTCAATTAAGCTCCGAACTAGGAGAAATTGTAAAAGTAACTAGAGGAATATCAACGCTGAAAGCTGCTTCTGCAGAAAACTTTCGCGCTTTACGCTTATCGTGATGAATAATTTCATAATATCAATTGTCTATACGGTGCTACACAAAACTAGCTTTGTTTTCAAATAGTTTCTGTCAATCAGTACACTTGATACAACCGTCAACGACGAGTCTTGTATGGTGATGTGAAAAATTTGCAAATAATGGATGCCATATTTAAGTAAGTACCTCGTATTTCTTTTATTTACTGAAATTGTTACATTTTCATACTTTTTATTGTGTCATACTCCCTGGCCGGACCACTTCGTTATATTCATGCAATTAATAATAAAAAATGTACATAATTTGTACATAAATATTAAAATTTGTACATATGTAAGTACTTTTCTAGTAATCGTCAAATGAAGGTGGTCCGGCCAGGGAGTATGACACTTTTTATTTGTATAAAAACTAACTAATGTTTCTTTCCATAATATAACAACATAACACGATTTTTATATTTGTTTGTTGTATCCTACCCGCAATATGACGGGTGCCAAACGGCACCCGTAGGCTAATATGAATGCTTTTCGAAAGTGCATCGTTCATAATACTTTTTCTTGTTTTTTAAATAATTTGACTCCATTCGTGATGACGCTCCATGGTGTTCGCTAAGCTAGCCTAATTGCCTGCCTGCCCGCCCGCACGCATGCCTATGCGTCAGCCTGCGTACCTGCTTGCCAGCCTGAACATCAACCCAGCGGGCTCCTGATACGGGCAGCCACCAGCGAGCCTCGACAGGAAGCCTCAGCCAAATAGCCAGATGTGTTCTTTTCTACTTGCCATCGTTTTATTATAATTAGCTTCTTTAAGAAAACAGTGCCACTATTTTTTTAAGGGATGGTATCTTGTGATTTCTTTTGATTACATATTATTTTGGAAATTATTCTGTTTTATCTTTTATTACTTGATTACTATTTCGTGTGGTGGTTTCGTGTCTTGTTGATTATTTATATGTGTTTTACTTGCTTTTATATTTAACTGTGTGTGTTTTCTAACTGTTTATATTATGTTTTTGTGATTTCGTATTATATTGATTATTTCCGCCGTATGTGTACTTTTCGTGGTTTCTGTTTGCTGTAGGTATAATGACTACGACACTTATTTACTTAGTCCTTTTATTTCTAAATGCTTATGTTTATAGTCCATGTATGTACTTGTGTTTTCGATGCTTTCTACTTGTGTGTTTTGATTTTTACTGAATATTTCTTGCTTCGGCTTTTAACTCTTTTAATTGACTTTTACCGTTGCTTTTAACCGTCTGACTAGTGCCGTATCTCTAATGTGTTTACTTCCTGGTTTATTAACTTGCGTCAAGCTCACTTATGTTCTTGTTATCTGTTTGCTTATATAATTAATTTTGAGACTTACTCAAGACTGTTTAGTGTTTACGATTAATATTTTACTCGGTTCATTTTATGTCTAAAATGGGAAATGTTAGTGATTAGGTTTTTTACTTTCTAATCTGAAATTTAGGGAAGATCTACTTATGTATGTAGGAAACCTGGATGTTCCTCAAGGACTGAATATTTCTATGATCTTTTTATGCAAAGGGTTGAGAATTGACTTCGCTTATTCAAATATTTTGTAACATAGTTATATCGGGTTTTACTCAGTGAAGCTGAGTGAACTGACGTTTCGAATGTGTTAAATTAACCTATGATCCTTGAAAAATAGGTGGGTGAAACAACACTATACACAAGGAGTGCTATTACTTGCCGTCGGAACACTGGCTTGTTCTTATCAAAACCAAAATCTAATTCATTATTAAGTAAAGTCTTTCTATAAACCAATTAATAACGAATGTAATCAAAATTTTAGTCGCCTTTGATAAACATTCAGGCGATTACTTGCAATAGGTTCAGCGTGGGAGACTGTGGGTAGAATCTAGATTGTTGATTGATTGTTGTTATATGACATACTTGACAGTCATTAAGATTATTTGGTAACAATCAGTCCAGTAAATAACTTTGACCCTTAAAGTCCAGTTCATTAAAAAGTTCATAAATGTTGAATCTAGTAATCAGGCTTGGTGTATAATACCTGAATGACATAAACTGACTGTCTGATAATAGTCAAATCAAATATTGTTATTCGATTCTTTCATATTCAGTCCAGTTGTATTAAAATACTGTAAGTAAATAGTTTTCCTTAATATGATTGTTATAATATTATCTCATGAATAATCTGAACGGCATTGTTATTGTCGAATTATAATCGATTTGTTGATTGAATTTTCAATTATCTAATATAATTGATACTGGGAGTTAAAAAAGCAAAAAAATTGCTTTGTTTAACTATTAGATATAACATTAAGAAAAAAAAAGAAATGCCACTGTTGGAGAAGAGGGTGGTTGTATGGGGATGGAACGGAGACCACTACCAAAAAAATAAATAATATTTTATTCTTAGTCATTGCAACTACCAAAAAAAAAAACATATTATTCTTGGCCATTGCTACTACCAAGTAAAATAAACAATATTTTTATTTAAAGAATATAAATTATTTTTAACTTGTATTTGCAGCTATCGTCAGACAGTCATGAAAAATAAATAAAAATCCAAATTAAATTTTATTTAAGACTATGTGCATTCACTATTATCTCTGTCTAGTTATCATTGCGTAAGGAAACCTCCGAAAAGCCTGTACTAAAGTAGCTACAGAAATACTTAGCAATAATCTTAACTTACCTTCTTGTTTCCATCTCTTCTTGTATTATATGTAATCAATTCTATAACTTTTACATTTAATTAGGTAGGCATAGTCTCCAAAGCCATTAGGGTTCTACGATACATAATGTAGGGTTCACACTATTCGATCATTGGCCAAACCTAGCTTTAAGTACTTTCATTATAACGGAATTTAATATAATCTTTTGATTATTTTTTTAAAGAGAATCAGTTTCATGGTTACTAGTTTTGGGTTAAGCAGTATGGGAGAAGCGTCATTAGTTGAGGGTTAACATGGACTATCAATATAAATTAGCCTTTTAATTTTATAAATATTAAAAAAAATTGATCTGAGTATTGCTAAGGGTAAGTGGGTTAGGGGTTAGTATAAAGTTAGGTTTATATATATTTAGGTAGGGGTTTAGTACAATTTGCAGGCCGTGACCAGGATGACAAAGAACCATTATGAGAAATTTCCTTATTTTTAGATTATTTTTATATATTTTATATCAATTAATTAAAAAGCGATTCAAGTTCAAACTGATCTACATAGACGAATATATTGCCATGGCAGCGACGAAACTACTATTAGAAGATTACTGCAATGGCGACATATTGAACAGCAAGAAAACCATATTCACCATTTTTTCACTTGCGCCAACAAAACAAAGACGTAACAGCAGGAACCACGAACGATACGATATCAAATAGCAGGGGGATACAATTGCTGGTCTGTGGTTTCCACAAACCACGTTTTGAACAACCACGCGATGAACAAAAGAAGAATCGACAAGTACCGACGTGATGACGCTCCATGGTGTTCTAGAGAGCTAGCCTAATTGGCTGCATGCCTGCCCGCCCGCACGCATGCCTATGCGTCAGCCTACGTACCTGCTTGCCAGCCTGAACATCAACCCCAGCGGGCTCCCGATACGGGCAGCCACCAGCGAGCCTCGACAGGAAGCCTCAGCCAAATAGCCAGGTGTGTTCTTTTCTACTTGCCATGGTTTTCTTATGATTAGCTTCTTTAAGAAAACAGTGCCACAATTTTTTTAACGGATGGTAGAAGTAGTATTAGTATCATTTGGGCTAATATTTTGATCGGTGGAATGTTTCTATTTGGCGTAAAAAGTCTAAACAAAACATAAATACTACATTGTTACTTTTGGATTACTTACTGTTTGTCATCAGCCAATGAAAACGAAATACTAAGGCTTTTTCATATAGATACCTAGTTACTCTAGTTTGAAAACTATTGCATTTTTACAACTCTACTCTTTTAAACTAGTAGTCGTGCACAGTAGCCACAGTGAGAAAGAATATCGTTATAGTTATAATCTAAACTCCATATCCCATACCTGTTTTCTTTCCAGAGGATGGTGTTAGCAGCGATGCAGTTTGGCGCAGCTCAGAGGGGCTAGCATAAAGTTGGCCACGAAGAGAGAAGAGAGCAGAAGGACAGACTGCAGATCACTGATCGCTGTAGCTGTAAGGTATAGCAGATACTTAACTTTACGATTGATTTCGATTGTTGATTGTGTGTTTTATGGCCGAGCGAATGTACCTAGTCAGGTCATAAGTATTGTCACACAGTAAAAACTTTTCTTTTAGAATGCTGGCCATAAAAAAATTTGTTGCATTCGAATTTCGAATTGTTCATAAAAAAAATGTATGCTTTTTGGAATTTTACTCATTTTCAAATATGGAGTGGACGCTTAAAGAAGACCGTGTTGCAGTTATTGCGTTGCATCGTTGCGGTTACGCGCCAATTCAAATTTTTGACATACTGAAAAATTTGAATATAACCAAAAGTATCGTTTATCGTACCATCAAACGATACAATGAAGACTCTAGTATGTAAATGACAGGTCAAGAAGTGGTCGCCCTCGGTCTGTTAGGACTCCAGTAGTGATAAAAGCTGTGAAGGGGGAATTCAAAGAAATCCCAAACGTAAGCCAGAAACTGTTGGGGGTTCAGATGGGGTTAAGCAGAACCACGGTGAAAAGGGTGTTAAATGAAGACTAATGGCTTCGGGCATATCGAAGAAAAACAGGACATCGTTTAAATGCTCGTCTAATGGACCTGAGACTGAAGAGATGCCGCGCTTTGTTGAAGCGGTACGCGGGAAAAAATATCGGGAAATTCTTTTTTCGGATGAAAAATTTTTTACCGTAGAAGAGAGCTACAACAAACAAAATGATAAGGTGTACGCACACAGTAGTGAAAAAGCGAGCAACCGTATTCCGCGTGTCCAACGAGGTCAGGTTGGGAGTTTCTTATTGGGGCTTAAGGTGTAAAAACGAATGCAGTTGTGTATCAAAATACAGTCCTGGCAAACCTTGTGGAACCTGTTTCTCATACCATGTTCAATAACAGGCACTCGGTATTCCAACAAGATTCGGCGCCAGCTCATAGAGCGAAGAGCACACAAGACTGGCTGGTGGCGCGTGAAATCGACTTCATCCGGCACTAAGACTGGCCCTCCTCCAGTCCAGATTTGAGTCCGTTAGATTACAAGATATAGCAACACTTGGAGGAAAAGGCGTGCTCAAAGCCTCATCCCACTTTGGAGTCACTCAAGACATCCTTGATTAAGGCAGCCGCCGATATTGACATGGACCTCGTTCGTGCTGCGATAGACGACTGGCCGCGCAGATTGAAGGCCGGTATTCAAAATCACGAAGGTCATTCTGAATAAACTTTATTGTTTGACTTTATTGTCATAAGAAACTATGTTTTGTTAAGTTCATTTTGATATATAAATGGTTACATAATGAATAAACTTGTTTCAATTATTTTATATTAAACATGTGACAGAATTTATGACCTGACTGTGTATTTCTTTTATGTAATTCTGAGACTGCATTTTATTTGAATTGTGTGTTGTATGTGCTGAGCGAATGTATTTCTTGCATGTTATTCTGAGACTGCATTTTATTTGAATCGTATTGAACTTATTTCTATTTTGGTCTGTTCTTTTATAATTTAATTTTTGTATCTACTTATTATGATACAATTAACTGGCAACACCTATTGTTTTCTGATTATTTATAGATTTATATCAGCTAGTGTTGAAACAAATTTAGGTTCACTATTAATCTTAATTTTTATTCTTTAAACACAACGTAAATTTTACACAACTTAAAAGGGTCCATTTGAGTGAAATATTTTCTAGACGATTACAAGATTACATTATAAAACTAGACGATCACGTATATTTTGTCCAAATATTGAAGAAATAACTAATAAATAGGAATAGTTATGTAAAATTCAATTACATTAATTATTAATCATTGTATAAACGTTAGTTATTAATATTACCAGACAAAATCGGATCTAGTTCTCAATTAAGCTCCGAACTAGGAGAAATTGTAAAAGTAACTAGAGGAATATCAACGCTGAAAGCTGCTTCTGCAGAAAACTTTCGCGCTTTACGCTTATCGTGATGAATAATTTCATAATATCAATTGTCTATACGGTGCTACACAAAACTAGCTTTGTTTTCAAATAGTTTCTGTCAATCAGTACACTTGATACAACCGTCAACGACGAGTCTTGTATGGTGATGTGAAAAATTTGCAAATAATGGATGCCATATTTAAGTAAGTACCTCGTATTTCTTTTATTTACTGAAATTGTTACATTTTCATACTTTTTATAGTGTCATACTCCCTGGCCGGACCACTTCGTTATATTCATGCAATTAATAATAAAAAATGTACATAATTTGTACATAAATATTAAAATTTGTACATATGTAAGTACTTTTCTAGTAATCGTCAAATGAAGGTGGTCCGGCCAGGGAGTATGACACTTTTTATTTGTATAAAAACTAACTAATGTTTCTTTCCATAATATAACAACATAACACGATTTTTATATTTGTTTGTTGTATCCTACCCGCAATATGACGGGTGCCAAACGGCACCCGTAGGCTAATATGAATGCTTTTCGAAAGTGCATCGTTCATAATACTTTTTCTTGTTTTTTAAATAATTTGACTCCATTCGTGATGACGCTCCATGGTGTTCGCTAAGCTAGCCTAATTGCCTGCCTGCCCGCCCGCACGCATGCCTATGCGTCAGCCTGCGTACCTGCTTGCCAGCCTGAACATCAACCCAGCGGGCTCCTGATACGGGCAGCCACCAGCGAGCCTCGACAGGAAGCCTCAGCCAAATAGCCAGATGTGTTCTTTTCTACTTGCCATCGTTTTATTATAATTAGCTTCTTTAAGAAAACAGTGCCACTATTTTTTTAAGGGATGGTATCTTGTGATTTCTTGTGATTTCTTTTGATTACATATTATTTTGGAAATTATTCTGTTTTATCTTTTATTACTTGATTACTATTTCGTGTGGTGGTTTCGTGTCTTGTTGATTATTTATATGTGTTTTACTTGCTTTTATATTTAACTGTGTGTGTTTTCTAACTGTTTATATTATGTTTTTGTGATTTCGTATTATATTGATTATTTCCGCCGTATGTGTACTTTTCGTGGTTTCTGTTTGCTGTAGGTACGACACTTATTTACTTAGTCCTTTTATTTCTAAATGCTTATGTTTATAGTCCATGTATGTACTTGTGTTTTCGATGCTTTCTACTTGTGTGTTTTGATTTTTACTGAATATTTCTTGCTTCGGCTTTTAACTCTTTTAATTGACTTTTACCGTTGCTTTTAACCGTCTGACTAGTGCCGTATCTCTAATGTGTTTACTTCCTGGTTTATTAACTTGCGTCAAGCTCACTTATGTTCTTGTTATCTGTTTGCTTATATAATTAATTTTGAGACTTACTCAAGACTGTTTAGTGTTTACGATTAATATTTTACTCGGTTCATTTTATGTCTAAAATGGGAAATGTTAGTGATTAGGTTTTTTACTTTCTAATCTGAAATTTAGGGAAGATCTACTTATGTATGTAGGAAACCTGGATGTTCCTCAAGGACTGAATATTTCTATGATCTTTTTATGCAAAGGGTTGAGAATTGACTTCGCTTATTCAAATATTTTGTAACATAGTTATATCGGGTTTTACTCAGTGAAGCTGAGTGAACTGACGTTTCGAATGTGTTAAATTAACCTATGATCCTTGAAAAATAGGTGGGTGAAACAACACTATACACAAGGAGTGCTATTACTTGCCGTCGGAACACTGGCTTGTTCTTATCAAAACCAAAATCTAATTCATTATTAAGTAAAGTCTTTCTATAAACCAATTAATAACGAATGTAATCAAAATTTTAGTCGCCTTTGATAAACATTCAGGCGATTACTTGCAATAGGTTCAGCGTGGGAGACTGTGGGTAGAATCTAGATTGTTGATTGATTGTTGTTATATGACATACTTGACAGTCATTAAGATTATTTGGTAACAATCAGTCCAGTAAATAACTTTGACCCTTAAAGTCCAGTTCATTAAAAAGTTCATAAATGTTGAATCTAGTAATCAGGCTTGGTGTATAATACCTGAATGACATAAACTGACTGTCTGATAATAGTCAAATCAAATATTGTTATTCGATTCTTTCATATTCAGTCCAGTTGTATTAAAATACTGTAAGTAAATAGTTTTCCTTAATATGATTGTTATAATATTATCTCATGAATAATCTGAACGGCATTGTTATTGTCGAATTATAATCGATTTGTTGATTGAATTTTCAATTATCTAGTATAATTGATACTGGGAGTTAAAAAGCAAAAAAATTGCTTTGTTTAACTATTAGATATAACATTAAGAAAAAAAAAGAAATGCCACTGTTGGAGAAGAGGGTGGTTGTATGGGGATGGAACGGAGACCACTACCAAAAAAATAAATAATATTTTATTCTTAGTCATTGCAACTACCAAAAAAAAAACATATTATTCTTGGCCATTGCTACTACCAAGTAAAATAAACAATATTTTTATTTAAAGAATATAAATTATTTTTAACTTGTATTTGCAGCTATCGTCAGACAGTCATGAAAAATAAATAAAAATCCAAATTAAATTTTATTTAAGACTATGTGCATTCACTATTATCTCTGTCTAGTTATCATTGCGTAAGGAAACCTCCGAAAAGCCTGTACTAAAGTAGCTACAGAAATACTTAGCAATAATCTTAACTTACCTTCTTGTTTCCATCTCTTCTTGTATTATATGTAATCAATTCTATAACTTTTACATTTAATTAGGTAGGCATAGTCTCCAAAGCCATTAGGGTTCTACGATACATAATGTAGGGTTCACACTATTCGATCATTGGCCAAACCTAGCTTTAAGTACTTTCATTATAACGGAATTTAATATAATCTTTTGATTATTTTTTTAAAGAGAATCAGTTTCATGGTTACTAGTTTTGGGTTAAGCAGTATGGGAGAAGCGTCATTAGTTGAGGGTTAACATGGACTATCAATATAAATTAGCCTTTTAATTTTATAAATATTAAAAAAAATTGATCTGAGTATTGCTAAGGGTAAGTGGGTTAGGGGTTAGTATAAAGTTAGGTTTATATATATTTAGGTAGGGGTTTAGTACAATTTGCAGGCCGTGACCAGGATGACAAAGAACCATTATGAGAAATTTCCTTATTTTTAGATTATTTTTATATATTTTATATCAATTAATTAAAAAGCGATTCAAGTTCAAACTGATCTACATAGACGAATATATTGCCATGGCAGCGACGAAACTACTATTAGAAGATTACTGCAATGGCGACATATTGAACAGCAAGAAAACCATATTCACCATTTTTTCACTTGCGCCAACAAAACAAAGACGTAACAGCAGGAACCACGAACGATACGATATCAAATAGCAGGGGGATACAATTGCTGGTCTGTGGTTTCCACAAACCACGTTTTGAACAACCACGCGATGAACAAAAGAAGAATCGACAAGTACCGACGTGATGACGCTCCATGGTGTTCTAGAGAGCTATCCTAATTGGCTGCATGCCTGCCCGCCCGCACGCATGCCTATGCGTCAGCCTACGTACCTGCTTGCCAGCCTGAACATCAACCCCAGCGGGCTCCCGATACGGGCAGCCACCAGCGAGCCTCGACAGGAAGCCTCAGCCAAATAGCCAGGTGTGTTCTTTTCTACTTGCCATGGTTTTCTTATGATTAGCTTCTTTAAGAAAACAGTGCCACAATTTTTTTAACGGATGGTAGAAGTAGTATTAGTAGCATTTGGGCTAATATTTTGATCGGTGGAATGTTTCTATTTGGCGTAAAAAGTCTAAACAAAACATAAATACTACATTGTTACTTTTGGATTACTTACTGTTTGTCATCAGCCAATGAAAACGAAATACTAAGGCTTTTTCATATAGATACCTAGTTACTCTAGTTTGAAAACTATTGCATTTTTACAACTCTACTCTTTTAAACTAGTAGTCGTGCACAGTAGCCACAGTGAGAAAGAATATCGTTATAGTTATAATCTAAACTCCATATCCCATACCTGTTTTCTTTCCAGAGGATGGTGTTAGCAGCGATGCAGTTTGGCGCAGCTCAGAGGGGCTAGCATAAAGTTGGCCACGAAGAGAGAAGAGAGCAGAAGGACAGACTGCAGATCACTGATCGCTGTAGCTGTAAGGTATAGCAGATACTTAACTTTACGATTGATTTCGATTGTTGATTGTGTGTTTTATGGCCGAGCGAATGTACCTAGTCAGGTCATAAGTATTGTCACACAGTAAAAACTTTTCTTTTAGAATGCTGGCCATAAAAAAATTTGTTGCATTCGAATTTCGAATTGTTCATAAAAAAAATGTATGCTTTTTGGAATTTTACTCATTTTCAAATATGGAGTGGACGCTTAAAGAAGACCGTGTTGCAGTTATTGCGTTGCATCGTTGCGGTTACGCGCCAATTCAAATTTTTGACATACTGAAAAATTTGAATATAACCAAAAGTATCGTTTATCGTACCATCAAACGATACAATGAAGACTCTAGTATGTAAATGACAGGTCAAGAAGTGGTCGCCCTCGGTCTGTTAGGACTCCAGTAGTGATAAAAGCTGTGAAGGGGGAATTCAAAGAAATCCCAAACGTAAGCCAGAAACTGTTGGGGGTTCAGATGGGGTTAAGCAGAACCACGGTGAAAAGGGTGTTAAATGAAGACTAATGGCTTCGGGCATATCGAAGAAAAACAGGACATCGTTTAAATGCTCGTCTAATGGACCTGAGACTGAAGAGATGCCGCGCTTTGTTGAAGCGGTACGCGGGAAAAAATATCGGGAAATTCTTTTTTCGGATGAAAAATTTTTTACCGTAGAAGAGAGCTACAACAAACAAAATGATAAGGTGTACGCACACAGTAGTGAAAAAGCGAGCAACCGTATTCCGCGTGTCCAACGAGGTCAGGTTGGGAGTTTCTTATTGGGGCTTAAGGTGTAAAAACGAATGCAGTTGTGTATCAAAATACAGTCTTGGCAAACCTTGTGGAACCTGTTTCTCATACCATGTTCAATAACAGGCACTCGGTATTCCAACAAGATTCGGCGCCAGCTCATAGAGCGAAGAGCACACAAGACTGGCTGGTGGCGCGTGAAATCGACTTCATCCGGCACTAAGACTGGCCCTCCTCCAGTCCAGATTTGAGTCCGTTAGATTACAAGATATAGCAACACTTGGAGGAAAAGGCGTGCTCAAAGCCTCATCCCACTTTGGAGTCACTCAAGACATCCTTGATTAAGGCAGCCGCCGATATTGACATGGACCTCGTTCGTGCTGCGATAGACGACTGGCCGCGCAGATTGAAGGCCGGTATTCAAAATCACGAAGGTCATTCTGAATAAACTTTATTGTTTGACTTTATTGTCATAAGAAACTATGTTTTGTTAAGTTCATTTTGATATATAAATGGTTACATAATGAATAAACTTGTTTCAATTATTTTATATTAAACATGTGACAGAATTTATGACCTGACTGTGTATTTCTTTTATGTAATTCTGAGACTGCATTTTATTTGAATTGTGTGTTGTATGTGCTGAGCGAATGTATTTCTTGCATGTTATTCTGAGACTGCATTTTATTTGAATCGTATTGAACTTATTTCTATTTTGGTCTGTTCTTTTATAATTTAATTTTTGTATCTACTTATTATGATACAATTAACTGGCAACACCTATTGTTTTCTGATTATTTATAGATTTATATCAGCTAGTGTTGAAACAAATTTAGGTTCACTATTAATCTTAATTTTTATTCTTTAAACACAACGTAAATTTTACACAACTTCAAAGGGTCCATTTGAGTGAAATATTTTCTAGACGATTACAAGATTACATTATAAAACTAGACGATCACGTATATTTTGTCCAAATATTGAAGAAATAACTAATAAATAGGAATAGTTATGTAAAATTCAATTACATTAATTATTAATCATTGTATAAACGTTAGTTATTAATATTACCAGACAAAATCGGATCTAGTTCTCAATTAAGCTCCGAACTAGGAGAAATTGTAAAAGTAACTAGAGGAATATCAACGCTGAAAGCTGCTTCTGCAGAAAACTTTCGCGCTTTACGCTTATCGTGATGAATAATTTCATAATATCAATTGTCTATACGGTGCTACACAAAACTAGCTTTGTTTTCAAATAGTTTCTGTCAATCAGTACACTTGATACAACCGTCAACGACGAGTCTTGTATGGTGATGTGAAAAATTTGCAAATAATGGATGCCATATTTAAGTAAGTACCTCGTATTTCTTTTATTTACTGAAATTGTTACATTTTCATACTTTTTATTGTGTCATACTCCCTGGCCGGACCACTTCGTTATATTCATGCAATTAATAATAAAAAATGTACATAATTTGTACATAAATATTAAAATTTGTACATATGTAAGTACTTTTCTAGTAATCGTCAAATGAAGGTGGTCCGGCCAGGGAGTATGACACTTTTTATTTGTATAAAAACTAACTAATGTTTCTTTCCATAATATAACAACATAACACGATTTTTATATTTGTTTGTTGTATCCTACCCGCAATATGACGGGTGCCAAACGGCACCCGTAGGCTAATATGAATGCTTTTCGAAAGTGCATCGTTCATAATACTTTTTCTTGTTTTTTAAATAATTTGACTCCATTCGTGATGACGCTCCATGGTGTTCGCTAAGCTAGCCTAATTGCCTGCCTGCCCGCCCGCACGCATGCCTATGCGTCAGCCTGCGTACCTGCTTGCCAGCCTGAACATCAACCCAGCGGGCTCCTGATACGGGCAGCCACCAGCGAGCCTCGACAGGAAGCCTCAGCCAAATAGCCAGATGTGTTCTTTTCTACTTGCCATCGTTTTATTATAATTAGCTTCTTTAAGAAAACAGTGCCACTATTTTTTTAAGGGATGGTATCTTGTGATTTCTTGTGATTTCTTTTGATTACATATTATTTTGGAAATTATTCTGTTTTATCTTTTATTACTTGATTACTATTTCGTGTGGTGGTTTCGTGTCTTGTTGATTATTTATATGTGTTTTACTTGCTTTTATATTTAACTGTGTGTGTTTTCTAACTGTTTATATTATGTTTTTGTGATTTCGTATTATATTGATTATTTCCGCCGTATGTGTACTTTTCGTGGTTTCTGTTTGCTGTAGGTATAATGACTACGACACTTATTTACTTAGTCCTTTTATTTCTAAATGCTTATGTTTATAGTCCATGTATGTACTTGTGTTTTCGATGCTTTCTACTTGTGTGTTTTGATTTTTACTGAATATTTCTTGCTTCTGCTTTTAACTCTTTTAATTGACTTTTACCGTTGCTTTTAACCGTCTGACTAGTGCCGTATCTCTAATGTGTTTACTTCCTGGTTTATTAACTTGCGTCAAGCTCACTTATGTTCTTGTTATCTGTTTGCTTATATAATTAATTTTGAGACTTACTCAAGACTGTTTAGTGTTTACGATTAATGTTTTACTCGGTTCATTTTATGTCTAAAATGGGAAATGTTAGTGATTAGGTTTTTTACTTTCTAATCTGAAATTTAGAGAAGATCTACTTATGTATGTAGGAAACCTGGATGTTCCTCAAGGACTGAATATTTCTATGATCTTTTTATGCAAAGGGTTGAGAATTGACTTCGCTTATTCAAATATTTTGTAACATAGTTATATCGGGTTTTACTCAGTGAAGCTGAGTGAACTGACGTTTCGAATGTGTTAAATTAACCTATGATCCTTGAAAAATAGGTGGGTGAAACAACACTATACACAAGGAGTGCTATTACTTGCCGTCGGAACACTGGCTTGTTCTTATCAAAACCAAAATCTAATTCATTATTAAGTAAAGTCTTTCTATAAACCAATTAATAACGAATGTAATCAAAATTTTAGTCGCCTTTGATAAACATTCAGGCGATTACTTGCAATAGGTTCAGCGTGGGAGACTGTGGGTAGAATCTAGATTGTTGATTGATTGTTGTTATATGACATACTTGACAGTCATTAAGATTATTTGGTAACAATCAGTCCAGTAAATAACTTTGACCCTTAAAGTCCAGTTCATTAAAAAGTTCATAAATGTTGAATCTAGTAATCAGGCTTGGTGTATAATACCTGAATGACATAAACTGACTGTCTGATAATAGTCAAATCAAATATTGTTATTCGATTCTTTCATATTCAGTCCAGTTGTATTAAAATACTGTAAGTAAATAGTTTTCCTTAATATGATTGTTATAATATTATCTCATGAATAATCTGAACGGCATTGTTATTGTCGAATTATAATCGATTTGTTGATTGAATTTTCAATTATCTAGTATAATTGATACTGGGAGTTAAAAAAGCAAAAAAATTGCTTTGTTTAACTATTAGATATAACATTAAGAAAAAAAAAGAAATGCCACTGTTGGAGAAGAGGGTGGTTGTATGGGGATGGAACGGAGACCACTACCAAAAAAATAAATAATATTTTATTCTTAGTCATTGCAACTACCAAAAAAAAAAACATATTATTCTTGGCCATTGCTACTACCAAGTAAAATAAACAATATTTTTATTTAAAGAATATAAATTATTTTTAACTTGTATTTGCAGCTATCGTCAGACAGTCATGAAAAATAAATAAAAATCCAAATTAAATTTTATTTAAGACTATGTGCATTCACTATTATCTCTGTCTAGTTATCATTGCGTAAGGAAACCTCCGAAAAGCCTGTACTAAAGTAGCTACAGAAATACTTAGCAATAATCTTAACTTACCTTCTTGTTTCCATCTCTTCTTGTATTATATGTAATCAATTCTATAACTTTTACATTTAATTAGGTAGGCATAGTCTCCAAAGCCATTAGGGTTCTACGATACATAATGTAGGGTTCACACTATTCGATCATTGGCCAAACCTAGCTTTAAGTACTTTCATTATAACGGAATTTAATATAATCTTTTGATTATTTTTTTAAAGAGAATCAGTTTCATGGTTACTAGTTTTGGGTTAAGCAGTATGGGAGAAGCGTCATTAGTTGAGGGTTAACATGGACTATCAATATAAATTAGCCTTTTAATTTTATAAATATTAAAAAAAATTGATCTGAGTATTGCTAAGGGTAAGTGGGTTAGGGGTTAGTATAAAGTTAGGTTTATATATATTTAGGTAGGGGTTTAGTACAATTTGCAGGCCGTGACCAGGATGACAAAGAACCATTATGAGAAATTTCCTTATTTTTAGATTATTTTTATATATTTTATATCAATTAATTAAAAAGCGATTCAAGTTCAAACTGATCTACATAGACGAATATATTGCCATGGCAGCGACGAAACTACTATTAGAAGATTACTGCAATGGCGACATATTGAACAGCAAGAAAACCATATTCACCATTTTTTCACTTGCGCCAACAAAACAAAGACGTAACAGCAGGAACCACGAACGATACGATATCAAATAGCAGGGGGATACAATTGCTGGTCTGTGGTTTCCACAAACCACGTTTTGAACAACCACGCGATGAACAAAAGAAGAATCGACAAGTACCGACGTGATGACGCTCCATGGTGTTCTAGAGAGCTAGCCTAATTGGCTGCATGCCTGCCCGCCCGCACGCATGCCTATGCGTCAGCCTACGTACCTGCTTGCCAGCCTGAACATCAACCCCAGCGGGCTCCCGATACGGGCAGCCACCAGCGAGCCTCGACAGGAAGCCTCAGCCAAATAGCCAGGTGTGTTCTTTTCTACTTGCCATGGTTTTCTTATGATTAGCTTCTTTAAGAAAACAGTGCCACAATTTTTTTAACGGATGGTAGAAGTAGTATTAGTATCATTTGGGCTAATATTTTGATCGGTGGAATGTTTCTATTTGGCGTAAAAAGTCTAAACAAAACATAAATACTACATTGTTACTTTTGGATTACTTACTGTTTGTCATCAGCCAATGAAAACGAAATACTAAGGCTTTTTCATATAGATACCTAGTTACTCTAGTTTGAAAACTATTGCATTTTTACAACTCTACTCTTTTAAACTAGTAGTCGTGCACAGTAGCCACAGTGAGAAAGAATATCGTTATAGTTATAATCTAAACTCCATATCCCATACCTGTTTTCTTTCCAGAGGATGGTGTTAGCAGCGATGCAGTTTGGCGCAGCTCAGAGGGGCTAGCATAAAGTTGGCCACGAAGAGAGAAGAGAGCAGAAGGACAGACTGCAGATCACTGATCGCTGTAGCTGTAAGGTATAGCAGATACTTAACTTTACGATTGATTTCGATTGTTGATTGTGTGTTTTATGGCCGAGCGAATGTACCTAGTCAGGTCATAAGTATTGTCACACAGTAAAAACTTTTCTTTTAGAATGCTGGCCATAAAAAAATTTGTTGCATTCGAATTTCGAATTGTTCATAAAAAAAATGTATGCTTTTTGGAATTTTACTCATTTTCAAATATGGAGTGGACGCTTAAAGAAGACCGTGTTGCAGTTATTGCGTTGCATCGTTGCGGTTACGCGCCAATTCAAATTTTTGACATACTGAAAAATTTGAATATAACCAAAAGTATCGTTTATCGTACCATCAAACGATACAATGAAGACTCTAGTATGTAAATGACAGGTCAAGAAGTGGTCGCCCTCGGTCTGTTAGGACTCCAGTAGTGATAAAAGCTGTGAAGGGGGAATTCAAAGAAATCCCAAACGTAAGCCAGAAACTGTTGGGGGTTCAGATGGGGTTAAGCAGAACCACGGTGAAAAGGGTGTTAAATGAAGACTAATGGCTTCGGGCATATCGAAGAAAAACAGGACATCGTTTAAATGCTCGTCTAATGGACCTGAGACTGAAGAGATGCCGCGCTTTGTTGAAGCGGTACGCGGGAAAAAATATCGGGAAATTCTTTTTTCGGATGAAAAATTTTTTACCGTAGAAGAGAGCTACAACAAACAAAATGATAAGGTGTACGCACACAGTAGTGAAAAAGCGAGCAACCGTATTCCGCGTGTCCAACGAGGTCAGGTTGGGAGTTTCTTATTGGGGCTTAAGGTGTAAAAACGAATGCAGTTGTGTATCAAAATACAGTCCTGGCAAACCTTGTGGAACCTGTTTCTCATACCATGTTCAATAACAGGCACTCGGTATTCCAACAAGATTCGGCGCCAGCTCATAGAGCGAAGAGCACACAAGACTGGCTGGTGGCGCGTGAAATCGACTTCATCCGGCACTAAGACTGGCCCTCCTCCAGTCCAGATTTGAGTCCGTTAGATTACAAGATATAGCAACACTTGGAGGAAAAGGCGTGCTCAAAGCCTCATCCCACTTTGGAGTCACTCAAGACATCCTTGATTAAGGCAGCCGCCGATATTGACATGGACCTCGTTCGTGCTGCGATAGACGACTGGCCGCGCAGATTGAAGGCCGGTATTCAAAATCACGAAGGTCATTCTGAATAAACTTTATTGTTTGACTTTATTGTCATAAGAAACTATGTTTTGTTAAGTTCATTTTGATATATAAATGGTTACATAATGAATAAACTTGTTTCAATTATTTTATATTAAACATGTGACAGAATTTATGACCTGACTGTGTATTTCTTTTATGTAATTCTGAGACTGCATTTTATTTGAATTGTGTGTTGTATGTGCTGAGCGAATGTATTTCTTGCATGTTATTCTGAGACTGCATTTTATTTGAATCGTATTGAACTTATTTCTATTTTGGTCTGTTCTTTTATAATTTAATTTTTGTATCTACTTATTATGATACAATTAACTGGCAACACCTATTGTTTTCTGATTATTTATAGATTTATATCAGCTAGTGTTGAAACAAATTTAGGTTCACTATTAATCTTAATTTTTATTCTTTAAACACAACGTAAATTTTACACAACTTAAAAGGGTCCATTTGAGTGAAATATTTTCTAGACGATTACAAGATTACATTATAAAACTAGACGATCACGTATATTTTGTCCAAATATTGAAGAAATAACTAATAAATAGGAATAGTTATGTAAAATTCAATTACATTAATTATTAATCATTGTATAAACGTTAGTTATTAATATTACCAGACAAAATCGGATCTAGTTCTCAATTAAGCTCCGAACTAGGAGAAATTGTAAAAGTAACTAGAGGAATATCAACGCTGAAAGCTGCTTCTGCAGAAAACTTTCGCGCTTTACGCTTATCGTGATGAATAATTTCATAATATCAATTGTCTATACGGTGCTACACAAAACTAGCTTTGTTTTCAAATAGTTTCTGTCAATCAGTACACTTGATACAACCGTCAACGACGAGTCTTGTATGGTGATGTGAAAAATTTGCAAATAATGGATGCCATATTTAAGTAAGTACCTCGTATTTCTTTTATTTACTGAAATTGTTACATTTTCATACTTTTTATAGTGTCATACTCCCTGGCCGGACCACTTCGTTATATTCATGCAATTAATAATAAAAAATGTACATAATTTGTACATAAATATTAAAATTTGTACATATGTAAGTACTTTTCTAGTAATCGTCAAATGAAGGTGGTCCGGCCAGGGAGTATGACACTTTTTATTTGTATAAAAACTAACTAATGTTTCTTTCCATAATATAACAACATAACACGATTTTTATATTTGTTTGTTGTATCCTACCCGCAATATGACGGGTGCCAAACGGCACCCGTAGGCTAATATGAATGCTTTTCGAAAGTGCATCGTTCATAATACTTTTTCTTGTTTTTTAAATAATTTGACTCCATTCGTGATGACGCTCCATGGTGTTCGCTAAGCTAGCCTAATTGCCTGCCTGCCCGCCCGCACGCATGCCTATGCGTCAGCCTGCGTACCTGCTTGCCAGCCTGAACATCAACCCAGCGGGCTCCTGATACGGGCAGCCACCAGCGAGCCTCGACAGGAAGCCTCAGCCAAATAGCCAGATGTGTTCTTTTCTACTTGCCATCGTTTTATTATAATTAGCTTCTTTAAGAAAACAGTGCCACTATTTTTTTAAGGGATGGTATCTTGTGATTTCTTGTGATTTCTTTTGATTACATATTATTTTGGAAATTATTCTGTTTTATCTTTTATTACTTGATTACTATTTCGTGTGGTGGTTTCGTGTCTTGTTGATTATTTATATGTGTTTTACTTGCTTTTATATTTAACTGTGTGTGTTTTCTAACTGTTTATATTATGTTTTTGTGATTTCGTATTATATTGATTATTTCCGCCGTATGTGTACTTTTCGTGGTTTCTGTTTGCTGTAGGTATAATGACTACGACACTTATTTACTTAGTCCTTTTATTTCTAAATGCTTATGTTTATAGTCCATGTATGTACTTGTGTTTTCGATGCTTTCTACTTGTGTGTTTTGATTTTTACTGAATATTTCTTGCTTCGGCTTTTAACTCTTTTAATTGACTTTTACCGTTGCTTTTAACCGTCTGACTAGTGCCGTATCTCTAATGTGTTTACTTCCTGGTTTATTAACTTGCGTCAAGCTCACTTATGTTCTTGTTATCTGTTTGCTTATATAATTAATTTTGAGACTTACTCAAGACTGTTTAGTGTTTACGATTAATATTTTACTCGGTTCATTTTATGTCTAAAATGGGAAATGTTAGTGATTAGGTTTTTTACTTTCTAATCTGAAATTTAGGGAAGATCTACTTATGTATGTAGGAAACCTGGATGTTCCTCAAGGACTGAATATTTCTATGATCTTTTTATGCAAAGGGTTGAGAATTGACTTCGCTTATTCAAATATTTTGTAACATAGTTATATCGGGTTTTACTCAGTGAAGCTGAGTGAACTGACGTTTCGAATGTGTTAAATTAACCTATGATCCTTGAAAAATAGGTGGGTGAAACAACACTATACACAAGGAGTGCTATTACTTGCCGTCGGAACACTGGCTTGTTCTTATCAAAACCAAAATCTAATTCATTATTAAGTAAAGTCTTTCTATAAACCAATTAATAACGAATGTAATCAAAATTTTAGTCGCCTTTGATAAACATTCAGGCGATTACTTGCAATAGGTTCAGCGTGGGAGACTGTGGGTAGAATCTAGATTGTTGATTGATTGTTGTTATATGACATACTTGACAGTCATTAAGATTATTTGGTAACAATCAGTCCAGTAAATAACTTTGACCCTTAAAGTCCAGTTCATTAAAAAGTTCATAAATGTTGAATCTAGTAATCAGGCTTGGTGTATAATACCTGAATGACATAAACTGACTGTCTGATAATAGTCAAATCAAATATTGTTATTCGATTCTTTCATATTCAGTCCAGTTGTATTAAAATACTGTAAGTAAATAGTTTTCCTTAATATGATTGTTATAATATTATCTCATGAATAATCTGAACGGCATTGTCATTGTCGAATTATAATCGATTTGTTGATTGAATTTTCAATTATCTAGTATAATTGATACTGGGAGTTAAAAAAGCAAAAAAATTGCTTTGTTTAACTATTAGATATAACATTAAGAAAAAAAAAGAAATGCCACTGTTGGAGAAGAGGGTGGTTGTATGGGGATGGAACGGAGACCACTACCAAAAAAATAAATAATATTTTATTCTTAGTCATTGCAACTACCAAAAAAAAAACATATTATTCTTGGCCATTGCTACTACCAAGTAAAATAAACAATATTTTTATTTAAAGAATATAAATTATTTTTAACTTGTATTTGCAGCTATCGTCAGACAGTCATGAAAAATAAATAAAAATCCAAATTAAATTTTATTTAAGACTATGTGCATTCACTATTATCTCTGTCTAGTTATCATTGCGTAAGGAAACCTCCGAAAAGCCTGTACTAAAGTAGCTACAGAAATACTTAGCAATAATCTTAACTTACCTTCTTGTTTCCATCTCTTCTTGTATTATATGTAATCAATTCTATAACTTTTACATTTAATTAGGTAGGCATAGTCTCCAAAGCCATTAGGGTTCTACGATACATAATGTAGGGTTCACACTATTCGATCATTGGCCAAACCTAGCTTTAAGTACTTTCATTATAACGGAATTTAATATAATCTTTTGATTATTTTTTTAAAGAGAATCAGTTTCATGGTTACTAGTTTTGGGTTAAGCAGTATGGGAGAAGCGTCATTAGTTGAGGGTTAACATGGACTATCAATATAAATTAGCCTTTTAATTTTATAAATATTAAAAAAAATTGATCTGAGTATTGCTAAGGGTAAGTGGGTTAGGGGTTAGTATAAAGTTAGGTTTATATATATTTAGGTAGGGGTTTAGTACAATTTGCAGGCCGTGACCAGGATGACAAAGAACCATTATGAGAAATTTCCTTATTTTTAGATTATTTTTATATATTTTATATCAATTAATTAAAAAGCGATTCAAGTTCAAACTGATCTACATAGACGAATATATTGCCATGGCAGCGACGAAACTACTATTAGAAGATTACTGCAATGGCGACATATTGAACAGCAAGAAAACCATATTCACCATTTTTTCACTTGCGCCAACAAAACAAAGACGTAACAGCAGGAACCACGAACGATACGATATCAAATAGCAGGGGGATACAATTGCTGGTCTGTGGTTTCCACAAACCACGTTTTGAACAACCACGCGATGAACAAAAGAAGAATCGACAAGTACCGACGTGATGACGCTCCATGGTGTTCTAGAGAGCTATCCTAATTGGCTGCATGCCTGCCCGCCCGCACGCATGCCTATACGTCAGCCTACGTACCTGCTTGCCAGCCTGAACATCAACCCCAGCGGGCTCCCGATACGGGCAGCCACCAGCGAGCCTCGACAGGAAGCCTCAGCCAAATAGCCAGGTGTGTTCTTTTCTACTTGCCATGGTTTTCTTATGATTAGCTTCTTTAAGAAAACAGTGCCACAATTTTTTTAACGGATGGTAGAAGTAGTATTAGTAGCATTTGGGCTAATATTTTGATCGGTGGAATGTTTCTATTTGGCGTAAAAAGTCTAAACAAAACATAAATACTACATTGTTACTTTTGGATTACTTACTGTTTGTCATCAGCCAATGAAAACGAAATACTAAGGCTTTTTCATATAGATACCTAGTTACTCTAGTTTGAAAACTATTGCATTTTTACAACTCTACTCTTTTAAACTAGTAGTCGTGCACAGTAGCCACAGTGAGAAAGAATATCGTTATAGTTATAATCTAAACTCCATATCCCATACCTGTTTTCTTTCCAGAGGATGGTGTTAGCAGCGATGCAGTTTGGCGCAGCTCAGAGGGGCTAGCATAAAGTTGGCCACGAAGAGAGAAGAGAGCAGAAGGACAGACTGCAGATCACTGATCGCTGTAGCTGTAAGGTATAGCAGATACTTAACTTTACGATTGATTTCGATTGTTGATTGTGTGTTTTATGGCCGAGCGAATGTACCTAGTCAGGTCATAAGTATTGTCACACAGTAAAAACTTTTCTTTTAGAATGCTGGCCATAAAAAAATTTGTTGCATTCGAATTTCGAATTGTTCATAAAAAAAATGTATGCTTTTTGGAATTTTACTCATTTTCAAATATGGAGTGGACGCTTAAAGAAGACCGTGTTGCAGTTATTGCGTTGCATCGTTGCGGTTACGCGCCAATTCAAATTTTTGACATACTGAAAAATTTGAATATAACCAAAAGTATCGTTTATCGTACCATCAAACGATACAATGAAGACTCTAGTATGTAAATGACAGGTCAAGAAGTGGTCGCCCTCGGTCTGTTAGGACTCCAGTAGTGATAAAAGCTGTGAAGGGGGAATTCAAAGAAATCCCAAACGTAAGCCAGAAACTGTTGGGGGTTCAGATGGGGTTAAGCAGAACCACGGTGAAAAGGGTGTTAAATGAAGACTAATGGCTTCGGGCATATCGAAGAAAAACAGGACATCGTTTAAATGCTCGTCTAATGGACCTGATACTGAAGAGATGCCGCGCTTTGTTGAAGCGGTACGCGGGAAAAAATATCGGGAAATTCTTTTTTCGGATGAAAAATTTTTTACCGTAGAAGAGAGCTACAACAAACAAAATGATAAGGTGTACGCACACAGTAGTGAAAAAGCGAGCAACCGTATTCCGCGTGTCCAACGAGGTCAGGTTGGGAGTTTCTTATTGGGGCTTAAGGTGTAAAAACGAATGCAGTTGTGTATCAAAATACAGTCTTGGCAAACCTTGTGGAACCTGTTTCTCATACTATAAAAAGTATGAAAATGTAACAATTTCAGTAAATAAAAGAAATACGAGTCTTTTATTTACTGAAATTGTTACATTTTCATACTTTTTATAGTGTCATACTCCCTGGCCGGACCACTTCGTTATATTCATGCAATTAATAATAAAAAATGTACATAATTTGTACATAAATATTAAAATTTGTACATATGTAAGTACTTTTCTAGTAATCGTCAAATGAAGGTGGTCCGGCCAGGGAGTATGACACTTTTTATTTGTATAAAAACTAACTAATGTTTCTTTCCATAATATAACAACATAACACGATTTTTATATTTGTTTGTTGTATCCTACCCGCAATATGACGGGTGCCAAACGGCACCCGTAGGCTAATATGAATGCTTTTCGAAAGTGCATCGTTCATAATACTTTTTCTTGTTTTTTAAATAATTTGACTCCATTCGTGATGACGCTCCATGGTGTTCGCTAAGCTAGCCTAATTGCCTGCCTGCCCGCCCGCACGCATGCCTATGCGTCAGCCTGCGTACCTGCTTGCCAGCCTGAACATCAACCCAGCGGGCTCCTGATACGGGCAGCCACCAGCGAGCCTCGACAGGAAGCCTCAGCCAAATAGCCAGATGTGTTCTTTTCTACTTGCCATCGTTTTATTATAATTAGCTTCTTTAAGAAAACAGTGCCACTATTTTTTTAAGGGATGGTATCTTGTGATTTCTTGTGATTTCTTTTGATTACATATTATTTTGGAAATTATTCTGTTTTATCTTTTATTACTTGATTACTATTTCGTGTGGTGGTTTCGTGTCTTGTTGATTATTTATATGTGTTTTACTTGCTTTTATATTTAACTGTGTGTGTTTTCTAACTGTTTATATTATGTTTTTGTGATTTCGTATTATATTGATTATTTCCGCCGTATGTGTACTTTTCGTGGTTTCTGTTTGCTGTAGGTATAATGACTACGACACTTATTTACTTAGTCCTTTTATTTCTAAATGCTTATGTTTATAGTCCATGTATGTACTTGTGTTTTCGATGCTTTCTACTTGTGTGTTTTGATTTTTACTGAATATTTCTTGCTTCGGCTTTTAACTCTTTTAATTGACTTTTACCGTTGCTTTTAACCGTCTGACTAGTGCCGTATCTCTAATGTGTTTACTTCCTGGTTTATTAACTTGCGTCAAGCTCACTTATGTTCTTGTTATCTGTTTGCTTATATAATTAATTTTGAGACTTACTCAAGACTGTTTAGTGTTTACGATTAATATTTTACTCGGTTCATTTTATGTCTAAAATGGGAAATGTTAGTGATTAGGTTTTTTACTTTCTAATCTGAAATTTAGGGAAGATCTACTTATGTATGTAGGAAACCTGGATGTTCCTCAAGGACTGAATATTTCTATGATCTTTTTATGCAAAGGGTTGAGAATTGACTTCGCTTATTCAAATATTTTGTAACATAGTTATATCGGGTTTTACTCAGTGAAGCTGAGTGAACTGACGTTTCGAATGTGTTAAATTAACCTATGATCCTTGAAAAATAGGTGGGTGAAACAACACTATACACAAGGAGTGCTATTACTTGCCGTCGGAACACTGGCTTGTTCTTATCAAAACCAAAATCTAATTCATTATTAAGTAAAGTCTTTCTATAAACCAATTAATAACGAATGTAATCAAAATTTTAGTCGCCTTTGATAAACATTCAGGCGATTACTTGCAATAGGTTCAGCGTGGGAGACTGTGGGTAGAATCTAGATTGTTGATTGATTGTTGTTATATGACATACTTGACAGTCATTAAGATTATTTGGTAACAATCAGTCCAGTAAATAACTTTGACCCTTAAAGTCCAGTTCATTAAAAAGTTCATAAATGTTGAATCTAGTAATCAGGCTTGGTGTATAATACCTGAATGACATAAACTGACTGTCTGATAATAGTCAAATCAAATATTGTTATTCGATTCTTTCATATTCAGTCCAGTTGTATTAAAATACTGTAAGTAAATAGTTTTCCTTAATATGATTGTTATAATATTATCTCATGAATAATCTGAACGGCATTGTTATTGTCGAATTATAATCGATTTGTTGATTGAATTTTCAATTATCTAGTATAATTGATACTGGGAGTTAAAAAAGCAAAAAAATTGCTTTGTTTAACTATTAGATATAACATTAAGAAAAAAAAAGAAATGCCACTGTTGGAGAAGAGGGTGGTTGTATGGGGATGGAACGGAGACCACTACCAAAAAAATAAATAATATTTTATTCTTAGTCATTGCAACTACCAAAAAAAAAACATATTATTCTTGGCCATTGCTACTACCAAGTAAAATAAACAATATTTTTATTTAAAGAATATAAATTATTTTTAACTTGTATTTGCAGCTATCGTCAGACAGTCATGAAAAATAAATAAAAATCCAAATTAAATTTTATTTAAGACTATGTGCATTCACTATTATCTCTGTCTAGTTATCATTGCGTAAGGAAACCTCCGAAAAGCCTGTACTAAAGTAGCTACAGAAATACTTAGCAATAATCTTAACTTACCTTCTTGTTTCCATCTCTTCTTGTATTATATGTAATCAATTCTATAACTTTTACATTTAATTAGGTAGGCATAGTCTCCAAAGCCATTAGGGTTCTACGATACATAATGTAGGGTTCACACTATTCGATCATTGGCCAAACCTAGCTTTAAGTACTTTCATTATAACGGAATTTAATATAATCTTTTGATTATTTTTTTAAAGAGAATCAGTTTCATGGTTACTAGTTTTGGGTTAAGCAGTATGGGAGAAGCGTCATTAGTTGAGGGTTAACATGGACTATCAATATAAATTAGCCTTTTAATTTTATAAATATTAAAAAAAATTGATCTGAGTATTGCTAAGGGTAAGTGGGTTAGGGGTTAGTATAAAGTTAGGTTTATATATATTTAGGTAGGGGTTTAGTACAATTTGCAGGCCGTGACCAGGATGACAAAGAACCATTATGAGAAATTTCCTTATTTTTAGATTATTTTTATATATTTTATATCAATTAATTAAAAAGCGATTCAAGTTCAAACTGATCTACATAGACGAATATATTGCCATGGCAGCGACGAAACTACTATTAGAAGATTACTGCAATGGCGACATATTGAACAGCAAGAAAACCATATTCACCATTTTTTCACTTGCGCCAACAAAACAAAGACGTAACAGCAGGAACCACGAACGATACGATATCAAATAGCAGGGGGATACAATTGCTGGTCTGTGGTTTCCACAAACCACGTTTTGAACAACCACGCGATGAACAAAAGAAGAATCGACAAGTACCGACGTGATGACGCTCCATGGTGTTCTAGAGAGCTAGCCTAATTGGCTGCATGCCTGCCCGCCCGCACGCATGCCTATGCGTCAGCCTACGTACCTGCTTGCCAGCCTGAACATCAACCCCAGCGGGCTCCCGATACGGGCAGCCACCAGCGAGCCTCGACAGGAAGCCTCAGCCAAATAGCCAGGTGTGTTCTTTTCTACTTGCCATGGTTTTCTTATGATTAGCTTCTTTAAGAAAACAGTGCCACAATTTTTTTAACGGATGGTAGAAGTAGTATTAGTAGCATTTGGGCTAATATTTTGATCGGTGGAATGTTTCTATTTGGCGTAAAAAGTCTAAACAAAACATAAATACTACATTGTTACTTTTGGATTACTTACTGTTTGTCATCAGCCAATGAAAACGAAATACTAAGGCTTTTTCATATAGATACCTAGTTACTCTAGTTTGAAAACTATTGCATTTTTACAACTCTACTCTTTTAAACTAGTAGTCGTGCACAGTAGCCACAGTGAGAAAGAATATCGTTATAGTTATAATCTAAACTCCATATCCCATACCTGTTTTCTTTCCAGAGGATGGTGTTAGCAGCGATGCAGTTTGGCGCAGCTCAGAGGGGCTAGCATAAAGTTGGCCACGAAGAGAGAAGAGAGCAGAAGGACAGACTGCAGATCACTGATCGCTGTAGCTGTAAGGTATAGCAGATACTTAACTTTACGATTGATTTCGATTGTTGATTGTGTGTTTTATGGCCGAGCGAATGTACCTAGTCAGGTCATAAGTATTGTCACACAGTAAAAACTTTTCTTTTAGAATGCTGGCCATAAAAAAATTTGTTGCATTCGAATTTCGAATTGTTCATAAAAAAAATGTATGCTTTTTGGAATTTTACTCATTTTCAAATATGGAGTGGACGCTTAAAGAAGACCGTGTTGCAGTTATTGCGTTGCATCGTTGCGGTTACGCGCCAATTCAAATTTTTGACATACTGAAAAATTTGAATATAACCAAAAGTATCGTTTATCGTACCATCAAACGATACAATGAAGACTCTAGTATGTAAATGACAGGTCAAGAAGTGGTCGCCCTCGGTCTGTTAGGACTCCAGTAGTGATAAAAGCTGTGAAGGGGGAATTCAAAGAAATCCCAAACGTAAGCCAGAAACTGTTGGGGGTTCAGATGGGGTTAAGCAGAACCACGGTGAAAAGGGTGTTAAATGAAGACTAATGGCTTCGGGCATATCGAAGAAAAACAGGACATCGTTTAAATGCTCGTCTAATGGACCTGAGACTGAAGAGATGCCGCGCTTTGTTGAAGCGGTACGCGGGAAAAAATATCGGGAAATTCTTTTTTCGGATGAAAAATTTTTTACCGTAGAAGAGAGCTACAACAAACAAAATGATAAGGTGTACGCACACAGTAGTGAAAAAGCGAGCAACCGTATTCCGCGTGTCCAACGAGGTCAGGTTGGGAGTTTCTTATTGGGGCTTAAGGTGTAAAAACGAATGCAGTTGTGTATCAAAATACAGTCCTGGCAAACCTTGTGGAACCTGTTTCTCATACCATGTTCAATAACAGGCACTCGGTATTCCAACAAGATTCGGCGCCAGCTCATAGAGCGAAGAGCACACAAGACTGGCTGGTGGCGCGTGAAATCGACTTCATCCGGCACTAAGACTGGCCCTCCTCCAGTCCAGATTTGAGTCCGTTAGATTACAAGATATAGCAACACTTGGAGGAAAAGGCGTGCTCAAAGCCTCATCCCACTTTGGAGTCACTCAAGACATCCTTGATTAAGGCAGCCGCCGATATTGACATGGACCTCGTTCGTGCTGCGATAGACGACTGGCCGCGCAGATTGAAGGCCGGTATTCAAAATCACGAAGGTCATTCTGAATAAACTTTATTGTTTGACTTTATTGTCATAAGAAACTATGTTTTGTTAAGTTCATTTTGATATATAAATGGTTACATAATGAATAAACTTGTTTCAATTATTTTATATTAAACATGTGACAGAATTTATGACCTGACTGTGTATTTCTTTTATGTAATTCTGAGACTGCATTTTATTTGAATTGTGTGTTGTATGTGCTGAGCGAATGTATTTCTTGCATGTTATTCTGAGACTGCATTTTATTTGAATCGTATTGAACTTATTTCTATTTTGGTCTGTTCTTTTATAATTTAATTTTTGTATCTACTTATTATGATACAATTAACTGGCAACACCTATTGTTTTCTGATTATTTATAGATTTATATCAGCTAGTGTTGAAACAAATTTAGGTTCACTATTAATCTTAATTTTTATTCTTTAAACACAACGTAAATTTTACACAACTTAAAAGGGTCCATTTGAGTGAAATATTTTCTAGACGATTACAAGATTACATTATAAAACTAGACGATCACGTATATTTTGTCCAAATATTGAAGAAATAACTAATAAATAGGAATAGTTATGTAAAATTCAATTACATTAATTATTAATCATTGTATAAACGTTAGTTATTAATATTACCAGACAAAATCGGATCTAGTTCTCAATTAAGCTCCGAACTAGGAGAAATTGTAAAAGTAACTAGAGGAATATCAACGCTGAAAGCTGCTTCTGCAGAAAACTTTCGCGCTTTACGCTTATCGTGATGAATAATTTCATAATATCAATTGTCTATACGGTGCTACACAAAACTAGCTTTGTTTTCAAATAGTTTCTGTCAATCAGTACACTTGATACAACCGTCAACGACGAGTCTTGTATGGTGATGTGAAAAATTTGCAAATAATGGATGCCATATTTAAGTAAGTACCTCGTATTTCTTTTATTTACTGAAATTGTTACATTTTCATACTTTTTATAGTGTCATACTCCCTGGCCGGACCACTTCGTTATATTCATGCAATTAATAATAAAAAATGTACATAATTTGTACATAAATATTAAAATTTGTACATATGTAAGTACTTTTCTAGTAATCGTCAAATGAAGGTGGTCCGGCCAGGGAGTATGACACTTTTTATTTGTATAAAAACTAACTAATGTTTCTTTCCATAATATAACAACATAACACGATTTTTATATTTGTTTGTTGTATCCTACCCGCAATATGACGGGTGCCAAACGGCACCCGTAGGCTAATATGAATGCTTTTCGAAAGTGCATCGTTCATAATACTTTTTCTTGTTTTTTAAATAATTTGACTCCATTCGTGATGACGCTCCATGGTGTTCGCTAAGCTAGCCTAATTGCCTGCCTGCCCGCCCGCACGCATGCCTATGCGTCAGCCTGCGTACCTGCTTGCCAGCCTGAACATCAACCCAGCGGGCTCCTGATACGGGCAGCCACCAGCGAGCCTCGACAGGAAGCCTCAGCCAAATAGCCAGATGTGTTCTTTTCTACTTGCCATCGTTTTATTATAATTAGCTTCTTTAAGAAAACAGTGCCACTATTTTTTTAAGGGATGGTATCTTGTGATTTCTTGTGATTTCTTTTGATTACATATTATTTTGGAAATTATTCTGTTTTATCTTTTATTACTTGATTACTATTTCGTGTGGTGGTTTCGTGTCTTGTTGATTATTTATATGTGTTTTACTTGCTTTTATATTTAACTGTGTGTGTTTTCTAACTGTTTATATTATGTTTTTGTGATTTCGTATTATATTGATTATTTCCGCCGTATGTGTACTTTTCGTGGTTTCTGTTTGCTGTAGGTATAATGACTACGACACTTATTTACTTAGTCCTTTTATTTCTAAATGCTTATGTTTATAGTCCATGTATGTACTTGTGTTTTCGATGCTTTCTACTTGTGTGTTTTGATTTTTACTGAATATTTCTTGCTTCGGCTTTTAACTCTTTTAATTGACTTTTACCGTTGCTTTTAACCGTCTGACTAGTGCCGTATCTCTAATGTGTTTACTTCCTGGTTTATTAACTTGCGTCAAGCTCACTTATGTTCTTGTTATCTGTTTGCTTATATAATTAATTTTGAGACTTACTCAAGACTGTTTAGTGTTTACGATTAATATTTTACTCGGTTCATTTTATGTCTAAAATGGGAAATGTTAGTGATTAGGTTTTTTACTTTCTAATCTGAAATTTAGGGAAGATCTACTTATGTATGTAGGAAACCTGGATGTTCCTCAAGGACTGAATATTTCTATGATCTTTTTATGCAAAGGGTTGAGAATTGACTTCGCTTATTCAAATATTTTGTAACATAGTTATATCGGGTTTTACTCAGTGAAGCTGAGTGAACTGACGTTTCGAATGTGTTAAATTAACCTATGATCCTTGAAAAATAGGTGGGTGAAACAACACTATACACAAGGAGTGCTATTACTTGCCGTCGGAACACTGGCTTGTTCTTATCAAAACCAAAATCTAATTCATTATTAAGTAAAGTCTTTCTATAAACCAATTAATAACGAATGTAATCAAAATTTTAGTCGCCTTTGATAAACATTCAGGCGATTACTTGCAATAGGTTCAGCGTGGGAGACTGTGGGTAGAATCTAGATTGTTGATTGATTGTTGTTATATGACATACTTGACAGTCATTAAGATTATTTGGTAACAATCAGTCCAGTAAATAACTTTGACCCTTAAAGTCCAGTTCATTAAAAAGTTCATAAATGTTGAATCTAGTAATCAGGCTTGGTGTATAATACCTGAATGACATAAACTGACTGTCTGATAATAGTCAAATCAAATATTGTTATTCGATTCTTTCATATTCAGTCCAGTTGTATTAAAATACTGTAAGTAAATAGTTTTCCTTAATATGATTGTTATAATATTATCTCATGAATAATCTGAACGGCATTGTTATTGTCGAATTATAATCGATTTGTTGATTGAATTTTCAATTATCTAGTATAATTGATACTGGGAGTTAAAAAAGCAAAAAAATTGCTTTGTTTAACTATTAGATATAACATTAAGAAAAAAAAAGAAATGCCACTGTTGGAGAAGAGGGTGGTTGTATGGGGATGGAACGGAGACCACTACCAAAAAAATAAATAATATTTTATTCTTAGTCATTGCAACTACCAAAAAAAAAACATATTATTCTTGGCCATTGCTACTACCAAGTAAAATAAACAATATTTTTATTTAAAGAATATAAATTATTTTTAACTTGTATTTGCAGCTATCGTCAGACAGTCATGAAAAATAAATAAAAATCCAAATTAAATTTTATTTAAGACTATGTGCATTCACTATTATCTCTGTCTAGTTATCATTGCGTAAGGAAACCTCCGAAAAGCCTGTACTAAAGTAGCTACAGAAATACTTAGCAATAATCTTAACTTACCTTCTTGTTTCCATCTCTTCTTGTATTATATGTAATCAATTCTATAACTTTTACATTTAATTAGGTAGGCATAGTCTCCAAAGCCATTAGGGTTCTACGATACATAATGTAGGGTTCACACTATTCGATCATTGGCCAAACCTAGCTTTAAGTACTTTCATTATAACGGAATTTAATATAATCTTTTGATTATTTTTTTAAAGAGAATCAGTTTCATGGTTACTAGTTTTGGGTTAAGCAGTATGGGAGAAGCGTCATTAGTTGAGGGTTAACATGGACTATCAATATAAATTAGCCTTTTAATTTTATAAATATTAAAAAAAATTGATCTGAGTATTGCTAAGGGTAAGTGGGTTAGGGGTTAGTATAAAGTTAGGTTTATATATATTTAGGTAGGGGTTTAGTACAATTTGCAGGCCGTGACCAGGATGACAAAGAACCATTATGAGAAATTTCCTTATTTTTAGATTATTTTTATATATTTTATATCAATTAATTAAAAAGCGATTCAAGTTCAAACTGATCTACATAGACGAATATATTGCCATGGCAGCGACGAAACTACTATTAGAAGATTACTGCAATGGCGACATATTGAACAGCAAGAAAACCATATTCACCATTTTTTCACTTGCGCCAACAAAACAAAGACGTAACAGCAGGAACCACGAACGATACGATATCAAATAGCAGGGGGATACAATTGCTGGTCTGTGGTTTCCACAAACCACGTTTTGAACAACCACGCGATGAACAAAAGAAGAATCGACAAGTACCGACGTGATGACGCTCCATGGTGTTCTAGAGAGCTAGCCTAATTGGCTGCATGCCTGCCCGCCCGCACGCATGCCTATGCGTCAGCCTACGTACCTGCTTGCCAGCCTGAACATCAACCCCAGCGGGCTCCCGATACGGGCAGCCACCAGCGAGCCTCGACAGGAAGCCTCAGCCAAATAGCCAGGTGTGTTCTTTTCTACTTGCCATGGTTTTCTTATGATTAGCTTCTTTAAGAAAACAGTGCCACAATTTTTTTAACGGATGGTAGAAGTAGTATTAGTAGCATTTGGGCTAATATTTTGATCGGTGGAATGTTTCTATTTGGCGTAAAAAGTCTAAACAAAACATAAATACTACATTGTTACTTTTGGATTACTTACTGTTTGTCATCAGCCAATGAAAACGAAATACTAAGGCTTTTTCATATAGATACCTAGTTACTCTAGTTTGAAAACTATTGCATTTTTACAACTCTACTCTTTTAAACTAGTAGTCGTGCACAGTAGCCACAGTGAGAAAGAATATCGTTATAGTTATAATCTAAACTCCATATCCCATACCTGTTTTCTTTCCAGAGGATGGTGTTAGCAGCGATGCAGTTTGGCGCAGCTCAGAGGGGCTAGCATAAAGTTGGCCACGAAGAGAGAAGAGAGCAGAAGGACAGACTGCAGATCACTGATCGCTGTAGCTGTAAGGTATAGCAGATACTTAACTTTACGATTGATTTCGATTGTTGATTGTGTGTTTTATGGCCGAGCGAATGTACCTAGTCAGGTCATAAGTATTGTCACACAGTAAAAACTTTTCTTTTAGAATGCTGGCCATAAAAAAATTTGTTGCATTCGAATTTCGAATTGTTCATAAAAAAAATGTATGCTTTTTGGAATTTTACTCATTTTCAAATATGGAGTGGACGCTTAAAGAAGACCGTGTTGCAGTTATTGCGTTGCATCGTTGCGGTTACGCGCCAATTCAAATTTTTGACATACTGAAAAATTTGAATATAACCAAAAGTATCGTTTATCGTACCATCAAACGATACAATGAAGACTCTAGTATGTAAATGACAGGTCAAGAAGTGGTCGCCCTCGGTCTGTTAGGACTCCAGTAGTGATAAAAGCTGTGAAGGGGGAATTCAAAGAAATCCCAAACGTAAGCCAGAAACTGTTGGGGGTTCAGATGGGGTTAAGCAGAACCACGGTGAAAAGGGTGTTAAATGAAGACTAATGGCTTCGGGCATATCGAAGAAAAACAGGACATCGTTTAAATGCTCGTCTAATGGACCTGAGACTGAAGAGATGCCGCGCTTTGTTGAAGCGGTACGCGGGAAAAAATATCGGGAAATTCTTTTTTCGGATGAAAAATTTTTTACCGTAGAAGAGAGCTACAACAAACAAAATGATAAGGTGTACGCACACAGTAGTGAAAAAGCGAGCAACCGTATTCCGCGTGTCCAACGAGGTCAGGTTGGGAGTTTCTTATTGGGGCTTAAGGTGTAAAAACGAATGCAGTTGTGTATCAAAATACAGTCCTGGCAAACCTTGTGGAACCTGTTTCTCATACCATGTTCAATAACAGGCACTCGGTATTCCAACAAGATTCGGCGCCAGCTCATAGAGCGAAGAGCACACAAGACTGGCTGGTGGCGCGTGAAATCGACTTCATCCGGCACTAAGACTGGCCCTCCTCCAGTCCAGATTTGAGTCCGTTAGATTACAAGATATAGCAACACTTGGAGGAAAAGGCGTGCTCAAAGCCTCATCCCACTTTGGAGTCACTCAAGACATCCTTGATTAAGGCAGCCGCCGATATTGACATGGACCTCGTTCGTGCTGCGATAGACGACTGGCCGCGCAGATTGAAGGCCGGTATTCAAAATCACGAAGGTCATTCTGAATAAACTTTATTGTTTGACTTTATTGTCATAAGAAACTATGTTTTGTTAAGTTCATTTTGATATATAAATGGTTACATAATGAATAAACTTGTTTCAATTATTTTATATTAAACATGTGACAGAATTTATGACCTGACTGTGTATTTCTTTTATGTAATTCTGAGACTGCATTTTATTTGAATTGTGTGTTGTATGTGCTGAGCGAATGTATTTCTTGCATGTTATTCTGAGACTGCATTTTATTTGAATCGTATTGAACTTATTTCTATTTTGGTCTGTTTTTTTATAATTTAATTTTTGTATCTACTTATTATGATACAATTAACTGGCAACACCTATTGTTTTCTGATTATTTATAGATTTATATCAGCTAGTGTTGAAACAAATTTAGGTTCACTATTAATCTTAATTTTTATTCTTTAAACACAACGTAAATTTTACACAACTTAAAAGGGTCCATTTGAGTGAAATATTTTCTAGACGATTACAAGATTACATTATAAAACTAGACGATCACGTATATTTTGTCCAAATATTGAAGAAATAACTAATAAATAGGAATAGTTATGTAAAATTCAATTACATTAATTATTAATCATTGTATAAACGTTAGTTATTAATATTACCAGACAAAATCGGATCTAGTTCTCAATTAAGCTCCGAACTAGGAGAAATTGTAAAAGTAACTAGAGGAATATCAACGCTGAAAGCTGCTTCTGCAGAAAACTTTCGCGCTTTACGCTTATCGTGATGAATAATTTCATAATATCAATTGTCTATACGGTGCTACACAAAACTAGCTTTGTTTTCAAATAGTTTCTGTCAATCAGTACACTTGATACAACCGTCAACGACGAGTCTTGTATGGTGATGTGAAAAATTTGCAAATAATGGATGCCATATTTAAGTAAGTACCTCGTATTTCTTTTATTTACTGAAATTGTTACATTTTCATACTTTTTATAGTGTCATACTCCCTGGCCGGACCACTTCGTTATATTCATGCAATTAATAATAAAAAATGTACATAATTTGTACATAAATATTAAAATTTGTACATATGTAAGTACTTTTCTAGTAATCGTCAAATGAAGGTGGTCCGGCCAGGGAGTATGACACTTTTTATTTGTATAAAAACTAACTAATGTTTCTTTCCATAATATAACAACATAACACGATTTTTATATTTGTTTGTTGTATCCTACCCGCAATATGACGGGTGCCAAACGGCACCCGTAGGCTAATATGAATGCTTTTCGAAAGTGCATCGTTCATAATACTTTTTCTTGTTTTTTAAATAATTTGACTCCATTCGTGATGACGCTCCATGGTGTTCGCTAAGCTAGCCTAATTGCCTGCCTGCCCGCCCGCACGCATGCCTATGCGTCAGCCTGCGTACCTGCTTGCCAGCCTGAACATCAACCCAGCGGGCTCCTGATACGGGCAGCCACCAGCGAGCCTCGACAGGAAGCCTCAGCCAAATAGCCAGATGTGTTCTTTTCTACTTGCCATCGTTTTATTATAATTAGCTTCTTTAAGAAAACAGTGCCACTATTTTTTTAAGGGATGGTATCTTGTGATTTCTTGTGATTTCTTTTGATTACATATTATTTTGGAAATTATTCTGTTTTATCTTTTATTACTTGATTACTATTTCGTGTGGTGGTTTCGTGTCTTGTTGATTATTTATATGTGTTTTACTTGCTTTTATATTTAACTGTGTGTGTTTTCTAACTGTTTATATTATGTTTTTGTGATTTCGTATTATATTGATTATTTCCGCCGTATGTGTACTTTTCGTGGTTTCTGTTTGCTGTAGGTATAATGACTACGACACTTATTTACTTAGTCCTTTTATTTCTAAATGCTTATGTTTATAGTCCATGTATGTACTTGTGTTTTCGATGCTTTCTACTTGTGTGTTTTGATTTTTACTGAATATTTCTTGCTTCGGCTTTTAACTCTTTTAATTGACTTTTACCGTTGCTTTTAACCGTCTGACTAGTGCCGTATCTCTAATGTGTTTACTTCCTGGTTTATTAACTTGCGTCAAGCTCACTTATGTTCTTGTTATCTGTTTGCTTATATAATTAATTTTGAGACTTACTCAAGACTGTTTAGTGTTTACGATTAATATTTTACTCGGTTCATTTTATGTCTAAAATGGGAAATGTTAGTGATTAGGTTTTTTACTTTCTAATCTGAAATTTAGGGAAGATCTACTTATGTATGTAGGAAACCTGGATGTTCCTCAAGGACTGAATATTTCTATGATCTTTTTATGCAAAGGGTTGAGAATTGACTTCGCTTATTCAAATATTTTGTAACATAGTTATATCGGGTTTTACTCAGTGAAGCTGAGTGAACTGACGTTTCGAATGTGTTAAATTAACCTATGATCCTTGAAAAATAGGTGGGTGAAACAACACTATACACAAGGAGTGCTATTACTTGCCGTCGGAACACTGGCTTGTTCTTATCAAAACCAAAATCTAATTCATTATTAAGTAAAGTCTTTCTATAAACCAATTAATAACGAATGTAATCAAAATTTTAGTCGCCTTTGATAAACATTCAGGCGATTACTTGCAATAGGTTCAGCGTGGGAGACTGTGGGTAGAATCTAGATTGTTGATTGATTGTTGTTATATGACATACTTGACAGTCATTAAGATTATTTGGTAACAATCAGTCCAGTAAATAACTTTGACCCTTAAAGTCCAGTTCATTAAAAAGTTCATAAATGTTGAATCTAGTAATCAGGCTTGGTGTATAATACCTGAATGACATAAACTGACTGTCTGATAATAGTCAAATCAAATATTGTTATTCGATTCTTTCATATTCAGTCCAGTTGTATTAAAATACTGTAAGTAAATAGTTTTCCTTAATATGATTGTTATAATATTATCTCATGAATAATCTGAACGGCATTGTTATTGTCGAATTATAATCGATTTGTTGATTGAATTTTCAATTATCTAGTATAATTGATACTGGGAGTTAAAAAGCAAAAAAATTGCTTTGTTTAACTATTAGATATAACATTAAGAAAAAAAAAGAAATGCCACTGTTGGAGAAGAGGGTGGTTGTATGGGGATGGAACGGAGACCACTACCAAAAAAATAAATAATATTTTATTCTTAGTCATTGCAACTACCAAAAAAAAAACATATTATTCTTGGCCATTGCTACTACCAAGTAAAATAAACAATATTTTTATTTAAAGAATATAAATTATTTTTAACTTGTATTTGCAGCTATCGTCAGACAGTCATGAAAAATAAATAAAAATCCAAATTAAATTTTATTTAAGACTATGTGCATTCACTATTATCTCTGTCTAGTTATCATTGCGTAAGGAAACCTCCGAAAAGCCTGTACTAAAGTAGCTACAGAAATACTTAGCAATAATCTTAACTTACCTTCTTGTTTCCATCTCTTCTTGTATTATATGTAATCAATTCTATAACTTTTACATTTAATTAGGTAGGCATAGTCTCCAAAGCCATTAGGGTTCTACGATACATAATGTAGGGTTCACACTATTCGATCATTGGCCAAACCTAGCTTTAAGTACTTTCATTATAACGGAATTTAATATAATCTTTTGATTATTTTTTTAAAGAGAATCAGTTTCATGGTTACTAGTTTTGGGTTAAGCAGTATGGGAGAAGCGTCATTAGTTGAGGGTTAACATGGACTATCAATATAAATTAGCCTTTTAATTTTATAAATATTAAAAAAAATTGATCTGAGTATTGCTAAGGGTAAGTGGGTTAGGGGTTAGTATAAAGTTAGGTTTATATATATTTAGGTAGGGGTTTAGTACAATTTGCAGGCCGTGACCAGGATGACAAAGAACCATTATGAGAAATTTCCTTATTTTTAGATTATTTTTATATATTTTATATCAATTAATTAAAAAGCGATTCAAGTTCAAACTGATCTACATAGACGAATATATTGCCATGGCAGCGACGAAACTACTATTAGAAGATTACTGCAATGGCGACATATTGAACAGCAAGAAAACCATATTCACCATTTTTTCACTTGCGCCAACAAAACAAAGACGTAACAGCAGGAACCACGAACGATACGATATCAAATAGCAGGGGGATACAATTGCTGGTCTGTGGTTTCCACAAACCACGTTTTGAACAACCACGCGATGAACAAAAGAAGAATCGACAAGTACCGACGTGATGACGCTCCATGGTGTTCTAGAGAGCTAGCCTAATTGGCTGCATGCCTGCCCGCCCGCACGCATGCCTATGCGTCAGCCTACGTACCTGCTTGCCAGCCTGAACATCAACCCCAGCGGGCTCCCGATACGGGCAGCCACCAGCGAGCCTCGACAGGAAGCCTCAGCCAAATAGCCAGGTGTGTTCTTTTCTACTTGCCATGGTTTTCTTATGATTAGCTTCTTTAAGAAAACAGTGCCACAATTTTTTTAACGGATGGTAGAAGTAGTATTAGTAGCATTTGGGCTAATATTTTGATCGGTGGAATGTTTCTATTTGGCGTAAAAAGTCTAAACAAAACATAAATACTACATTGTTACTTTTGGATTACTTACTGTTTGTCATCAGCCAATAAAAACGAAATACTAAGGCTTTTTCATATAGATACCTAGTTACTCTAGTTTGAAAACTATTGCATTTTTACAACTCTACTCTTTTAAACTAGTAGTCGTGCACAGTAGCCACAGTGAGAAAGAATATCGTTATAGTTATAATCTAAACTCCATATCCCATACCTGTTTTCTTTCCAGAGGATGGTGTTAGCAGCGATGCAGTTTGGCGCAGCTCAGAGGGGCTAGCATAAAGTTGGCCACGAAGAGAGAAGAGAGCAGAAGGACAGACTGCAGATCACTGATCGCTGTAGCTGTAAGGTATAGCAGATACTTAACTTTACGATTGATTTCGATTGTTGATTGTGTGTTTTATGGCCGAGCGAATGTACCTAGTCAGGTCATAAGTATTGTCACACAGTAAAAACTTTTCTTTTAGAATGCTGGCCATAAAAAAATTTGTTGCATTCGAATTTCGAATTGTTCATAAAAAAAATGTATGCTTTTTGGAATTTTACTCATTTTCAAATATGGAGTGGACGCTTAAAGAAGACCGTGTTGCAGTTATTGCGTTGCATCGTTGCGGTTACGCGCCAATTCAAATTTTTGACATACTGAAAAATTTGAATATAACCAAAAGTATCGTTTATCGTACCATCAAACGATACAATGAAGACTCTAGTATGTAAATGACAGGTCAAGAAGTGGTCGCCCTCGGTCTGTTAGGACTCCAGTAGTGATAAAAGCTGTGAAGGGGGAATTCCAAGAAATCCCAAACGTAAGCCAGAAACTGTTGGGGGTTCAGATGGGGTTAAGCAGAACCACGGTGAAAAGGGTGTTAAATGAAGACTAATGGCTTCGGGCATATCGAAGAAAAACAGGACATCGTTTAAATGCTCGTCTAATGGACCTGAGACTGAAGAGATGCCGCGCTTTGTTGAAGCGGTACGCGGGAAAAAATATCGGGAAATTCTTTTTTCGGATGAAAAATTTTTTACCGTAGAAGAGAGCTACAACAAACAAAATGATAAGGTGTACGCACACAGTAGTGAAAAAGCGAGCAACCGTATTCCGCGTGTCCAACGAGGTCAGGTTGGGAGTTTCTTATTGGGGCTTAAGGTGTAAAAACGAATGCAGTTGTGTATCAAAATACAGTCCTGGCAAACCTTGTGGAACCTGTTTCTCATACCATGTTCAATAACAGGCACTCGGTATTCCAACAAGATTCGGCGCCAGCTCATAGAGCGAAGAGCACACAAGACTGGCTGGTGGCGCGTGAAATCGACTTCATCCGGCACTAAGACTGGCCCTCCTCCAGTCCAGATTTGAGTCCGTTAGATTACAAGATATAGCAACACTTGGAGGAAAAGGCGTGCTCAAAGCCTCATCCCACTTTGGAGTCACTCAAGACATCCTTGATTAAGGCAGCCGCCGATATTGACATGGACCTCGTTCGTGCTGCGATAGACGACTGGCCGCGCAGATTGAAGGCCGGTATTCAAAATCACGAAGGTCATTCTGAATAAACTTTATTGTTTGACTTTATTGTCATAAGAAACTATGTTTTGTTAAGTTCATTTTGATATATAAATGGTTACATAATGAATAAACTTGTTTCAATTATTTTATATTAAACATGTGACAGAATTTATGACCTGACTGTGTATTTCTTTTATGTAATTCTGAGACTGCATTTTATTTGAATTGTGTGTTGTATGTGCTGAGCGAATGTATTTCTTGCATGTTATTCTGAGACTGCATTTTATTTGAATCGTATTGAACTTATTTCTATTTTGGTCTGTTCTTTTATAATTTAATTTTTGTATCTACTTATTATGATACAATTAACTGGCAACACCTATTGTTTTCTGATTATTTATAGATTTATATCAGCTAGTGTTGAAACAAATTTAGGTTCACTATTAATCTTAATTTTTATTCTTTAAACACAACGTAAATTTTACACAACTTCAAAGGGTCCATTTGAGTGAAATATTTTCTAGACGATTACAAGATTACATTATAAAACTAGACGATCACGTATATTTTGTCCAAATATTGAAGAAATAACTAATAAATAGGAATAGTTATGTAAAATTCAATTACATTAATTATTAATCATTGTATAAACGTTAGTTATTAATATTACCAGACAAAATCGGATCTAGTTCTCAATTAAGCTCCGAACTAGGAGAAATTGTAAAAGTAACTAGAGGAATATCAACGCTGAAAGCTGCTTCTGCAGAAAACTTTCGCGCTTTACGCTTATCGTGATGAATAATTTCATAATATCAATTGTCTATACGGTGCTACACAAAACTAGCTTTGTTTTCAAATAGTTTCTGTCAATCAGTACACTTGATACAACCGTCAACGACGAGTCTTGTATGGTGATGTGAAAAATTTGCAAATAATGGATGCCATATTTAAGTAAGTACCTCGTATTTCTTTTATTTACTGAAATTGTTACATTTTCATACTTTTTATTGTGTCATACTCCCTGGCCGGACCACTTCGTTATATTCATGCAATTAATAATAAAAAATGTACATAATTTGTACATAAATATTAAAATTTGTACATATGTAAGTACTTTTCTAGTAATCGTCAAATGAAGGTGGTCCGGCCAGGGAGTATGACACTTTTTATTTGTATAAAAACTAACTAATGTTTCTTTCCATAATATAACAACATAACACGATTTTTATATTTGTTTGTTGTATCCTACCCGCAATATGACGGGTGCCAAACGGCACCCGTAGGCTAATATGAATGCTTTTCGAAAGTGCATCGTTCATAATACTTTTTCTTGTTTTTTAAATAATTTGACTCCATTCGTGATGACGCTCCATGGTGTTCGCTAAGCTAGCCTAATTGCCTGCCTGCCCGCCCGCACGCATGCCTATGCGTCAGCCTGCGTACCTGCTTGCCAGCCTGAACATCAACCCAGCGGGCTCCTGATACGGGCAGCCACCAGCGAGCCTCGACAGGAAGCCTCAGCCAAATAGCCAGATGTGTTCTTTTCTACTTGCCATCGTTTTATTATAATTAGCTTCTTTAAGAAAACAGTGCCACTATTTTTTTAAGGGATGGTATCTTGTGATTTCTTGTGATTTCTTTTGATTACATATTATTTTGGAAATTATTCTGTTTTATCTTTTATTACTTGATTACTATTTCGTGTGGTGGTTTCGTGTCTTGTTGATTATTTATATGTGTTTTACTTGCTTTTATATTTAACTGTGTGTGTTTTCTAACTGTTTATATTATGTTTTTGTGATTTCGTATTATATTGATTATTTCCGCCGTATGTGTACTTTTCGTGGTTTCTGTTTGCTGTAGGTATAATGACTACGACACTTATTTACTTAGTCCTTTTATTTCTAAATGCTTATGTTTATAGTCCATGTATGTACTTGTGTTTTCGATGCTTTCTACTTGTGTGTTTTGATTTTTACTGAATATTTCTTGCTTCTGCTTTTAACTCTTTTAATTGACTTTTACCGTTGCTTTTAACCGTCTGACTAGTGCCGTATCTCTAATGTGTTTACTTCCTGGTTTATTAACTTGCGTCAAGCTCACTTATGTTCTTGTTATCTGTTTGCTTATATAATTAATTTTGAGACTTACTCAAGACTGTTTAGTGTTTACGATTAATGTTTTACTCGGTTCATTTTATGTCTAAAATGGGAAATGTTAGTGATTAGGTTTTTTACTTTCTAATCTGAAATTTAGAGAAGATCTACTTATGTATGTAGGAAACCTGGATGTTCCTCAAGGACTGAATATTTCTATGATCTTTTTATGCAAAGGGTTGAGAATTGACTTCGCTTATTCAAATATTTTGTAACATAGTTATATCGGGTTTTACTCAGTGAAGCTGAGTGAACTGACGTTTCGAATGTGTTAAATTAACCTATGATCCTTGAAAAATAGGTGGGTGAAACAACACTATACACAAGGAGTGCTATTACTTGCCGTCGGAACACTGGCTTGTTCTTATCAAAACCAAAATCTAATTCATTATTAAGTAAAGTCTTTCTATAAACCAATTAATAACGAATGTAATCAAAATTTTAGTCGCCTTTGATAAACATTCAGGCGATTACTTGCAATAGGTTCAGCGTGGGAGACTGTGGGTAGAATCTAGATTGTTGATTGATTGTTGTTATATGACATACTTGACAGTCATTAAGATTATTTGGTAACAATCAGTCCAGTAAATAACTTTGACCCTTAAAGTCCAGTTCATTAAAAAGTTCATAAATGTTGAATCTAGTAATCAGGCTTGGTGTATAATACCTGAATGACATAAACTGACTGTCTGATAATAGTCAAATCAAATATTGTTATTCGATTCTTTCATATTCAGTCCAGTTGTATTAAAATACTGTAAGTAAATAGTTTTCCTTAATATGATTGTTATAATATTATCTCATGAATAATCTGAACGGCATTGTTATTGTCGAATTATAATCGATTTGTTGATTGAATTTTCAATTATCTAGTATAATTGATACTGGGAGTTAAAAAAGCAAAAAAATTGCTTTGTTTAACTATTAGATATAACATTAAGAAAAAAAAAGAAATGCCACTGTTGGAGAAGAGGGTGGTTGTATGGGGATGGAACGGAGACCACTACCAAAAAAATAAATAATATTTTATTCTTAGTCATTGCAACTACCAAAAAAAAAAACATATTATTCTTGGCCATTGCTACTACCAAGTAAAATAAACAATATTTTTATTTAAAGAATATAAATTATTTTTAACTTGTATTTGCAGCTATCGTCAGACAGTCATGAAAAATAAATAAAAATCCAAATTAAATTTTATTTAAGACTATGTGCATTCACTATTATCTCTGTCTAGTTATCATTGCGTAAGGAAACCTCCGAAAAGCCTGTACTAAAGTAGCTACAGAAATACTTAGCAATAATCTTAACTTACCTTCTTGTTTCCATCTCTTCTTGTATTATATGTAATCAATTCTATAACTTTTACATTTAATTAGGTAGGCATAGTCTCCAAAGCCATTAGGGTTCTACGATACATAATGTAGGGTTCACACTATTCGATCATTGGCCAAACCTAGCTTTAAGTACTTTCATTATAACGGAATTTAATATAATCTTTTGATTATTTTTTTAAAGAGAATCAGTTTCATGGTTACTAGTTTTGGGTTAAGCAGTATGGGAGAAGCGTCATTAGTTGAGGGTTAACATGGACTATCAATATAAATTAGCCTTTTAATTTTATAAATATTAAAAAAAATTGATCTGAGTATTGCTAAGGGTAAGTGGGTTAGGGGTTAGTATAAAGTTAGGTTTATATATATTTAGGTAGGGGTTTAGTACAATTTGCAGGCCGTGACCAGGATGACAAAGAACCATTATGAGAAATTTCCTTATTTTTAGATTATTTTTATATATTTTATATCAATTAATTAAAAAGCGATTCAAGTTCAAACTGATCTACATAGACGAATATATTGCCATGGCAGCGACGAAACTACTATTAGAAGATTACTGCAATGGCGACATATTGAACAGCAAGAAAACCATATTCACCATTTTTTCACTTGCGCCAACAAAACAAAGACGTAACAGCAGGAACCACGAACGATACGATATCAAATAGCAGGGGGATACAATTGCTGGTCTGTGGTTTCCACAAACCACGTTTTGAACAACCACGCGATGAACAAAAGAAGAATCGACAAGTACCGACGTGATGACGCTCCATGGTGTTCTAGAGAGCTAGCCTAATTGGCTGCATGCCTGCCCGCCCGCACGCATGCCTATGCGTCAGCCTACGTACCTGCTTGCCAGCCTGAACATCAACCCCAGCGGGCTCCCGATACGGGCAGCCACCAGCGAGCCTCGACAGGAAGCCTCAGCCAAATAGCCAGGTGTGTTCTTTTCTACTTGCCATGGTTTTCTTATGATTAGCTTCTTTAAGAAAACAGTGCCACAATTTTTTTAACGGATGGTAGAAGTAGTATTAGTATCATTTGGGCTAATATTTTGATCGGTGGAATGTTTCTATTTGGCGTAAAAAGTCTAAACAAAACATAAATACTACATTGTTACTTTTGGATTACTTACTGTTTGTCATCAGCCAATGAAAACGAAATACTAAGGCTTTTTCATATAGATACCTAGTTACTCTAGTTTGAAAACTATTGCATTTTTACAACTCTACTCTTTTAAACTAGTAGTCGTGCACAGTAGCCACAGTGAGAAAGAATATCGTTATAGTTATAATCTAAACTCCATATCCCATACCTGTTTTCTTTCCAGAGGATGGTGTTAGCAGCGATGCAGTTTGGCGCAGCTCAGAGGGGCTAGCATAAAGTTGGCCACGAAGAGAGAAGAGAGCAGAAGGACAGACTGCAGATCACTGATCGCTGTAGCTGTAAGGTATAGCAGATACTTAACTTTACGATTGATTTCGATTGTTGATTGTGTGTTTTATGGCCGAGCGAATGTACCTAGTCAGGTCATAAGTATTGTCACACAGTAAAAACTTTTCTTTTAGAATGCTGGCCATAAAAAAATTTGTTGCATTCGAATTTCGAATTGTTCATAAAAAAAATGTATGCTTTTTGGAATTTTACTCATTTTCAAATATGGAGTGGACGCTTAAAGAAGACCGTGTTGCAGTTATTGCGTTGCATCGTTGCGGTTACGCGCCAATTCAAATTTTTGACATACTGAAAAATTTGAATATAACCAAAAGTATCGTTTATCGTACCATCAAACGATACAATGAAGACTCTAGTATGTAAATGACAGGTCAAGAAGTGGTCGCCCTCGGTCTGTTAGGACTCCAGTAGTGATAAAAGCTGTGAAGGGGGAATTCAAAGAAATCCCAAACGTAAGCCAGAAACTGTTGGGGGTTCAGATGGGGTTAAGCAGAACCACGGTGAAAAGGGTGTTAAATGAAGACTAATGGCTTCGGGCATATCGAAGAAAAACAGGACATCGTTTAAATGCTCGTCTAATGGACCTGAGACTGAAGAGATGCCGCGCTTTGTTGAAGCGGTACGCGGGAAAAAATATCGGGAAATTCTTTTTTCGGATGAAAAATTTTTTACCGTAGAAGAGAGCTACAACAAACAAAATGATAAGGTGTACGCACACAGTAGTGAAAAAGCGAGCAACCGTATTCCGCGTGTCCAACGAGGTCAGGTTGGGAGTTTCTTATTGGGGCTTAAGGTGTAAAAACGAATGCAGTTGTGTATCAAAATACAGTCCTGGCAAACCTTGTGGAACCTGTTTCTCATACCATGTTCAATAACAGGCACTCGGTATTCCAACAAGATTCGGCGCCAGCTCATAGAGCGAAGAGCACACAAGACTGGCTGGTGGCGCGTGAAATCGACTTCATCCGGCACTAAGACTGGCCCTCCTCCAGTCCAGATTTGAGTCCGTTAGATTACAAGATATAGCAACACTTGGAGGAAAAGGCGTGCTCAAAGCCTCATCCCACTTTGGAGTCACTCAAGACATCCTTGATTAAGGCAGCCGCCGATATTGACATGGACCTCGTTCGTGCTGCGATAGACGACTGGCCGCGCAGATTGAAGGCCGGTATTCAAAATCACGAAGGTCATTCTGAATAAACTTTATTGTTTGACTTTATTGTCATAAGAAACTATGTTTTGTTAAGTTCATTTTGATATATAAATGGTTACATAATGAATAAACTTGTTTCAATTATTTTATATTAAACATGTGACAGAATTTATGACCTGACTGTGTATTTCTTTTATGTAATTCTGAGACTGCATTTTATTTGAATTGTGTGTTGTATGTGCTGAGCGAATGTATTTCTTGCATGTTATTCTGAGACTGCATTTTATTTGAATCGTATTGAACTTATTTCTATTTTGGTCTGTTCTTTTATAATTTAATTTTTGTATCTACTTATTATGATACAATTAACTGGCAACACCTATTGTTTTCTGATTATTTATAGATTTATATCAGCTAGTGTTGAAACAAATTTAGGTTCACTATTAATCTTAATTTTTATTCTTTAAACACAACGTAAATTTTACACAACTTAAAAGGGTCCATTTGAGTGAAATATTTTCTAGACGATTACAAGATTACATTATAAAACTAGACGATCACGTATATTTTGTCCAAATATTGAAGAAATAACTAATAAATAGGAATAGTTATGTAAAATTCAATTACATTAATTATTAATCATTGTATAAACGTTAGTTATTAATATTACCAGACAAAATCGGATCTAGTTCTCAATTAAGCTCCGAACTAGGAGAAATTGTAAAAGTAACTAGAGGAATATCAACGCTGAAAGCTGCTTCTGCAGAAAACTTTCGCGCTTTACGCTTATCGTGATGAATAATTTCATAATATCAATTGTCTATACGGTGCTACACAAAACTAGCTTTGTTTTCAAATAGTTTCTGTCAATCAGTACACTTGATACAACCGTCAACGACGAGTCTTGTATGGTGATGTGAAAAATTTGCAAATAATGGATGCCATATTTAAGTAAGTACCTCGTATTTCTTTTATTTACTGAAATTGTTACATTTTCATACTTTTTATAGTGTCATACTCCCTGGCCGGACCACTTCGTTATATTCATGCAATTAATAATAAAAAATGTACATAATTTGTACATAAATATTAAAATTTGTACATATGTAAGTACTTTTCTAGTAATCGTCAAATGAAGGTGGTCCGGCCAGGGAGTATGACACTTTTTATTTGTATAAAAACTAACTAATGTTTCTTTCCATAATATAACAACATAACACGATTTTTATATTTGTTTGTTGTATCCTACCCGCAATATGACGGGTGCCAAACGGCACCCGTAGGCTAATATGAATGCTTTTCGAAAGTGCATCGTTCATAATACTTTTTCTTGTTTTTTAAATAATTTGACTCCATTCGTGATGACGCTCCATGGTGTTCGCTAAGCTAGCCTAATTGCCTGCCTGCCCGCCCGCACGCATGCCTATGCGTCAGCCTGCGTACCTGCTTGCCAGCCTGAACATCAACCCAGCGGGCTCCTGATACGGGCAGCCACCAGCGAGCCTCGACAGGAAGCCTCAGCCAAATAGCCAGATGTGTTCTTTTCTACTTGCCATCGTTTTATTATAATTAGCTTCTTTAAGAAAACAGTGCCACTATTTTTTTAAGGGATGGTATCTTGTGATTTCTTGTGATTTCTTTTGATTACATATTATTTTGGAAATTATTCTGTTTTATCTTTTATTACTTGATTACTATTTCGTGTGGTGGTTTCGTGTCTTGTTGATTATTTATATGTGTTTTACTTGCTTTTATATTTAACTGTGTGTGTTTTCTAACTGTTTATATTATGTTTTTGTGATTTCGTATTATATTGATTATTTCCGCCGTATGTGTACTTTTCGTGGTTTCTGTTTGCTGTAGGTATAATGACTACGACACTTATTTACTTAGTCCTTTTATTTCTAAATGCTTATGTTTATAGTCCATGTATGTACTTGTGTTTTCGATGCTTTCTACTTGTGTGTTTTGATTTTTACTGAATATTTCTTGCTTCGGCTTTTAACTCTTTTAATTGACTTTTACCGTTGCTTTTAACCGTCTGACTAGTGCCGTATCTCTAATGTGTTTACTTCCTGGTTTATTAACTTGCGTCAAGCTCACTTATGTTCTTGTTATCTGTTTGCTTATATAATTAATTTTGAGACTTACTCAAGACTGTTTAGTGTTTACGATTAATATTTTACTCGGTTCATTTTATGTCTAAAATGGGAAATGTTAGTGATTAGGTTTTTTACTTTCTAATCTGAAATTTAGGGAAGATCTACTTATGTATGTAGGAAACCTGGATGTTCCTCAAGGACTGAATATTTCTATGATCTTTTTATGCAAAGGGTTGAGAATTGACTTCGCTTATTCAAATATTTTGTAACATAGTTATATCGGGTTTTACTCAGTGAAGCTGAGTGAACTGACGTTTCGAATGTGTTAAATTAACCTATGATCCTTGAAAAATAGGTGGGTGAAACAACACTATACACAAGGAGTGCTATTACTTGCCGTCGGAACACTGGCTTGTTCTTATCAAAACCAAAATCTAATTCATTATTAAGTAAAGTCTTTCTATAAACCAATTAATAACGAATGTAATCAAAATTTTAGTCGCCTTTGATAAACATTCAGGCGATTACTTGCAATAGGTTCAGCGTGGGAGACTGTGGGTAGAATCTAGATTGTTGATTGATTGTTGTTATATGACATACTTGACAGTCATTAAGATTATTTGGTAACAATCAGTCCAGTAAATAACTTTGACCCTTAAAGTCCAGTTCATTAAAAAGTTCATAAATGTTGAATCTAGTAATCAGGCTTGGTGTATAATACCTGAATGACATAAACTGACTGTCTGATAATAGTCAAATCAAATATTGTTATTCGATTCTTTCATATTCAGTCCAGTTGTATTAAAATACTGTAAGTAAATAGTTTTCCTTAATATGATTGTTATAATATTATCTCATGAATAATCTGAACGGCATTGTCATTGTCGAATTATAATCGATTTGTTGATTGAATTTTCAATTATCTAGTATAATTGATACTGGGAGTTAAAAAAGCAAAAAAATTGCTTTGTTTAACTATTAGATATAACATTAAGAAAAAAAAAGAAATGCCACTGTTGGAGAAGAGGGTGGTTGTATGGGGATGGAACGGAGACCACTACCAAAAAAATAAATAATATTTTATTCTTAGTCATTGCAACTACCAAAAAAAAAACATATTATTCTTGGCCATTGCTACTACCAAGTAAAATAAACAATATTTTTATTTAAAGAATATAAATTATTTTTAACTTGTATTTGCAGCTATCGTCAGACAGTCATGAAAAATAAATAAAAATCCAAATTAAATTTTATTTAAGACTATGTGCATTCACTATTATCTCTGTCTAGTTATCATTGCGTAAGGAAACCTCCGAAAAGCCTGTACTAAAGTAGCTACAGAAATACTTAGCAATAATCTTAACTTACCTTCTTGTTTCCATCTCTTCTTGTATTATATGTAATCAATTCTATAACTTTTACATTTAATTAGGTAGGCATAGTCTCCAAAGCCATTAGGGTTCTACGATACATAATGTAGGGTTCACACTATTCGATCATTGGCCAAACCTAGCTTTAAGTACTTTCATTATAACGGAATTTAATATAATCTTTTGATTATTTTTTTAAAGAGAATCAGTTTCATGGTTACTAGTTTTGGGTTAAGCAGTATGGGAGAAGCGTCATTAGTTGAGGGTTAACATGGACTATCAATATAAATTAGCCTTTTAATTTTATAAATATTAAAAAAAATTGATCTGAGTATTGCTAAGGGTAAGTGGGTTAGGGGTTAGTATAAAGTTAGGTTTATATATATTTAGGTAGGGGTTTAGTACAATTTGCAGGCCGTGACCAGGATGACAAAGAACCATTATGAGAAATTTCCTTATTTTTAGATTATTTTTATATATTTTATATCAATTAATTAAAAAGCGATTCAAGTTCAAACTGATCTACATAGACGAATATATTGCCATGGCAGCGACGAAACTACTATTAGAAGATTACTGCAATGGCGACATATTGAACAGCAAGAAAACCATATTCACCATTTTTTCACTTGCGCCAACAAAACAAAGACGTAACAGCAGGAACCACGAACGATACGATATCAAATAGCAGGGGGATACAATTGCTGGTCTGTGGTTTCCACAAACCACGTTTTGAACAACCACGCGATGAACAAAAGAAGAATCGACAAGTACCGACGTGATGACGCTCCATGGTGTTCTAGAGAGCTAGCCTAATTGGCTGCATGCCTGCCCGCCCGCACGCATGCCTATGCGTCAGCCTACGTACCTGCTTGCCAGCCTGAACATCAACCCCAGCGGGCTCCCGATACGGGCAGCCACCAGCGAGCCTCGACAGGAAGCCTCAGCCAAATAGCCAGGTGTGTTCTTTTCTACTTGCCATGGTTTTCTTATGATTAGCTTCTTTAAGAAAACAGTGCCACAATTTTTTTAACGGATGGTAGAAGTAGTATTAGTAGCATTTGGGCTAATATTTTGATCGGTGGAATGTTTCTATTTGGCGTAAAAAGTCTAAACAAAACATAAATACTACATTGTTACTTTTGGATTACTTACTGTTTGTCATCAGCCAATGAAAACGAAATACTAAGGCTTTTTCATATAGATACCTAGTTACTCTAGTTTGAAAACTATTGCATTTTTACAACTCTACTCTTTTAAACTAGTAGTCGTGCACAGTAGCCACAGTGAGAAAGAATATCGTTATAGTTATAATCTAAACTCCATATCCCATACCTGTTTTCTTTCCAGAGGATGGTGTTAGCAGCGATGCAGTTTGGCGCAGCTCAGAGGGGCTAGCATAAAGTTGGCCACGAAGAGAGAAGAGAGCAGAAGGACAGACTGCAGATCACTGATCGCTGTAGCTGTAAGGTATAGCAGATACTTAACTTTACGATTGATTTCGATTGTTGATTGTGTGTTTTATGGCCGAGCGAATGTACCTAGTCAGGTCATAAGTATTGTCACACAGTAAAAACTTTTCTTTTAGAATGCTGGCCATAAAAAAATTTGTTGCATTCGAATTTCGAATTGTTCATAAAAAAAATGTATGCTTTTTGGAATTTTACTCATTTTCAAATATGGAGTGGACGCTTAAAGAAGACCGTGTTGCAGTTATTGCGTTGCATCGTTGCGGTTACGCGCCAATTCAAATTTTTGACATACTGAAAAATTTGAATATAACCAAAAGTATCGTTTATCGTACCATCAAACGATACAATGAAGACTCTAGTATGTAAATGACAGGTCAAGAAGTGGTCGCCCTCGGTCTGTTAGGACTCCAGTAGTGATAAAAGCTGTGAAGGGGGAATTCAAAGAAATCCCAAACGTAAGCCAGAAACTGTTGGGGGTTCAGATGGGGTTAAGCAGAACCACGGTGAAAAGGGTGTTAAATGAAGACTAATGGCTTCGGGCATATCGAAGAAAAACAGGACATCGTTTAAATGCTCGTCTAATGGACCTGATACTGAAGAGATGCCGCGCTTTGTTGAAGCGGTACGCGGGAAAAAATATCGGGAAATTCTTTTTTCGGATGAAAAATTTTTTACCGTAGAAGAGAGCTACAACAAACAAAATGATAAGGTGTACGCACACAGTAGTGAAAAAGCGAGCAACCGTATTCCGCGTGTCCAACGAGGTCAGGTTGGGAGTTTCTTATTGGGGCTTAAGGTGTAAAAACGAATGCAGTTGTGTATCAAAATACAGTCTTGGCAAACCTTGTGGAACCTGTTTCTCATACCATGTTCAATAACAGGCACTCGGTATTCCAACAAGATTCGGCGCCAGCTCATAGAGCGAAGAGCACACAAGACTGGCTGGTGGCGCGTGAAATCGACTTCATCCGGCACTAAGACTGGCCCTCCTCCAGTCCAGATTTGAGTCCGTTAGATTACAAGATATAGCAACACTTGGAGGAAAAGGCGTGCTCAAAGCCTCATCCCACTTTGGAGTCACTCAAGACATCCTTGATTAAGGCAGCCGCCGATATTGACATGGACCTCGTTCGTGCTGCGATAGACGACTGGCCGCGCAGATTGAAGGCCGGTATTCAAAATCACGAAGGTCATTCTGAATAAACTTTATTGTTTGACTTTATTGTCATAAGAAACTATGTTTTGTTAAGTTCATTTTGATATATAAATGGTTACATAATGAATAAACTTGTTTCAATTATTTTATATTAAACATGTGACAGAATTTATGACCTGACTGTGTATTTCTTTTATGTAATTCTGAGACTGCATTTTATTTGAATTGTGTGTTGTATGTGCTGAGCGAATGTATTTCTTGCATGTTATTCTGAGACTGCATTTTATTTGAATCGTATTGAACTTATTTCTATTTTGGTCTGTTCTTTTATAATTTAATTTTTGTATCTACTTATTATGATACAATTAACTGGCAACACCTATTGTTTTCTGATTATTTATAGATTTATATCAGCTAGTGTTGAAACAAATTTAGGTTCACTATTAATCTTAATTTTTATTCTTTAAACACAACGTAAATTTTACACAACTTCAAAGGGTCCATTTGAGTGAAATATTTTCTAGACGATTACAAGATTACATTATAAAACTAGACGATCACGTATATTTTGTCCAAATATTGAAGAAATAACTAATAAATAGGAATAGTTATGTAAAATTCAATTACATTAATTATTAATCATTGTATAAACGTTAGTTATTAATATTACCAGACAAAATCGGATCTAGTTCTCAATTAAGCTCCGAACTAGGAGAAATTGTAAAAGTAACTAGAGGAATATCAACGCTGAAAGCTGCTTCTGCAGAAAACTTTCGCGCTTTACGCTTATCGTGATGAATAATTTCATAATATCAATTGTCTATACGGTGCTACACAAAACTAGCTTTGTTTTCAAATAGTTTCTGTCAATCAGTACACTTGATACAACCGTCAACGACGAGTCTTGTATGGTGATGTGAAAAATTTGCAAATAATGGATGCCATATTTAAGTAAGTACCTCGTATTTCTTTTATTTACTGAAATTGTTACATTTTCATACTTTTTATAGTGTCATACTCCCTGGCCGGACCACTTCGTTATATTCATGCAATTAATAATAAAAAATGTACATAATTTGTACATAAATATTAAAATTTGTACATATGTAAGTACTTTTCTAGTAATCGTCAAATGAAGGTGGTCCGGCCAGGGAGTATGACACTTTTTATTTGTATAAAAACTAACTAATGTTTCTTTCCATAATATAACAACATAACACGATTTTTATATTTGTTTGTTGTATCCTACCCGCAATATGACGGGTGCCAAACGGCACCCGTAGGCTAATATGAATGCTTTTCGAAAGTGCATCGTTCATAATACTTTTTCTTGTTTTTTAAATAATTTGACTCCATTCGTGATGACGCTCCATGGTGTTCGCTAAGCTAGCCTAATTGCCTGCCTGCCCGCCCGCACGCATGCCTATGCGTCAGCCTGCGTACCTGCTTGCCAGCCTGAACATCAACCCAGCGGGCTCCTGATACGGGCAGCCACCAGCGAGCCTCGACAGGAAGCCTCAGCCAAATAGCCAGATGTGTTCTTTTCTACTTGCCATCGTTTTATTATAATTAGCTTCTTTAAGAAAACAGTGCCACTATTTTTTTAAGGGATGGTATCTTGTGATTTCTTGTGATTTCTTTTGATTACATATTATTTTGGAAATTATTCTGTTTTATCTTTTATTACTTGATTACTATTTCGTGTGGTGGTTTCGTGTCTTGTTGATTATTTATATGTGTTTTACTTGCTTTTATATTTAACTGTGTGTGTTTTCTAACTGTTTATATTATGTTTTTGTGATTTCGTATTATATTGATTATTTCCGCCGTATGTGTACTTTTCGTGGTTTCTGTTTGCTGTAGGTATAATGACTACGACACTTATTTACTTAGTCCTTTTATTTCTAAATGCTTATGTTTATAGTCCATGTATGTACTTGTGTTTTCGATGCTTTCTACTTGTGTGTTTTGATTTTTACTGAATATTTCTTGCTTCGGCTTTTAACTCTTTTAATTGACTTTTACCGTTGCTTTTAACCGTCTGACTAGTGCCGTATCTCTAATGTGTTTACTTCCTGGTTTATTAACTTGCGTCAAGCTCACTTATGTTCTTGTTATCTGTTTGCTTATATAATTAATTTTGAGACTTACTCAAGACTGTTTAGTGTTTACGATTAATATTTTACTCGGTTCATTTTATGTCTAAAATGGGAAATGTTAGTGATTAGGTTTTTTACTTTCTAATCTGAAATTTAGGGAAGATCTACTTATGTATGTAGGAAACCTGGATGTTCCTCAAGGACTGAATATTTCTATGATCTTTTTATGCAAAGGGTTGAGAATTGACTTCGCTTATTCAAATATTTTGTAACATAGTTATATCGGGTTTTACTCAGTGAAGCTGAGTGAACTGACGTTTCGAATGTGTTAAATTAACCTATGATCCTTGAAAAATAGGTGGGTGAAACAACACTATACACAAGGAGTGCTATTACTTGCCGTCGGAACACTGGCTTGTTCTTATCAAAACCAAAATCTAATTCATTATTAAGTAAAGTCTTTCTATAAACCAATTAATAACGAATGTAATCAAAATTTTAGTCGCCTTTGATAAACATTCAGGCGATTACTTGCAATAGGTTCAGCGTGGGAGACTGTGGGTAGAATCTAGATTGTTGATTGATTGTTGTTATATGACATACTTGACAGTCATTAAGATTATTTGGTAACAATCAGTCCAGTAAATAACTTTGACCCTTAAAGTCCAGTTCATTAAAAAGTTCATAAATGTTGAATCTAGTAATCAGGCTTGGTGTATAATACCTGAATGACATAAACTGACTGTCTGATAATAGTCAAATCAAATATTGTTATTCGATTCTTTCATATTCAGTCCAGTTGTATTAAAATACTGTAAGTAAATAGTTTTCCTTAATATGATTGTTATAATATTATCTCATGAATAATCTGAACGGCATTGTTATTGTCGAATTATAATCGATTTGTTGATTGAATTTTCAATTATCTAGTATAATTGATACTGGGAGTTAAAAAAGCAAAAAAATTGCTTTGTTTAACTATTAGATATAACATTAAGAAAAAAAAAGAAATGCCACTGTTGGAGAAGAGGGTGGTTGTATGGGGATGGAACGGAGACCACTACCAAAAAAATAAATAATATTTTATTCTTAGTCATTGCAACTACCAAAAAAAAAACATATTATTCTTGGCCATTGCTACTACCAAGTAAAATAAACAATATTTTTATTTAAAGAATATAAATTATTTTTAACTTGTATTTGCAGCTATCGTCAGACAGTCATGAAAAATAAATAAAAATCCAAATTAAATTTTATTTAAGACTATGTGCATTCACTATTATCTCTGTCTAGTTATCATTGCGTAAGGAAACCTCCGAAAAGCCTGTACTAAAGTAGCTACAGAAATACTTAGCAATAATCTTAACTTACCTTCTTGTTTCCATCTCTTCTTGTATTATATGTAATCAATTCTATAACTTTTACATTTAATTAGGTAGGCATAGTCTCCAAAGCCATTAGGGTTCTACGATACATAATGTAGGGTTCACACTATTCGATCATTGGCCAAACCTAGCTTTAAGTACTTTCATTATAACGGAATTTAATATAATCTTTTGATTATTTTTTTAAAGAGAATCAGTTTCATGGTTACTAGTTTTGGGTTAAGCAGTATGGGAGAAGCGTCATTAGTTGAGGGTTAACATGGACTATCAATATAAATTAGCCTTTTAATTTTATAAATATTAAAAAAAATTGATCTGAGTATTGCTAAGGGTAAGTGGGTTAGGGGTTAGTATAAAGTTAGGTTTATATATATTTAGGTAGGGGTTTAGTACAATTTGCAGGCCGTGACCAGGATGACAAAGAACCATTATGAGAAATTTCCTTATTTTTAGATTATTTTTATATATTTTATATCAATTAATTAAAAAGCGATTCAAGTTCAAACTGATCTACATAGACGAATATATTGCCATGGCAGCGACGAAACTACTATTAGAAGATTACTGCAATGGCGACATATTGAACAGCAAGAAAACCATATTCACCATTTTTTCACTTGCGCCAACAAAACAAAGACGTAACAGCAGGAACCACGAACGATACGATATCAAATAGCAGGGGGATACAATTGCTGGTCTGTGGTTTCCACAAACCACGTTTTGAACAACCACGCGATGAACAAAAGAAGAATCGACAAGTACCGACGTGATGACGCTCCATGGTGTTCTAGAGAGCTAGCCTAATTGGCTGCATGCCTGCCCGCCCGCACGCATGCCTATGCGTCAGCCTACGTACCTGCTTGCCAGCCTGAACATCAACCCCAGCGGGCTCCCGATACGGGCAGCCACCAGCGAGCCTCGACAGGAAGCCTCAGCCAAATAGCCAGGTGTGTTCTTTTCTACTTGCCATGGTTTTCTTATGATTAGCTTCTTTAAGAAAACAGTGCCACAATTTTTTTAACGGATGGTAGAAGTAGTATTAGTAGCATTTGGGCTAATATTTTGATCGGTGGAATGTTTCTATTTGGCGTAAAAAGTCTAAACAAAACATAAATACTACATTGTTACTTTTGGATTACTTACTGTTTGTCATCAGCCAATAAAAACGAAATACTAAGGCTTTTTCATATAGATACCTAGTTACTCTAGTTTGAAAACTATTGCATTTTTACAACTCTACTCTTTTAAACTAGTAGTCGTGCACAGTAGCCACAGTGAGAAAGAATATCGTTATAGTTATAATCTAAACTCCATATCCCATACCTGTTTTCTTTCCAGAGGATGGTGTTAGCAGCGATGCAGTTTGGCGCAGCTCAGAGGGGCTAGCATAAAGTTGGCCACGAAGAGAGAAGAGAGCAGAAGGACAGACTGCAGATCACTGATCGCTGTAGCTGTAAGGTATAGCAGATACTTAACTTTACGATTGATTTCGATTGTTGATTGTGTGTTTTATGGCCGAGCGAATGTACCTAGTCAGGTCATAAGTATTGTCACACAGTAAAAACTTTTCTTTTAGAATGCTGGCCATAAAAAAATTTGTTGCATTCGAATTTCGAATTGTTCATAAAAAAAATGTATGCTTTTTGGAATTTTACTCATTTTCAAATATGGAGTGGACGCTTAAAGAAGACCGTGTTGCAGTTATTGCGTTGCATCGTTGCGGTTACGCGCCAATTCAAATTTTTGACATACTGAAAAATTTGAATATAACCAAAAGTATCGTTTATCGTACCATCAAACGATACAATGAAGACTCTAGTATGTAAATGACAGGTCAAGAAGTGGTCGCCCTCGGTCTGTTAGGACTCCAGTAGTGATAAAAGCTGTGAAGGGGGAATTCCAAGAAATCCCAAACGTAAGCCAGAAACTGTTGGGGGTTCAGATGGGGTTAAGCAGAACCACGGTGAAAAGGGTGTTAAATGAAGACTAATGGCTTCGGGCATATCGAAGAAAAACAGGACATCGTTTAAATGCTCGTCTAATGGACCTGAGACTGAAGAGATGCCGCGCTTTGTTGAAGCGGTACGCGGGAAAAAATATCGGGAAATTCTTTTTTCGGATGAAAAATTTTTTACCGTAGAAGAGAGCTACAACAAACAAAATGATAAGGTGTACGCACACAGTAGTGAAAAAGCGAGCAACCGTATTCCGCGTGTCCAACGAGGTCAGGTTGGGAGTTTCTTATTGGGGCTTAAGGTGTAAAAACGAATGCAGTTGTGTATCAAAATACAGTCCTGGCAAACCTTGTGGAACCTGTTTCTCATACCATGTTCAATAACAGGCACTCGGTATTCCAACAAGATTCGGCGCCAGCTCATAGAGCGAAGAGCACACAAGACTGGCTGGTGGCGCGTGAAATCGACTTCATCCGGCACTAAGACTGGCCCTCCTCCAGTCCAGATTTGAGTCCGTTAGATTACAAGATATAGCAACACTTGGAGGAAAAGGCGTGCTCAAAGCCTCATCCCACTTTGGAGTCACTCAAGACATCCTTGATTAAGGCAGCCGCCGATATTGACATGGACCTCGTTCGTGCTGCGATAGACGACTGGCCGCGCAGATTGAAGGCCGGTATTCAAAATCACGAAGGTCATTCTGAATAAACTTTATTGTTTGACTTTATTGTCATAAGAAACTATGTTTTGTTAAGTTCATTTTGATATATAAATGGTTACATAATGAATAAACTTGTTTCAATTATTTTATATTAAACATGTGACAGAATTTATGACCTGACTGTGTATTTCTTTTATGTAATTCTGAGACTGCATTTTATTTGAATTGTGTGTTGTATGTGCTGAGCGAATGTATTTCTTGCATGTTATTCTGAGACTGCATTTTATTTGAATCGTATTGAACTTATTTCTATTTTGGTCTGTTCTTTTATAATTTAATTTTTGTATCTACTTATTATGATACAATTAACTGGCAACACCTATTGTTTTCTGATTATTTATAGATTTATATCAGCTAGTGTTGAAACAAATTTAGGTTCACTATTAATCTTAATTTTTATTCTTTAAACACAACGTAAATTTTACACAACTTAAAAGGGTCCATTTGAGTGAAATATTTTCTAGACGATTACAAGATTACATTATAAAACTAGACGATCACGTATATTTTGTCCAAATATTGAAGAAATAACTAATAAATAGGAATAGTTATGTAAAATTCAATTACATTAATTATTAATCATTGTATAAACGTTAGTTATTAATATTACCAGACAAAATCGGATCTAGTTCTCAATTAAGCTCCGAACTAGGAGAAATTGTAAAAGTAACTAGAGGAATATCAACGCTGAAAGCTGCTTCTGCAGAAAACTTTCGCGCTTTACGCTTATCGTGATGAATAATTTCATAATATCAATTGTCTATACGGTGCTACACAAAACTAGCTTTGTTTTCAAATAGTTTCTGTCAATCAGTACACTTGATACAACCGTCAACGACGAGTCTTGTATGGTGATGTGAAAAATTTGCAAATAATGGATGCCATATTTAAGTAAGTACCTCGTATTTCTTTTATTTACTGAAATTGTTACATTTTCATACTTTTTATAGTGTCATACTCCCTGGCCGGACCACTTCGTTATATTCATGCAATTAATAATAAAAAATGTACATAATTTGTACATAAATATTAAAATTTGTACATATGTAAGTACTTTTCTAGTAATCGTCAAATGAAGGTGGTCCGGCCAGGGAGTATGACACTTTTTATTTGTATAAAAACTAACTAATGTTTCTTTCCATAATATAACAACATAACACGATTTTTATATTTGTTTGTTGTATCCTACCCGCAATATGACGGGTGCCAAACGGCACCCGTAGGCTAATATGAATGCTTTTCGAAAGTGCATCGTTCATAATACTTTTTCTTGTTTTTTAAATAATTTGACTCCATTCGTGATGACGCTCCATGGTGTTCGCTAAGCTAGCCTAATTGCCTGCCTGCCCGCCCGCACGCATGCCTATGCGTCAGCCTGCGTACCTGCTTGCCAGCCTGAACATCAACCCAGCGGGCTCCTGATACGGGCAGCCACCAGCGAGCCTCGACAGGAAGCCTCAGCCAAATAGCCAGATGTGTTCTTTTCTACTTGCCATCGTTTTATTATAATTAGCTTCTTTAAGAAAACAGTGCCACTATTTTTTTAAGGGATGGTATCTTGTGATTTCTTGTGATTTCTTTTGATTACATATTATTTTGGAAATTATTCTGTTTTATCTTTTATTACTTGATTACTATTTCGTGTGGTGGTTTCGTGTCTTGTTGATTATTTATATGTGTTTTACTTGCTTTTATATTTAACTGTGTGTGTTTTCTAACTGTTTATATTATGTTTTTGTGATTTCGTATTATATTGATTATTTCCGCCGTATGTGTACTTTTCGTGGTTTCTGTTTGCTGTAGGTATAATGACTACGACACTTATTTACTTAGTCCTTTTATTTCTAAATGCTTATGTTTATAGTCCATGTATGTACTTGTGTTTTCGATGCTTTCTACTTGTGTGTTTTGATTTTTACTGAATATTTCTTGCTTCGGCTTTTAACTCTTTTAATTGACTTTTACCGTTGCTTTTAACCGTCTGACTAGTGCCGTATCTCTAATGTGTTTACTTCCTGGTTTATTAACTTGCGTCAAGCTCACTTATGTTCTTGTTATCTGTTTGCTTATATAATTAATTTTGAGACTTACTCAAGACTGTTTAGTGTTTACGATTAATATTTTACTCGGTTCATTTTATGTCTAAAATGGGAAATGTTAGTGATTAGGTTTTTTACTTTCTAATCTGAAATTTAGGGAAGATCTACTTATGTATGTAGGAAACCTGGATGTTCCTCAAGGACTGAATATTTCTATGATCTTTTTATGCAAAGGGTTGAGAATTGACTTCGCTTATTCAAATATTTTGTAACATAGTTATATCGGGTTTTACTCAGTGAAGCTGAGTGAACTGACGTTTCGAATGTGTTAAATTAACCTATGATCCTTGAAAAATAGGTGGGTGAAACAACACTATACACAAGGAGTGCTATTACTTGCCGTCGGAACACTGGCTTGTTCTTATCAAAACCAAAATCTAATTCATTATTAAGTAAAGTCTTTCTATAAACCAATTAATAACGAATGTAATCAAAATTTTAGTCGCCTTTGATAAACATTCAGGCGATTACTTGCAATAGGTTCAGCGTGGGAGACTGTGGGTAGAATCTAGATTGTTGATTGATTGTTGTTATATGACATACTTGACAGTCATTAAGATTATTTGGTAACAATCAGTCCAGTAAATAACTTTGACCCTTAAAGTCCAGTTCATTAAAAAGTTCATAAATGTTGAATCTAGTAATCAGGCTTGGTGTATAATACCTGAATGACATAAACTGACTGTCTGATAATAGTCAAATCAAATATTGTTATTCGATTCTTTCATATTCAGTCCAGTTGTATTAAAATACTGTAAGTAAATAGTTTTCCTTAATATGATTGTTATAATATTATCTCATGAATAATCTGAACGGCATTGTTATTGTCGAATTATAATCGATTTGTTGATTGAATTTTCAATTATCTAGTATAATTGATACTGGGAGTTAAAAAGCAAAAAAATTGCTTTGTTTAACTATTAGATATAACATTAAGAAAAAAAAAGAAATGCCACTGTTGGAGAAGAGGGTGGTTGTATGGGGATGGAACGGAGACCACTACCAAAAAAATAAATAATATTTTATTCTTAGTCATTGCAACTACCAAAAAAAAAACATATTATTCTTGGCCATTGCTACTACCAAGTAAAATAAACAATATTTTTATTTAAAGAATATAAATTATTTTTAACTTGTATTTGCAGCTATCGTCAGACAGTCATGAAAAATAAATAAAAATCCAAATTAAATTTTATTTAAGACTATGTGCATTCACTATTATCTCTGTCTAGTTATCATTGCGTAAGGAAACCTCCGAAAAGCCTGTACTAAAGTAGCTACAGAAATACTTAGCAATAATCTTAACTTACCTTCTTGTTTCCATCTCTTCTTGTATTATATGTAATCAATTCTATAACTTTTACATTTAATTAGGTAGGCATAGTCTCCAAAGCCATTAGGGTTCTACGATACATAATGTAGGGTTCACACTATTCGATCATTGGCCAAACCTAGCTTTAAGTACTTTCATTATAACGGAATTTAATATAATCTTTTGATTATTTTTTTAAAGAGAATCAGTTTCATGGTTACTAGTTTTGGGTTAAGCAGTATGGGAGAAGCGTCATTAGTTGAGGGTTAACATGGACTATCAATATAAATTAGCCTTTTAATTTTATAAATATTAAAAAAAATTGATCTGAGTATTGCTAAGGGTAAGTGGGTTAGGGGTTAGTATAAAGTTAGGTTTATATATATTTAGGTAGGGGTTTAGTACAATTTGCAGGCCGTGACCAGGATGACAAAGAACCATTATGAGAAATTTCCTTATTTTTAGATTATTTTTATATATTTTATATCAATTAATTAAAAAGCGATTCAAGTTCAAACTGATCTACATAGACGAATATATTGCCATGGCAGCGACGAAACTACTATTAGAAGATTACTGCAATGGCGACATATTGAACAGCAAGAAAACCATATTCACCATTTTTTCACTTGCGCCAACAAAACAAAGACGTAACAGCAGGAACCACGAACGATACGATATCAAATAGCAGGGGGATACAATTGCTGGTCTGTGGTTTCCACAAACCACGTTTTGAACAACCACGCGATGAACAAAAGAAGAATCGACAAGTACCGACGTGATGACGCTCCATGGTGTTCTAGAGAGCTAGCCTAATTGGCTGCATGCCTGCCCGCCCGCACGCATGCCTATGCGTCAGCCTACGTACCTGCTTGCCAGCCTGAACATCAACCCCAGCGGGCTCCCGATACGGGCAGCCACCAGCGAGCCTCGACAGGAAGCCTCAGCCAAATAGCCAGGTGTGTTCTTTTCTACTTGCCATGGTTTTCTTATGATTAGCTTCTTTAAGAAAACAGTGCCACAATTTTTTTAACGGATGGTAGAAGTAGTATTAGTAGCATTTGGGCTAATATTTTGATCGGTGGAATGTTTCTATTTGGCGTAAAAAGTCTAAACAAAACATAAATACTACATTGTTACTTTTGGATTACTTACTGTTTGTCATCAGCCAATAAAAACGAAATACTAAGGCTTTTTCATATAGATACCTAGTTACTCTAGTTTGAAAACTATTGCATTTTTACAACTCTACTCTTTTAAACTAGTAGTCGTGCACAGTAGCCACAGTGAGAAAGAATATCGTTATAGTTATAATCTAAACTCCATATCCCATACCTGTTTTCTTTCCAGAGGATGGTGTTAGCAGCGATGCAGTTTGGCGCAGCTCAGAGGGGCTAGCATAAAGTTGGCCACGAAGAGAGAAGAGAGCAGAAGGACAGACTGCAGATCACTGATCGCTGTAGCTGTAAGGTATAGCAGATACTTAACTTTACGATTGATTTCGATTGTTGATTGTGTGTTTTATGGCCGAGCGAATGTACCTAGTCAGGTCATAAGTATTGTCACACAGTAAAAACTTTTCTTTTAGAATGCTGGCCATAAAAAAATTTGTTGCATTCGAATTTCGAATTGTTCATAAAAAAAATGTATGCTTTTTGGAATTTTACTCATTTTCAAATATGGAGTGGACGCTTAAAGAAGACCGTGTTGCAGTTATTGCGTTGCATCGTTGCGGTTACGCGCCAATTCAAATTTTTGACATACTGAAAAATTTGAATATAACCAAAAGTATCGTTTATCGTACCATCAAACGATACAATGAAGACTCTAGTATGTAAATGACAGGTCAAGAAGTGGTCGCCCTCGGTCTGTTAGGACTCCAGTAGTGATAAAAGCTGTGAAGGGGGAATTCCAAGAAATCCCAAACGTAAGCCAGAAACTGTTGGGGGTTCAGATGGGGTTAAGCAGAACCACGGTGAAAAGGGTGTTAAATGAAGACTAATGGCTTCGGGCATATCGAAGAAAAACAGGACATCGTTTAAATGCTCGTCTAATGGACCTGAGACTGAAGAGATGCCGCGCTTTGTTGAAGCGGTACGCGGGAAAAAATATCGGGAAATTCTTTTTTCGGATGAAAAATTTTTTACCGTAGAAGAGAGCTACAACAAACAAAATGATAAGGTGTACGCACACAGTAGTGAAAAAGCGAGCAACCGTATTCCGCGTGTCCAACGAGGTCAGGTTGGGAGTTTCTTATTGGGGCTTAAGGTGTAAAAACGAATGCAGTTGTGTATCAAAATACAGTCCTGGCAAACCTTGTGGAACCTGTTTCTCATACCATGTTCAATAACAGGCACTCGGTATTCCAACAAGATTCGGCGCCAGCTCATAGAGCGAAGAGCACACAAGACTGGCTGGTGGCGCGTGAAATCGACTTCATCCGGCACTAAGACTGGCCCTCCTCCAGTCCAGATTTGAGTCCGTTAGATTACAAGATATAGCAACACTTGGAGGAAAAGGCGTGCTCAAAGCCTCATCCCACTTTGGAGTCACTCAAGACATCCTTGATTAAGGCAGCCGCCGATATTGACATGGACCTCGTTCGTGCTGCGATAGACGACTGGCCGCGCAGATTGAAGGCCGGTATTCAAAATCACGAAGGTCATTCTGAATAAACTTTATTGTTTGACTTTATTGTCATAAGAAACTATGTTTTGTTAAGTTCATTTTGATATATAAATGGTTACATAATGAATAAACTTGTTTCAATTATTTTATATTAAACATGTGACAGAATTTATGACCTGACTGTGTATTTCTTTTATGTAATTCTGAGACTGCATTTTATTTGAATTGTGTGTTGTATGTGCTGAGCGAATGTATTTCTTGCATGTTATTCTGAGACTGCATTTTATTTGAATCGTATTGAACTTATTTCTATTTTGGTCTGTTCTTTTATAATTTAATTTTTGTATCTACTTATTATGATACAATTAACTGGCAACACCTATTGTTTTCTGATTATTTATAGATTTATATCAGCTAGTGTTGAAACAAATTTAGGTTCACTATTAATCTTAATTTTTATTCTTTAAACACAACGTAAATTTTACACAACTTCAAAGGGTCCATTTGAGTGAAATATTTTCTAGACGATTACAAGATTACATTATAAAACTAGACGATCACGTATATTTTGTCCAAATATTGAAGAAATAACTAATAAATAGGAATAGTTATGTAAAATTCAATTACATTAATTATTAATCATTGTATAAACGTTAGTTATTAATATTACCAGACAAAATCGGATCTAGTTCTCAATTAAGCTCCGAACTAGGAGAAATTGTAAAAGTAACTAGAGGAATATCAACGCTGAAAGCTGCTTCTGCAGAAAACTTTCGCGCTTTACGCTTATCGTGATGAATAATTTCATAATATCAATTGTCTATACGGTGCTACACAAAACTAGCTTTGTTTTCAAATAGTTTCTGTCAATCAGTACACTTGATACAACCGTCAACGACGAGTCTTGTATGGTGATGTGAAAAATTTGCAAATAATGGATGCCATATTTAAGTAAGTACCTCGTATTTCTTTTATTTACTGAAATTGTTACATTTTCATACTTTTTATAGTGTCATACTCCCTGGCCGGACCACTTCGTTATATTCATGCAATTAATAATAAAAAATGTACATAATTTGTACATAAATATTAAAATTTGTACATATGTAAGTACTTTTCTAGTAATCGTCAAATGAAGGTGGTCCGGCCAGGGAGTATGACACTTTTTATTTGTATAAAAACTAACTAATGTTTCTTTCCATAATATAACAACATAACACGATTTTTATATTTGTTTGTTGTATCCTACCCGCAATATGACGGGTGCCAAACGGCACCCGTAGGCTAATATGAATGCTTTTCGAAAGTGCATCGTTCATAATACTTTTTCTTGTTTTTTAAATAATTTGACTCCATTCGTGATGACGCTCCATGGTGTTCGCTAAGCTAGCCTAATTGCCTGCCTGCCCGCCCGCACGCATGCCTATGCGTCAGCCTGCGTACCTGCTTGCCAGCCTGAACATCAACCCAGCGGGCTCCTGATACGGGCAGCCACCAGCGAGCCTCGACAGGAAGCCTCAGCCAAATAGCCAGATGTGTTCTTTTCTACTTGCCATCGTTTTATTATAATTAGCTTCTTTAAGAAAACAGTGCCACTATTTTTTTAAGGGATGGTATCTTGTGATTTCTTGTGATTTCTTTTGATTACATATTATTTTGGAAATTATTCTGTTTTATCTTTTATTACTTGATTACTATTTCGTGTGGTGGTTTCGTGTCTTGTTGATTATTTATATGTGTTTTACTTGCTTTTATATTTAACTGTGTGTGTTTTCTAACTGTTTATATTATGTTTTTGTGATTTCGTATTATATTGATTATATCCGCCGTATGTGTACTTTTCGTGGTTTCTGTTTGCTGTAGGTATAATGACTACGACACTTATTTACTTAGTCCTTTTATTTCTAAATGCTTATGTTTATAGTCCATGTATGTACTTGTGTTTTCGATGCTTTCTACTTGTGTGTTTTGATTTTTACTGAATATTTCTTGCTTCGGCTTTTAACTCTTTTAATTGACTTTTACCGTTGCTTTTAACCGTCTGACTAGTGCCGTATCTCTAATGTGTTTACTTCCTGGTTTATTAACTTGCGTCAAGCTCACTTATGTTCTTGTTATCTGTTTGCTTATATAATTAATTTTGAGACTTACTCAAGACTGTTTAGTGTTTACGATTAATATTTTACTCGGTTCATTTTATGTCTAAAATGGGAAATGTTAGTGATTAGGTTTTTTACTTTCTAATCTGAAATTTAGGGAAGATCTACTTATGTATGTAGGAAACCTGGATGTTCCTCAAGGACTGAATATTTCTATGATCTTTTTATGCAAAGGGTTGAGAATTGACTTCGCTTATTCAAATATTTTGTAACATAGTTATATCGGGTTTTACTCAGTGAAGCTGAGTGAACTGACGTTTCGAATGTGTTAAATTAACCTATGATCCTTGAAAAATAGGTGGGTGAAACAACACTATACACAAGGAGTGCTATTACTTGCCGTCGGAACACTGGCTTGTTCTTATCAAAACCAAAATCTAATTCATTATTAAGTAAAGTCTTTCTATAAACCAATTAATAACGAATGTAATCAAAATTTTAGTCGCCTTTGATAAACATTCAGGCGATTACTTGCAATAGGTTCAGCGTGGGAGACTGGGTAGAATCTAGATTGTTGATTGATTGTTGTTATATGACATACTTGACAGTCATTAAGATTATTTGGTAACAATCAGTCCAGTAAATAACTTTGACCCTTAAAGTCCAGTTCATTAAAAAGTTCATAAATGTTGAATCTAGTAATCAGGCTTGGTGTATAATACCTGAATGACATAAACTGACTGTCTGATAATAGTCAAATCAAATATTGTTATTCGATTCTTTCATATTCAGTCCAGTTGTATTAAAATACTGTAAGTAAATAGTTTTCCTTAATATGATTGTTATAATATTATCTCATGAATAATCTGAACGGCATTGTTATTGTCGAATTATAATCGATTTGTTGATTGAATTTTCAATTATCTAGTATAATTGATACTGGGAGTTAAAAAGCAAAAAAATTGCTTTGTTTAACTATTAGATATAACATTAAGAAAAAAAAAGAAATGCCACTGTTGGAGAAGAGGGTGGTTGTATGGGGATGGAACGGAGACCACTACCAAAAAAATAAATAATATTTTATTCTTAGTCATTGCAACTACCAAAAAAAAAACATATTATTCTTGGCCATTGCTACTACCAAGTAAAATAAACAATATTTTTATTTAAAGAATATAAATTATTTTTAACTTGTATTTGCAGCTATCGTCAGACAGTCATGAAAAATAAATAAAAATCCAAATTAAATTTTATTTAAGACTATGTGCATTCACTATTATCTCTGTCTAGTTATCATTGCGTAAGGAAACCTCCGAAAAGCCTGTACTAAAGTAGCTACAGAAATACTTAGCAATAATCTTAACTTACCTTCTTGTTTCCATCTCTTCTTGTATTATATGTAATCAATTCTATAACTTTTACATTTAATTAGGTAGGCATAGTCTCCAAAGCCATTAGGGTTCTACGATACATAATGTAGGGTTCACACTATTCGATCATTGGCCAAACCTAGCTTTAAGTACTTTCATTATAACGGAATTTAATATAATCTTTTGATTATTTTTTTAAAGAGAATCAGTTTCATGGTTACTAGTTTTGGGTTAAGCAGTATGGGAGAAGCGTCATTAGTTGAGGGTTAACATGGACTATCAATATAAATTAGCCTTTTAATTTTATAAATATTAAAAAAAATTGATCTGAGTATTGCTAAGGGTAAGTGGGTTAGGGGTTAGTATAAAGTTAGGTTTATATATATTTAGGTAGGGGTTTAGTACAATTTGCAGGCCGTGACCAGGATGACAAAGAACCATTATGAGAAATTTCCTTATTTTTAGATTATTTTTATATATTTTATATCAATTAATTAAAAAGCGATTCAAGTTCAAACTGATCTACATAGACGAATATATTGCCATGGCAGCGACGAAACTACTATTAGAAGATTACTGCAATGGCGACATATTGAACAGCAAGAAAACCATATTCACCATTTTTTCACTTGCGCCAACAAAACAAAGACGTAACAGCAGGAACCACGAACGATACGATATCAAATAGCAGGGGGATACAATTGCTGGTCTGTGGTTTCCACAAACCACGTTTTGAACAACCACGCGATGAACAAAAGAAGAATCGACAAGTACCGACGTGATGACGCTCCATGGTGTTCTAGAGAGCTAGCCTAATTGGCTGCATGCCTGCCCGCCCGCACGCATGCCTATGCGTCAGCCTACGTACCTGCTTGCCAGCCTGAACATCAACCCCAGCGGGCTCCCGATACGGGCAGCCACCAGCGAGCCTCGACAGGAAGCCTCAGCCAAATAGCCAGGTGTGTTCTTTTCTACTTGCCATGGTTTTCTTATGATTAGCTTCTTTAAGAAAACAGTGCCACAATTTTTTTAACGGATGGTAGAAGTAGTATTAGTAGCATTTGGGCTAATATTTTGATCGGTGGAATGTTTCTATTTGGCGTAAAAAGTCTAAACAAAACATAAATACTACATTGTTACTTTTGGATTACTTACTGTTTGTCATCAGCCAATAAAAACGAAATACTAAGGCTTTTTCATATAGATACCTAGTTACTCTAGTTTGAAAACTATTGCATTTTTACAACTCTACTCTTTTAAACTAGTAGTCGTGCACAGTAGCCACAGTGAGAAAGAATATCGTTATAGTTATAATCTAAACTCCATATCCCATACCTGTTTTCTTTCCAGAGGATGGTGTTAGCAGCGATGCAGTTTGGCGCAGCTCAGAGGGGCTAGCATAAAGTTGGCCACGAAGAGAGAAGAGAGCAGAAGGACAGACTGCAGATCACTGATCGCTGTAGCTGTAAGGTATAGCAGATACTTAACTTTACGATTGATTTCGATTGTTGATTGTGTGTTTTATGGCCGAGCGAATGTACCTAGTCAGGTCATAAGTATTGTCACACAGTAAAAACTTTTCTTTTAGAATGCTGGCCATAAAAAAATTTGTTGCATTCGAATTTCGAATTGTTCATAAAAAAAATGTATGCTTTTTGGAATTTTACTCATTTTCAAATATGGAGTGGACGCTTAAAGAAGACCGTGTTGCAGTTATTGCGTTGCATCGTTGCGGTTACGCGCCAATTCAAATTTTTGACATACTGAAAAATTTGAATATAACCAAAAGTATCGTTTATCGTACCATCAAACGATACAATGAAGACTCTAGTATGTAAATGACAGGTCAAGAAGTGGTCGCCCTCGGTCTGTTAGGACTCCAGTAGTGATAAAAGCTGTGAAGGGGGAATTCCAAGAAATCCCAAACGTAAGCCAGAAACTGTTGGGGGTTCAGATGGGGTTAAGCAGAACCACGGTGAAAAGGGTGTTAAATGAAGACTAATGGCTTCGGGCATATCGAAGAAAAACAGGACATCGTTTAAATGCTCGTCTAATGGACCTGAGACTGAAGAGATGCCGCGCTTTGTTGAAGCGGTACGCGGGAAAAAATATCGGGAAATTCTTTTTTCGGATGAAAAATTTTTTACCGTAGAAGAGAGCTACAACAAACAAAATGATAAGGTGTACGCACACAGTAGTGAAAAAGCGAGCAACCGTATTCCGCGTGTCCAACGAGGTCAGGTTGGGAGTTTCTTATTGGGGCTTAAGGTGTAAAAACGAATGCAGTTGTGTATCAAAATACAGTCCTGGCAAACCTTGTGGAACCTGTTTCTCATACCATGTTCAATAACAGGCACTCGGTATTCCAACAAGATTCGGCGCCAGCTCATAGAGCGAAGAGCACACAAGACTGGCTGGTGGCGCGTGAAATCGACTTCATCCGGCACTAAGACTGGCCCTCCTCCAGTCCAGATTTGAGTCCGTTAGATTACAAGATATAGCAACACTTGGAGGAAAAGGCGTGCTCAAAGCCTCATCCCACTTTGGAGTCACTCAAGACATCCTTGATTAAGGCAGCCGCCGATATTGACATGGACCTCGTTCGTGCTGCGATAGACGACTGGCCGCGCAGATTGAAGGCCGGTATTCAAAATCACGAAGGTCATTCTGAATAAACTTTATTGTTTGACTTTATTGTCATAAGAAACTATGTTTTGTTAAGTTCATTTTGATATATAAATGGTTACATAATGAATAAACTTGTTTCAATTATTTTATATTAAACATGTGACAGAATTTATGACCTGACTGTGTATTTCTTTTATGTAATTCTGAGACTGCATTTTATTTGAATTGTGTGTTGTATGTGCTGAGCGAATGTATTTCTTGCATGTTATTCTGAGACTGCATTTTATTTGAATCGTATTGAACTTATTTCTATTTTGGTCTGTTCTTTTATAATTTAATTTTTGTATCTACTTATTATGATACAATTAACTGGCAACACCTATTGTTTTCTGATTATTTATAGATTTATATCAGCTAGTGTTGAAACAAATTTAGGTTCACTATTAATCTTAATTTTTATTCTTTAAACACAACGTAAATTTTACACAACTTAAAAGGGTCCATTTGAGTGAAATATTTTCTAGACGATTACAAGATTACATTATAAAACTAGACGATCACGTATATTTTGTCCAAATATTGAAGAAATAACTAATAAATAGGAATAGTTATGTAAAATTCAATTACATTAATTATTAATCATTGTATAAACGTTAGTTATTAATATTACCAGACAAAATCGGATCTAGTTCTCAATTAAGCTCCGAACTAGGAGAAATTGTAAAAGTAACTAGAGGAATATCAACGCTGAAAGCTGCTTCTGCAGAAAACTTTCGCGCTTTACGCTTATCGTGATGAATAATTTCATAATATCAATTGTCTATACGGTGCTACACAAAACTAGCTTTGTTTTCAAATAGTTTCTGTCAATCAGTACACTTGATACAACCGTCAACGACGAGTCTTGTATGGTGATGTGAAAAATTTGCAAATAATGGATGCCATATTTAAGTAAGTACCTCGTATTTCTTTTATTTACTGAAATTGTTACATTTTCATACTTTTTATAGTGTCATACTCCCTGGCCGGACCACTTCGTTATATTCATGCAATTAATAATAAAAAATGTACATAATTTGTACATAAATATTAAAATTTGTACATATGTAAGTACTTTTCTAGTAATCGTCAAATGAAGGTGGTCCGGCCAGGGAGTATGACACTTTTTATTTGTATAAAAACTAACTAATGTTTCTTTCCATAATATAACAACATAACACGATTTTTATATTTGTTTGTTGTATCCTACCCGCAATATGACGGGTGCCAAACGGCACCCGTAGGCTAATATGAATGCTTTTCGAAAGTGCATCGTTCATAATACTTTTTCTTGTTTTTTAAATAATTTGACTCCATTCGTGATGACGCTCCATGGTGTTCGCTAAGCTAGCCTAATTGCCTGCCTGCCCGCCCGCACGCATGCCTATGCGTCAGCCTGCGTACCTGCTTGCCAGCCTGAACATCAACCCAGCGGGCTCCTGATACGGGCAGCCACCAGCGAGCCTCGACAGGAAGCCTCAGCCAAATAGCCAGATGTGTTCTTTTCTACTTGCCATCGTTTTATTATAATTAGCTTCTTTAAGAAAACAGTGCCACTATTTTTTTAAGGGATGGTATCTTGTGATTTCTTGTGATTTCTTTTGATTACATATTATTTTGGAAATTATTCTGTTTTATCTTTTATTACTTGATTACTATTTCGTGTGGTGGTTTCGTGTCTTGTTGATTATTTATATGTGTTTTACTTGCTTTTATATTTAACTGTGTGTGTTTTCTAACTGTTTATATTATGTTTTTGTGATTTCGTATTATATTGATTATTTCCGCCGTATGTGTACTTTTCGTGGTTTCTGTTTGCTGTAGGTATAATGACTACGACACTTATTTACTTAGTCCTTTTATTTCTAAATGCTTATGTTTATAGTCCATGTATGTACTTGTGTTTTCGATGCTTTCTACTTGTGTGTTTTGATTTTTACTGAATATTTCTTGCTTCGGCTTTTAACTCTTTTAATTGACTTTTACCGTTGCTTTTAACCGTCTGACTAGTGCCGTATCTCTAATGTGTTTACTTCCTGGTTTATTAACTTGCGTCAAGCTCACTTATGTTCTTGTTATCTGTTTGCTTATATAATTAATTTTGAGACTTACTCAAGACTGTTTAGTGTTTACGATTAATATTTTACTCGGTTCATTTTATGTCTAAAATGGGAAATGTTAGTGATTAGGTTTTTTACTTTCTAATCTGAAATTTAGGGAAGATCTACTTATGTATGTAGGAAACCTGGATGTTCCTCAAGGACTGAATATTTCTATGATCTTTTTATGCAAAGGGTTGAGAATTGACTTCGCTTATTCAAATATTTTGTAACATAGTTATATCGGGTTTTACTCAGTGAAGCTGAGTGAACTGACGTTTCGAATGTGTTAAATTAACCTATGATCCTTGAAAAATAGGTGGGTGAAACAACACTATACACAAGGAGTGCTATTACTTGCCGTCGGAACACTGGCTTGTTCTTATCAAAACCAAAATCTAATTCATTATTAAGTAAAGTCTTTCTATAAACCAATTAATAACGAATGTAATCAAAATTTTAGTCGCCTTTGATAAACATTCAGGCGATTACTTGCAATAGGTTCAGCGTGGGAGACTGTGGGTAGAATCTAGATTGTTGATTGATTGTTGTTATATGACATACTTGACAGTCATTAAGATTATTTGGTAACAATCAGTCCAGTAAATAACTTTGACCCTTAAAGTCCAGTTCATTAAAAAGTTCATAAATGTTGAATCTAGTAATCAGGCTTGGTGTATAATACCTGAATGACATAAACTGACTGTCTGATAATAGTCAAATCAAATATTGTTATTCGATTCTTTCATATTCAGTCCAGTTGTATTAAAATACTGTAAGTAAATAGTTTTCCTTAATATGATTGTTATAATATTATCTCATGAATAATCTGAACGGCATTGTTATTGTCGAATTATAATCGATTTGTTGATTGAATTTTCAATTATCTAGTATAATTGATACTGGGAGTTAAAAAAGCAAAAAAATTGCTTTGTTTAACTATTAGATATAACATTAAGAAAAAAAAAGAAATGCCACTGTTGGAGAAGAGGGTGGTTGTATGGGGATGGAACGGAGACCACTACCAAAAAAATAAATAATATTTTATTCTTAGTCATTGCAACTACCAAAAAAAAAACATATTATTCTTGGCCATTGCTACTACCAAGTAAAATAAACAATATTTTTATTTAAAGAATATAAATTATTTTTAACTTGTATTTGCAGCTATCGTCAGACAGTCATGAAAAATAAATAAAAATCCAAATTAAATTTTATTTAAGACTATGTGCATTCACTATTATCTCTGTCTAGTTATCATTGCGTAAGGAAACCTCCGAAAAGCCTGTACTAAAGTAGCTACAGAAATACTTAGCAATAATCTTAACTTACCTTCTTGTTTCCATCTCTTCTTGTATTATATGTAATCAATTCTATAACTTTTACATTTAATTAGGTAGGCATAGTCTCCAAAGCCATTAGGGTTCTACGATACATAATGTAGGGTTCACACTATTCGATCATTGGCCAAACCTAGCTTTAAGTACTTTCATTATAACGGAATTTAATATAATCTTTTGATTATTTTTTTAAAGAGAATCAGTTTCATGGTTACTAGTTTTGGGTTAAGCAGTATGGGAGAAGCGTCATTAGTTGAGGGTTAACATGGACTATCAATATAAATTAGCCTTTTAATTTTATAAATATTAAAAAAAATTGATCTGAGTATTGCTAAGGGTAAGTGGGTTAGGGGTTAGTATAAAGTTAGGTTTATATATATTTAGGTAGGGGTTTAGTACAATTTGCAGGCCGTGACCAGGATGACAAAGAACCATTATGAGAAATTTCCTTATTTTTAGATTATTTTTATATATTTTATATCAATTAATTAAAAAGCGATTCAAGTTCAAACTGATCTACATAGACGAATATATTGCCATGGCAGCGACGAAACTACTATTAGAAGATTACTGCAATGGCGACATATTGAACAGCAAGAAAACCATATTCACCATTTTTTCACTTGCGCCAACAAAACAAAGACGTAACAGCAGGAACCACGAACGATACGATATCAAATAGCAGGGGGATACAATTGCTGGTCTGTGGTTTCCACAAACCACGTTTTGAACAACCACGCGATGAACAAAAGAAGAATCGACAAGTACCGACGTGATGACGCTCCATGGTGTTCTAGAGAGCTAGCCTAATTGGCTGCATGCCTGCCCGCCCGCACGCATGCCTATGCGTCAGCCTACGTACCTGCTTGCCAGCCTGAACATCAACCCCAGCGGGCTCCCGATACGGGCAGCCACCAGCGAGCCTCGACAGGAAGCCTCAGCCAAATAGCCAGGTGTGTTCTTTTCTACTTGCCATGGTTTTCTTATGATTAGCTTCTTTAAGAAAACAGTGCCACAATTTTTTTAACGGATGGTAGAAGTAGTATTAGTAGCATTTGGGCTAATATTTTGATCGGTGGAATGTTTCTATTTGGCGTAAAAAGTCTAAACAAAACATAAATACTACATTGTTACTTTTGGATTACTTACTGTTTGTCATCAGCCAATGAAAACGAAATACTAAGGCTTTTTCATATAGATACCTAGTTACTCTAGTTTGAAAACTATTGCATTTTTACAACTCTACTCTTTTAAACTAGTAGTCGTGCACAGTAGCCACAGTGAGAAAGAATATCGTTATAGTTATAATCTAAACTCCATATCCCATACCTGTTTTCTTTCCAGAGGATGGTGTTAGCAGCGATGCAGTTTGGCGCAGCTCAGAGGGGCTAGCATAAAGTTGGCCACGAAGAGAGAAGAGAGCAGAAGGACAGACTGCAGATCACTGATCGCTGTAGCTGTAAGGTATAGCAGATACTTAACTTTACGATTGATTTCGATTGTTGATTGTGTGTTTTATGGCCGAGCGAATGTACCTAGTCAGGTCATAAGTATTGTCACACAGTAAAAACTTTTCTTTTAGAATGCTGGCCATAAAAAAATTTGTTGCATTCGAATTTCGAATTGTTCATAAAAAAAATGTATGCTTTTTGGAATTTTACTCATTTTCAAATATGGAGTGGACGCTTAAAGAAGACCGTGTTGCAGTTATTGCGTTGCATCGTTGCGGTTACGCGCCAATTCAAATTTTTGACATACTGAAAAATTTGAATATAACCAAAAGTATCGTTTATCGTACCATCAAACGATACAATGAAGACTCTAGTATGTAAATGACAGGTCAAGAAGTGGTCGCCCTCGGTCTGTTAGGACTCCAGTAGTGATAAAAGCTGTGAAGGGGGAATTCAAAGAAATCCCAAACGTAAGCCAAAAACTGTTGGGGGTTCAGATGGGGTTAAGCAGAACCACGGTGAAAAGGGTGTTAAATGAAGACTAATGGCTTCGGGCATATCGAAGAAAAACAGGACATCGTTTAAATGCTCGTCTAATGGACCTGAGACTGAAGAGATGCCGCGCTTTGTTGAAGCGGTACGCGGGAAAAAATATCGGGAAATTCTTTTTTCGGATGAAAAATTTTTTACCGTAGAAGAGAGCTACAACAAACAAAATGATAAGGTGTACGCACACAGTAGTGAAAAAGCGAGCAACCGTATTCCGCGTGTCCAACGAGGTCAGGTTGGGAGTTTCTTATTGGGGCTTAAGGTGTAAAAACGAATGCAGTTGTGTATCAAAATACAGTCCTGGCAAACCTTGTGGAACCTGTTTCTCATACCATGTTCAATAACAGGCACTCGGTATTCCAACAAGATTCGGCGCCAGCTCATAGAGCGAAGAGCACACAAGACTGGCTGGTGGCGCGTGAAATCGACTTCATCCGGCACTAAGACTGGCCCTCCTCCAGTCCAGATTTGAGTCCGTTAGATTACAAGATATAGCAACACTTGGAGGAAAAGGCGTGCTCAAAGCCTCATCCCACTTTGGAGTCACTCAAGACATCCTTGATTAAGGCAGCCGCCGATATTGACATGGACCTCGTTCGTGCTGCGATAGACGACTGGCCGCGCAGATTGAAGGCCGGTATTCAAAATCACGAAGGTCATTCTGAATAAACTTTATTGTTTGACTTTATTGTCATAAGAAACTATGTTTTGTTAAGTTCATTTTGATATATAAATGGTTACATAATGAATAAACTTGTTTCAATTATTTTATATTAAACATGTGACAGAATTTATGACCTGACTGTGTATTTCTTTTATGTAATTCTGAGACTGCATTTTATTTGAATTGTGTGTTGTATGTGCTGAGCGAATGTATTTCTTGCATGTTATTCTGAGACTGCATTTTATTTGAATCGTATTGAACTTATTTCTATTTTGGTCTGTTCTTTTATAATTTAATTTTTGTATCTACTTATTATGATACAATTAACTGGCAACACCTATTGTTTTCTGATTATTTATAGATTTATATCAGCTAGTGTTGAAACAAATTTAGGTTCACTATTAATCTTAATTTTTATTCTTTAAACACAACGTAAATTTTACACAACTTAAAAGGGTCCATTTGAGTGAAATATTTTCTAGACGATTACAAGATTACATTATAAAACTAGACGATCACGTATATTTTGTCCAAATATTGAAGAAATAACTAATAAATAGGAATAGTTATGTAAAATTCAATTACATTAATTATTAATCATTGTATAAACGTTAGTTATTAATATTACCAGACAAAATCGGATCTAGTTCTCAATTAAGCTCCGAACTAGGAGAAATTGTAAAAGTAACTAGAGGAATATCAACGCTGAAAGCTGCTTCTGCAGAAAACTTTCGCGCTTTACGCTTATCGTGATGAATAATTTCATAATATCAATTGTCTATACGGTGCTACACAAAACTAGCTTTGTTTTCAAATAGTTTCTGTCAATCAGTACACTTGATACAACCGTCAACGACGAGTCTTGTATGGTGATGTGAAAAATTTGCAAATAATGGATGCCATATTTAAGTAAGTACCTCGTATTTCTTTTATTTACTGAAATTGTTACATTTTCATACTTTTTATAGTGTCATACTCCCTGGCCGGACCACTTCGTTATATTCATGCAATTAATAATAAAAAATGTACATAATTTGTACATAAATATTAAAATTTGTACATATGTAAGTACTTTTCTAGTAATCGTCAAATGAAGGTGGTCCGGCCAGGGAGTATGACACTTTTTATTTGTATAAAAACTAACTAATGTTTCTTTCCATAATATAACAACATAACACGATTTTTATATTTGTTTGTTGTATCCTACCCGCAATATGACGGGTGCCAAACGGCACCCGTAGGCTAATATGAATGCTTTTCGAAAGTGCATCGTTCATAATACTTTTTCTTGTTTTTTAAATAATTTGACTCCATTCGTGATGACGCTCCATGGTGTTCGCTAAGCTAGCCTAATTGCCTGCCTGCCCGCCCGCACGCATGCCTATGCGTCAGCCTGCGTACCTGCTTGCCAGCCTGAACATCAACCCAGCGGGCTCCTGATACGGGCAGCCACCAGCGAGCCTCGACAGGAAGCCTCAGCCAAATAGCCAGATGTGTTCTTTTCTACTTGCCATCGTTTTATTATAATTAGCTTCTTTAAGAAAACAGTGCCACTATTTTTTTAAGGGATGGTATCTTGTGATTTCTTGTGATTTCTTTTGATTACATATTATTTTGGAAATTATTCTGTTTTATCTTTTATTACTTGATTACTATTTCGTGTGGTGGTTTCGTGTCTTGTTGATTATTTATATGTGTTTTACTTGCTTTTATATTTAACTGTGTGTGTTTTCTAACTGTTTATATTATGTTTTTGTGATTTCGTATTATATTGATTATTTCCGCCGTATGTGTACTTTTCGTGGTTTCTGTTTGCTGTAGGTATAATGACTACGACACTTATTTACTTAGTCCTTTTATTTCTAAATGCTTATGTTTATAGTCCATGTATGTACTTGTGTTTTCGATGCTTTCTACTTGTGTGTTTTGATTTTTACTGAATATTTCTTGCTTCGGCTTTTAACTCTTTTAATTGACTTTTACCGTTGCTTTTAACCGTCTGACTAGTGCCGTATCTCTAATGTGTTTACTTCCTGGTTTATTAACTTGCGTCAAGCTCACTTATGTTCTTGTTATCTGTTTGCTTATATAATTAATTTTGAGACTTACTCAAGACTGTTTAGTGTTTACGATTAATATTTTACTCGGTTCATTTTATGTCTAAAATGGGAAATGTTAGTGATTAGGTTTTTTACTTTCTAATCTGAAATTTAGGGAAGATCTACTTATGTATGTAGGAAACCTGGATGTTCCTCAAGGACTGAATATTTCTATGATCTTTTTATGCAAAGGGTTGAGAATTGACTTCGCTTATTCAAATATTTTGTAACATAGTTATATCGGGTTTTACTCAGTGAAGCTGAGTGAACTGACGTTTCGAATGTGTTAAATTAACCTATGATCCTTGAAAAATAGGTGGGTGAAACAACACTATACACAAGGAGTGCTATTACTTGCCGTCGGAACACTGGCTTGTTCTTATCAAAACCAAAATCTAATTCATTATTAAGTAAAGTCTTTCTATAAACCAATTAATAACGAATGTAATCAAAATTTTAGTCGCCTTTGATAAACATTCAGGCGATTACTTGCAATAGGTTCAGCGTGGGAGACTGTGGGTAGAATCTAGATTGTTGATTGATTGTTGTTATATGACATACTTGACAGTCATTAAGATTATTTGGTAACAATCAGTCCAGTAAATAACTTTGACCCTTAAAGTCCAGTTCATTAAAAAGTTCATAAATGTTGAATCTAGTAATCAGGCTTGGTGTATAATACCTGAATGACATAAACTGACTGTCTGATAATAGTCAAATCAAATATTGTTATTCGATTCTTTCATATTCAGTCCAGTTGTATTAAAATACTGTAAGTAAATAGTTTTCCTTAATATGATTGTTATAATATTATCTCATGAATAATCTGAACGGCATTGTTATTGTCGAATTATAATCGATTTGTTGATTGAATTTTCAATTATCTAGTATAATTGATACTGGGAGTTAAAAAAGCAAAAAAATTGCTTTGTTTAACTATTAGATATAACATTAAGAAAAAAAAAGAAATGCCACTGTTGGAGAAGAGGGTGGTTGTATGGGGATGGAACGGAGACCACTACCAAAAAAATAAATAATATTTTATTCTTAGTCATTGCAACTACCAAAAAAAAAACATATTATTCTTGGCCATTGCTACTACCAAGTAAAATAAACAATATTTTTATTTAAAGAATATAAATTATTTTTAACTTGTATTTGCAGCTATCGTCAGACAGTCATGAAAAATAAATAAAAATCCAAATTAAATTTTATTTAAGACTATGTGCATTCACTATTATCTCTGTCTAGTTATCATTGCGTAAGGAAACCTCCGAAAAGCCTGTACTAAAGTAGCTACAGAAATACTTAGCAATAATCTTAACTTACCTTCTTGTTTCCATCTCTTCTTGTATTATATGTAATCAATTCTATAACTTTTACATTTAATTAGGTAGGCATAGTCTCCAAAGCCATTAGGGTTCTACGATACATAATGTAGGGTTCACACTATTCGATCATTGGCCAAACCTAGCTTTAAGTACTTTCATTATAACGGAATTTAATATAATCTTTTGATTATTTTTTTAAAGAGAATCAGTTTCATGGTTACTAGTTTTGGGTTAAGCAGTATGGGAGAAGCGTCATTAGTTGAGGGTTAACATGGACTATCAATATAAATTAGCCTTTTAATTTTATAAATATTAAAAAAAATTGATCTGAGTATTGCTAAGGGTAAGTGGGTTAGGGGTTAGTATAAAGTTAGGTTTATATATATTTAGGTAGGGGTTTAGTACAATTTGCAGGCCGTGACCAGGATGACAAAGAACCATTATGAGAAATTTCCTTATTTTTAGATTATTTTTATATATTTTATATCAATTAATTAAAAAGCGATTCAAGTTCAAACTGATCTACATAGACGAATATATTGCCATGGCAGCGACGAAACTACTATTAGAAGATTACTGCAATGGCGACATATTGAACAGCAAGAAAACCATATTCACCATTTTTTCACTTGCGCCAACAAAACAAAGACGTAACAGCAGGAACCACGAACGATACGATATCAAATAGCAGGGGGATACAATTGCTGGTCTGTGGTTTCCACAAACCACGTTTTGAACAACCACGCGATGAACAAAAGAAGAATCGACAAGTACCGACGTGATGACGCTCCATGGTGTTCTAGAGAGCTAGCCTAATTGGCTGCATGCCTGCCCGCCCGCACGCATGCCTATGCGTCAGCCTACGTACCTGCTTGCCAGCCTGAACATCAACCCCAGCGGGCTCCCGATACGGGCAGCCACCAGCGAGCCTCGACAGGAAGCCTCAGCCAAATAGCCAGGTGTGTTCTTTTCTACTTGCCATGGTTTTCTTATGATTAGCTTCTTTAAGAAAACAGTGCCACAATTTTTTTAACGGATGGTAGAAGTAGTATTAGTAGCATTTGGGCTAATATTTTGATCGGTGGAATGTTTCTATTTGGCGTAAAAAGTCTAAACAAAACATAAATACTACATTGTTACTTTTGGATTACTTACTGTTTGTCATCAGCCAATGAAAACGAAATACTAAGGCTTTTTCATATAGATACCTAGTTACTCTAGTTTGAAAACTATTGCATTTTTACAACTCTACTCTTTTAAACTAGTAGTCGTGCACAGTAGCCACAGTGAGAAAGAATATCGTTATAGTTATAATCTAAACTCCATATCCCATACCTGTTTTCTTTCCAGAGGATGGTGTTAGCAGCGATGCAGTTTGGCGCAGCTCAGAGGGGCTAGCATAAAGTTGGCCACGAAGAGAGAAGAGAGCAGAAGGACAGACTGCAGATCACTGATCGCTGTAGCTGTAAGGTATAGCAGATACTTAACTTTACGATTGATTTCGATTGTTGATTGTGTGTTTTATGGCCGAGCGAATGTACCTAGTCAGGTCATAAGTATTGTCACACAGTAAAAACTTTTCTTTTAGAATGCTGGCCATAAAAAAATTTGTTGCATTCGAATTTCGAATTGTTCATAAAAAAAATGTATGCTTTTTGGAATTTTACTCATTTTCAAATATGGAGTGGACGCTTAAAGAAGACCGTGTTGCAGTTATTGCGTTGCATCGTTGCGGTTACGCGCCAATTCAAATTTTTGACATACTGAAAAATTTGAATATAACCAAAAGTATCGTTTATCGTACCATCAAACGATACAATGAAGACTCTAGTATGTAAATGACAGGTCAAGAAGTGGTCGCCCTCGGTCTGTTAGGACTCCAGTAGTGATAAAAGCTGTGAAGGGGGAATTCAAAGAAATCCCAAACGTAAGCCAGAAACTGTTGGGGGTTCAGATGGGGTTAAGCAGAACCACGGTGAAAAGGGTGTTAAATGAAGACTAATGGCTTCGGGCATATCGAAGAAAAACAGGACATCGTTTAAATGCTCGTCTAATGGACCTGAGACTGAAGAGATGCCGCGCTTTGTTGAAGCGGTACGCGGGAAAAAATATCGGGAAATTCTTTTTTCGGATGAAAAATTTTTTACCGTAGAAGAGAGCTACAACAAACAAAATGATAAGGTGTACGCACACAGTAGTGAAAAAGCGAGCAACCGTATTCCGCGTGTCCAACGAGGTCAGGTTGGGAGTTTCTTATTGGGGCTTAAGGTGTAAAAACGAATGCAGTTGTGTATCAAAATACAGTCCTGGCAAACCTTGTGGAACCTGTTTCTCATACCATGTTCAATAACAGGCACTCGGTATTCCAACAAGATTCGGCGCCAGCTCATAGAGCGAAGAGCACACAAGACTGGCTGGTGGCGCGTGAAATCGACTTCATCCGGCACTAAGACTGGCCCTCCTCCAGTCCAGATTTGAGTCCGTTAGATTACAAGATATAGCAACACTTGGAGGAAAAGGCGTGCTCAAAGCCTCATCCCACTTTGGAGTCACTCAAGACATCCTTGATTAAGGCAGCCGCCGATATTGACATGGACCTCGTTCGTGCTGCGATAGACGACTGGCCGCGCAGATTGAAGGCCGGTATTCAAAATCACGAAGGTCATTCTGAATAAACTTTATTGTTTGACTTTATTGTCATAAGAAACTATGTTTTGTTAAGTTCATTTTGATATATAAATGGTTACATAATGAATAAACTTGTTTCAATTATTTTATATTAAACATGTGACAGAATTTATGACCTGACTGTGTATTTCTTTTATGTAATTCTGAGACTGCATTTTATTTGAATTGTGTGTTGTATGTGCTGAGCGAATGTATTTCTTGCATGTTATTCTGAGACTGCATTTTATTTGAATCGTATTGAACTTATTTCTATTTTGGTCTGTTCTTTTATAATTTAATTTTTGTATCTACTTATTATGATACAATTAACTGGCAACACCTATTGTTTTCTGATTATTTATAGATTTATATCAGCTAGTGTTGAAACAAATTTAGGTTCACTATTAATCTTAATTTTTATTCTTTAAACACAACGTAAATTTTACACAACTTAAAAGGGTCCATTTGAGTGAAATATTTTCTAGACGATTACAAGATTACATTATAAAACTAGACGATCACGTATATTTTGTCCAAATATTGAAGAAATAACTAATAAATAGGAATAGTTATGTAAAATTCAATTACATTAATTATTAATCATTGTATAAACGTTAGTTATTAATATTACCAGACAAAATCGGATCTAGTTCTCAATTAAGCTCCGAACTAGGAGAAATTGTAAAAGTAACTAGAGGAATATCAACGCTGAAAGCTGCTTCTGCAGAAAACTTTCGCGCTTTACGCTTATCGTGATGAATAATTTCATAATATCAATTGTCTATACGGTGCTACACAAAACTAGCTTTGTTTTCAAATAGTTTCTGTCAATCAGTACACTTGATACAACCGTCAACGACGAGTCTTGTATGGTGATGTGAAAAATTTGCAAATAATGGATGCCATATTTAAGTAAGTACCTCGTATTTCTTTTATTTACTGAAATTGTTACATTTTCATACTTTTTATAGTGTCATACTCCCTGGCCGGACCACTTCGTTATATTCATGCAATTAATAATAAAAAATGTACATAATTTGTACATAAATATTAAAATTTGTACATATGTAAGTACTTTTCTAGTAATCGTCAAATGAAGGTGGTCCGGCCAGGGAGTATGACACTTTTTATTTGTATAAAAACTAACTAATGTTTCTTTCCATAATATAACAACATAACACGATTTTTATATTTGTTTGTTGTATCCTACCCGCAATATGACGGGTGCCAAACGGCACCCGTAGGCTAATATGAATGCTTTTCGAAAGTGCATCGTTCATAATACTTTTTCTTGTTTTTTAAATAATTTGACTCCATTCGTGATGACGCTCCATGGTGTTCGCTAAGCTAGCCTAATTGCCTGCCTGCCCGCCCGCACGCATGCCTATGCGTCAGCCTGCGTACCTGCTTGCCAGCCTGAACATCAACCCAGCGGGCTCCTGATACGGGCAGCCACCAGCGAGCCTCGACAGGAAGCCTCAGCCAAATAGCCAGATGTGTTCTTTTCTACTTGCCATCGTTTTATTATAATTAGCTTCTTTAAGAAAACAGTGCCACTATTTTTTTAAGGGATGGTATCTTGTGATTTCTTGTGATTTCTTTTGATTACATATTATTTTGGAAATTATTCTGTTTTATCTTTTATTACTTGATTACTATTTCGTGTGGTGGTTTCGTGTCTTGTTGATTATTTATATGTGTTTTACTTGCTTTTATATTTAACTGTGTGTGTTTTCTAACTGTTTATATTATGTTTTTGTGATTTCGTATTATATTGATTATTTCCGCCGTATGTGTACTTTTCGTGGTTTCTGTTTGCTGTAGGTATAATGACTACGACACTTATTTACTTAGTCCTTTTATTTCTAAATGCTTATGTTTATAGTCCATGTATGTACTTGTGTTTTCGATGCTTTCTACTTGTGTGTTTTGATTTTTACTGAATATTTCTTGCTTCGGCTTTTAACTCTTTTAATTGACTTTTACCGTTGCTTTTAACCGTCTGACTAGTGCCGTATCTCTAATGTGTTTACTTCCTGGTTTATTAACTTGCGTCAAGCTCACTTATGTTCTTGTTATCTGTTTGCTTATATAATTAATTTTGAGACTTACTCAAGACTGTTTAGTGTTTACGATTAATATTTTACTCGGTTCATTTTATGTCTAAAATGGGAAATGTTAGTGATTAGGTTTTTTACTTTCTAATCTGAAATTTAGGGAAGATCTACTTATGTATGTAGGAAACCTGGATGTTCCTCAAGGACTGAATATTTCTATGATCTTTTTATGCAAAGGGTTGAGAATTGACTTCGCTTATTCAAATATTTTGTAACATAGTTATATCGGGTTTTACTCAGTGAAGCTGAGTGAACTGACGTTTCGAATGTGTTAAATTAACCTATGATCCTTGAAAAATAGGTGGGTGAAACAACACTATACACAAGGAGTGCTATTACTTGCCGTCGGAACACTGGCTTGTTCTTATCAAAACCAAAATCTAATTCATTATTAACCCACTTGTTACTAGCGTTTGATATACGGATCAATGAACAATAAAAAATATTAAACAAAACGTGGATAGTTTCAAATTTCTTTGTTTATTGTTTGTGATAGCTGGATGATCCCTTTGTCGAATAGACGTGGTTTGTTCTAGTTTGAGTTGCACGTGTAAAATTTATAAGTGTTGAAAAATTGTGTTTATTTGTCATGAGTGTTTCGAGGTAATTACATAATATTAATTGTATTTATATTGGGTAATTCTTGTAAATAAATTAATATTTATAGTATTATCTTTAATATAAGTTTATATGTTTATTGATTCTCTAACAATTTATGTCACTTATTTGTCTATAAAGTTGATGTTCCGTATATCAAACGATAGTAATATGTACTGCTATATAGCAGTTGTACCGTAAATATTCAAAACAATATATTTTAGAAGTTTAAACAGGTAACAAAATACAAATTACTCTTTAAATAAATAAAATATTTATTTAATTTTTTTAGGAACACCACTTTACGTAAGTAGGTATGTAGTAAGTACCTCAAAATAATTTACTCAGCATGTGTGTGATAGGTTTCGAAACAAACTTTGGGGTGTAAAGAGACTTTACATTTTACACAAAAAACAGCATTTTTATGGCACACATAACATCGCAACTGTTCCGTTCTGTACTTCATTTTATGTGACCATCATAGCGTGAAGTTCCTTGAAAATTTTTTGATGTCCTTCTGGCCTGCCTGGCTTTCAAGCTGTACCAGTACTAGTGTTTTCGGAACCGGTATTATTTTTGAGAACCGGGAGTTTCGGTACTTTTGTATAACGGAACCGGGATTTCCCGGTTCTTTCGGTATTTTCGGTTCTTGATAGTTTTTGTTATAGAAAACAAGAGATATGCTTCAAAAGTAAACTTAACTACTTATAGTATTCCAGTAACTTTAATTCGAATTTTTTTTCATCTATTTTCTATTGTCATACCTAGTAGTAGGTAATAATAATTATATATTAATCAGACTATAATCAATCATAGTGTTATTGTTAGGTACTAAAGTAAATATTAACTGTCAATTAGAGGGTAAAAATTAGGCAGTCATCTAAGATTCCTTAACAATTAGAATTATCTTAAACATTTTTAAAGAAAACAAAAATTATACTTTTTTCTATTCTTATACCTAGTAGTAAGTAATTACCCATATATAAATCAGACTATAGTCAATCACAGTGTTATTCTTAGGATCTTAAGTATTTACTGTTAATAAAATGGTAAAAATTAGGCAGTCACCTTAGATTCCTTAAACATTTAGAAATATCTTAAACATTAAAGAAAACAAAATTAAACTGGTTTACCACAAAATATTTAAACATAATATAATATCTCTTTCCGAGTACCTATTCATAAAATATGGCGTAACCAAAGTTTGGCTTTTTAAGAGCTTTTAGCTCTCTCTTCTCTATAATAGGATCTTAAAAACAACAGTGCATCTAGACTTTTGTCACTCAAACGAGATCTTATTTTGTTGTATAGTAAACCTGCCGAACAGAACTCTTTCTGGCTCAACACTGGTTGGCGGAATCGTTAATCCACGATCTCCTCCATTCTCAACTAGAGCCATTTCAATCCTAACATTCGTAGAGATCTTCATGAGCAGAAGATCTAACGCGTTTTTCACTAACAGCCTTTGCAAGCTCAGCATTTAACTCATCGCCTTTTGTCAAAGCAACGTTTTGAACTTCAAGCACATCAGAGTCAAATTCGCCTTGTGAGGTTTGTAGGAGTTCAGCTTGAGATACCGGAGTTTTTGAGGATTTCGTGCGACTTAGCAATGACACTATTGCGTTGCACATTTCATTGCTGCTTGGCCGCGAAAAAACTAATGAATCTTCATCATTTTGTTGGAGGAAATAACTTTCTGGATTTTGCAAGTAATTCAGAGTCGCAGCTGCAACGTTGAGACGCCGTTCTGTGTATCGTTTTTTTAACAACATGAACATTTTTTCGGCTACATAGTTATTTTGGATATTCGCAACTTTTTTTTAATGCAAATTTGATAGCAACATCTGTTGTCAATAATGTAGAATCGCGACGACATAAAGCCTCTAATACGGTTTTGATTATGTCAAGAACTTCGTGTAACTTCCCAATTAGTTCCCAATCAGCTTCTGAGAATTTATTTGTGGATTTTAAATCAATTAATGCTTTCACAATGCAAGTTCGCACCTTCAAGAATCGTTCAAGCGTAAAAGCGAGGCTACTCCAACGTGTTACTGAAACTTTAAGAAAATCTGCGATGACGTACTTTTGCAGAACGTCATCGTTTTTTAGTTGGAAATTTGCGGAAAAGTTGAACTACTTTTTTTACTTTTAAGAGTAGGTAAATATCTGTGTTCAAATTGACATTCTGAAACTGGTGACGTATTTTGAGACAATAACTCGACGCCATCGGCTACGCTGTCCGAGTCCGAATCCAAATCCTCATTTAAAGATTCCATGTTCACTTGAAGTTTCTGCCTACTTAGAGCTGCCAAAGAAATATCGTCATCGTCGTCTTCTATTACAAACTGAGTTTCTTCTTCAGCTTCTTCTGTCTCATTCGTATTTTTGTTGTAAAAAGCATCTGCAATTGCATGCACTCCAACCATGAACAATACAAAGTTGGTGATAGGATGACAAAAAATTGCCGACTTTCTTCATCATACTGCATCCGTCTGTTGTCTCAGCGATAATGTCATTTTCCAGTGACACTCCGAAGGTAGGAAGGAAAGTAGCTTCCTAGCAAATCGAGCGAGTGTAGGTATAGTTATTGGTTAGGTATAGCAAGCGCACCATTAATTTCGCGCATTGTTTCTTTTAACGCTGAATTATTCACGTTATTTTTGAATGTTTGAATAGTAGAAAGTGTGGAAAAGTAAATTATGAGTAAATAAATAAATAGTAGTTTGAACTAGTGTGAATCGCGTAATAAAAATAATATTTCCGAAAGTACCGAAAGAACCGGGAATCAAATTTGATTTCCCGGTTCCATTTTACTGACAAAAGAACCGGGAATTCCCGGTACTTTCGAGACCGGGATTTCCCGGTTCTGAACCCTAACCAGTACCATAAGATTCTAATGAAGATGTAGCGATGCTTCTTCGGAATCCGAGGTTGTCATACTCCGAGGTTGATCAATTTGGATGTATCTATTTTGCTGTTGGGAAAGTTTTCTAGTTTTTACTAGTCTTACCTACATGAGAGGCGTAAATAGATCTGACCAAAACATTGGCTTATGTCGTACTTCCATTCGTGGCGTGGAAAGAAATGGTACTTTTCCCGGATATCCCATTGCTAATCAAGTATAGAACGGAACAGTTGCAATGTGCTGTGTGCAATAAAAATGATATATTTTTTTGTAAAATGTTATGCCTCGTTACACCGAAAAGTTTGCTTGGAAACCTATCACACACAAGCTGAGTGAATTATTTTCAGGTACTTTAATACATACCTACCTAAGTAATTGGTGTTCCTAAAAAAAATAAACATTCATTTTTTTTTATTTATAGAGTAATTTGTATTTTATTACCTACCTAAACAGCTAAAATATATATTTTAATGTTTACGGTACATCTCCTTTATAGCAGTACATATTACTAGCGTTCCGTATATCAAACACCATTTTCCAGCTTTTCCGTAACACCTACAATTTTTTATTTATTTTTCCTCATATAGTAAGCCTATAATTAGACCGAATACAAAAAATCAGAACGATCCTCCGAAAAAAAGGATATCCGTAACAACTGGGTTAAGTAAAGTCTTTCTATAAACCAATTAATAACGAATGTAATCAAAATTTTAGTCGCCTTTGATAAACATTCAGGCGATTACTTGCAATAGGTTCAGCGTGGGAGACTGTGGGTAGAATCTAGATTGTTGATTGATTGTTGTTATATGACATACTTGACAGTCATTAAGATTATTTGGTAACAATCAGTCCAGTAAATAACTTTGACCCTTAAAGTCCAGTTCATTAAAAAGTTCATAAATGTTGAATCTAGTAATCAGGCTTGGTGTATAATACCTGAATGACATAAACTGACTGTCTGATAATAGTCAAATCAAATATTGTTATTCGATTCTTTCATATTCAGTCCAGTTGTATTAAAATACTGTAAGTAAATAGTTTTCCTTAATATGATTGTTATAATATTATCTCATGAATAATCTGAACGGCATTGTTATTGTCGAATTATAATCGATTTGTTGATTGAATTTTCAATTATCTAGTATAATTGATACTGGGAGTTAAAAAAGCAAAAAAATTGCTTTGTTTAACTATTAGATATAACATTAAGAAAAAAAAAGAAATGCCACTGTTGGAGAAGAGGGTGGTTGTATGGGGATGGAACGGAGACCACTACCAAAAAAATAAATAATATTTTATTCTTAGTCATTGCAACTACCAAAAAAAAAACATATTATTCTTGGCCATTGCTACTACCAAGTAAAATAAACAATATTTTTATTTAAAGAATATAAATTATTTTTAACTTGTATTTGCAGCTATCGTCAGACAGTCATGAAAAATAAATAAAAATCCAAATTAAATTTTATTTAAGACTATGTGCATTCACTATTATCTCTGTCTAGTTATCATTGCGTAAGGAAACCTCCGAAAAGCCTGTACTAAAGTAGCTACAGAAATACTTAGCAATAATCTTAACTTACCTTCTTGTTTCCATCTCTTCTTGTATTATATGTAATCAATTCTATAACTTTTACATTTAATTAGGTAGGCATAGTCTCCAAAGCCATTAGGGTTCTACGATACATAATGTAGGGTTCACACTATTCGATCATTGGCCAAACCTAGCTTTAAGTACTTTCATTATAACGGAATTTAATATAATCTTTTGATTATTTTTTTAAAGAGAATCAGTTTCATGGTTACTAGTTTTGGGTTAAGCAGTATGGGAGAAGCGTCATTAGTTGAGGGTTAACATGGACTATCAATATAAATTAGCCTTTTAATTTTATAAATATTAAAAAAAATTGATCTGAGTATTGCTAAGGGTAAGTGGGTTAGGGGTTAGTATAAAGTTAGGTTTATATATATTTAGGTAGGGGTTTAGTACAATTTGCAGGCCGTGACCAGGATGACAAAGAACCATTATGAGAAATTTCCTTATTTTTAGATTATTTTTATATATTTTATATCAATTAATTAAAAAGCGATTCAAGTTCAAACTGATCTACATAGACGAATATATTGCCATGGCAGCGACGAAACTACTATTAGAAGATTACTGCAATGGCGACATATTGAACAGCAAGAAAACCATATTCACCATTTTTTCACTTGCGCCAACAAAACAAAGACGTAACAGCAGGAACCACGAACGATACGATATCAAATAGCAGGGGGATACAATTGCTGGTCTGTGGTTTCCACAAACCACGTTTTGAACAACCACGCGATGAACAAAAGAAGAATCGACAAGTACCGACGTGATGACGCTCCATGGTGTTCTAGAGAGCTAGCCTAATTGGCTGCATGCCTGCCCGCCCGCACGCATGCCTATGCGTCAGCCTACGTACCTGCTTGCCAGCCTGAACATCAACCCCAGCGGGCTCCCGATACGGGCAGCCACCAGCGAGCCTCGACAGGAAGCCTCAGCCAAATAGCCAGGTGTGTTCTTTTCTACTTGCCATGGTTTTCTTATGATTAGCTTCTTTAAGAAAACAGTGCCACAATTTTTTTAACGGATGGTAGAAGTAGTATTAGTAGCATTTGGGCTAATATTTTGATCGGTGGAATGTTTCTATTTGGCGTAAAAAGTCTAAACAAAACATAAATACTACATTGTTACTTTTGGATTACTTACTGTTTGTCATCAGCCAATGAAAACGAAATACTAAGGCTTTTTCATATAGATACCTAGTTACTCTAGTTTGAAAACTATTGCATTTTTACAACTCTACTCTTTTAAACTAGTAGTCGTGCACAGTAGCCACAGTGAGAAAGAATATCGTTATAGTTATAATCTAAACTCCATATCCCATACCTGTTTTCTTTCCAGAGGATGGTGTTAGCAGCGATGCAGTTTGGCGCAGCTCAGAGGGGCTAGCATAAAGTTGGCCACGAAGAGAGAAGAGAGCAGAAGGACAGACTGCAGATCACTGATCGCTGTAGCTGTAAGGTATAGCAGATACTTAACTTTACGATTGATTTCGATTGTTGATTGTGTGTTTTATGGCCGAGCGAATGTACCTAGTCAGGTCATAAGTATTGTCACACAGTAAAAACTTTTCTTTTAGAATGCTGGCCATAAAAAAATTTGTTGCATTCGAATTTCGAATTGTTCATAAAAAAAATGTATGCTTTTTGGAATTTTACTCATTTTCAAATATGGAGTGGACGCTTAAAGAAGACCGTGTTGCAGTTATTGCGTTGCATCGTTGCGGTTACGCGCCAATTCAAATTTTTGACATACTGAAAAATTTGAATATAACCAAAAGTATCGTTTATCGTACCATCAAACGATACAATGAAGACTCTAGTATGTAAATGACAGGTCAAGAAGTGGTCGCCCTCGGTCTGTTAGGACTCCAGTAGTGATAAAAGCTGTGAAGGGGGAATTCCAAGAAATCCCAAACGTAAGCCAGAAACTGTTGGGGGTTCAGATGGGGTTAAGCAGAACCACGGTGAAAAGGGTGTTAAATGAAGACTAATGGCTTCGGGCATATCGAAGAAAAACAGGACATCGTTTAAATGCTCGTCTAATGGACCTGAGACTGAAGAGATGCCGCGCTTTGTTGAAGCGGTACGCGGGAAAAAATATCGGGAAATTCTTTTTTCGGATGAAAAATTTTTTACCGTAGAAGAGAGCTACAACAAACAAAATGATAAGGTGTACGCACACAGTAGTGAAAAAGCGAGCAACCGTATTCCGCGTGTCCAACGAGGTCAGGTTGGGAGTTTCTTATTGGGGCTTAAGGTGTAAAAACGAATGCAGTTGTGTATCAAAATACAGTCTTGGCAAACCTTGTGGAACCTGTTTCTCATACCATGTTCAATAACAGGCACTCGGTATTCCAACAAGATTCGGCGCCAGCTCATAGAGCGAAGAGCACACAAGACTGGCTGGTGGCGCGTGAAATCGACTTCATCCGGCACTAAGACTGGCCCTCCTCCAGTCCAGATTTGAGTCCGTTAGATTACAAGATATAGCAACACTTGGAGGAAAAGGCGTGCTCAAAGCCTCATCCCACTTTGGAGTCACTCAAGACATCCTTGATTAAGGCAGCCGCCGATATTGACATGGACCTCGTTCGTGCTGCGATAGACGACTGGCCGCGCAGATTGAAGGCCGGTATTCAAAATCACGAAGGTCATTCTGAATAAACTTTATTGTTTGACTTTATTGTCATAAGAAACTATGTTTTGTTAAGTTCATTTTGATATATAAATGGTTACATAATGAATAAACTTGTTTCAATTATTTTATATTAAACATGTGACAGAATTTATGACCTGACTGTGTATTTCTTTTATGTAATTCTGAGACTGCATTTTATTTGAATTGTGTGTTGTATGTGCTGAGCGAATGTATTTCTTGCATGTTATTCTGAGACTGCATTTTATTTGAATCGTATTGAACTTATTTCTATTTTGGTCTGTTCTTTTATAATTTAATTTTTGTATCTACTTATTATGATACAATTAACTGGCAACACCTATTGTTTTCTGATTATTTATAGATTTATATCAGCTAGTGTTGAAACAAATTTAGGTTCACTATTAATCTTAATTTTTATTCTTTAAACACAACGTAAATTTTACACAACTTCAAAGGGTCCATTTGAGTGAAATATTTTCTAGACGATTACAAGATTACATTATAAAACTAGACGATCACGTATATTTTGTCCAAATATTGAAGAAATAACTAATAAATAGGAATAGTTATGTAAAATTCAATTACATTAATTATTAATCATTGTATAAACGTTAGTTATTAATATTACCAGACAAAATCGGATCTAGTTCTCAATTAAGCTCCGAACTAGGAGAAATTGTAAAAGTAACTAGAGGAATATCAACGCTGAAAGCTGCTTCTGCAGAAAACTTTCGCGCTTTACGCTTATCGTGATGAATAATTTCATAATATCAATTGTCTATACGGTGCTACACAAAACTAGCTTTGTTTTCAAATAGTTTCTGTCAATCAGTACACTTGATACAACCGTCAACGACGAGTCTTGTATGGTGATGTGAAAAATTTGCAAATAATGGATGCCATATTTAAGTAAGTACCTCGTATTTCTTTTATTTACTGAAATTGTTACATTTTCATACTTTTTATAGTGTCATACTCCCTGGCCGGACCACTTCGTTATATTCATGCAATTAATAATAAAAAATGTACATAATTTGTACATAAATATTAAAATTTGTACATATGTAAGTACTTTTCTAGTAATCGTCAAATGAAGGTGGTCCGGCCAGGGAGTATGACACTTTTTATTTGTATAAAAACTAACTAATGTTTCTTTCCATAATATAACAACATAACACGATTTTTATATTTGTTTGTTGTATCCTACCCGCAATATGACGGGTGCCAAACGGCACCCGTAGGCTAATATGAATGCTTTTCGAAAGTGCATCGTTCATAATACTTTTTCTTGTTTTTTAAATAATTTGACTCCATTCGTGATGACGCTCCATGGTGTTCGCTAAGCTAGCCTAATTGCCTGCCTGCCCGCCCGCACGCATGCCTATGCGTCAGCCTGCGTACCTGCTTGCCAGCCTGAACATCAACCCAGCGGGCTCCTGATACGGGCAGCCACCAGCGAGCCTCGACAGGAAGCCTCAGCCAAATAGCCAGATGTGTTCTTTTCTACTTGCCATCGTTTTATTATAATTAGCTTCTTTAAGAAAACAGTGCCACTATTTTTTTAAGGGATGGTATCTTGTGATTTCTTGTGATTTCTTTTGATTACATATTATTTTGGAAATTATTCTGTTTTATCTTTTATTACTTGATTACTATTTCGTGTGGTGGTTTCGTGTCTTGTTGATTATTTATATGTGTTTTACTTGCTTTTATATTTAACTGTGTGTGTTTTCTAACTGTTTATATTATGTTTTTGTGATTTCGTATTATATTGATTATTTCCGCCGTATGTGTACTTTTCGTGGTTTCTGTTTGCTGTAGGTATAATGACTACGACACTTATTTACTTAGTCCTTTTATTTCTAAATGCTTATGTTTATAGTCCATGTATGTACTTGTGTTTTCGATGCTTTCTACTTGTGTGTTTTGATTTTTACTGAATATTTCTTGCTTCGGCTTTTAACTCTTTTAATTGACTTTTACCGTTGCTTTTAACCGTCTGACTAGTGCCGTATCTCTAATGTGTTTACTTCCTGGTTTATTAACTTGCGTCAAGCTCACTTATGTTCTTGTTATCTGTTTGCTTATATAATTAATTTTGAGACTTACTCAAGACTGTTTAGTGTTTACGATTAATATTTTACTCGGTTCATTTTATGTCTAAAATGGGAAATGTTAGTGATTAGGTTTTTTACTTTCTAATCTGAAATTTAGGGAAGATCTACTTATGTATGTAGGAAACCTGGATGTTCCTCAAGGACTGAATATTTCTATGATCTTTTTATGCAAAGGGTTGAGAATTGACTTCGCTTATTCAAATATTTTGTAACATAGTTATATCGGGTTTTACTCAGTGAAGCTGAGTGAACTGACGTTTCGAATGTGTTAAATTAACCTATGATCCTTGAAAAATAGGTGGGTGAAACAACACTATACACAAGGAGTGCTATTACTTGCCGTCGGAACACTGGCTTGTTCTTATCAAAACCAAAATCTAATTCATTATTAAGTAAAGTCTTTCTATAAACCAATTAATAACGAATGTAATCAAAATTTTAGTCGCCTTTGATAAACATTCAGGCGATTACTTGCAATAGGTTCAGCGTGGGAGACTGTGGGTAGAATCTAGATTGTTGATTGATTGTTGTTATATGACATACTTGACAGTCATTAAGATTATTTGGTAACAATCAGTCCAGTAAATAACTTTGACCCTTAAAGTCCAGTTCATTAAAAAGTTCATAAATGTTGAATCTAGTAATCAGGCTTGGTGTATAATACCTGAATGACATAAACTGACTGTCTGATAATAGTCAAATCAAATATTGTTATTCGATTCTTTCATATTCAGTCCAGTTGTATTAAAATACTGTAAGTAAATAGTTTTCCTTAATATGATTGTTATAATATTATCTCATGAATAATCTGAACGGCATTGTTATTGTCGAATTATAATCGATTTGTTGATTGAATTTTCAATTATCTAGTATAATTGATACTGGGAGTTAAAAAAGCAAAAAAATTGCTTTGTTTAACTATTAGATATAACATTAAGAAAAAAAAAGAAATGCCACTGTTGGAGAAGAGGGTGGTTGTATGGGGATGGAACGGAGACCACTACCAAAAAAAAAACATATTATTCTTGGCCATTGCTACTACCAAGTAAAATAAACAATATTTTTATTTAAAGAATATAAATTATTTTTAACTTGTATTTGCAGCTATCGTCAGACAGTCATGAAAAATAAATAAAAATCCAAATTAAATTTTATTTAAGACTATGTGCATTCACTATTATCTCTGTCTAGTTATCATTGCGTAAGGAAACCTCCGAAAAGCCTGTACTAAAGTAGCTACAGAAATACTTAGCAATAATCTTAACTTACCTTCTTGTTTCCATCTCTTCTTGTATTATATGTAATCAATTCTATAACTTTTACATTTAATTAGGTAGGCATAGTCTCCAAAGCCATTAGGGTTCTACGATACATAATGTAGGGTTCACACTATTCGATCATTGGCCAAACCTAGCTTTAAGTACTTTCATTATAACGGAATTTAATATAATCTTTTGATTATTTTTTTAAAGAGAATCAGTTTCATGGTTACTAGTTTTGGGTTAAGCAGTATGGGAGAAGCGTCATTAGTTGAGGGTTAACATGGACTATCAATATAAATTAGCCTTTTAATTTTATAAATATTAAAAAAAATTGATCTGAGTATTGCTAAGGGTAAGTGGGTTAGGGGTTAGTATAAAGTTAGGTTTATATATATTTAGGTAGGGGTTTAGTACAATTTGCAGGCCGTGACCAGGATGACAAAGAACCATTATGAGAAATTTCCTTATTTTTAGATTATTTTTATATATTTTATATCAATTAATTAAAAAGCGATTCAAGTTCAAACTGATCTACATAGACGAATATATTGCCATGGCAGCGACGAAACTACTATTAGAAGATTACTGCAATGGCGACATATTGAACAGCAAGAAAACCATATTCACCATTTTTTCACTTGCGCCAACAAAACAAAGACGTAACAGCAGGAACCACGAACGATACGATATCAAATAGCAGGGGGATACAATTGCTGGTCTGTGGTTTCCACAAACCACGTTTTGAACAACCACGCGATGAACAAAAGAAGAATCGACAAGTACCGACGTGATGACGCTCCATGGTGTTCTAGAGAGCTAGCCTAATTGGCTGCATGCCTGCCCGCCCGCACGCATGCCTATGCGTCAGCCTACGTACCTGCTTGCCAGCCTGAACATCAACCCCAGCGGGCTCCCGATACGGGCAGCCACCAGCGAGCCTCGACAGGAAGCCTCAGCCAAATAGCCAGGTGTGTTCTTTTCTACTTGCCATGGTTTTCTTATGATTAGCTTCTTTAAGAAAACAGTGCCACAATTTTTTTAACGGATGGTAGAAGTAGTATTAGTAGCATTTGGGCTAATATTTTGATCGGTGGAATGTTTCTATTTGGCGTAAAAAGTCTAAACAAAACATAAATACTACATTGTTACTTTTGGATTACTTACTGTTTGTCATCAGCCAATGAAAACGAAATACTAAGGCTTTTTCATATAGATACCTAGTTACTCTAGTTTGAAAACTATTGCATTTTTACAACTCTACTCTTTTAAACTAGTAGTCGTGCACAGTAGCCACAGTGAGAAAGAATATCGTTATAGTTATAATCTAAACTCCATATCCCATACCTGTTTTCTTTCCAGAGGATGGTGTTAGCAGCGATGCAGTTTGGCGCAGCTCAGAGGGGCTAGCATAAAGTTGGCCACGAAGAGAGAAGAGAGCAGAAGGACAGACTGCAGATCACTGATCGCTGTAGCTGTAAGGTATAGCAGATACTTAACTTTACGATTGATTTCGATTGTTGATTGTGTGTTTTATGGCCGAGCGAATGTACCTAGTCAGGTCATAAGTATTGTCACACAGTAAAAACTTTTCTTTTAGAATGCTGGCCATAAAAAAATTTGTTGCATTCGAATTTCGAATTGTTCATAAAAAAAATGTATGCTTTTTGGAATTTTACTCATTTTCAAATATGGAGTGGACGCTTAAAGAAGACCGTGTTGCAGTTATTGCGTTGCATCGTTGCGGTTACGCGCCAATTCAAATTTTTGACATACTGAAAAATTTGAATATAACCAAAAGTATCGTTTATCGTACCATCAAACGATACAATGAAGACTCTAGTATGTAAATGACAGGTCAAGAAGTGGTCGCCCTCGGTCTGTTAGGACTCCAGTAGTGATAAAAGCTGTGAAGGGGGAATTCCAAGAAATCCCAAACGTAAGCCAGAAACTGTTGGGGGTTCAGATGGGGTTAAGCAGAACCACGGTGAAAAGGGTGTTAAATGAAGACTAATGGCTTCGGGCATATCGAAGAAAAACAGGACATCGTTTAAATGCTCGTCTAATGGACCTGAGACTGAAGAGATGCCGCGCTTTGTTGAAGCGGTACGCGGGAAAAAATATCGGGAAATTCTTTTTTCGGATGAAAAATTTTTTACCGTAGAAGAGAGCTACAACAAACAAAATGATAAGGTGTACGCACACAGTAGTGAAAAAGCGAGCAACCGTATTCCGCGTGTCCAACGAGGTCAGGTTGGGAGTTTCTTATTGGGGCTTAAGGTGTAAAAACGAATGCAGTTGTGTATCAAAATACAGTCTTGGCAAACCTTGTGGAACCTGTTTCTCATACCATGTTCAATAACAGGCACTCGGTATTCCAACAAGATTCGGCGCCAGCTCATAGAGCGAAGAGCACACAAGACTGGCTGGTGGCGCGTGAAATCGACTTCATCCGGCACTAAGACTGGCCCTCCTCCAGTCCAGATTTGAGTCCGTTAGATTACAAGATATAGCAACACTTGGAGGAAAAGGCGTGCTCAAAGCCTCATCCCACTTTGGAGTCAAGACATCCTTGATTAAGGCAGCCGCCGATATTGACATGGACCTCGTTCGTGCTGCGATAGACGACTGGCCGCGCAGATTGAAGGCCGGTATTCAAAATCACGAAGGTCATTCTGAATAAACTTTATTGTTTGACTTTATTGTCATAAGAAACTATGTTTTGTTAAGTTCATTTTGATATATAAATGGTTACATAATGAATAAACTTGTTTCAATTATTTTATATTAAACATGTGACAGAATTTATGACCTGACTGTGTATTTCTTTTATGTAATTCTGAGACTGCATTTTATTTGAATTGTGTGTTGTATGTGCTGAGCGAATGTATTTCTTGCATGTTATTCTGAGACTGCATTTTATTTGAATCGTATTGAACTTATTTCTATTTTGGTCTGTTCTTTTATAATTTAATTTTTGTATCTACTTATTATGATACAATTAACTGGCAACACCTATTGTTTTCTGATTATTTATAGATTTATATCAGCTAGTGTTGAAACAAATTTAGGTTCACTATTAATCTTAATTTTTATTCTTTAAACACAACGTAAATTTTACACAACTTCAAAGGGTCCATTTGAGTGAAATATTTTCTAGACGATTACAAGATTACATTATAAAACTAGACGATCACGTATATTTTGTCCAAATATTGAAGAAATAACTAATAAATAGGAATAGTTATGTAAAATTCAATTACATTAATTATTAATCATTGTATAAACGTTAGTTATTAATATTACCAGACAAAATCGGATCTAGTTCTCAATTAAGCTCCGAACTAGGAGAAATTGTAAAAGTAACTAGAGGAATATCAACGCTGAAAGCTGCTTCTGCAGAAAACTTTCGCGCTTTACGCTTATCGTGATGAATAATTTCATAATATCAATTGTCTATACGGTGCTACACAAAACTAGCTTTGTTTTCAAATAGTTTCTGTCAATCAGTACACTTGATACAACCGTCAACGACGAGTCTTGTATGGTGATGTGAAAAATTTGCAAATAATGGATGCCATATTTAAGTAAGTACCTCGTATTTCTTTTATTTACTGAAATTGTTACATTTTCATACTTTTTATAGTGTCATACTCCCTGGCCGGACCACTTCGTTATATTCATGCAATTAATAATAAAAAATGTACATAATTTGTACATAAATATTAAAATTTGTACATATGTAAGTACTTTTCTAGTAATCGTCAAATGAAGGTGGTCCGGCCAGGGAGTATGACACTTTTTATTTGTATAAAAACTAACTAATGTTTCTTTCCATAATATAACAACATAACACGATTTTTATATTTGTTTGTTGTATCCTACCCGCAATATGACGGGTGCCAAACGGCACCCGTAGGCTAATATGAATGCTTTTCGAAAGTGCATCGTTCATAATACTTTTTCTTGTTTTTTAAATAATTTGACTCCATTCGTGATGACGCTCCATGGTGTTCGCTAAGCTAGCCTAATTGCCTGCCTGCCCGCCCGCACGCATGCCTATGCGTCAGCCTGCGTACCTGCTTGCCAGCCTGAACATCAACCCAGCGGGCTCCTGATACGGGCAGCCACCAGCGAGCCTCGACAGGAAGCCTCAGCCAAATAGCCAGATGTGTTCTTTTCTACTTGCCATCGTTTTATTATAATTAGCTTCTTTAAGAAAACAGTGCCACTATTTTTTTAAGGGATGGTATCTTGTGATTTCTTGTGATTTCTTTTGATTACATATTATTTTGGAAATTATTCTGTTTTATCTTTTATTACTTGATTACTATTTCGTGTGGTGGTTTCGTGTCTTGTTGATTATTTATATGTGTTTTACTTGCTTTTATATTTAACTGTGTGTGTTTTCTAACTGTTTATATTATGTTTTTGTGATTTCGTATTATATTGATTATTTCCGCCGTATGTGTACTTTTCGTGGTTTCTGTTTGCTGTAGGTATAATGACTACGACACTTATTTACTTAGTCCTTTTATTTCTAAATGCTTATGTTTATAGTCCATGTATGTACTTGTGTTTTCGATGCTTTCTACTTGTGTGTTTTGATTTTTACTGAATATTTCTTGCTTCGGCTTTTAACTCTTTTAATTGACTTTTACCGTTGCTTTTAACCGTCTGACTAGTGCCGTATCTCTAATGTGTTTACTTCCTGGTTTATTAACTTGCGTCAAGCTCACTTATGTTCTTGTTATCTGTTTGCTTATATAATTAATTTTGAGACTTACTCAAGACTGTTTAGTGTTTACGATTAATATTTTACTCGGTTCATTTTATGTCTAAAATGGGAAATGTTAGTGATTAGGTTTTTTACTTTCTAATCTGAAATTTAGGGAAGATCTACTTATGTATGTAGGAAACCTGGATGTTCCTCAAGGACTGAATATTTCTATGATCTTTTTATGCAAAGGGTTGAGAATTGACTTCGCTTATTCAAATATTTTGTAACATAGTTATATCGGGTTTTACTCAGTGAAGCTGAGTGAACTGACGTTTCGAATGTGTTAAATTAACCTATGATCCTTGAAAAATAGGTGGGTGAAACAACACTATACACAAGGAGTGCTATTACTTGCCGTCGGAACACTGGCTTGTTCTTATCAAAACCAAAATCTAATTCATTATTAAGTAAAGTCTTTCTATAAACCAATTAATAACGAATGTAATCAAAATTTTAGTCGCCTTTGATAAACATTCAGGCGATTACTTGCAATAGGTTCAGCGTGGGAGACTGTGGGTAGAATCTAGATTGTTGATTGATTGTTGTTATATGACATACTTGACAGTCATTAAGATTATTTGGTAACAATCAGTCCAGTAAATAACTTTGACCCTTAAAGTCCAGTTCATTAAAAAGTTCATAAATGTTGAATCTAGTAATCAGGCTTGGTGTATAATACCTGAATGACATAAACTGACTGTCTGATAATAGTCAAATCAAATATTGTTATTCGATTCTTTCATATTCAGTCCAGTTGTATTAAAATACTGTAAGTAAATAGTTTTCCTTAATATGATTGTTATAATATTATCTCATGAATAATCTGAACGGCATTGTTATTGTCGAATTATAATCGATTTGTTGATTGAATTTTCAATTATCTAGTATAATTGATACTGGGAGTTAAAAAAGCAAAAAAATTGCTTTGTTTAACTATTAGATATAACATTAAGAAAAAAAAAGAAATGCCACTGTTGGAGAAGAGGGTGGTTGTATGGGGATGGAACGGAGACCACTACCAAAAAAATAAATAATATTTTATTCTTAGTCATTGCAACTACCAAAAAAAAAACATATTATTCTTGGCCATTGCTACTACCAAGTAAAATAAACAATATTTTTATTTAAAGAATATAAATTATTTTTAACTTGTATTTGCAGCTATCGTCAGACAGTCATGAAAAATAAATAAAAATCCAAATTAAATTTTATTTAAGACTATGTGCATTCACTATTATCTCTGTCTAGTTATCATTGCGTAAGGAAACCTCCGAAAAGCCTGTACTAAAGTAGCTACAGAAATACTTAGCAATAATCTTAACTTACCTTCTTGTTTCCATCTCTTCTTGTATTATATGTAATCAATTCTATAACTTTTACATTTAATTAGGTAGGCATAGTCTCCAAAGCCATTAGGGTTCTACGATACATAATGTAGGGTTCACACTATTCGATCATTGGCCAAACCTAGCTTTAAGTACTTTCATTATAACGGAATTTAATATAATCTTTTGATTATTTTTTTAAAGAGAATCAGTTTCATGGTTACTAGTTTTGGGTTAAGCAGTATGGGAGAAGCGTCATTAGTTGAGGGTTAACATGGACTATCAATATAAATTAGCCTTTTAATTTTATAAATATTAAAAAAAATTGATCTGAGTATTGCTAAGGGTAAGTGGGTTAGGGGTTAGTATAAAGTTAGGTTTATATATATTTAGGTAGGGGTTTAGTACAATTTGCAGGCCGTGACCAGGATGACAAAGAACCATTATGAGAAATTTCCTTATTTTTAGATTATTTTTATATATTTTATATCAATTAATTAAAAAGCGATTCAAGTTCAAACTGATCTACATAGACGAATATATTGCCATGGCAGCGACGAAACTACTATTAGAAGATTACTGCAATGGCGACATATTGAACAGCAAGAAAACCATATTCACCATTTTTTCACTTGCGCCAACAAAACAAAGACGTAACAGCAGGAACCACGAACGATACGATATCAAATAGCAGGGGGATACAATTGCTGGTCTGTGGTTTCCACAAACCACGTTTTGAACAACCACGCGATGAACAAAAGAAGAATCGACAAGTACCGACGTGATGACGCTCCATGGTGTTCTAGAGAGCTAGCCTAATTGGCTGCATGCCTGCCCGCCCGCACGCATGCCTATGCGTCAGCCTACGTACCTGCTTGCCAGCCTGAACATCAACCCCAGCGGGCTCCCGATACGGGCAGCCACCAGCGAGCCTCGACAGGAAGCCTCAGCCAAATAGCCAGGTGTGTTCTTTTCTACTTGCCATGGTTTTCTTATGATTAGCTTCTTTAAGAAAACAGTGCCACAATTTTTTTAACGGATGGTAGAAGTAGTATTAGTAGCATTTGGGCTAATATTTTGATCGGTGGAATGTTTCTATTTGGCGTAAAAAGTCTAAACAAAACATAAATACTACATTGTTACTTTTGGATTACTTACTGTTTGTCATCAGCCAATGAAAACGAAATACTAAGGCTTTTTCATATAGATACCTAGTTACTCTAGTTTGAAAACTATTGCATTTTTACAACTCTACTCTTTTAAACTAGTAGTCGTGCACAGTAGCCACAGTGAGAAAGAATATCGTTATAGTTATAATCTAAACTCCATATCCCATACCTGTTTTCTTTCCAGAGGATGGTGTTAGCAGCGATGCAGTTTGGCGCAGCTCAGAGGGGCTAGCATAAAGTTGGCCACGAAGAGAGAAGAGAGCAGAAGGACAGACTGCAGATCACTGATCGCTGTAGCTGTAAGGTACAGCAGATACTTAACTTTACGATTGATTTCGATTGTTGATTGTGTGTTTTATGGCCGAGCGAATGTACCTAGTCAGGTCATAAGTATTGTCACACAGTAAAAACTTTTCTTTTAGAATGCTGGCCATAAAAAAATTTGTTGCATTCGAATTTCGAATTGTTCATAAAAAAAATGTATGCTTTTTGGAATTTTACTCATTTTCAAATATGGAGTGGACGCTTAAAGAAGACCGTGTTGCAGTTATTGCGTTGCATCGTTGCGGTTACGCGCCAATTCAAATTTTTGACATACTGAAAAATTTGAATATAACCAAAAGTATCGTTTATCGTACCATCAAACGATACAATGAAGACTCTAGTATGTAAATGACAGGTCAAGAAGTGGTCGCCCTCGGTCTGTTAGGACTCCAGTAGTGATAAAAGCTGTGAAGGGGGAATTCAAAGAAATCCCAAACGTAAGCCAGAAACTGTTGGGGGTTCAGATGGGGTTAAGCAGAACCACGGTGAAAAGGGTGTTAAATGAAGACTAATGGCTTCGGGCATATCGAAGAAAAACAGGACATCGTTTAAATGCTCGTCTAATGGACCTGAGACTGAAGAGATGCCGCGCTTTGTTGAAGCGGTACGCGGGAAAAAATATCGGGAAATTCTTTTTTCGGATGAAAAATTTTTTACCGTAGAAGAGAGCTACAACAAACAAAATGATAAGGTGTACGCACACAGTAGTGAAAAAGCGAGCAACCGTATTCCGCGTGTCCAACGAGGTCAGGTTGGGAGTTTCTTATTGGGGCTTAAGGTGTAAAAACGAATGCAGTTGTGTATCAAAATACAGTCCTGGCAAACCTTGTGGAACCTGTTTCTCATACCATGTTCAATAACAGGCACTCGGTATTCCAACAAGATTCGGCGCCAGCTCATAGAGCGAAGAGCACACAAGACTGGCTGGTGGCGCGTGAAATCGACTTCATCCGGCACTAAGACTGGCCCTCCTCCAGTCCAGATTTGAGTCCGTTAGATTACAAGATATAGCAACACTTGGAGGAAAAGGCGTGCTCAAAGCCTCATCCCACTTTGGAGTCACTCAAGACATCCTTGATTAAGGCAGCCGCCGATATTGACATGGACCTCGTTCGTGCTGCGATAGACGACTGGCCGCGCAGATTGAAGGCCGGTATTCAAAATCACGAAGGTCATTCTGAATAAACTTTATTGTTTGACTTTATTGTCATAAGAAACTATGTTTTGTTAAGTTCATTTTGATATATAAATGGTTACATAATGAATAAACTTGTTTCAATTATTTTATATTAAACATGTGACAGAATTTATGACCTGACTGTGTATTTCTTTTATGTAATTCTGAGACTGCATTTTATTTGAATCGTATTGAACTTATTTCTATTTTGGTCTGTTCTTTTATAATTTAATTTTTGTATCTACTTATTATGATACAATTAACTGGCAACACCTATTGTTTTCTGATTATTTATAGATTTATATCAGCTAGTGTTGAAACAAATTTAGGTTCACTATTAATCTTAATTTTTATTCTTTAAACACAACGTAAATTTTACACAACTTAAAAGGGTCCATTTGAGTGAAATATTTTCTAGACGATTACAAGATTACATTATAAAACTAGACGATCACGTATATTTTGTCCAAATATTGAAGAAATAACTAATAAATAGGAATAGTTATGTAAAATTCAATTACATTAATTATTAATCATTGTATAAACGTTAGTTATTAATATTACCAGACAAAATCGGATCTAGTTCTCAATTAAGCTCCGAACTAGGAGAAATTGTAAAAGTAACTAGAGGAATATCAACGCTGAAAGCTGCTTCTGCAGAAAACTTTCGCGCTTTACGCTTATCGTGATGAATAATTTCATAATATCAATTGTCTATACGGTGCTACACAAAACTAGCTTTGTTTTCAAATAGTTTCTGTCAATCAGTACACTTGATACAACCGTCAACGACGAGTCTTGTATGGTGATGTGAAAAATTTGCAAATAATGGATGCCATATTTAAGTAAGTACCTCGTATTTCTTTTATTTACTGAAATTGTTACATTTTCATACTTTTTATAGTGTCATACTCCCTGGCCGGACCACTTCGTTATATTCATGCAATTAATAATAAAAAATGTACATAATTTGTACATAAATATTAAAATTTGTACATATGTAAGTACTTTTCTAGTAATCGTCAAATGAAGGTGGTCCGGCCAGGGAGTATGACACTTTTTATTTGTATAAAAACTAACTAATGTTTCTTTCCATAATATAACAACATAACACGATTTTTATATTTGTTTGTTGTATCCTACCCGCAATATGACGGGTGCCAAACGGCACCCGTAGGCTAATATGAATGCTTTTCGAAAGTGCATCGTTCATAATACTTTTTCTTGTTTTTTAAATAATTTGACTCCATTCGTGATGACGCTCCATGGTGTTCGCTAAGCTAGCCTAATTGCCTGCCTGCCCGCCCGCACGCATGCCTATGCGTCAGCCTGCGTACCTGCTTGCCAGCCTGAACATCAACCCAGCGGGCTCCTGATACGGGCAGCCACCAGCGAGCCTCGACAGGAAGCCTCAGCCAAATAGCCAGATGTGTTCTTTTCTACTTGCCATCGTTTTATTATAATTAGCTTCTTTAAGAAAACAGTGCCACTATTTTTTTAAGGGATGGTATCTTGTGATTTCTTGTGATTTCTTTTGATTACATATTATTTTGGAAATTATTCTGTTTTATCTTTTATTACTTGATTACTATTTCGTGTGGTGGTTTCGTGTCTTGTTGATTATTTATATGTGTTTTACTTGCTTTTATATTTAACTGTGTGTGTTTTCTAACTGTTTATATTATGTTTTTGTGATTTCGTATTATATTGATTATTTCCGCCGTATGTGTACTTTTCGTGGTTTCTGTTTGCTGTAGGTATAATGACTACGACACTTATTTACTTAGTCCTTTTATTTCTAAATGCTTATGTTTATAGTCCATGTATGTACTTGTGTTTTCGATGCTTTCTACTTGTGTGTTTTGATTTTTACTGAATATTTCTTGCTTCGGCTTTTAACTCTTTTAATTGACTTTTACCGTTGCTTTTAACCGTCTGACTAGTGCCGTATCTCTAATGTGTTTACTTCCTGGTTTATTAACTTGCGTCAAGCTCACTTATGTTCTTGTTATCTGTTTGCTTATATAATTAATTTTGAGACTTACTCAAGACTGTTTAGTGTTTACGATTAATATTTTACTCGGTTCATTTTATGTCTAAAATGGGAAATGTTAGTGATTAGGTTTTTTACTTTCTAATCTGAAATTTAGGGAAGATCTACTTATGTATGTAGGAAACCTGGATGTTCCTCAAGGACTGAATATTTCTATGATCTTTTTATGCAAAGGGTTGAGAATTGACTTCGCTTATTCAAATATTTTGTAACATAGTTATATCGGGTTTTACTCAGTGAAGCTGAGTGAACTGACGTTTCGAATGTGTTAAATTAACCTATGATCCTTGAAAAATAGGTGGGTGAAACAACACTATACACAAGGAGTGCTATTACTTGCCGTCGGAACACTGGCTTGTTCTTATCAAAACCAAAATCTAATTCATTATTAAGTAAAGTCTTTCTATAAACCAATTAATAACGAATGTAATCAAAATTTTAGTCGCCTTTGATAAACATTCAGGCGATTACTTGCAATAGGTTCAGCGTGGGAGACTGTGGGTAGAATCTAGATTGTTGATTGATTGTTGTTATATGACATACTTGACAGTCATTAAGATTATTTGGTAACAATCAGTCCAGTAAATAACTTTGACCCTTAAAGTCCAGTTCATTAAAAAGTTCATAAATGTTGAATCTAGTAATCAGGCTTGGTGTATAATACCTGAATGACATAAACTGACTGTCTGATAATAGTCAAATCAAATATTGTTATTCGATTCTTTCATATTCAGTCCAGTTGTATTAAAATACTGTAAGTAAATAGTTTTCCTTAATATGATTGTTATAATATTATCTCATGAATAATCTGAACGGCATTGTTATTGTCGAATTATAATCGATTTGTTGATTGAATTTTCAATTATCTAGTATAATTGATACTGGGAGTTAAAAAAGCAAAAAAATTGCTTTGTTTAACTATTAGATATAACATTAAGAAAAAAAAAGAAATGCCACTGTTGGAGAAGAGGGTGGTTGTATGGGGATGGAACGGAGACCACTACCAAAAAAATAAATAATATTTTATTCTTAGTCATTGCAACTACCAAAAAAAAAAACATATTATTCTTGGCCATTGCTACTACCAAGTAAAATAAACAATATTTTTATTTAAAGAATATAAATTATTTTTAACTTGTATTTGCAGCTATCGTCAGACAGTCATGAAAAATAAATAAAAATCCAAATTAAATTTTATTTAAGACTATGTGCATTCACTATTATCTCTGTCTAGTTATCATTGCGTAAGGAAACCTCCGAAAAGCCTGTACTAAAGTAGCTACAGAAATACTTAGCAATAATCTTAACTTACCTTCTTGTTTCCATCTCTTCTTGTATTATATGTAATCAATTCTATAACTTTTACATTTAATTAGGTAGGCATAGTCTCCAAAGCCATTAGGGTTCTACGATACATAATGTAGGGTTCACACTATTCGATCATTGGCCAAACCTAGCTTTAAGTACTTTCATTATAACGGAATTTAATATAATCTTTTGATTATTTTTTTAAAGAGAATCAGTTTCATGGTTACTAGTTTTGGGTTAAGCAGTATGGGAGAAGCGTCATTAGTTGAGGGTTAACATGGACTATCAATATAAATTAGCCTTTTAATTTTATAAATATTAAAAAAAAATGATCTGAGTATTGCTAAGGGTAAGTGGGTTAGGGGTTAGTATAAAGTTAGGTTTATATATATTTAGGTAGGGGTTTAGTACAATTTGCAGGCCGTGACCAGGATGACAAAGAACCATTATGAGAAATTTCCTTATTTTTAGATTATTTTTATATATTTTATATCAATTAATTAAAAAGCGATTCAAGTTCAAACTGATCTACATAGACGAATATATTGCCATGGCAGCGACGAAACTACTATTAGAAGATTACTGCAATGGCGACATATTGAACAGCAAGAAAACCATATTCACCATTTTTTCACTTGCGCCAACAAAACAAAGACGTAACAGCAGGAACCACGAACGATACGATATCAAATAGCAGGGGGATACAATTGCTGGTCTGTGGTTTCCACAAACCACGTTTTGAACAACCACGCGATGAACAAAAGAAGAATCGACAAGTACCGACGTGATGACGCTCCATGGTGTTCTAGAGAGCTAGCCTAATTGGCTGCATGCCTGCCCGCCCGCACGCATGCCTATGCGTCAGCCTACGTACCTGCTTGCCAGCCTGAACATCAACCCCAGCGGGCTCCCGATACGGGCAGCCACCAGCGAGCCTCGACAGGAAGCCTCAGCCAAATAGCCAGGTGTGTTCTTTTCTACTTGCCATGGTTTTCTTATGATTAGCTTCTTTAAGAAAACAGTGCCACAATTTTTTTAACGGATGGTAGAAGTAGTATTAGTAGCATTTGGGCTAATATTTTGATCGGTGGAATGTTTCTATTTGGCGTAAAAAGTCTAAACAAAACATAAATACTACATTGTTACTTTTGGATTACTTACTGTTTGTCATCAGCCAATAAAAACGAAATACTAAGGCTTTTTCATATAGATACCTAGTTACTCTAGTTTGAAAACTATTGCATTTTTACAACTCTACTCTTTTAAACTAGTAGTCGTGCACAGTAGCCACAGTGAGAAAGAATATCGTTATAGTTATAATCTAAACTCCATATCCCATACCTGTTTTCTTTCCAGAGGATGGTGTTAGCAGCGATGCAGTTTGGCGCAGCTCAGAGGGGCTAGCATAAAGTTGGCCACGAAGAGAGAAGAGAGCAGAAGGACAGACTGCAGATCACTGATCGCTGTAGCTGTAAGGTATAGCAGATACTTAACTTTACGATTGATTTCGATTGTTGATTGTGTGTTTTATGGCCGAGCGAATGTACCTAGTCAGGTCATAAGTATTGTCACACAGTAAAAACTTTTCTTTTAGAATGCTGGCCATAAAAAAATTTGTTGCATTCGAATTTCGAATTGTTCATAAAAAAAATGTATGCTTTTTGGAATTTTACTCATTTTCAAATATGGAGTGGACGCTTAAAGAAGACCGTGTTGCAGTTATTGCGTTGCATCGTTGCGGTTACGCGCCAATTCAAATTTTTGACATACTGAAAAATTTGAATATAACCAAAAGTATCGTTTATCGTACCATCAAACGATACAATGAAGACTCTAGTATGTAAATGACAGGTCAAGAAGTGGTCGCCCTCGGTCTGTTAGGACTCCAGTAGTGATAAAAGCTGTGAAGGGGGAATTCCAAGAAATCCCAAACGTAAGCCAGAAACTGTTGGGGGTTCAGATGGGGTTAAGCAGAACCACGGTGAAAAGGGTGTTAAATGAAGACTAATGGCTTCGGGCATATCGAAGAAAAACAGGACATCGTTTAAATGCTCGTCTAATGGACCTGAGACTGAAGAGATGCCGCGCTTTGTTGAAGCGGTACGCGGGAAAAAATATCGGGAAATTCTTTTTTCGGATGAAAAATTTTTTACCGTAGAAGAGAGCTACAACAAACAAAATGATAAGGTGTACGCACACAGTAGTGAAAAAGCGAGCAACCGTATTCCGCGTGTCCAACGAGGTCAGGTTGGGAGTTTCTTATTGGGGCTTAAGGTGTAAAAACGAATGCAGTTGTGTATCAAAATACAGTCCTGGCAAACCTTGTGGAACCTGTTTCTCATACCATGTTCAATAACAGGCACTCGGTATTCCAACAAGATTCGGCGCCAGCTCATAGAGCGAAGAGCACACAAGACTGGCTGGTGGCGCGTGAAATCGACTTCATCCGGCACTAAGACTGGCCCTCCTCCAGTCCAGATTTGAGTCCGTTAGATTACAAGATATAGCAACACTTGGAGGAAAAGGCGTGCTCAAAGCCTCATCCCACTTTGGAGTCACTCAAGACATCCTTGATTAAGGCAGCCGCCGATATTGACATGGACCTCGTTCGTGCTGCGATAGACGACTGGCCGCGCAGATTGAAGGCCGGTATTCAAAATCACGAAGGTCATTCTGAATAAACTTTATTGTTTGACTTTATTGTCATAAGAAACTATGTTTTGTTAAGTTCATTTTGATATATAAATGGTTACATAATGAATAAACTTGTTTCAATTATTTTATATTAAACATGTGACAGAATTTATGACCTGACTGTGTATTTCTTTTATGTAATTCTGAGACTGCATTTTATTTGAATTGTGTGTTGTATGTGCTGAGCGAATGTATTTCTTGCATGTTATTCTGAGACTGCATTTTATTTGAATCGTATTGAACTTATTTCTATTTTGGTCTGTTCTTTTATAATTTAATTTTTGTATCTACTTATTATGATACAATTAACTGGCAACACCTATTGTTTTCTGATTATTTATAGATTTATATCAGCTAGTGTTGAAACAAATTTAGGTTCACTATTAATCTTAATTTTTATTCTTTAAACACAACGTAAATTTTACACAACTTAAAAGGGTCCATTTGAGTGAAATATTTTCTAGACGATTACAAGATTACATTATAAAACTAGACGATCACGTATATTTTGTCCAAATATTGAAGAAATAACTAATAAATAGGAATAGTTATGTAAAATTCAATTACATTAATTATTAATCATTGTATAAACGTTAGTTATTAATATTACCAGACAAAATCGGATCTAGTTCTCAATTAAGCTCCGAACTAGGAGAAATTGTAAAAGTAACTAGAGGAATATCAACGCTGAAAGCTGCTTCTGCAGAAAACTTTCGCGCTTTACGCTTATCGTGATGAATAATTTCATAATATCAATTGTCTATACGGTGCTACACAAAACTAGCTTTGTTTTCAAATAGTTTCTGTCAATCAGTACACTTGATACAACCGTCAACGACGAGTCTTGTATGGTGATGTGAAAAATTTGCAAATAATGGATGCCATATTTAAGTAAGTACCTCGTATTTCTTTTATTTACTGAAATTGTTACATTTTCATACTTTTTATAGTGTCATACTCCCTGGCCGGACCACTTCGTTATATTCATGCAATTAATAATAAAAAATGTACATAATTTGTACATAAATATTAAAATTTGTACATATGTAAGTACTTTTCTAGTAATCGTCAAATGAAGGTGGTCCGGCCAGGGAGTATGACACTTTTTATTTGTATAAAAACTAACTAATGTTTCTTTCCATAATATAACAACATAACACGATTTTTATATTTGTTTGTTGTATCCTACCCGCAATATGACGGGTGCCAAACGGCACCCGTAGGCTAATATGAATGCTTTTCGAAAGTGCATCGTTCATAATACTTTTTCTTGTTTTTTAAATAATTTGACTCCATTCGTGATGACGCTCCATGGTGTTCGCTAAGCTAGCCTAATTGCCTGCCTGCCCGCCCGCACGCATGCCTATGCGTCAGCCTGCGTACCTGCTTGCCAGCCTGAACATCAACCCAGCGGGCTCCTGATACGGGCAGCCACCAGCGAGCCTCGACAGGAAGCCTCAGCCAAATAGCCAGATGTGTTCTTTTCTACTTGCCATCGTTTTATTATAATTAGCTTCTTTAAGAAAACAGTGCCACTATTTTTTTAAGGGATGGTATCTTGTGATTTCTTGTGATTTCTTTTGATTACATATTATTTTGGAAATTATTCTGTTTTATCTTTTATTACTTGATTACTATTTCGTGTGGTGGTTTCGTGTCTTGTTGATTATTTATATGTGTTTTACTTGCTTTTATATTTAACTGTGTGTGTTTTCTAACTGTTTATATTATGTTTTTGTGATTTCGTATTATATTGATTATTTCCGCCGTATGTGTACTTTTCGTGGTTTCTGTTTGCTGTAGGTATAATGACTACGACACTTATTTACTTAGTCCTTTTATTTCTAAATGCTTATGTTTATAGTCCATGTATGTACTTGTGTTTTCGATGCTTTCTACTTGTGTGTTTTGATTTTTACTGAATATTTCTTGCTTCTGCTTTTAACTCTTTTAATTGACTTTTACCGTTGCTTTTAACCGTCTGACTAGTGCCGTATCTCTAATGTGTTTACTTCCTGGTTTATTAACTTGCGTCAAGCTCACTTATGTTCTTGTTATCTGTTTGCTTATATAATTAATTTTGAGACTTACTCAAGACTGTTTAGTGTTTACGATTAATATTTTACTCGGTTCATTTTATGTCTAAAATGGGAAATGTTAGTGATTAGGTTTTTTACTTTCTAATCTGAAATTTAGGGAAGATCTACTTATGTATGTAGGAAACCTGGATGTTCCTCAAGGACTGAATATTTCTATGATCTTTTTATGCAAATGGTTGAGAATTGACTTCGCTTATTCAAATATTTTGTAACATAGTTATATCGGGTTTTACTCAGTGAAGCTGAGTGAACTGACGTTTCGAATGTGTTAAATTAACCTATGATCCTTGAAAAATAGGTGGGTGAAACAACACTATACACAAGGAGTGCTATTACTTGCCGTCGGAACACTGGCTTGTTCTTATCAAAACCAAAATCTAATTCATTATTAAGTAAAGTCTTTCTATAAACCAATTAATAACGAATGTAATCAAAATTTTAGTCGCCTTTGATAAACATTCAGGCGATTACTTGCAATAGATTCAGCGTGGGAGACTGTGGGTAGAATCTAGATTGTTGATTGATTGTTGTTATATGACATACTTGACAGTCATTAAGATTATTTGGTAACAATCAGTCCAGTAAATAACTTTGACCCTTAAAGTCCAGTTCATTAAAAAGTTCATAAATGTTGAATCTAGTAATCAGGCTTGGTGTATAATACCTGAATGACATAAACTGACTGTCTGATAATAGTCAAATCAAATATTGTTATTCGATTCTTTCATATTCAGTCCAGTTGTATTAAAATACTGTAAGTAAATAGTTTTCCTTAATATGATTGTTATAATATTATCTCATGAATAATCTGAACGGCATTGTTATTGTCGAATTATAATCGATTTGTTGATTGAATTTTCAATTATCTAGTATAATTGATACTGGAAGTTAAAAAAGCAAAAAAATTGCTTTGTTTAACTATTAGATATAACATTAAGAAAAAAAAAGAAATGCCACTGTTGGAGAAGAGGGTGGTTGTATGGGGATGGAACGGAGACCACTACCAAAAAAATAAATAATATTTTATTCTTAGTCATTGCAACTACCAAAAAAAAAACATATTATTCTTGGCCATTGCTACTACCAAGTAAAATAAACAATATTTTTATTTAAAGAATATAAATTATTTTTAACTTGTATTTGCAGCTATCGTCAGACAGTCATGAAAAATAAATAAAAATCCAAATTAAATTTTATTTAAGTATATACTATTATCTCTGTCTAGTTATCATTGCGTAAGGAAACCTCCGAAAAGCCTGTACTAAAGTAGCTACAGAAATACTTAGCAATAATCTTAACTTACCTTCTTGTTTCCATCTCTTCTTGTATTATATGTAATCAATTCTATAACTTTTACATTTAATTAGGTAGGCATAGTCTCCAAAGCCATTAGGGTTCTACGATACATAATGTAGGGTTCACACTATTCGATCATTGGCCAAACCTAGCTTTAAGTACTTTCATTATAACGGAATTTAATATAATCTTTTGATTATTTTTTTAAAGAGAATCAGTTTCATGGTTACTAGTTTTGGGTTAAGCAGTATGGGAGAAGCGTCATTAGTTGAGGGTTAACATGGACTATCAATATATTAGCCTTTTAATTTTATAAATATTAAAAAAAATTGATCTGAGTATTGCTAAGGGTAAGTGGGTTAGGGGTTAGTATAAAGTTAGGTTTATATATATTTAGGTAGGGGTTTAGTACAATTTGCAGGCCGTGACCAGGATGACAAAGAACCATTATGAGAAATTTCCTTATTTTTAGATTATTTTTAGATATTTTATATCAATTAATTAAAAAGCGATTCAAGTTCAAACTGATCTACATAGACGAATATATTGCCATGGCAGCGACGAAACTACTATTAGAAGATTACTGCAATGGCGACATATTGAACAGCAAGAAAACCATATTCACCATTTTTTAACTTGCGCCAACAAAACAAAGACGTAACAGCAGGAACCACGAACGATACGATATCAAATAGCAGGGGGATACAATTGCTGGTCTGTGGTTTCCACAAACCACGTTTTGAACAACCACGCGATGAACAAAAGAAGAATCGACAAGTACCGACGTGATGACGCTCCATGGTGTTCTAGAGAGCTAGCCTAATTGGCTGCATGCCTGCCCGCCCGCACGCATGCCTATGCGTCAGCCTACGTACCTGCTTGCCAGCCTGAACATCAACCCCAGCGGGCTCCCGATACGGGCAGCCACCAGCGAGCCTCGACAGGAAGCCTCAGCCAAATAGCCAGGTGTGTTCTTTTCTACTTGCCATGGTTTTCTTATGATTAGCTTCTTTAAGAAAACAGTGCCACAATTTTTTTAACGGATGGTAGAAGTAGTATTAGTAGCATTTGGGCTAATATTTTGATCGGTGGAATGTTTCTATTTGGCGTAAAAAGTCTAAACAAAACATAAATACTACATTGTTACTTTTGGATTACTTACTGTTTGTCATCAGCCAATGAAAACGAAATACTAAGGCTTTTTCATATAGATACCTAGTTACTCTAGTTTGAAAACTATTGCATTTTTACAACTCTACTCTTTTAAACTAGTAGTCGTGCACAGTAGCCACAGTGAGAAAGAATATCGTTATCGTTATAATCTAAACTCCATATCCCATACCTGTTTTCTTTCCAGAGGATGGTGTTAGCAGCGATGCAGTTTGGCGCAGCTCAGAGGGGCTAGCATAAAGTTGGCCACGAAGAGAGAAGAGAGCAGAAGGACAGACTGCAGATCACTGATCGCTGTAGCTGTAAGGTATAGCAGATACTTAACTTTACGATTGATTTCGATTGTTGATTGTGTGTTTTATGGCCGAGCGAATGTACCTAGTCAGGTCATAAGTATTGTCACACAGTAAAAACTTTTCTTTTAGAATGCTGGCCATAAAAAAATTTGTTGCATTCGAATTTCGAATTGTTCATAAAAAAAATGTATGCTTTTTGGAATTTTACTCATTTTCAAATATGGAGTGGACGCTTAAAGAAGACCGTGTTGCAGTTATTGCGTTGCATCGTTGCGGTTACGCGCCAATTCAAATTTTTGACATACTGAAAAATTTGAATATAACCAAAAGTATCGTTTATCGTACCATCAAACGATACAATGAAGACTCTAGTATGTAGATGACAGGTCAAGAAGTGGTCGCCCTCGGTCTGTTAGGACTCCAGTAGTGATAAAAGCTGTGAAGGGGGAATTCAAAGAAATCCCAAACGTAAGCCAGAAACTGTTATGGGTTCAGATGGGGTTAAGCAGAACCACGGTGAAAAGGGTGTTAAATGAAGACTTATGGCTTCGGGCATATCGAAGAAAAACAGGACATCGTTTAAATGCTCGTCTAATGGACCTGAGACTGAAGAGATGCCGCGCTTTGTTGAAGCGGTACGCGGGAAAAAATATCGGGAAATTCCTTTTTTCGGATGAAAAATTTTTTACCGTAGAAGAGAGCTACAACAAACAAAATGATAAGGTGTACGCACACAGTAGTGAAAAAGCGAGCAACCGTATTCCGCGTGTCCAACGAGGTCAGGTTGGGAGTTTCTTATTGGGGCTTAAGGTGTAAAAACGAATGCAGTTGTGTATCAAAATACAGTCCTGGCAAACCTTGTGGAACCTGTTTCTCATACCATGTTCAATAACAGACACTCGGTATTCCAACAAGATTCGGCGCCAGCTCATAGAGCGAAGAGCACACAAGACTGGCTAGTGGCGCGTGAAATCGACTTCATCCGGCACTAAGACTGGCCCTCCTCCAGTCCAGATTTGAGTCCGTTAGATTACAAGATATAGCAACACTTGGAGGAAAAGGCGTGCTCAAAGCCTCATCCCACTTTGGAGTCACTCAAGACATCCTTGATTAAGGCAGCCGCCGATATTGACATGGACCTCGTTCGTGCTGCGATAGACGACTGGCCGCGCAGATTGAAGGCCGGTATTCAAAATCACGAAGGTCATTCTGAATAAACTTTATTGTTTGACTTTATTGTCATAAGAAACTATGTTTTGTTAAGTTCATTTTGATATATAAATGGTTACATAATGAATAAACTTGTTTCAATTATTTTATATTAAACATGTGACAGAATTTATGACCTGACTGTGTATTTCTTTTATGTTATTCTGAGACTGCATTTTATTTGAATCGTATTGAACTTATTTCTATTTTGGTCTGTTCTTTTATAATTTAATTTTTGTATCTACTTATTATGATACAATTAACTGGCAACACCTATTGTTTTCTGATTATTTATAGATTTATATCAGCTAGTGTTGAAACAAATTTAGGTTCACTATTAATCTTAATTTTTATTCTTTAAACACAACGTAAATTTTACACAACTTAAAAGGGTCCATTTGAGTGAAATATTTTCTAGACGATTACACGATTACATTATAAAACTAGACGATCACGTACATTTTGTCCAAATACTGAAGAAATAACTAATAAATAGGAATAGTTATGTAAAATTCAATTACATTAATTATTAATCATTGTATAAACGTTAGTTATTAATATTACCAGACAAAATCGGATCTTGTTCTCAATTAAGCTCCGAACTAGGAGAAATTGTAAAAGTAACTAGAGGAATATCAACGCTGAAAGCTGCTTCTGCAGAAAACTTTCGCGCTTTACGCTTATCGTGATGAATAATTTCATAATATCAATTGTCTATACGGTGCTACACAAAACTAGCTTTGTTTTCAAATAGTTTCTGTCAATCAGTACACTTGATACAACCGTCAACGACGAGTCTTGTATGGTGATGTGAAAAATTTGCAAATAATGGATGCCATATTTAAGTAAGTACCTCGTATTTCTTTTATTTACTGAAATTGTTACATTTTCATACTTTTTATTGTGTCATACTCCCTGGCCGGACCACTTCGTTATATTCATGCAATTAATAATAAAAAATGTACATAATTTGTACATAAATATTAAAATTTGTACATATGTAAGTACTTTTCTAGTAATCGTCAAATGAAGGTGGTCCGGCCAGGGAGTATGACACTTTTTATTTGTATAAAAACTAACTAATGTTTCTTTCCATAATATAACAACATAACACGATTTTTATATTTGTTTGTTGTATCCTACCCGCAATATCACGGGTGCCAAACGGCACCCGTAGGCTAATATGAATGCTTTTCGAAAGTGCATCGTTCATAATACTTTTTCTTGTTTTTTAAATAATTTGACTCCATTCGTGATGACGCTCCATGGTGTTCGCTAAGCTAGCCTAATTGCCTGCCTGCCCGCCCGCACGCATGCCTATGCGTCAGCCTGCGTACCTGCTTGCCAGCCTGAACATCAACCCAGCGGGCTCCTGATACGGGCAGCCACCAGCGAGCCTCGACAGGAAGCCTCAGCCAAATAGCCAGATGTGTTCTTTTCTACTTGCCATCGTTTTATTATAATTAGCTTCTTTAAGAAAACAGTGCCACTATTTTTTTAAGGGATGGTATCTTGTGATTTCTTTTGATTACATATTATTTTGGAAATTATTCTGTTTTATCTTTTATTACTTGATTACTATTTCGTGTGGTGGTTTCGTGTCTTGTTGATTATTTATATGTGTTTTACTTGCTTTTATATTTAACTGTGTGTGTTTTCTAACTGTTTATATTATGTTTTTGTGATTTCGTATTATATTGATTATTTCCGCCGTATGTGTACTTTTCGTGGTTTCTGTTTGCTGTAGGTATAATGACTACGACACTTATTTACTTAGTCCTTTTATTTCTAAATGCTTAAGTTTATAGTCCATGTATGTACTTGTGTTTTCGATGCTTTCTACTTGTGTGTTTTGATTTTTACTGAATATTTCTTGCTTCTGCTTTTAACTCTTTTAATTGACTTTTACCGTTGCTTTTAACCGTCTGACTAGTGCCGTATCTCTAATGTGTTTACTTCCTGGTTTATTAACTTGCGTCAAGCTCACTTATGTTCTTGTTATCTGTTTGCTTATATAATTAATTTTGAGACTTACTCAAGACTGTTTAGTGTTTACGATTAATATTTTACTCGGTTCATTTTATGTCTAAAATGGGAAATGTTAGTGATTAGGTTTTTTACTTTCTAATCTGAAATTTAGGGAAGATGTACTTATGTATGTAGGAAACCTGGATGTTCCTCAAGGACTGAATATTTCTATGATCTTTTTATGCAAAGGGTTGAGAATTGACTTCGCTTATTCAAATATTTTGTAACATAGTTATATCGGGTTTTACTCAGTGAAGCTGAGTGAACTGACGTTTCGAATGTGTTAAATTAACCTATGATCCTTGAAAAATAGGTGGGTGAAACAACACTATACACAAGGAGTGCTATTACTTGCCGTCGGAACACTGGCTTGTTCTTATCAAAACCAAAATCTAATTCATTATTAAGTAAAGTCTTTCTATAAACCAATTAATAACGAATGTAATCAAAATTTTAGTCGCCTTTGATAAACATTCAGGCGATTACTTGCAATAGGTTCAGCGTGGGAGACTGTGGGTAGAATCTAGATTGTTGATTGATTGTTGTTATATGACATACTTGACAGTCATTAAGATTATTTGGTAACAATCAGTCCAGTAAATAACTTTGACCCTTAAAGTCCAGTTCATTAAAAAGTTCATAAATGTTGAATCTAGTAATCAGGCTTGGTGTATAATACCTGAATGACATAAACTGACTGTCTGATAATAGTCAAATCAAATATTGTTATTCGATTCTTTCATATTCAGTCCAGTTGTATTAAAATACTGTAAGTAAATAGTTTTCCTTAATATGATTGTTATAATATTATCTCATGAATAATCTGAACGGCATTGTTATTGTCGAATTATAATCGACTAGCTTTTACCCGCGGCTTCGCCCGCGATATAATTTAATTTATGTTTATCTTGTCAAAAAAATATGGTAACTAAAACAGTAAGTGCGCCACAAAATATTAGCCCCAATTCAATGTGAAACGGTACACAAATATTGTAGCATATAATCATTTCAAACCCAAAAAACAGCCAATCTCAACTAATTTGTTTCGTCATCGTTATCATCCGCAGCTTTCTTTGACCCACTGTTGGGTATAGGCCTCTCTCTTGCAGTGCCATCTGCCTCGGCTCTTTGCCGGTCGTGACCAGGCTCGACCGGCGGTATTGATGATATCGTCGAGATAGTCGACCCACCTTGCTGCCGCGCTGCACATAGCTGAGCGCTGTCACCTATTCAAGTACCCTAGTTGACCAGCTTGGTCACCACACTTTCTTGGTCAAGAAGCGCTGGTCGAATTGGTTGCCACGCCATTGTGAACGATGTCATACGCAGGGCTTTTGCGACCGCCGATATCACAGCCGTACTCTAACCGAATGGGTTTGCGCGTGGTGATGGCAAAAGGCCTGACGGTATGAAGCTGGTCCCATGGAAGTGTAGACGGTCCTTAGTATGGGACGCGACTTGCGTCGATACTTTGGCGCCGTCAGCAGAGCAGCACAAACGGCGCAAATATGCTAACCTCGGCAGTGGTTACATATTTGAGCCGTTTGAAATTGAGACATTGTGCGCGTGTTGGCCGGGAGCTCATCTTGTTTTCAAAAGTCTTTCTGAGCGTCTCGTGTACCCGCCGCGTGACCAAAATGCTGGTGTTTATTTGGCTCAACGTATAAGCAAGCTGATTGGCAATGCTGCTAGCATGTTGGGCACGCTGCTAACTGGCAGTGGGCTTGAGCATTTAGAATATCTTTAGACCTTCAAGGGTCTGTGGATGATCCAATTGCTTGTTATGTAGTAGTATTTGATGAAGTTTTACATTATAAGTCTGTACTTAGTGGTAGCAGCAGGTAGAGGTGCTCGAGGTCTCCCGATTTTTTTTGGTCTTTTCCCCCTAGGCAGTTTAGAAGTTTGCACTCGAGGTTGGGCCGCTTTTCTGGGGTTTTTAAATATATCAGCTGAGAGGCTGGCCGGCAAGTTGCGTGCCTCATGAGGAGTGCCGCAACTGAGCCGGGCTGCACTTTTATCACTGTTCAATCCTAACCAAACCAACAGAAATTTATGTTCGTGTCAAGGTCACAACTCAGAATCAAGGTTAATAACCTTAGTGTCAAGATATTCATACTCATGCCATACTACTTTTAAAAATCAAATCGATCCGTTTCTTCGTATATTAGCATGGATTCTGTACCATAAAGGTAGAATAAAGAAATATGTTTAACCTCTAATGGTGGTAACTAAAAGTATTTAAAAATATTTTTAATGTCAGACGAAATGACGGCCCAGTATTAAACGTCATTGTAATATGTAGCATGGCAAAGGGAAAACTATTTTGTCCAATTTTAATGTCAGTTGTCATTGTCAATTCATACTTTATTTCCTCTTCGAAGAGCTATAATGGTGGAAAGACAATTTGTCCTTTTGATATGCTAAGCGAGACATTTATAAAAGTCTGCAGTCAATGTATGTCACATGTCATCTAATTACGTCTTGTGAATCCATGTTAGGCCCAATCAACCCAATTATGAACGCGCCATCGTAAATTTAATAGCGACGTAAAAAGTGTTCTCTCTATCGAATGCCGAAAGTGAAAAAGAAACAGAAATAGTCTAATTCTGTTATAATTACGATGGTGTCTTCAAAATTGGGCCTTTTAGCGTCGTTGTGATAGGTGACAGTTTCGCTAACGCAAGATTTTGTCCTATCCTACGGGAATTATGCAATTTTCGGGATAAAATGTAGCCCATGTCCTTTCTCAGGCTCTAGAATATCTGTGTACCAAATTTAATTGAGATCGGTTCATTAGTTTTGGCGTGAAAGCGCGACAGACAGACAGATAGACAGACAAACAGAGTTACTTTCGCATTTATAATATTAGTAAGGATAATATATTATCAGTATGATAACATCCAATCTCATGCTCATCGATTGATTTGACAGATATTCGATCGACAGTTGTTTATTTTGACATTCTTGCAGCGCACGCTAGAGTAGCTCGCAGATGGCAGAATTTTCCTACTTACTCAACATTTATCGTTATATTTTGGACAATTTACAAAATATCTTAATAAATTGTAGCCTATGTGTTATTCTGATGTCTAAGCTATATTATTACAAAGTTTCATCTCAATCCGTTCAGTAGTTTTTGCGTGAAAGAGTAACAAACATCCATACATCCATACATCCATCCATCCATCCTCACAAACTTTCGCGTTTATAATATTAGTAGGATGTCAGACGAAATGACGGCCCAGTATTAAACGTCATTGTAATATGTAGCATGGCAAAGGGAAAACTATTTTGTCCAATTTTAATGTCAGTTGTCATTGTCAATTCATACTTTATTTCCTCTTCGAAGAGCTATAATGGTGGAAAGACAATTTGTCCTTTTGATATGCTAAGCGAGACATTTATAAAAGTCTGCAGTCAATGTATGTCACATGTCATCTAATTACGTCTTGTGAATCCATGTTAGGCCCAATCAACCCAATTATGAACGCGCCATCGTAAATTTAATAGCGACGTAAAAAGTGTTCTCTCTATCGAATGCCGAAAGTGAAAAAGAAACAGAAATAGTCTAATTCTGTTATAATTACGATGGTGTCTTCAAAATTGGGCCTTTTAGCGTCGTTGTGATAGGTGACAGTTTCGCTAACGCAAGATTTTGTCCTATCCTACGGGAATTATGCAATTTTCGGGATAAAATGTAGCCCATGTCCTTTCTCAGGCTCTAGAATATCTGTGTACCAAATTTAATTGAGATCGGTTCATTAGTTTTGGCGTGAAAGCGCGACAGACAGACAGATAGACAGACAAACAGAGTTACTTTCGCATTTATAATATTAGTAAGGATAATATATTATCAGTATGATAACATCCAATCTCATGCTCATCGATTGATTTGACAGATATTCGATCGACAGTTGTTTATTTTGACATTCTTGCAGCGCACGCTAGAGTAGCTCGCAGATGGCAGAATTTTCCTACTTACTCAACATTTATCGTTATATTTTGGACAATTTACAAAATATCTTAATAAATTGTAGCCTATGTGTTATTCTGATGTCTAAGCTATATTATTACAAAGTTTCATCTCAATCCGTTCAGTAGTTTTTGCGTGAAAGAGTAACAAACATCCATACATCCATCCATCCATCCATCCATCCTCACAAACTTTCGCGTTTATAATATTAGTAGGATTTGTTGATTGAATTTTCAATTATCTAGTATAATTGATACTGGGAGTTAAAAAAGCAAAAAAATTGCTTTGTTTAACTATTAGATATAACATTAAGAAAAAAAAAGAAATGCCACTGTTGGAGAAGAGGGTGGTTGTATGGGGATGGAACGGAGACCACTACCAAAAAAAAAACATATTATTCTTGGCCATTGCTACTACCAAGTAAAATAAACAATATTTTTATTTAAAGAATATAAATTATTTTTAACTTGTATTTGCAGCTATCGTCAGACAGTCATGAAAAATAAATAAAAATCCAAATTAAATTTTATTTAAGACTATGTGCATTCACTATTATCTCTGTCTAGTTATCATTGCGTAAGGAAACCTCCGAAAAGCCTGTACTAAAGTAGCTACAGAAATACTTAGCAATAATCTTAACTTACCTTCTTGTTTCCATCTCTTCTTGTATTATATGTAATCAATTCTATAACTTTTACATTTAATTAGGTAGGCATAGTCTCCAAAGCCATTAGGGTTCTACGATACATAATGTAGGGTTCACACTATTCGATCATTGGCCAAACCTAGCTTTAAGTACTTTAATTATTACGGAATTTAATATAATCTCTTCTAAATAAAATCTTTTGATTATTTTTTTAAAGAGAATCAGTTTCATGGTTACTAGTTTTGGGTTAAGCAGTATGGGAGAAGCGTCATTAGTTGAGGGTTAACATGGACTATCAATATAAATTAGCCTTTTAATTTTATAAATATTAAAAAAAATTGATCTGAGTATTGCTAAGGGTAAGTGGGTTAGGGGTTAGTATAAAGTTAGGTTTATATATATTTAGGTAGGGGTTTAGTACAATTTGCAGGCCGTGACCAGGATGACAAAGAACCATTATGAGAAATTTCCTTATTTTTAGATTATTTTTAGATATTTTATATCAATTAATTAAAAAGCGATTCAAGTTCAAACTGATCTACATAGACGAATATATTGCCATGGCAGCGACGAAACTACTATTAGAAGATTACTGCAATGGCGACATATTGAACAGCAAGAAAACCATATTCACCATTTTTTAACTTGCGCCAACAAAACAAAGACGTAACAGCAGGAACCACGAACGATACGATATCAAATAGCAGGGGGATACGATTGCTGGTCTGTGGTTTCCACAAACCACGTTTTGAACAACCACGCGATGAACAAAAGAAGAATCGACAAGTACCGACGTGATGACGCTCCATGGTGTTCTAGAGAGCTAGCCTAATTGGCTGCATGCCTGCCCGCCCGCACGCATGCCTATGCGTCAGCCTACGTACCTGCTTGCCAGCCTGAACATCAACCCCAGCGGGCTCCCGATACGGGCAGCCACCAGCGAGCCTCGACAGGAAGCCTCAGCCAAATAGCCAGGTGTGTTCTTTTCTACTTGCCATGGTTTTCTTATGATTAGCTTCTTTAAGAAAACAGTGCCACAATTTTTTTAACGGATGGTAGAAGTAGTATTAGTAGCATTTGGGCTAATATTTTGATCGGTGGAATGTTTCTATTTGGCGTAAAAAGTCTAAACAAAACATAAATACTACATTGTTACTTTTGGATTACTTACTGTTTGTCATCAGCCAATGAAAACGAAATACTAAGGCTTTTTCATATAGATACCTAGTTACTCTAGTTTGAAAACTATTGCATTTTTACAACTCTACTCTTTTAAACTAGTAGTCGTGCACAGTAGCCACAGTGAGAAAGAATATCGTTATAGTTATAATCTAAACTCCATATCCCATACCTGTTTTCTTTCCAGAGGATGGTGTTAGCAGCGATGCAGTTTGGCGCAGCTCAGAGGGGCTAGCATAAAGTTGGCCACGAAGAGAGAAGAGAGCAGAAGGACAGACTGCAGATCACTGATCGCTGTAGCTGTAAGGTATAGCAGATACTTAACTTTACGATTGATTTCGATTGTTGATTGTGTGTTTTATGGCCGAGCGAATGTACCTAGTCAGGTCATAAGTATTGTCACACAGTAAAAACTTTTCTTTTAGAATGCTGGCCATAAAAAAATTTGTTGCATTCGAATTTCGAATTGTTCATAAAAAAAATGTATGCTTTTTGGAATTTTACTCATTTTCAAATATGGAGTGGACGCTTAAAGAAGACCGTGTTGCAGTTATTGCGTTGCATCGTTGCGGTTACGCGCCAATTCAAATTTTTGACATACTGAAAAATTTGAATATAACCAAAATTATCGTTTATCGTACCATCAAACGATACAATGAAGACTCTAGTATGTAAATGACAGGTCAAGAAGAGGTCGCCCTCGGTCTGTTAGGACTCCAGTAGTGATAAAAGCTGTGAAGGGGGAATTCAAAGAAATCCCAAACGTAAGCCAGAAACTGTTGGGGGTTCAGATGGGGTTAAGCAGAACCACGGTGAAAAGGGTGTTAAATGAAGACTAATGGCTTCGGGCATATCGAAGAAAAACAGGACATCGTTTAAATGCTCGTCTAATGGACCTGAGACTGAAGAGATGCCGCGCTTTGTTGAAGCGGTACGCGGGAAAAAATATCGGGAAATTCTTTTTTCGGATGAAAAATTTTTTACCGTAGAAGAGAGCTACAACAAACAAAATGATAAGGTGTACGCACACAGTAGTGAAAAAGCGAGCAACCGTATTCCGCGTGTCCAACGAGGTCAGGTTGGGAGTTTCTTATTGGGGCTTAAGGTGTAAAAACGAATGCAGTTGTGTATCAAAATACAGTCCTGGCAAACCTTGTGGAACCTGTTTCTCATACCATGTTCAATAACAGGCACTCGGTATTCCAACAAGATTCGGCGCCAGCTCATAGAGCGAAGAGCACACAAGACTGGCTGGTGGCGCGTGAAATCGACTTCATCCGGCACTAAGACTGGCCCTCCTCCAGTCCAGATTTGAGTCCGTTAGATTACAAGATATAGCAACACTTGGAGGAAAAGGCGTGCTCAAAGCCTCATCCCACTTTGGAGTCACTCAAGACATCCTTGATTAAGGCAGCCGCCGATATTGACATGGACCTCGTTCGTGCTGCGATAGACGACTGGCCGCGCAGATTGAAGGCCGGTATTCAAAATCACGAAGGTCATTCTGAATAAACTTTATTGTTTGACTTTATTGTCATAAGAAACTATGTTTTGTTAAGTTCATTTTGATATATAAATGGTTACATAATGAATAAACTTGTTTCAATTATTTTATATTAAACATGTGACAGAATTTATGACCTGACTGTGTATTTCTTTTATGTTATTCTGAGACTGCATTTTATTTGAATCGTATTGAACTTATTTCTATTTTGGTCTGTTCTTTTATAATTTAATTTTTGTATCTACTTATTATGATACAATTAACTGGCAACACCTATTGTTTTCTGATTATTTATAGATTTATATCAGCTAGTGTTGAAACAAATTTAGGTTCACTATTAATCTTAATTTTTATTCTTTAAACACAACGTAAATTTTACACAACTTAAAAGGGTCCATTTGAGTGAAATATTTTCTAGACGATTACACGATTACATTATAAATCTAGACGATCACGTACATTTTGTCCAAATACTGAAGAAATAACTAATAAATAGGAATAGTTATGTAAAATTCAATTACATTAATTATTAATCATTGTATAAACGTTAGTTATTAATATTACCAGACAAAATCGGATCTTGTTCTCAATTAAGCTCCGAACTAGGAGAAATTGTAAAAGTAACTAGAGGAATATCAACGCTGAAAGCTGCTTCTGCAGAAAACTTTCGCGCTTTACGCTTATCGTGATGAATAATTTCATAATATCAATTGTCTATACGGTGCTACACAAAACTAGCTTTGTTTTCAAATAGTTTCTGTCAATCAGTACACTTGATACAACCGTCAACGACGAGTCTTGTATGGTGATGTGAAAAATTTGCAAATAATGGATGCCATATTTAAGTAAGTACCTCGTATTTCTTTTATTTACTGAAATTGTTACATTTTCATACTTTTTATTGTGTCATACTCCCTGGCCGGACCACTTCGTTATATTCATGCAATTAATAATAAAAAATGTACATAATTTGTACATAAATATTAAAATTTGTACATATGTAAGTACTTTTCTAGTAATCGTCAAATGAAGGCGGTCCGGCCAGGGAGTATGACACTTTTTATTTGTATAAAAACTAACTAATGTTTCTTTCCATAATATAACAACATAACACGATTTTTATATTTGTTTGTTGTATCCTACCCGCAATATCACGGGTGCCAAACGGCACCCGTAGGCTAATATGAATGCTTTTCGAAAGTGCATCGTTCATAATACTTTTTCTTGTTTTTTAAATAATTTGACTCCATTCGTGATGACGCTCCATGGTGTTCGCTAAGCTAGCCTAATTGCCTGCCTGCCCGCCCGCACGCATGCCTATGCGTCAGCCTGCGTACCTGCTTGCCAGCCTGAACATCAACCCAGCGGGCTCCTGATACGGGCAGCCACCAGCGAGCCTCGACAGGAAGCCTCAGCCAAATAGCCAGATGTGTTCTTTTCTACTTGCCATCGTTTTATTATAATTAGCTTCTTTAAGAAAACAGTGCCACTATTTTTTTAAGGGATGGTATCTTGTGATTTCTTGTGATTTCTTTTGATTACATATTATTTTGGAAATTATTCTGTTTTATCTTTTATTACTTGATTACTATTTCGTGTGGTGGTTTCGTGTCTTGTTGATTATTTATATGTGTTTTACTTGCTTTTATATTTAACTGTGTGTGTTTTCTAACTGTTTATATTATGTTTTTGTGATTTCGTATTATATTGATTATTTCCGCCGTATGTGTACTTTTCGTGGTTTCTGTTTGCTGTAGGTATAATGACTACGACACTTATTTACTTAGTCCTTTTATTTCTAAATGCTTATGTTTATAGTCCATGTATGTACTTGTGTTTTCGATGCTTTCTACTTGTGTGTTTTGATTTTTACTGAATATTTCTTGCTTCGGCTTTTAACTCTTTTAATTGACTTTTACCGTTGCTTTTAACCGTCTGACTAGTGCCGTATCTCTAATGTGTTTACTTCCTGGTTTATTAACTTGCGTCAAGCTCACTTATGTTCTTGTTATCTGTTTGCTTATATAATTAATTTTGAGACTTACTCAAGACTGTTTAGTGTTTACGATTAATATTTTACTCGGTTCATTTTATGTCTAAAATGGGAAATGTTAGTGATTAGGTTTTTTACTTTCTAATCTGAAATTTAGGGAAGATCTACTTATGTATGTAGGAAACCTGGATGTTCCTCAAGGACTGAATATTTCTATGATCTTTTTATGCAAAGGGTTGAGAATTGACTTCGCTTATTCAAATATTTTGTAACATAGTTATATCGGGTTTTACTCAGTGAAGCTGAGTGAACTGACGTTTCGAATGTGTTAAATTAACCTATGATCCTTGAAAAATAGGTGGGTGAAACAACACTATACACAAGGAGTGCTATTACTTGCCGTCGGAACACTGGCTTGTTCTTATCAAAACCAAAATCTAATTCATTATTAAGTAAAGTCTTTCTATAAACCAATTAATAACGAATGTAATCAAAATTTTAGTCGCCTTTGATAAACATTCAGGCGATTACTTGCAATAGGTTCAGCGTGGGAGACTGTGGGTAGAATCTAGATTGTTGATTGATTGTTGTTATATGACATACTTGACAGTCATTAAGATTATTTGGTAACAATCAGTCCAGTAAATAACTTTGACCCTTAAAGTCCAGTTCATTAAAAAGTTCATAAATGTTGAATCTAGTAATCAGGCTTGGTGTATAATACCTGAATGACATAAACTGACTGTCTGATAATAGTCAAATCAAATATTGTTATTCGATTCTTTCATATTCAGTCCAGTTGTATTAAAATACTGTAAGTAAATAGTTTTCCTTAATATGATTGTTATAATATTATCTCATGAATAATCTGAACGGCATTGTTATTGTCGAATTATAATCGATTTGTTGATTGAATTTTCAATTATCTAGTATAATTGATACTGGGAGTTAAAAAAGCAAAAAAATTGCTTTGTTTAACTATTAGATATAACATTAAGAAAAAAAAAGAAATGCCACTGTTGGAGAAGAGGGTGGTTGTATGGGGATGGAACGGAGACCACTACCAAAAAAAAAACATATTATTCTTGGCCATTGCTACTACCAAGTAAAATAAACAATATTTTTATTTAAAGAATATAAATTATTTTTAACTTGTATTTGCAGCTATCGTCAGACAGTCATGAAAAATAAATAAAAATCCAAATTAAATTTTATTTAAGACTATGTGCATTCACTATTATCTCTGTCTAGTTATCATTGCGTAAGGAAACCTCCGAAAAGCCTGTACTAAAGTAGCTACAGAAATACTTAGCAATAATCTTAACTTACCTTCTTGTTTCCATCTCTTCTTGTATTATATGTAATCAATTCTATAACTTTTACATTTAATTAGGTAGGCATAGTCTCCAAAGCCATTAGGGTTCTACGATACATAATGTAGGGTTCACACTATTCGATCATTGGCCAAACCTAGCTTTAAGTACTTTAATTATAACGGAATTTAATATAATCTTTTGATTATTTTTTTAAAGAGAATCAGTTTCATGGTTACTAGTTTTGGGTTAAGCAGTATGGGAGAAGCGTCATTAGTTGAGGGTTAACATGGACTATCAATATAAATTAGCCTTTTAATTTTATAAATATTAAAAAAAATTGATCTGAGTATTGCTAAGGGTAAGTGGGTTAGGGGTTAGTATAAATTTAGGTTTATATATATTTAGGTAGGGGTTTAGTACAATTTGCAGGCCGTGACCAGGATGACAAAGAACCATTATGAGAAATTTCCTTATTTTTAGATTATTTTTATATATTTTATATCAATTAATTAAAAAGCGATTCAAGTTCAAACTGATCTACATAGACGAATATATTGCCATGGCAGCGACGACACTACTATTAGAAGATTACTGCAATGGCGACATATTGAACAGCAAGAAAACCATATTCACCATTTTTTAACTTGCGCCAACAAAACAAAGACGTAACAGCAGGAACCACGAACGATACGATATCAAATAGCAGGGGGATACGATTGCTGGTCTGTGGTTTCCACAAACCACGTTTTGAACAACCACGCGATGAACAAAAGAAGAATCGACAAGTACCGACGTGATGACGCTCCATGGTGTTCTAGAGAGCTAGCCTAATTGGCTGCATGCCTGCCCGCCCGCACGCATGCCTATGCGTCAGCTTACGTACCTGCTTGCCAGCCTGAACATCAACCCCAGCGGGCTCCCGATACGGGCAGCCACCAGCGAGCCTCGACAGGAAGCCTCAGCCAAATAGCCAGGTGTGTTCTTTTCTACTTGCCATGGTTTTCTTATGATTAGCTTCTTTAAGAAAACAGTGCCACAATTTTTTTAACGGATGGTAGAAGTAGTATTAGTAGCATTTGGGCTAATATTTTGATCGGTGGAATGTTTCTATTTGGCGTAAAAAGTCTAAACAAAACATAAATACTACATTGTTACTTTTGGATTACTTACTGTTTGTCATCAGCCAATGAAAACGAAATACTAAGGCTTTTTCATATAGATACCTAGTTACTCTAGTTTGAAAACTATTGCATTTTTACAACTCTACTCTTTTAAACTAGTAGTCGTGCACAGTAGCCACAGTGAGAAAGAATATCGTTATAGTTATAATCTAAACTCCATATCCCATACCTGTTTTCTTTCCAGAGGATGGTGTTAGCAGCGATGCAGTTTGGCGCAGCTCAGAGGGGCTAGCATAAAGTTGGCCACGAAGAGAGAAGAGAGCAGAAGGACAGACTGCAGATCACTGATCGCTGTAGCTGTAAGGTATAGCAGATACTTAACTTTACGATTGATTTCGATTGTTGATTGTGTGTTTTATGGCCGAGCGAATGTACCTAGTCAGGTCATAAGTATTGTCACACAGTAAAAACTTTTCTTTTAGAATGCTGGCCATAAAAAAATTTGTTGCATTCGAATTTCGAATTGTTCATAAAAAAAATGTATGCTTTTTGGAATTTTACTCATTTTCAAATATGGAGTGGACGCTTAAAGAAGACCGTGTTGCAGTTATTGCGTTGCATCGTTGCGGTTACGCGCCAATTCAAATTTTTGACATACTGAAAAATTTGAATATAACCAAAATTATCGTTTATCGTACCATCAAACGATACAATGAAGACTCTAGTATGTAAATGACAGGTCAAGAAGAGGTCGCCCTCGGTCTGTTAGGACTCCAGTAGTGATAAAAGCTGTGAAGGGGGAATTCAAAGAAATCCCAAACGTAAGCCAGAAACTGTTGGGGGTTCAGATGGGGTTAAGCAGAACCACGGTGAAAAGGGTGTTAAATGAAGACTAATGGCTTCGGGCATATCGAAGAAAAACAGGACATCGTTTAAATGCTCGTCTAATGGACCTGAGACTGAAGAGATGCCGCGCTTTGTTGAAGCGGTACGCGGGAAAAAATATCGGGAAATTCTTTTTTCGGATGAAAAATTTTTTACCGTAGAAGAGAGCTACAACAAACAAAATGATAAGGTGTACGCACACAGTAGTGAAAAAGCGAGCAACCGTATTCCGCGTGTCCAACGAGGTCAGGTTGGGAGTTTCTTATTGGGGCTTAAGGTGTAAAAACGAATGCAGTTGTGTATCAAAATACAGTCCTGGCAAACCTTGTGGAACCTGTTTCTCATACCATGTTCAATAACAGGCACTCGGTATTCCAACAAGATTCGGCGCCAGCTCATAGAGCGAAGAGCACACAAGACTGGCTGGTGGCGCGTGAAATCGACTTCATCCGGCACTAAGACTGGCCCTCCTCCAGTCCAGATTTGAGTCCGTTAGATTACAAGATATAGCAACACTTGGAGGAAAAGGCGTGCTCAAAGCCTCATCCCACTTTGGAGTCACTCAAGACATCCTTGATTAAGGCAGCCGCCGATATTGACATGGACCTCGTTCGTGCTGCGATAGACGACTGGCCGCGCAGATTGAAGGCCGGTATTCAAAATCACGAAGGTCATTCTGAATAAACTTTATTGTTTGACTTTATTGTCATAAGAAACTATGTTTTGTTAAGTTCATTTTGATATATAAATGGTTACATAATGAATAAACTTGTTTCAATTATTTTATATTAAACATGTGACAGAATTTATGACCTGACTGTGTATTTCTTTTATGTTATTCTGAGACTGCATTTTATTTGAATCGTATTGAACTTATTTCTATTTTGGTCTGTTCTTTTATAATTTAATTTTTGTATCTACTTATTATGATACAATTAACTGGCAACACCTATTGTTTTCTGATTATTTATAGATTTATATCAGCTAGTGTTGAAACAAATTTAGGTTCACTATTAATCTTAATTTTTATTCTTTAAACACAACGTAAATTTTACACAACTTAAAAGGGTCCATTTGAGTGAAATATTTTCTAGACGATTACACGATTACATTATAAAACTAGACGATCACGTACATTTTGTCCAAATACTGAAGAAATAACTAATAAATAGGAATAGTTATGTAAAATTCAATTACATTAATTATTAATCATTGTATAAACGTTAGTTATTAATATTACCAGACAAAATCGGATCTTGTTCTCAATTAAGCTCCGAACTAGGAGAAATTGTAAAAGTAACTAGAGGAATATCAACGCTGAAAGCTGCTTCTGCAGAAAACTTTCGCGCTTTACGCTTATCGTGATGAATAATTTCATAATATCAATTGTCTATACGGTGCTACACAAAACTAGCTTTGTTTTCAAATAGTTTCTGTCAATCAGTACACTTGATACAACCGTCAACGACGAGTCTTGTATGGTGATGTGAAAAATTTGCAAATAATGGATGCCATATTTAAGTAAGTACCTCGTATTTCTTTTATTTACTGAAATTGTTACATTTTCATACTTTTTATTGTGTCATACTCCCTGGCCGGACCACTTCGTTATATTCATGCAATTAATAATAAAAAATGTACATAATTTGTACATAAATATTAAAATTTGTACATATGTAAGTACTTTTCTAGTAATCGTCAAATGAAGGCGGTCCGGCCAGGGAGTATGACACTTTTTATTTGTATAAAAACTAACTAATGTTTCTTTCCATAATATAACAACATAACACGATTTTTATATTTGTTTGTTGTATCCTACCCGCAATATCACGGGTGCCAAACGGCACCCGTAGGCTAATATGAATGCTTTTCGAAAGTGCATCGTTCATAATACTTTTTCTTGTTTTTTAAATAATTTGACTCCATTCGTGATGACGCTCCATGGTGTTCGCTAAGCTAGCCTAATTGCCTGCCTGCCCGCCCGCACGCATGCCTATGCGTCAGCCTGCGTACCTGCTTGCCAGCCTGAACATCAACCCAGCGGGCTCCTGATACGGGCAGCCACCAGCGAGCCTCGACAGGAAGCCTCAGCCAAATAGCCAGATGTGTTCTTTTCTACTTGCCATCGTTTTATTATAATTAGCTTCTTTAAGAAAACAGTGCCACTATTTTTTTAAGGGATGGTATCTTGTGATTTCTTGTGATTTCTTTTGATTACATATTATTTTGGAAATTATTCTGTTTTATCTTTTATTACTTGATTACTATTTCGTGTGGTGGTTTCGTGTCTTGTTGATTATTTATATGTGTTTTACTTGCTTTTATATTTAACTGTGTGTGTTTTCTAACTGTTTATATTATGTTTTTGTGATTTCGTATTATATTGATTATTTCCGCCGTATGTGTACTTTTCGTGGTTTCTGTTTGCTGTAGGTATAATGACTACGACACTTATTTACTTAGTCCTTTTATTTCTAAATGCTTGTTTATAGTCCATGTATGTACTTGTGTTTTCGATGCTTTCTACTTGTGTGTTTTGATTTTTACTGAATATTTCTTGCTTCGGCTTTTAACTCTTTTAATTGACTTTTACCGTTGCTTTTAACCGTCTGACTAGTGCCGTATCTCTAATGTGTTTACTTCCTGGTTTATTAACTTGCGTCAAGCTCACTTATGTTCTTGTTATCTGTTTGCTTATATAATTAATTTTGAGACTTACTCAAGACTGTTTAGTGTTTACGATTAATATTTTACTCGGTTCATTTTATGTCTAAAATGGGAAATGTTAGTGATTAGGTTTTTTACTTTCTAATCTGAAATTTAGGGAAGATCTACTTATGTATGTAGGAAACCTGGATGTTCCTCAAGGACTGAATATTTCTATGATCTTTTTATGCAAAGGGTTGAGAATTGACTTCGCTTATTCAAATATTTTGTAACATAGTTATATCGGGTTTTACTCAGTGAAGCTGAGTGAACTGACGTTTCGAATGTGTTAAATTAACCTATGATCCTTGAAAAATAGGTGGGTGAAACAACACTATACACAAGGAGTGCTATTACTTGCCGTCGGAACACTGGCTTGTTCTTATCAAAACCAAAATCTAATTCATTATTAAGTAAAGTCTTTCTATAAACCAATTAATAACGAATGTAATCAAAATTTTAGTCGCCTTTGATAAACATTCAGGCGATTACTTGCAATAGGTTCAGCGTGGGAGACTGTGGGTAGAATCTAGATTGTTGATTGATTGTTGTTATATGACATACTTGACAGTCATTAAGATTATTTGGTAACAATCAGTCCAGTAAATAACTTTGACCCTTAAAGTCCAGTTCATTAAAAAGTTCATAAATGTTGAATCTAGTAATCAGGCTTGGTGTATAATACCTGAATGACATAAACTGACTGTCTGATAATAGTCAAATCAAATATTGTTATTCGATTCTTTCATATTCAGTCCAGTTGTATTAAAATACTGTAAGTAAATAGTTTTCCTTAATATGATTGTTATAATATTATCTCATGAATAATCTGAACGGCATTGTTATTGTCGAATTATAATCGATTTGTTGATTGAATTTTCAATTATCTAGTATAATTGATACTGGGAGTTAAAAAAGCAAAAAAATTGCTTTGTTTAACTATTAGATATAACATTAAGAAAAAAAAAGAAATGCCACTGTTGGAGAAGAGGGTGGTTGTATGGGGATGGAACGGAGACCACTACCAAAAAAAAAACATATTATTCTTGGCCATTGCTACTACCAAGTAAAATAAACAATATTTTTATTTAAAGAATATAAATTATTTTTAACTTGTATTTGCAGCTATCGTCAGACAGTCATGAAAAATAAATAAAAATCCAAATTAAATTTTATTTAAGACTATGTGCATTCACTATTATCTCTGTCTAGTTATCATTGCGTAAGGAAACCTCCGAAAAGCCTGTACTAAAGTAGCTACAGAAATACTTAGCAATAATCTTAACTTACCTTCTTGTTTCCATCTCTTCTTGTATTATATGTAATCAATTCTATAACTTTTACATTTAATTAGGTAGGCATAGTCTCCAAAGCCATTAGGGTTCTACGATACATAATGTAGGGTTCACACTATTCGATCATTGGCCAAACCTAGCTTTAAGTACTTTAATTATAACGGAATTTAATATAATCTTTTGATTATTTTTTTAAAGAGAATCAGTTTCATGGTTACTAGTTTTGGGTTAAGCAGTATGGGAGAAGCGTCATTAGTTGAGGGTTAACATGGACTATCAATATAAATTAGCCTTTTAATTTTATAAATATTAAAAAAAATTGATCTGAGTATTGCTAAGGGTAAGTGGGTTAGGGGTTAGTATAAATTTAGGTTTATATATATTTAGGTAGGGGTTTAGTACAATTTGCAGGCCGTGACCAGGATGACAAAGAACCATTATGAGAAATTTCCTTATTTTTAGATTATTTTTATATATTTTATATCAATTAATTAAAAAGCGATTCAAGTTCAAACTGATCTACATAGACGAATATATTGCCATGGCAGCGACGACACTACTATTAGAAGATTACTGCAATGGCGACATATTGAACAGCAAGAAAACCATATTCACCATTTTTTAACTTGCGCCAACAAAACAAAGACGTAACAGCAGGAACCACGAACGATACGATATCAAATAGCAGGGGGATACGATTGCTGGTCTGTGGTTTCCACAAACCACGTTTTGAACAACCACGCGATGAACAAAAGAAGAATCGACAAGTACCGACGTGATGACGCTCCATGGTGTTCTAGAGAGCTAGCCTAATTGGCTGCATGCCTGCCCGCCCGCACGCATGCCTATGCGTCAGCTTACGTACCTGCTTGCCAGCCTGAACATCAACCCCAGCGGGCTCCCGATACGGGCAGCCACCAGCGAGCCTCGACAGGAAGCCTCAGCCAAATAGCCAGGTGTGTTCTTTTCTACTTGCCATGGTTTTCTTATGATTAGCTTCTTTAAGAAAACAGTGCCACAATTTTTTTAACGGATGGTAGAAGTAGTATTAGTAGCATTTGGGCTAATATTTTGATCGGTGGAATGTTTCTATTTGGCGTAAAAAGTCTAAACAAAACATAAATACTACATTGTTACTTTTGGATTACTTACTGTTTGTCATCAGCCAATGAAAACGAAATACTAAGGCTTTTTCATATAGATACCTAGTTACTCTAGTTTGAAAACTATTGCATTTTTACAACTCTACTCTTTTAAACTAGCAGTCGTGCACAGTAGGCACAGTGAGAAAGAATATCGTTATAGTTATAATCTAAACTCCATATCCCATACCTGTTTTCTTTCCAGAGGATGGTGTTAACAGCGATGCAGTTTGGCGCAGCTCAGAGGGGCTAGCATAAAGTTGGCCACGAAGAGAGAAGAGAGCAGAAGGACAGACTGCAGATCACTGATCGCTGTAGCTGTAAGGTATAGCAGATACTTAACTTTACGATTGATTTCGATTGTTGATTGTGTGTTTTATGGCCGAGCGAATGTACCTAGTCAGGTCATAAGTATTGTCACATAGTAAAAACTTTTCTTTTAGAATGCTGGCCATAAAAAAATTTGTTGCATTCGAATTTCGAATTGTTCATAAAAAAAATGTATGCTTTTTGGAATTTTACTCATTTTCAAATATGGAGTGGACGCTTAAAGAAGACCGTGTTGCAGTTATTGCGTTGCATCGTTGCGGTTACGCGCCAATTCAAATTTTTGACATACTGAAAAATTTGAATATAACCAAAAGTATCGTTTATCGTACCATCAAACGATACAATGAAGACTCTAGTATGTAGATGACAGGTCAAGAAGTGGTCGCCCTCGGTCTGTTAGGACTCCAGCAGTGATAAAAGCTGTGAAGGGGGAATTCAAAGAAATCCCAAACGTAAGCCAGAAACTGTTGGGGGTTCAGATGGGGTTAAGCAGAACCACGGTGAAAAGGGTGTTAAATGAAGACTTATGGCTTCGGGCATATCGAAGAAAAACAGGACATCGTTTAAATGCTCGTCTAATGGACCTGAGACTGAAGAGATGCCGCGCTTTGTTGAAGCGGTACGCGGGAAAAAATATCGGGGAATTCTTTTTTCGGATGAAAAATTTTTTACCGTAGAAGAGAGCTACAACAAACAAAATGATAAGGTGTACGCACACAGTAGTGAAAAAGCGAGCAACCGTATTCCGCGTGTCCAACGAGGTCAGGTTGGGAGTTTCTTATTGGGGCTTAAGGTGTAAAAACGAATGCAGTTGTGTATCAAAATACAGTCCTGGCAAACCTTGTGGAACCTGTTTCTCATACCATGTTCAATAACAGGCACTCGGTATTCCAACAAGATTCGGCGCCAGCTCATAGAGCGAAGAGCACACAAGACTGGCTGGTGGCGCGTGAAATCGACTTCATCCGGCACTAAGACTGGCCCTCCTCCAGTCCAGATTTGAGTCCGTTAGATTACAAGATATAGCAACACTTGGAGGAAAAGGCGTGCTCAAAGCCTCATCCCACTTTGGAGTCACTCAAGACATCCTTGATTAAGGCAGCCGCCGATATTGACATGGACCTCGTTCGTGCTGCGATAGACGACTGGCCGCGCAGATTGAAGGCCGGTATTCAAAATCACGAAGGTCATTCTGAATAAACTTTATTGTTTGACTTTATTGTCATAAGAAACTATGTTTTGTTAAGTTCATTTTGATATATAAATGGTTACATAATGAATAAACTTGTTTCAATTATTTTATATTAAACATGTGACAGAATTTATGACCTGACTGTGTATTTCTTTTATGTTATTCTGAGACTGCATTTTATTTGAATTGTGTGTTGTATGTGCTGAGCGAATGTATTTCTTGCATGTTATTCTGAGACTGCATTTTATTTGAATCGTATTGAACTTATTTCTATTATGGTCTGTTCTTTTATAATTTAATTTTTGTATCTACTTATTATGATACAATTAACTGGCAACACCTATTGTTTTCTGATTATTTATAGATTTATATCAGCTAGTGTTGAAACAAATTTAGGTTCACTATTAATCTTAATTTTTATTCTTTAAACACAACGTAAATTTTACACAACTTAAAAGGGTCCATTTGAGTGAAACATTTTCTAGACGATTACACGATTACATTATAAAACTAGACGATCACGTATATTTTGTCCAAATACTGAAGAAATAACTAATAAATAGGAATAGTTATGTAAAATTCAATTACATTAATTATTAATCATTGTATAAACGTTAGTTATTAATATTACCAGACAAAATCGGATCTAGTTCTCAATTAAGCTCCGAACTAGGAGAAATTGTAAAAGTAACTAGAGGAATATCAACGCTGAAAGCTGCTTCTGCAGAAAACTTTCGCGCTTTACGCTTATCGTGATGAATAATTTCATAATATCAATTGTCTATACGGTGCTACACAAAACTAGCTTTGTTTTCAAATAGTTTCTGTCAATCAGTACACTTGATACAACCGTCAACGACGAGTCTTGTATGGTGATGTGAAAAATTTGCAAATAATGGATGCCATATTTAAGTAAGTACCTCGTATTTCTTTTATTTACTGAAATTGTTACATTTTCATACTTTTTATTGTGTCATACTCCCTGGCCGGACCACTTCGTTATATTCATGCAATTAATAATAAAAAATGTACATAATTTGTACATAAATATTAAAATTTGTACATATGTAAGTACTTTTCTAGTAATCGTCAAATGAAGGTGGTCCGGCCAGGGAGTATGACACTTTTTATTTGTATAAAAACTAACTAATGTTTCTTTCCATAATATAACAACATAACACGATTTTTAAATTTGTTTGTTGTATCCTACCCGCAATATGACGGGTGCCAAACGGCACCCGTAGGCTAATATGAATGCTTTTCGAAAGTGCATCGTTCATAATACTTTTTCTTGTTTTTTAAATAATTTGACTCCATTCGTGATGACGCTCCATGGTGTTCGCTAAGCTAGCCTAATTGCCTGCCTGCCCGCCCGCACGCATGCCTATGCGTCAGCCTGCGTACCTGCTTGCCAGCCTGAACATCAACCCAGCGGGCTCCTGATACGGGCAGCCACCAGCGAGCCTCGACAGGAAGCCTCAGCCAAATAGCCAGATGTGTTCTTTTCTACTTGCCATCGTTTTATTATAATTAGCTTCTTTAAGAAAACAGTGCCACTATTTTTTTAAGGGATGGTATCTTGTGATTTCTTGTGATTTCTTTTGATTACATATTATTTTGGAAATTATTCTGTTTTATCTTTTATTACTTGATTACTATTTCGTGTGGTGGTTTCGTGTCTTGTTGATTATTTATATGTGTTTTACTTGCTTTTATATTTAACTGTGTGTGTTTTCTAACTGTTTATATTATGTTTTTGTGATTTCGTATTATATTGATTATTTCCGCCGTATGTGTACTTTTCGTGGTTTCTGTTTGCTGTAGGTATAATGACTACGACACTTATTTACTTAGTCCTTTTATTTCTAAATGCTTATGTTTATAGTCCATGTATGTACTTGTGTTTTCGATGCTTTCTACTTGTGTGTTTTGATTTTTACTGAATATTTCTTGCTTCTGCTTTTAACTCTTTTAATTGACTTTTACCGTTGCTTTTAACCGTCTGACTAGTGCCGTATCTCTAATGTGTTTACTTCCTGGTTTATTAACTTGCGTCAAGCTCACTTATGTTCTTGTTATCTGTTTGCTTATATAATTAATTTTGAGACTTACTCAAGACTGTTTAGTGTTTACGATTAATATTTTACTCGGTTCATTTTATGTCTAAAATGGGAAATGTTAGTGATTAGGTTTTTTTACTTTCTAATCTGAAATTTAGGGAAGATCTACTTATGTATGTAGGAAACCTGGATGTTCCTCAAGGACTGAATATTTCTATGATCTTTTTATGCAAAGGGTTGAGAATTGACTTCGCTTATTCAAATATTTTGTAACATAGTTATATCGGGTTTTACTCAGTGAAGCTGAGTGAACTGACGTTTCGAATGTGTTAAATTAACCTATGATCCTTGAAAAATAGGTGGGTGAAACAACACTATACACAAGGAGTGCTATTACTTGCCGTCGGAACACTGGCTTGTTCTTATCAAAACCAAAATCTAATTCATTATTAAGTAAAGTCTTTCTATAAACCAATTAATAACGAATGTAATCAAAATTTTAGTCGCCTTTGATAAACATTCAGGCGATTACTTGCAATAGGTTCAGCGTGGGAGACTGTGGGTAGAATCTAGATTGTTGATTGATTGTTGTTATATGACATACTTGACAGTCATTAAGATTATTTGGTAACAATCAGTCCAGTAAATAACTTTGACCCTTAAAGTCCAGTTCATTAAAAAGTTCATAAATGTTGAATCTAGTAATCAGGCTTGGTGTATAATACCTGAATGACATAAACTGACTGTCTGATAATAGTCAAATCAAATATTGTTATTCGATTCTTTCATATTCAGTCCAGTTGTATTAAAATACTGTAAGTAAATAGTTTTCCTTAATATGATTGTTATAATATTATCTCATGAATAATCTGAACGGCATTGTTATTGTCGAATTATAATCGATTTGTTGATTGAATTTTCAATTATCTAGTATAATTGATACTGGGAGTTAAAAAAGCAAAAAAATTGCTTTGTTTAACTATTAGATATAACATTAAGAAAAAAAAAGAAATGCCACTGTTGGAGAAGAGGGTGGTTGTATGGGGATGGAACGGAGACCACTACCAAAAAAATAAATAATATTTTATTCTTAGTCATTGCAACTACCAAAAAAAAAACATATTATTCTTGGCCATTGCTACTACCAAGTAAAATAAACAATATTTTTATTTAAAGAATATAAATTATTTTTAACTTGTATTTGCAGCTATCGTCAGACAGTCATGAAAAATAAATAAAAATCCAAATTAAATTTTATTTAAGACTATGTGCATTCACTATTATCTCTGTCTAGTTATCATTGCGTAAGGAAACCTCCGAAAAGCCTGTACTAAAGTAGCTACAGAAATACTTAGCAATAATCTTAACTTACCTTCTTGTTTCCATCTCTTCTTGTATTATATGTAATCAATTCTATAACTTTTACATTTAATTAGGTAGGCATAGTCTCCAAAGCCATTAGGGTTCTACGATACATAATGTAGGGTTCACACTATTCGATCATTGGCCAAACCTAGCTTTAAGTACTTTAATTATAACGGAATTTAATATAATCTTTTGATTATTTTTTTAAAGAGAATCAGTTTCATGGTTACTAGTTTTGGGTTAAGCAGTATGGGAGAAGCGTCATTAGTTGAGGGTTAACATGGACTATCAATATAAATTAGCCTTTTAATTTTATAAATATTAAAAAAAATTGATCTGAGTATTGCTAAGGGTAAGTGGGTTAGGGGTTAGTATAAAGTTAGGTTTATATATATTTAGGTAGGGGTTTAGTACAATTTGCAGGCCGTGACCAGGATGACAAAGAACCATTATGAGAAATTTCCTTATTTTTAGATTATTTTTATATATTTTATATCAATTAATTAAAAAGCGATTCAAGTTCAAACTGATCTACATAGACGAATATATTGCCATGGCAGCGACGAAACTACTATTAGAAGATTACTGCAATGGCGACATATTGAACAGCAAGAAAACCATATTCACCATTTTTTAACTTGCGCCAACAAAACAAAGACGTAACAGCAGGAACCACGAACGATACGATATCAAATAGCAGGGGGATACGATTGCTGGTCTGTGGTTTCCACAAACCACGTTTTGAACAACCACGCGATGAACAAAAGAAGAATCGACAAGTACCGACGTGATGACGCTCCATGGTGTTCTAGAGAGCTAGCCTAATTGGCTGCATGCCTGCCCGCCCGCACGCATGCCTATGCGTCAGCCTACGTACCTGCTTGCCAGCCTGAACATCAACCCCAGCGGGCTCCCGATACGGGCAGCCACCAGCGAGCCTCGACAGGAAGCCTCAGCCAAATAGCCAGGTGTGTTCTTTTCTACTTGCCATGGTTTTCTTATGATTAGCTTCTTTAAGAAAACAGTGCCACAATTTTTTTAACGGATGGTAGAAGTAGTATTAGTAGCATTTGGGCTAATATTTTGATCGGTGGAATGTTTCTATTTGGCGTAAAAAGTCTAAACAAAACATAAATACTACATTGTTACTTTTGGATTACTTACTGTTTGTCATCAGCCAATGAAAACGAAATACTAAGGCTTTTTCATATAGATACCTAGTTACTCTAGTTTGAAAACTATTGCATTTTTACAACTCTACTCTTTTAAACTAGCAGTCGTGCACAGTAGCCACAGTGAGAAAGAATATCGTTATCGTTATAATCTAAACTCCATATCCCATACCTGTTTTCTTTCCAGAGGATGGTGTTAGCAGCGATGCAGTTTGGCGCAGCTCAGAGGGGCTAGCATAAAGTTGGCCACGAAGAGAGAAGAGAGCAGAAGGACAGACTGCAGATCACTGATCGCTGTAGCTGTAAGGTATAGCAGATACTTAACTTTACGATTGATTTCGATTGTTGATTGTGTGTTTTATGGCCGAGCGAATGTACCTAGTCAGGTCATAAGTATTGTCACACAGTAAAAACTTTTCTTTTAGAATGCTGGCCATAAAAAAATTTGTTGCATTCGAATTTCGAATTGTTCATAAAAAAAATGTATGCTTTTTGGAATTTTACTCATTTTCAAATATGGAGTGGACGCTTAAAGAAGACCGTGTTGCAGTTATTGCGTTGCATCGTTGCGGTTACGCGCCAATTCAAATTTTTGACATACTGAAAAATTTGAATATAACCAAAAGTATCGTTTATCGTACCATCAAACGATACAATGAAGACTCTAGTATGTAAATGACAGGTCAAGAAGTGGTCGCCCTCGGTCTGTTAGGACTCCAGTAGTGATAAAAGCTGTGAAGGGGGAATTCAAAGAAATCCCAAACGTAAGCCAGAAACTGTTGGGGGTTCAGATGGGGTTAAGCAGAACCACGGTGAAAAGGGTGTTAAATGAAGACTAATGGCTTCGGGCATATCGAAGAAAAACAGGACATCGTTTAAATGCTCGTCTAATGGACCTGAGACTGAAGAGATGCCGCGCTTTGTTGAAGCGGTACGCGGGAAAAAATATCGGGAAATTCTTTTTTCGGATGAAAAATTTTTTACCGTAGAAGAGAGCTACAACAAACAAAATGATAAGGTGTACGCACACAGTAGTGAAAAAGCGAGCAACCGTATTCCGCGTGTCCAACGAGGTCAGGTTGGGAGTTTCTTATTGGGGCTTAAGGTGTAAAAACGAATGCAGTTGTGTATCAAAATACAGTCCTGGCAAACCTTGTGGAACCTGTTTCTCATACCATGTTCAATAACAGGCACTCGGTATTCCAACAAGATTCGGCGCCAGCTCATAGAGCGAAGAGCACACAAGACTGGCTGGTGGCGCGTGAAATCGACTTCATCCGGCACTAAGACTGGCCCTCCTCCAGTCCAGATTTGAGTCCGTTAGATTACAAGATATAGCAACACTTGGAGGAAAAGGCGTGCTCAAAGCCTCATCCCACTTTGGAGTCACTCAAGACATCCTTGATTAAGGCAGCCGCCGATATTGACATGGACCTCGTTCGTGCTGCGATAGACGACTGGCCGCGCAGATTGAAGGCCGGTATTCAAAATCACGAAGGTCATTCTGAATAAACTTTATTGTTTGACTTTATTGTCATAAGAAACTATGTTTTGTTAAGTTCATTTTGATATATAAATGGTTACATAATGAATAAACTTGTTTCAATTATTTTATATTAAACATGTGACAGAATTTATGACCTGACTGTGTATTTCTTTTATGTAATTCTGAGACTGCATTTTATTTGAATTGTGTGTTGTATGTGCTGAGCGAATGTATTTCTTGCATGTTATTCTGAGACTGCATTTTATTTGAATCGTATTGAACTTATTTCTATTTTGGTCTGTTCTTTTATAATTTAATTTTTGTATCTACTTATTATGATACAATTAACTGGCAACACCTATTGTTTTCTGATTATTTATAGATTTATATCAGCTAGTGTTGAAACAAATTTAGGTTCACTATTAATCTTAATTTTTATTCTTTAAACACAACGTAAATTTTACACAACTTAAAAGGGTCCATTTGAGTGAAATATTTTCTAGACGATTACAAGATTACATTATAAAACTAGACGATCACGTATATTTTGTCCAAATATTGAAGAAATAACTAATAAATAGGAATAGTTATGTAAAATTCAATTACATTAATTATTAATCATTGTATAAACGTTAGTTATTAATATTACCAGACAAAATCGGATCTAGTTCTCAATTAAGCTCCGAACTAGGAGAAATTGTAAAAGTAACTAGAGGAATATCAACGCTGAAAGCTGCTTCTGCAGAAAACTTTCGCGCTTTACGCTTATCGTGATGAATAATTTCATAATATCAATTGTCTATACGGTGCTACACAAAACTAGCTTTGTTTTCAAATAGTTTCTGTCAATCAGTACACTTGATACAACCGTCAACGACGAGTCTTGTATGGTGATGTGAAAAATTTGCAAATAATGGATGCCATATTTAAGTAAGTACCTCGTATTTCTTTTATTTACTGAAATTGTTACATTTTCATACTTTTTATAGTGTCATACTCCCTGGCCGGACCACTTCGTTATATTCATGCAATTAATAATAAAAAATGTACATAATTTGTACATAAATATTAAAATTTGTACATATGTAAGTACTTTTCTAGTAATCGTCAAATGAAGGTGGTCCGGCCAGGGAGTATGACACTTTTTATTTGTATAAAAACTAACTAATGTTTCTTTCCATAATATAACAACATAACACGATTTTTATATTTGTTTGTTGTATCCTACCCGCAATATGACGGGTGCCAAACGGCACCCGTAGGCTAATATGAATGCTTTTCGAAAGTGCATCGTTCATAATACTTTTTCTTGTTTTTTAAATAATTTGACTCCATTCGTGATGACGCTCCATGGTGTTCGCTAAGCTAGCCTAATTGCCTGCCTGCCCGCCCGCACGCATGCCTATGCGTCAGCCTACGTACCTGCTTGCCAGCCTGAACATCAACCCCAGCGGGCTCCCGATACGGGCAGCCACCAGCGAGCCTCGACAGGAAGCCTCAGCCAAATAGCCAGGTGTGTTCTTTTCTACTTGCCATGGTTTTCTTATGATTAGCTTCTTTAAGAAAACAGTGCCACAATTTTTTTAACGGATGGTAGAAGTAGTATTAGTAGCATTTGGGCTAATATTTTGATCGGTGGAATGTTTCTATTTGGCGTAAAAAGTCTAAACAAAACATAAATACTACATTGTTACTTTTGGATTACTTACTGTTTGTCATCAGCCAATGAAAACGAAATACTAAGGCTTTTTCATATAGATACCTAGTTACTCTAGTTTGAAAACTATTGCATTTTTACAACTCTACTCTTTTAAACTAGTAGTCGTGCACAGTAGCCACAGTGAGAAAGAATATCGTTATAGTTATAATCTAAACTCCATATCCCATACCTGTTTTCTTTCCAGAGGATGGTGTTAGCAGCGATGCAGTTTGGCGCAGCTCAGAGGGGCTAGCATAAAGTTGGCCACGAAGAGAGAAGAGAGCAGAAGGACAGACTGCAGATCACTGATCGCTGTAGCTGTAAGGTATAGCAGATACTTAACTTTACGATTGATTTCGATTGTTGATTGTGTGTTTTATGGCCGAGCGAATGTACCTAGTCAGGTCATAAGTATTGTCACACAGTAAAAACTTTTCTTTTAGAATGCTGGCCATAAAAAAATTTGTTGCATTCGAATTTCGAATTGTTCATAAAAAAAATGTATGCTTTTTGGAATTTTACTCATTTTCAAATATGGAGTGGACGCTTAAAGAAGACCGTGTTGCAGTTATTGCGTTGCATCGTTGCGGTTACGCGCCAATTCAAATTTTTGACATACTGAAAAATTTGAATATAACCAAAAGTATCGTTTATCGTACCATCAAACGATACAATGAAGACTCTAGTATGTAAATGACAGGTCAAGAAGTGGTCGCCCTCGGTCTGTTAGGACTCCAGTAGTGATAAAAGCTGTGAAGGGGGAATTCAAAGAAATCCCAAACGTAAGCCAGAAACTGTTGGGGGTTCAGATGGGGTTAAGCAGAACCACGGTGAAAAGGGTGTTAAATGAAGACTAATGGCTTCGGGCATATCGAAGAAAAACAGGACATCGTTTAAATGCTCGTCTAATGGACCTGAGACTGAAGAGATGCCGCGCTTTGTTGAAGCGGTACGCGGGAAAAAATATCGGGAAATTCTTTTTTCGGATGAAAAATTTTTTACCGTAGAAGAGAGCTACAACAAACAAAATGATAAGGTGTACGCACACAGTAGTGAAAAAGCGAGCAACCGTATTCCGCGTGTCCAACGAGGTCAGGTTGGGAGTTTCTTATTGGGGCTTAAGGTGTAAAAACGAATGCAGTTGTGTATCAAAATACAGTCCTGGCAAACCTTGTGGAACCTGTTTCTCATACCATGTTCAATAACAGGCACTCGGTATTCCAACAAGATTCGGCGCCAGCTCATAGAGCGAAGAGCACACAAGACTGGCTGGTGGCGCGTGAAATCGACTTCATCCGGCACTAAGACTGGCCCTCCTCCAGTCCAGATTTGAGTCCGTTAGATTACAAGATATAGCAACACTTGGAGGAAAAGGCGTGCTCAAAGCCTCATCCCACTTTGGAGTCACTCAAGACATCCTTGATTAAGGCAGCCGCCGATATTGACATGGACCTCGTTCGTGCTGCGATAGACGACTGGCCGCGCAGATTGAAGGCCGGTATTCAAAATCACGAAGGTCATTCTGAATAAACTTTATTGTTTGACTTTATTGTCATAAGAAACTATGTTTTGTTAAGTTCATTTTGATATATAAATGGTTACATAATGAATAAACTTGTTTCAATTATTTTATATTAAACATGTGACAGAATTTATGACCTGACTGTGTATTTCTTTTATGTAATTCTGAGACTGCATTTTATTTGAATTGTGTGTTGTATGTGCTGAGCGAATGTATTTCTTGCATGTTATTCTGAGACTGCATTTTATTTGAATCGTATTGAACTTATTTCTATTTTGGTCTGTTCTTTTATAATTTAATTTTTGTATCTACTTATTATGATACAATTAACTGGCAACACCTATTGTTTTCTGATTATTTATAGATTTATATCAGCTAGTGTTGAAACAAATTTAGGTTCACTATTAATCTTAATTTTTATTCTTTAAACACAACGTAAATTTTACACAACTTAAAAGGGTCCATTTGAGTGAAATATTTTCTAGACGATTACAAGATTACATTATAAAACTAGACGATCACGTATATTTTGTCCAAATATTGAAGAAATAACTAATAAATAGGAATAGTTATGTAAAATTCAATTACATTAATTATTAATCATTGTATAAACGTTAGTTATTAATATTACCAGACAAAATCGGATCTAGTTCTCAATTAAGCTCCGAACTAGGAGAAATTGTAAAAGTAACTAGAGGAATATCAACGCTGAAAGCTGCTTCTGCAGAAAACTTTCGCGCTTTACGCTTATCGTGATGAATAATTTCATAATATCAATTGTCTATACGGTGCTACACAAAACTAGCTTTGTTTTCAAATAGTTTCTGTCAATCAGTACACTTGATACAACCGTCAACGACGAGTCTTGTATGGTGATGTGAAAAATTTGCAAATAATGGATGCCATATTTAAGTAAGTACCTCGTATTTCTTTTATTTACTGAAATTGTTACATTTTCATACTTTTTATAGTGTCATACTCCCTGGCCGGACCACTTCGTTATATTCATGCAATTAATAATAAAAAATGTACATAATTTGTACATAAATATTAAAATTTGTACATATGTAAGTACTTTTCTAGTAATCGTCAAATGAAGGTGGTCCGGCCAGGGAGTATGACACTTTTTATTTGTATAAAAACTAACTAATGTTTCTTTCCATAATATAACAACATAACACGATTTTTATATTTGTTTGTTGTATCCTACCCGCAATATGACGGGTGCCAAACGGCACCCGTAGGCTAATATGAATGCTTTTCGAAAGTGCATCGTTCATAATACTTTTTCTTGTTTTTTAAATAATTTGACTCCATTCGTGATGACGCTCCATGGTGTTCGCTAAGCTAGCCTAATTGCCTGCCTGCCCGCCCGCACGCATGCCTATGCGTCAGCCTGCGTACCTGCTTGCCAGCCTGAACATCAACCCAGCGGGCTCCTGATACGGGCAGCCACCAGCGAGCCTCGACAGGAAGCCTCAGCCAAATAGCCAGATGTGTTCTTTTCTACTTGCCATCGTTTTATTATAATTAGCTTCTTTAAGAAAACAGTGCCACTATTTTTTTAAGGGATGGTATCTTGTGATTTCTTGTGATTTCTTTTGATTACATATTATTTTGGAAATTATTCTGTTTTATCTTTTATTACTTGATTACTATTTCGTGTGGTGGTTTCGTGTCTTGTTGATTATTTATATGTGTTTTACTTGCTTTTATATTTAACTGTGTGTGTTTTCTAACTGTTTATATTATGTTTTTGTGATTTCGTATTATATTGATTATTTCCGCCGTATGTGTACTTTTCGTGGTTTCTGTTTGCTGTAGGTATAATGACTACGACACTTATTTACTTAGTCCTTTTATTTCTAAATGCTTATGTTTATAGTCCATGTATGTACTTGTGTTTTCGATGCTTTCTACTTGTGTGTTTTGATTTTTACTGAATATTTCTTGCTTCGGCTTTTAACTCTTTTAATTGACTTTTACCGTTGCTTTTAACCGTCTGACTAGTGCCGTATCTCTAATGTGTTTACTTCCTGGTTTATTAACTTGCGTCAAGCTCACTTATGTTCTTGTTATCTGTTTGCTTATATAATTAATTTTGAGACTTACTCAAGACTGTTTAGTGTTTACGATTAATATTTTACTCGGTTCATTTTATGTCTAAAATGGGAAATGTTAGTGATTAGGTTTTTTACTTTCTAATCTGAAATTTAGGGAAGATCTACTTATGTATGTAGGAAACCTGGATGTTCCTCAAGGACTGAATATTTCTATGATCTTTTTATGCAAAGGGTTGAGAATTGACTTCGCTTATTCAAATATTTTGTAACATAGTTATATCGGGTTTTACTCAGTGAAGCTGAGTGAACTGACGTTTCGAATGTGTTAAATTAACCTATGATCCTTGAAAAATAGGTGGGTGAAACAACACTATACACAAGGAGTGCTATTACTTGCCGTCGGAACACTGGCTTGTTCTTATCAAAACCAAAATCTAATTCATTATTAAGTAAAGTCTTTCTATAAACCAATTAATAACGAATGTAATCAAAATTTTAGTCGCCTTTGATAAACATTCAGGCGATTACTTGCAATAGGTTCAGCGTGGGAGACTGTGGGTAGAATCTAGATTGTTGATTGATTGTTGTTATATGACATACTTGACAGTCATTAAGATTATTTGGTAACAATCAGTCCAGTAAATAACTTTGACCCTTAAAGTCCAGTTCATTAAAAAGTTCATAAATGTTGAATCTAGTAATCAGGCTTGGTGTATAATACCTGAATGACATAAACTGACTGTCTGATAATAGTCAAATCAAATATTGTTATTCGATTCTTTCATATTCAGTCCAGTTGTATTAAAATACTGTAAGTAAATAGTTTTCCTTAATATGATTGTTATAATATTATCTCATGAATAATCTGAACGGCATTGTTATTGTCGAATTATAATCGATTTGTTGATTGAATTTTCAATTATCTAGTATAATTGATACTGGGAGTTAAAAAAGCAAAAAAATTGCTTTGTTTAACTATTAGATATAACATTAAGAAAAAAAAAGAAATGCCACTGTTGGAGAAGAGGGTGGTTGTATGGGGATGGAACGGAGACCACTACCAAAAAAATAAATAATATTTTATTCTTAGTCATTGCAACTACCAAAAAAAAAACATATTATTCTTGGCCATTGCTACTACCAAGTAAAATAAACAATATTTTTATTTAAAGAATATAAATTATTTTTAACTTGTATTTGCAGCTATCGTCAGACAGTCATGAAAAATAAATAAAAATCCAAATTAAATTTTATTTAAGACTATGTGCATTCACTATTATCTCTGTCTAGTTATCATTGCGTAAGGAAACCTCCGAAAAGCCTGTACTAAAGTAGCTACAGAAATACTTAGCAATAATCTTAACTTACCTTCTTGTTTCCATCTCTTCTTGTATTATATGTAATCAATTCTATAACTTTTACATTTAATTAGGTAGGCATAGTCTCCAAAGCCATTAGGGTTCTACGATACATAATGTAGGGTTCACACTATTCGATCATTGGCCAAACCTAGCTTTAAGTACTTTCATTATAACGGAATTTAATATAATCTTTTGATTATTTTTTTAAAGAGAATCAGTTTCATGGTTACTAGTTTTGGGTTAAGCAGTATGGGAGAAGCGTCATTAGTTGAGGGTTAACATGGACTATCAATATAAATTAGCCTTTTAATTTTATAAATATTAAAAAAAATTGATCTGAGTATTGCTAAGGGTAAGTGGGTTAGGGGTTAGTATAAAGTTAGGTTTATATATATTTAGGTAGGGGTTTAGTACAATTTGCAGGCCGTGACCAGGATGACAAAGAACCATTATGAGAAATTTCCTTATTTTTAGATTATTTTTATATATTTTATATCAATTAATTAAAAAGCGATTCAAGTTCAAACTGATCTACATAGACGAATATATTGCCATGGCAGCGACGAAACTACTATTAGAAGATTACTGCAATGGCGACATATTGAACAGCAAGAAAACCATATTCACCATTTTTTCACTTGCGCCAACAAAACAAAGACGTAACAGCAGGAACCACGAACGATACGATATCAAATAGCAGGGGGATACAATTGCTGGTCTGTGGTTTCCACAAACCACGTTTTGAACAACCACGCGATGAACAAAAGAAGAATCGACAAGTACCGACGTGATGACGCTCCATGGTGTTCTAGAGAGCTAGCCTAATTGGCTGCATGCCTGCCCGCCCGCACGCATGCCTATGCGTCAGCCTACGTACCTGCTTGCCAGCCTGAACATCAACCCCAGCGGGCTCCCGATACGGGCAGCCACCAGCGAGCCTCGACAGGAAGCCTCAGCCAAATAGCCAGGTGTGTTCTTTTCTACTTGCCATGGTTTTCTTATGATTAGCTTCTTTAAGAAAACAGTGCCACAATTTTTTTAACGGATGGTAGAAGTAGTATTAGTAGCATTTGGGCTAATATTTTGATCGGTGGAATGTTTCTATTTGGCGTAAAAAGTCTAAACAAAACATAAATACTACATTGTTACTTTTGGATTACTTACTGTTTGTCATCAGCCAATGAAAACGAAATACTAAGGCTTTTTCATATAGATACCTAGTTACTCTAGTTTGAAAACTATTGCATTTTTACAACTCTACTCTTTTAAACTAGTAGTCGTGCACAGTAGCCACAGTGAGAAAGAATATCGTTATAGTTATAATCTAAACTCCATATCCCATACCTGTTTTCTTTCCAGAGGATGGTGTTAGCAGCGATGCAGTTTGGCGCAGCTCAGAGGGGCTAGCATAAAGTTGGCCACGAAGAGAGAAGAGAGCAGAAGGACAGACTGCAGATCACTGATCGCTGTAGCTGTAAGGTATAGCAGATACTTAACTTTACGATTGATTTCGATTGTTGATTGTGTGTTTTATGGCCGAGCGAATGTACCTAGTCAGGTCATAAGTATTGTCACACAGTAAAAACTTTTCTTTTAGAATGCTGGCCATAAAAAAATTTGTTGCATTCGAATTTCGAATTGTTCATAAAAAAAATGTATGCTTTTTGGAATTTTACTCATTTTCAAATATGGAGTGGACGCTTAAAGAAGACCGTGTTGCAGTTATTGCGTTGCATCGTTGCGGTTACGCGCCAATTCAAATTTTTGACATACTGAAAAATTTGAATATAACCAAAAGTATCGTTTATCGTACCATCAAACGATACAATGAAGACTCTAGTATGTAAATGACAGGTCAAGAAGTGGTCGCCCTCGGTCTGTTAGGACTCCAGTAGTGATAAAAGCTGTGAAGGGGGAATTCAAAGAAATCCCAAACGTAAGCCAGAAACTGTTGGGGGTTCAGATGGGGTTAAGCAGAACCACGGTGAAAAGGGTGTTAAATGAAGACTAATGGCTTCGGGCATATCGAAGAAAAACAGGACATCGTTTAAATGCTCGTCTAATGGACCTGAGACTGAAGAGATGCCGCGCTTTGTTGAAGCGGTACGCGGGAAAAAATATCGGGAAATTCTTTTTTCGGATGAAAAATTTTTTACCGTAGAAGAGAGCTACAACAAACAAAATGATAAGGTGTACGCACACAGTAGTGAAAAAGCGAGCAACCGTATTCCGCGTGTCCAACGAGGTCAGGTTGGGAGTTTCTTATTGGGGCTTAAGGTGTAAAAACGAATGCAGTTGTGTATCAAAATACAGTCCTGGCAAACCTTGTGGAACCTGTTTCTCATACCATGTTCAATAACAGGCACTCGGTATTCCAACAAGATTCGGCGCCAGCTCATAGAGCGAAGAGCACACAAGACTGGCTGGTGGCGCGTGAAATCGACTTCATCCGGCACTAAGACTGGCCCTCCTCCAGTCCAGATTTGAGTCCGTTAGATTACAAGATATAGCAACACTTGGAGGAAAAGGCGTGCTCAAAGCCTCATCCCACTTTGGAGTCACTCAAGACATCCTTGATTAAGGCAGCCGCCGATATTGACATGGACCTCGTTCGTGCTGCGATAGACGACTGGCCGCGCAGATTGAAGGCCGGTATTCAAAATCACGAAGGTCATTCTGAATAAACTTTATTGTTTGACTTTATTGTCATAAGAAACTATGTTTTGTTAAGTTCATTTTGATATATAAATGGTTACATAATGAATAAACTTGTTTCAATTATTTTATATTAAACATGTGACAGAATTTATGACCTGACTGTGTATTTCTTTTATGTAATTCTGAGACTGCATTTTATTTGAATTGTGTGTTGTATGTGCTGAGCGAATGTATTTCTTGCATGTTATTCTGAGACTGCATTTTATTTGAATCGTATTGAACTTATTTCTATTTTGGTCTGTTCTTTTATAATTTAATTTTTGTATCTACTTATTATGATACAATTAACTGGCAACACCTATTGTTTTCTGATTATTTATAGATTTATATCAGCTAGTGTTGAAACAAATTTAGGTTCACTATTAATCTTAATTTTTATTCTTTAAACACAACGTAAATTTTACACAACTTAAAAGGGTCCATTTGAGTGAAATATTTTCTAGACGATTACAAGATTACATTATAAAACTAGACGATCACGTATATTTTGTCCAAATATTGAAGAAATAACTAATAAATAGGAATAGTTATGTAAAATTCAATTACATTAATTATTAATCATTGTATAAACGTTAGTTATTAATATTACCAGACAAAATCGGATCTAGTTCTCAATTAAGCTCCGAACTAGGAGAAATTGTAAAAGTAACTAGAGGAATATCAACGCTGAAAGCTGCTTCTGCAGAAAACTTTCGCGCTTTACGCTTATCGTGATGAATAATTTCATAATATCAATTGTCTATACGGTGCTACACAAAACTAGCTTTGTTTTCAAATAGTTTCTGTCAATCAGTACACTTGATACAACCGTCAACGACGAGTCTTGTATGGTGATGTGAAAAATTTGCAAATAATGGATGCCATATTTAAGTAAGTACCTCGTATTTCTTTTATTTACTGAAATTGTTACATTTTCATACTTTTTATAGTGTCATACTCCCTGGCCGGACCACTTCGTTATATTCATGCAATTAATAATAAAAAATGTACATAATTTGTACATAAATATTAAAATTTGTACATATGTAAGTACTTTTCTAGTAATCGTCAAATGAAGGTGGTCCGGCCAGGGAGTATGACACTTTTTATTTGTATAAAAACTAACTAATGTTTCTTTCCATAATATAACAACATAACACGATTTTTATATTTGTTTGTTGTATCCTACCCGCAATATGACGGGTGCCAAACGGCACCCGTAGGCTAATATGAATGCTTTTCGAAAGTGCATCGTTCATAATACTTTTTCTTGTTTTTTAAATAATTTGACTCCATTCGTGATGACGCTCCATGGTGTTCGCTAAGCTAGCCTAATTGCCTGCCTGCCCGCCCGCACGCATGCCTATGCGTCAGCCTGCGTACCTGCTTGCCAGCCTGAACATCAACCCAGCGGGCTCCTGATACGGGCAGCCACCAGCGAGCCTCGACAGGAAGCCTCAGCCAAATAGCCAGATGTGTTCTTTTCTACTTGCCATCGTTTTATTATAATTAGCTTCTTTAAGAAAACAGTGCCACTATTTTTTTAAGGGATGGTATCTTGTGATTTCTTGTGATTTCTTTTGATTACATATTATTTTGGAAATTATTCTGTTTTATCTTTTATTACTTGATTACTATTTCGTGTGGTGGTTTCGTGTCTTGTTGATTATTTATATGTGTTTTACTTGCTTTTATATTTAACTGTGTGTGTTTTCTAACTGTTTATATTATGTTTTTGTGATTTCGTATTATATTGATTATTTCCGCCGTATGTGTACTTTTCGTGGTTTCTGTTTGCTGTAGGTATAATGACTACGACACTTATTTACTTAGTCCTTTTATTTCTAAATGCTTATGTTTATAGTCCATGTATGTACTTGTGTTTTCGATGCTTTCTACTTGTGTGTTTTGATTTTTACTGAATATTTCTTGCTTCGGCTTTTAACTCTTTTAATTGACTTTTACCGTTGCTTTTAACCGTCTGACTAGTGCCGTATCTCTAATGTGTTTACTTCCTGGTTTATTAACTTGCGTCAAGCTCACTTATGTTCTTGTTATCTGTTTGCTTATATAATTAATTTTGAGACTTACTCAAGACTGTTTAGTGTTTACGATTAATATTTTACTCGGTTCATTTTATGTCTAAAATGGGAAATGTTAGTGATTAGGTTTTTTACTTTCTAATCTGAAATTTAGGGAAGATCTACTTATGTATGTAGGAAACCTGGATGTTCCTCAAGGACTGAATATTTCTATGATCTTTTTATGCAAAGGGTTGAGAATTGACTTCGCTTATTCAAATATTTTGTAACATAGTTATATCGGGTTTTACTCAGTGAAGCTGAGTGAACTGACGTTTCGAATGTGTTAAATTAACCTATGATCCTTGAAAAATAGGTGGGTGAAACAACACTATACACAAGGAGTGCTATTACTTGCCGTCGGAACACTGGCTTGTTCTTATCAAAACCAAAATCTAATTCATTATTAACCCACTTGTTACTAGCGTTTGATATACGGATCAATGAACAATAAAAAATATTAAACAAAACGTGGATAGTTTCAAATTTCTTTGTTTATTGTTTGTGATAGCTGGATGATCCCTTTGTCGAATAGACGTGGTTTGTTCTAGTTTGAGTTGCACGTGTAAAATTTATAAGTGTTGAAAAATTGTGTTTATTTGTCATGAGTGTTTCGAGGTAATTACATAATATTAATTGTATTTATATTGGGTAATTCTTGTAAATAAATTAATATTTATAGTATTATCTTTAATATAAGTTTATATGTTTATTGATTCTCTAACAATTTATGTCACTTATTTGTCTATAAAGTTGATGTTCCGTATATCAAACGATAGTAATATGTACTGCTATATAGCAGTTGTACCGTAAATATTCTAAACAATATATTTTAGAAGTTTAAACAGGTAACAAAATACAAATTACTCTTTAAATAAATAAAATATTTATTTAATTTTTTTAGGAACACCACTTTACGTAAGTAGGTATGTAGTAAGTACCTCAAAATAATTTACTCAGCATGTGTGTGATAGGTTTCGAAACAAACTTTGGGGTGTAAAGAGACTTTACATTTTACACAAAAAACAGCATTTTTATGGCACACATAACATCGCAACTGTTCCGTTCTGTACTTCATTTTATGTGACCATCATAGCGTGAAGTTCCTTGAAAATTTTTTGATGTCCTTCTGGCCTGCCTGGCTTTCAAGCTGTACCAGTCAGTACCATAAGATTCTAATGAAGATGTAGCGATGCTTCTTCGGAATCCGAGGTTGTCATACTCCGAGGTTGATCAATTTGGATGTATCTATTTTGCTGTTGGGAAAGTTTTCTAGTTTTTACTAGTCTTACCTACATGAGAGGCGTAAATAGATCTGACCAAAACATTGGCTTATGTCGTACTTCCATTCGTGGCGTGGAAAGAAATGGTACTTTTCCCGGATATCCCATTGCTAATCAAGTATAGAACGGAACAGTTGCAATGTGCTGTGTGCAATAAAAATGATATATTTTTTTGTAAAATGTTATGCCTCGTTACACCGAAAAGTTTGCTTGGAAACCTATCACACACAAGCTGAGTGAATTATTTTCAGGTACTTTAATACATACCTACCTAAGTAATTGGTGTTCCTAAAAAAAATAAACATTCATTTTTTTTTATTTATAGAGTAATTTGTATTTTATTACCTACCTAAACAGCTAAAATATATATTTTAATGTTTACGGTACATCTCCTTTATAGCAGTACATATTACTAGCGTTCCGTATATCAAACACCATTTTCCAGCTTTTCCGTAACACCTACAATTTTTTATTTATTTTTCCTCATATAGTAAGCCTATAATTAGACCGAATACAAAAAATCAGAACGATCCTCCGAAAAAAAGGATATCCGTAACAACTGGGTTAAGTAAAGTCTTTCTATAAACCAATTAATAACGAATGTAATCAAAATTTTAGTCGCCTTTGATAAACATTCAGGCGATTACTTGCAATAGGTTCAGCGTGGGAGACTGTGGGTAGAATCTAGATTGTTGATTGATTGTTGTTATATGACATACTTGACAGTCATTAAGATTATTTGGTAACAATCAGTCCAGTAAATAACTTTGACCCTTAAAGTCCAGTTCATTAAAAAGTTCATAAATGTTGAATCTAGTAATCAGGCTTGGTGTATAATACCTGAATGACATAAACTGACTGTCTGATAATAGTCAAATCAAATATTGTTATTCGATTCTTTCATATTCAGTCCAGTTGTATTAAAATACTGTAAGTAAATAGTTTTCCTTAATATGATTGTTATAATATTATCTCATGAATAATCTGAACGGCATTGTTATTGTCGAATTATAATCGATTTGTTGATTGAATTTTCAATTATCTAGTATAATTGATACTGGGAGTTAAAAAAGCAAAAAAATTGCTTTGTTTAACTATTAGATATAACATTAAGAAAAAAAAAGAAATGCCACTGTTGGAGAAGAGGGTGGTTGTATGGGGATGGAACGGAGACCACTACCAAAAAAATAAATAATATTTTATTCTTAGTCATTGCAACTACCAAAAAAAAAACATATTATTCTTGGCCATTGCTACTACCAAGTAAAATAAACAATATTTTTATTTAAAGAATATAAATTATTTTTAACTTGTATTTGCAGCTATCGTCAGACAGTCATGAAAAATAAATAAAAATCCAAATTAAATTTTATTTAAGACTATGTGCATTCACTATTATCTCTGTCTAGTTATCATTGCGTAAGGAAACCTCCGAAAAGCCTGTACTAAAGTAGCTACAGAAATACTTAGCAATAATCTTAACTTACCTTCTTGTTTCCATCTCTTCTTGTATTATATGTAATCAATTCTATAACTTTTACATTTAATTAGGTAGGCATAGTCTCCAAAGCCATTAGGGTTCTACGATACATAATGTAGGGTTCACACTATTCGATCATTGGCCAAACCTAGCTTTAAGTACTTTCATTATAACGGAATTTAATATAATCTTTTGATTATTTTTTTAAAGAGAATCAGTTTCATGGTTACTAGTTTTGGGTTAAGCAGTATGGGAGAAGCGTCATTAGTTGAGGGTTAACATGGACTATCAATATAAATTAGCCTTTTAATTTTATAAATATTAAAAAAAATTGATCTGAGTATTGCTAAGGGTAAGTGGGTTAGGGGTTAGTATAAAGTTAGGTTTATATATATTTAGGTAGGGGTTTAGTACAATTTGCAGGCCGTGACCAGGATGACAAAGAACCATTATGAGAAATTTCCTTATTTTTAGATTATTTTTATATATTTTATATCAATTAATTAAAAAGCGATTCAAGTTCAAACTGATCTACATAGACGAATATATTGCCATGGCAGCGACGAAACTACTATTAGAAGATTACTGCAATGGCGACATATTGAACAGCAAGAAAACCATATTCACCATTTTTTCACTTGCGCCAACAAAACAAAGACGTAACAGCAGGAACCACGAACGATACGATATCAAATAGCAGGGGGATACAATTGCTGGTCTGTGGTTTCCACAAACCACGTTTTGAACAACCACGCGATGAACAAAAGAAGAATCGACAAGTACCGACGTGATGACGCTCCATGGTGTTCTAGAGAGCTAGCCTAATTGGCTGCATGCCTGCCCGCCCGCACGCATGCCTATGCGTCAGCCTACGTACCTGCTTGCCAGCCTGAACATCAACCCCAGCGGGCTCCCGATACGGGCAGCCACCAGCGAGCCTCGACAGGAAGCCTCAGCCAAATAGCCAGGTGTGTTCTTTTCTACTTGCCATGGTTTTCTTATGATTAGCTTCTTTAAGAAAACAGTGCCACAATTTTTTTAACGGATGGTAGAAGTAGTATTAGTAGCATTTGGGCTAATATTTTGATCGGTGGAATGTTTCTATTTGGCGTAAAAAGTCTAAACAAAACATAAATACTACATTGTTACTTTTGGATTACTTACTGTTTGTCATCAGCCAATGAAAACGAAATACTAAGGCTTTTTCATATAGATACCTAGTTACTCTAGTTTGAAAACTATTGCATTTTTACAACTCTACTCTTTTAAACTAGTAGTCGTGCACAGTAGCCACAGTGAGAAAGAATATCGTTATAGTTATAATCTAAACTCCATATCCCATACCTGTTTTCTTTCCAGAGGATGGTGTTAGCAGCGATGCAGTTTGGCGCAGCTCAGAGGGGCTAGCATAAAGTTGGCCACGAAGAGAGAAGAGAGCAGAAGGACAGACTGCAGATCACTGATCGCTGTAGCTGTAAGGTATAGCAGATACTTAACTTTACGATTGATTTCGATTGTTGATTGTGTGTTTTATGGCCGAGCGAATGTACCTAGTCAGGTCATAAGTATTGTCACACAGTAAAAACTTTTCTTTTAGAATGCTGGCCATAAAAAAATTTGTTGCATTCGAATTTCGAATTGTTCATAAAAAAAATGTATGCTTTTTGGAATTTTACTCATTTTCAAATATGGAGTGGACGCTTAAAGAAGACCGTGTTGCAGTTATTGCGTTGCATCGTTGCGGTTACGCGCCAATTCAAATTTTTGACATACTGAAAAATTTGAATATAACCAAAAGTATCGTTTATCGTACCATCAAACGATACAATGAAGACTCTAGTATGTAAATGACAGGTCAAGAAGTGGTCGCCCTCGGTCTGTTAGGACTCCAGTAGTGATAAAAGCTGTGAAGGGGGAATTCCAAGAAATCCCAAACGTAAGCCAGAAACTGTTGGGGGTTCAGATGGGGTTAAGCAGAACCACGGTGAAAAGGGTGTTAAATGAAGACTAATGGCTTCGGGCATATCGAAGAAAAACAGGACATCGTTTAAATGCTCGTCTAATGGACCTGAGACTGAAGAGATGCCGCGCTTTGTTGAAGCGGTACGCGGGAAAAAATATCGGGAAATTCTTTTTTCGGATGAAAAATTTTTTACCGTAGAAGAGAGCTACAACAAACAAAATGATAAGGTGTACGCACACAGTAGTGAAAAAGCGAGCAACCGTATTCCGCGTGTCCAACGAGGTCAGGTTGGGAGTTTCTTATTGGGGCTTAAGGTGTAAAAACGAATGCAGTTGTGTATCAAAATACAGTCTTGGCAAACCTTGTGGAACCTGTTTCTCATACCATGTTCAATAACAGGCACTCGGTATTCCAACAAGATTCGGCGCCAGCTCATAGAGCGAAGAGCACACAAGACTGGCTGGTGGCGCGTGAAATCGACTTCATCCGGCACTAAGACTGGCCCTCCTCCAGTCCAGATTTGAGTCCGTTAGATTACAAGATATAGCAACACTTGGAGGAAAAGGCGTGCTCAAAGCCTCATCCCACTTTGGAGTCACTCAAGACATCCTTGATTAAGGCAGCCGCCGATATTGACATGGACCTCGTTCGTGCTGCGATAGACGACTGGCCGCGCAGATTGAAGGCCGGTATTCAAAATCACGAAGGTCATTCTGAATAAACTTTATTGTTTGACTTTATTGTCATAAGAAACTATGTTTTGTTAAGTTCATTTTGATATATAAATGGTTACATAATGAATAAACTTGTTTCAATTATTTTATATTAAACATGTGACAGAATTTATGACCTGACTGTGTATTTCTTTTATGTAATTCTGAGACTGCATTTTATTTGAATTGTGTGTTGTATGTGCTGAGCGAATGTATTTCTTGCATGTTATTCTGAGACTGCATTTTATTTGAATCGTATTGAACTTATTTCTATTTTGGTCTGTTCTTTTATAATTTAATTTTTGTATCTACTTATTATGATACAATTAACTGGCAACACCTATTGTTTTCTGATTATTTATAGATTTATATCAGCTAGTGTTGAAACAAATTTAGGTTCACTATTAATCTTAATTTTTATTCTTTAAACACAACGTAAATTTTACACAACTTCAAAGGGTCCATTTGAGTGAAATATTTTCTAGACGATTACAAGATTACATTATAAAACTAGACGATCACGTATATTTTGTCCAAATATTGAAGAAATAACTAATAAATAGGAATAGTTATGTAAAATTCAATTACATTAATTATTAATCATTGTATAAACGTTAGTTATTAATATTACCAGACAAAATCGGATCTAGTTCTCAATTAAGCTCCGAACTAGGAGAAATTGTAAAAGTAACTAGAGGAATATCAACGCTGAAAGCTGCTTCTGCAGAAAACTTTCGCGCTTTACGCTTATCGTGATGAATAATTTCATAATATCAATTGTCTATACGGTGCTACACAAAACTAGCTTTGTTTTCAAATAGTTTCTGTCAATCAGTACACTTGATACAACCGTCAACGACGAGTCTTGTATGGTGATGTGAAAAATTTGCAAATAATGGATGCCATATTTAAGTAAGTACCTCGTATTTCTTTTATTTACTGAAATTGTTACATTTTCATACTTTTTATAGTGTCATACTCCCTGGCCGGACCACTTCGTTATATTCATGCAATTAATAATAAAAAATGTACATAATTTGTACATAAATATTAAAATTTGTACATATGTAAGTACTTTTCTAGTAATCGTCAAATGAAGGTGGTCCGGCCAGGGAGTATGACACTTTTTATTTGTATAAAAACTAACTAATGTTTCTTTCCATAATATAACAACATAACACGATTTTTATATTTGTTTGTTGTATCCTACCCGCAATATGACGGGTGCCAAACGGCACCCGTAGGCTAATATGAATGCTTTTCGAAAGTGCATCGTTCATAATACTTTTTCTTGTTTTTTAAATAATTTGACTCCATTCGTGATGACGCTCCATGGTGTTCGCTAAGCTAGCCTAATTGCCTGCCTGCCCGCCCGCACGCATGCCTATGCGTCAGCCTGCGTACCTGCTTGCCAGCCTGAACATCAACCCAGCGGGCTCCTGATACGGGCAGCCACCAGCGAGCCTCGACAGGAAGCCTCAGCCAAATAGCCAGATGTGTTCTTTTCTACTTGCCATCGTTTTATTATAATTAGCTTCTTTAAGAAAACAGTGCCACTATTTTTTTAAGGGATGGTATCTTGTGATTTCTTGTGATTTCTTTTGATTACATATTATTTTGGAAATTATTCTGTTTTATCTTTTATTACTTGATTACTATTTCGTGTGGTGGTTTCGTGTCTTGTTGATTATTTATATGTGTTTTACTTGCTTTTATATTTAACTGTGTGTGTTTTCTAACTGTTTATATTATGTTTTTGTGATTTCGTATTATATTGATTATTTCCGCCGTATGTGTACTTTTCGTGGTTTCTGTTTGCTGTAGGTATAATGACTACGACACTTATTTACTTAGTCCTTTTATTTCTAAATGCTTATGTTTATAGTCCATGTATGTACTTGTGTTTTCGATGCTTTCTACTTGTGTGTTTTGATTTTTACTGAATATTTCTTGCTTCGGCTTTTAACTCTTTTAATTGACTTTTACCGTTGCTTTTAACCGTCTGACTAGTGCCGTATCTCTAATGTGTTTACTTCCTGGTTTATTAACTTGCGTCAAGCTCACTTATGTTCTTGTTATCTGTTTGCTTATATAATTAATTTTGAGACTTACTCAAGACTGTTTAGTGTTTACGATTAATATTTTACTCGGTTCATTTTATGTCTAAAATGGGAAATGTTAGTGATTAGGTTTTTTACTTTCTAATCTGAAATTTAGGGAAGATCTACTTATGTATGTAGGAAACCTGGATGTTCCTCAAGGACTGAATATTTCTATGATCTTTTTATGCAAAGGGTTGAGAATTGACTTCGCTTATTCAAATATTTTGTAACATAGTTATATCGGGTTTTACTCAGTGAAGCTGAGTGAACTGACGTTTCGAATGTGTTAAATTAACCTATGATCCTTGAAAAATAGGTGGGTGAAACAACACTATACACAAGGAGTGCTATTACTTGCCGTCGGAACACTGGCTTGTTCTTATCAAAACCAAAATCTAATTCATTATTAAGTAAAGTCTTTCTATAAACCAATTAATAACGAATGTAATCAAAATTTTAGTCGCCTTTGATAAACATTCAGGCGATTACTTGCAATAGGTTCAGCGTGGGAGACTGTGGGTAGAATCTAGATTGTTGATTGATTGTTGTTATATGACATACTTGACAGTCATTAAGATTATTTGGTAACAATCAGTCCAGTAAATAACTTTGACCCTTAAAGTCCAGTTCATTAAAAAGTTCATAAATGTTGAATCTAGTAATCAGGCTTGGTGTATAATACCTGAATGACATAAACTGACTGTCTGATAATAGTCAAATCAAATATTGTTATTCGATTCTTTCATATTCAGTCCAGTTGTATTAAAATACTGTAAGTAAATAGTTTTCCTTAATATGATTGTTATAATATTATCTCATGAATAATCTGAACGGCATTGTTATTGTCGAATTATAATCGATTTGTTGATTGAATTTTCAATTATCTAGTATAATTGATACTGGGAGTTAAAAAAGCAAAAAAATTGCTTTGTTTAACTATTAGATATAACATTAAGAAAAAAAAAGAAATGCCACTGTTGGAGAAGAGGGTGGTTGTATGGGGATGGAACGGAGACCACTACCAAAAAAATAAATAATATTTTATTCTTAGTCATTGCAACTACCAAAAAAAAAACATATTATTCTTGGCCATTGCTACTACCAAGTAAAATAAACAATATTTTTATTTAAAGAATATAAATTATTTTTAACTTGTATTTGCAGCTATCGTCAGACAGTCATGAAAAATAAATAAAAATCCAAATTAAATTTTATTTAAGACTATGTGCATTCACTATTATCTCTGTCTAGTTATCATTGCGTAAGGAAACCTCCGAAAAGCCTGTACTAAAGTAGCTACAGAAATACTTAGCAATAATCTTAACTTACCTTCTTGTTTCCATCTCTTCTTGTATTATATGTAATCAATTCTATAACTTTTACATTTAATTAGGTAGGCATAGTCTCCAAAGCCATTAGGGTTCTACGATACATAATGTAGGGTTCACACTATTCGATCATTGGCCAAACCTAGCTTTAAGTACTTTCATTATAACGGAATTTAATATAATCTTTTGATTATTTTTTTAAAGAGAATCAGTTTCATGGTTACTAGTTTTGGGTTAAGCAGTATGGGAGAAGCGTCATTAGTTGAGGGTTAACATGGACTATCAATATAAATTAGCCTTTTAATTTTATAAATATTAAAAAAAATTGATCTGAGTATTGCTAAGGGTAAGTGGGTTAGGGGTTAGTATAAAGTTAGGTTTATATATATTTAGGTAGGGGTTTAGTACAATTTGCAGGCCGTGACCAGGATGACAAAGAACCATTATGAGAAATTTCCTTATTTTTAGATTATTTTTATATATTTTATATCAATTAATTAAAAAGCGATTCAAGTTCAAACTGATCTACATAGACGAATATATTGCCATGGCAGCGACGAAACTACTATTAGAAGATTACTGCAATGGCGACATATTGAACAGCAAGAAAACCATATTCACCATTTTTTAACTTGCGCCAACAAAACAAAGACGTAACAGCAGGAACCACGAACGATACGATATCAAATAGCAGGGGGATACAATTGCTGGTCTGTGGTTTCCACAAACCACGTTTTGAACAACCACGCGATGAACAAAAGAAGAATCGACAAGTACCGACGTGATGACGCTCCATGGTGTTCTAGAGAGCTAGCCTAATTGGCTGCATGCCTGCCCGCCCGCACGCATGCCTATGCGTCAGCCTACGTACCTGCTTGCCAGCCTGAACATCAACCCCAGCGGGCTCCCGATACGGGCAGCCACCAGCGAGCCTCGACAGGAAGCCTCAGCCAAATAGCCAGGTGTGTTCTTTTCTACTTGCCATGGTTTTCTTATGATTAGCTTCTTTAAGAAAACAGTGCCACAATTTTTTTAACGGATGGTAGAAGTAGTATTAGTAGCATTTGGGCTAATATTTTGATCGGTGGAATGTTTCTATTTGGCGTAAAAAGTCTAAACAAAACATAAATACTACATTGTTACTTTTGGATTACTTACTGTTTGTCATCAGCCAATGAAAACGAAATACTAAGGCTTTTTCATATAGATACCTAGTTACTCTAGTTTGAAAACTATTGCATTTTTACAACTCTACTCTTTTAAACTAGTAGTCGTGCACAGTAGCCACAGTGAGAAAGAATATCGTTATAGTTATAATCTAAACTCCATATCCCATACCTGTTTTCTTTCCAGAGGATGGTGTTAGCAGCGATGCAGTTTGGCGCAGCTCAGAGGGGCTAGCATAAAGTTGGCCACGAAGAGAGAAGAGAGCAGAAGGACAGACTGCAGATCACTGATCGCTGTAGCTGTAAGGTACAGCAGATACTTAACTTTACGATTGATTTCGATTGTTGATTGTGTGTTTTATGGCCGAGCGAATGTACCTAGTCAGGTCATAAGTATTGTCACACAGTAAAAACTTTTCTTTTAGAATGCTGGCCATAAAAAAATTTGTTGCATTCGAATTTCGAATTGTTCATAAAAAAAATGTATGCTTTTTGGAATTTTACTCATTTTCAAATATGGAGTGGACGCTTAAAGAAGACCGTGTTGCAGTTATTGCGTTGCATCGTTGCGGTTACGCGCCAATTCAAATTTTTGACATACTGAAAAATTTGAATATAACCAAAAGTATCGTTTATCGTACCATCAAACGATACAATGAAGACTCTAGTATGTAAATGACAGGTCAAGAAGTGGTCGCCCTCGGTCTGTTAGGACTCCAGTAGTGATAAAAGCTGTGAAGGGGGAATTCAAAGAAATCCCAAACGTAAGCCAGAAACTGTTGGGGGTTCAGATGGGGTTAAGCAGAACCACGGTGAAAAGGGTGTTAAATGAAGACTAATGGCTTCGGGCATATCGAAGAAAAACAGGACATCGTTTAAATGCTCGTCTAATGGACCTGAGACTGAAGAGATGCCGCGCTTTGTTGAAGCGGTACGCGGGAAAAAATATCGGGAAATTCTTTTTTCGGATGAAAAATTTTTTACCGTAGAAGAGAGCTACAACAAACAAAATGATAAGGTGTACGCACACAGTAGTGAAAAAGCGAGCAACCGTATTCCGCGTGTCCAACGAGGTCAGGTTGGGAGTTTCTTATTGGGGCTTAAGGTGTAAAAACGAATGCAGTTGTGTATCAAAATACAGTCCTGGCAAACCTTGTGGAACCTGTTTCTCATACCATGTTCAATAACAGGCACTCGGTATTCCAACAAGATTCGGCGCCAGCTCATAGAGCGAAGAGCACACAAGACTGGCTGGTGGCGCGTGAAATCGACTTCATCCGGCACTAAGACTGGCCCTCCTCCAGTCCAGATTTGAGTCCGTTAGATTACAAGATATAGCAACACTTGGAGGAAAAGGCGTGCTCAAAGCCTCATCCCACTTTGGAGTCACTCAAGACATCCTTGATTAAGGCAGCCGCCGATATTGACATGGACCTCGTTCGTGCTGCGATAGACGACTGGCCGCGCAGATTGAAGGCCGGTATTCAAAATCACGAAGGTCATTCTGAATAAACTTTATTGTTTGACTTTATTGTCATAAGAAACTATGTTTTGTTAAGTTCATTTTGATATATAAATGGTTACATAATGAATAAACTTGTTTCAATTATTTTATATTAAACATGTGACAGAATTTATGACCTGACTGTGTATTTCTTTTATGTAATTCTGAGACTGCATTTTATTTGAATCGTATTGAACTTATTTCTATTTTGGTCTGTTCTTTTATAATTTAATTTTTGTATCTACTTATTATGATACAATTAACTGGCAACACCTATTGTTTTCTGATTATTTATAGATTTATATCAGCTAGTGTTGAAACAAATTTAGGTTCACTATTAATCTTAATTTTTATTCTTTAAACACAACGTAAATTTTACACAACTTAAAAGGGTCCATTTGAGTGAAATATTTTCTAGACGATTACAAGATTACATTATAAAACTAGACGATCACGTATATTTTGTCCAAATATTGAAGAAATAACTAATAAATAGGAATAGTTATGTAAAATTCAATTACATTAATTATTAATCATTGTATAAACGTTAGTTATTAATATTACCAGACAAAATCGGATCTAGTTCTCAATTAAGCTCCGAACTAGGAGAAATTGTAAAAGTAACTAGAGGAATATCAACGCTGAAAGCTGCTTCTGCAGAAAACTTTCGCGCTTTACGCTTATCGTGATGAATAATTTCATAATATCAATTGTCTATACGGTGCTACACAAAACTAGCTTTGTTTTCAAATAGTTTCTGTCAATCAGTACACTTGATACAACCGTCAACGACGAGTCTTGTATGGTGATGTGAAAAATTTGCAAATAATGGATGCCATATTTAAGTAAGTACCTCGTATTTCTTTTATTTACTGAAATTGTTACATTTTCATACTTTTTATAGTGTCATACTCCCTGGCCGGACCACTTCGTTATATTCATGCAATTAATAATAAAAAATGTACATAATTTGTACATAAATATTAAAATTTGTACATATGTAAGTACTTTTCTAGTAATCGTCAAATGAAGGTGGTCCGGCCAGGGAGTATGACACTTTTTATTTGTATAAAAACTAACTAATGTTTCTTTCCATAATATAACAACATAACACGATTTTTATATTTGTTTGTTGTATCCTACCCGCAATATGACGGGTGCCAAACGGCACCCGTAGGCTAATATGAATGCTTTTCGAAAGTGCATCGTTCATAATACTTTTTCTTGTTTTTTAAATAATTTGACTCCATTCGTGATGACGCTCCATGGTGTTCGCTAAGCTAGCCTAATTGCCTGCCTGCCCGCCCGCACGCATGCCTATGCGTCAGCCTGCGTACCTGCTTGCCAGCCTGAACATCAACCCAGCGGGCTCCTGATACGGGCAGCCACCAGCGAGCCTCGACAGGAAGCCTCAGCCAAATAGCCAGATGTGTTCTTTTCTACTTGCCATCGTTTTATTATAATTAGCTTCTTTAAGAAAACAGTGCCACTATTTTTTTAAGGGATGGTATCTTGTGATTTCTTGTGATTTCTTTTGATTACATATTATTTTGGAAATTATTCTGTTTTATCTTTTATTACTTGATTACTATTTCGTGTGGTGGTTTCGTGTCTTGTTGATTATTTATATGTGTTTTACTTGCTTTTATATTTAACTGTGTGTGTTTTCTAACTGTTTATATTATGTTTTTGTGATTTCGTATTATATTGATTATTTCCGCCGTATGTGTACTTTTCGTGGTTTCTGTTTGCTGTAGGTATAATGACTACGACACTTATTTACTTAGTCCTTTTATTTCTAAATGCTTATGTTTATAGTCCATGTATGTACTTGTGTTTTCGATGCTTTCTACTTGTGTGTTTTGATTTTTACTGAATATTTCTTGCTTCGGCTTTTAACTCTTTTAATTGACTTTTACCGTTGCTTTTAACCGTCTGACTAGTGCCGTATCTCTAATGTGTTTACTTCCTGGTTTATTAACTTGCGTCAAGCTCACTTATGTTCTTGTTATCTGTTTGCTTATATAATTAATTTTGAGACTTACTCAAGACTGTTTAGTGTTTACGATTAATATTTTACTCGGTTCATTTTATGTCTAAAATGGGAAATGTTAGTGATTAGGTTTTTTACTTTCTAATCTGAAATTTAGGGAAGATCTACTTATGTATGTAGGAAACCTGGATGTTCCTCAAGGACTGAATATTTCTATGATCTTTTTATGCAAAGGGTTGAGAATTGACTTCGCTTATTCAAATATTTTGTAACATAGTTATATCGGGTTTTACTCAGTGAAGCTGAGTGAACTGACGTTTCGAATGTGTTAAATTAACCTATGATCCTTGAAAAATAGGTGGGTGAAACAACACTATACACAAGGAGTGCTATTACTTGCCGTCGGAACACTGGCTTGTTCTTATCAAAACCAAAATCTAATTCATTATTAAGTAAAGTCTTTCTATAAACCAATTAATAACGAATGTAATCAAAATTTTAGTCGCCTTTGATAAACATTCAGGCGATTACTTGCAATAGGTTCAGCGTGGGAGACTGTGGGTAGAATCTAGATTGTTGATTGATTGTTGTTATATGACATACTTGACAGTCATTAAGATTATTTGGTAACAATCAGTCCAGTAAATAACTTTGACCCTTAAAGTCCAGTTCATTAAAAAGTTCATAAATGTTGAATCTAGTAATCAGGCTTGGTGTATAATACCTGAATGACATAAACTGACTGTCTGATAATAGTCAAATCAAATATTGTTATTCGATTCTTTCATATTCAGTCCAGTTGTATTAAAATACTGTAAGTAAATAGTTTTCCTTAATATGATTGTTATAATATTATCTCATGAATAATCTGAACGGCATTGTTATTGTCGAATTATAATCGATTTGTTGATTGAATTTTCAATTATCTAGTATAATTGATACTGGGAGTTAAAAAAGCAAAAAAATTGCTTTGTTTAACTATTAGATATAACATTAAGAAAAAAAAAGAAATGCCACTGTTGGAGAAGAGGGTGGTTGTATGGGGATGGAACGGAGACCACTACCAAAAAAATAAATAATATTTTATTCTTAGTCATTGCAACTACCAAAAAAAAAAACATATTATTCTTGGCCATTGCTACTACCAAGTAAAATAAACAATATTTTTATTTAAAGAATATAAATTATTTTTAACTTGTATTTGCAGCTATCGTCAGACAGTCATGAAAAATAAATAAAAATCCAAATTAAATTTTATTTAAGACTATGTGCATTCACTATTATCTCTGTCTAGTTATCATTGCGTAAGGAAACCTCCGAAAAGCCTGTACTAAAGTAGCTACAGAAATACTTAGCAATAATCTTAACTTACCTTCTTGTTTCCATCTCTTCTTGTATTATATGTAATCAATTCTATAACTTTTACATTTAATTAGGTAGGCATAGTCTCCAAAGCCATTAGGGTTCTACGATACATAATGTAGGGTTCACACTATTCGATCATTGGCCAAACCTAGCTTTAAGTACTTTCATTATAACGGAATTTAATATAATCTTTTGATTATTTTTTTAAAGAGAATCAGTTTCATGGTTACTAGTTTTGGGTTAAGCAGTATGGGAGAAGCGTCATTAGTTGAGGGTTAACATGGACTATCAATATAAATTAGCCTTTTAATTTTATAAATATTAAAAAAAAATGATCTGAGTATTGCTAAGGGTAAGTGGGTTAGGGGTTAGTATAAAGTTAGGTTTATATATATTTAGGTAGGGGTTTAGTACAATTTGCAGGCCGTGACCAGGATGACAAAGAACCATTATGAGAAATTTCCTTATTTTTAGATTATTTTTATATATTTTATATCAATTAATTAAAAAGCGATTCAAGTTCAAACTGATCTACATAGACGAATATATTGCCATGGCAGCGACGAAACTACTATTAGAAGATTACTGCAATGGCGACATATTGAACAGCAAGAAAACCATATTCACCATTTTTTCACTTGCGCCAACAAAACAAAGACGTAACAGCAGGAACCACGAACGATACGATATCAAATAGCAGGGGGATACAATTGCTGGTCTGTGGTTTCCACAAACCACGTTTTGAACAACCACGCGATGAACAAAAGAAGAATCGACAAGTACCGACGTGATGACGCTCCATGGTGTTCTAGAGAGCTAGCCTAATTGGCTGCATGCCTGCCCGCCCGCACGCATGCCTATGCGTCAGCCTACGTACCTGCTTGCCAGCCTGAACATCAACCCCAGCGGGCTCCCGATACGGGCAGCCACCAGCGAGCCTCGACAGGAAGCCTCAGCCAAATAGCCAGGTGTGTTCTTTTCTACTTGCCATGGTTTTCTTATGATTAGCTTCTTTAAGAAAACAGTGCCACAATTTTTTTAACGGATGGTAGAAGTAGTATTAGTAGCATTTGGGCTAATATTTTGATCGGTGGAATGTTTCTATTTGGCGTAAAAAGTCTAAACAAAACATAAATACTACATTGTTACTTTTGGATTACTTACTGTTTGTCATCAGCCAATAAAAACGAAATACTAAGGCTTTTTCATATAGATACCTAGTTACTCTAGTTTGAAAACTATTGCATTTTTACAACTCTACTCTTTTAAACTAGTAGTCGTGCACAGTAGCCACAGTGAGAAAGAATATCGTTATAGTTATAATCTAAACTCCATATCCCATACCTGTTTTCTTTCCAGAGGATGGTGTTAGCAGCGATGCAGTTTGGCGCAGCTCAGAGGGGCTAGCATAAAGTTGGCCACGAAGAGAGAAGAGAGCAGAAGGACAGACTGCAGATCACTGATCGCTGTAGCTGTAAGGTATAGCAGATACTTAACTTTACGATTGATTTCGATTGTTGATTGTGTGTTTTATGGCCGAGCGAATGTACCTAGTCAGGTCATAAGTATTGTCACACAGTAAAAACTTTTCTTTTAGAATGCTGGCCATAAAAAAATTTGTTGCATTCGAATTTCGAATTGTTCATAAAAAAAATGTATGCTTTTTGGAATTTTACTCATTTTCAAATATGGAGTGGACGCTTAAAGAAGACCGTGTTGCAGTTATTGCGTTGCATCGTTGCGGTTACGCGCCAATTCAAATTTTTGACATACTGAAAAATTTGAATATAACCAAAAGTATCGTTTATCGTACCATCAAACGATACAATGAAGACTCTAGTATGTAAATGACAGGTCAAGAAGTGGTCGCCCTCGGTCTGTTAGGACTCCAGTAGTGATAAAAGCTGTGAAGGGGGAATTCCAAGAAATCCCAAACGTAAGCCAGAAACTGTTGGGGGTTCAGATGGGGTTAAGCAGAACCACGGTGAAAAGGGTGTTAAATGAAGACTAATGGCTTCGGGCATATCGAAGAAAAACAGGACATCGTTTAAATGCTCGTCTAATGGACCTGAGACTGAAGAGATGCCGCGCTTTGTTGAAGCGGTACGCGGGAAAAAATATCGGGAAATTCTTTTTTCGGATGAAAAATTTTTTACCGTAGAAGAGAGCTACAACAAACAAAATGATAAGGTGTACGCACACAGTAGTGAAAAAGCGAGCAACCGTATTCCGCGTGTCCAACGAGGTCAGGTTGGGAGTTTCTTATTGGGGCTTAAGGTGTAAAAACGAATGCAGTTGTGTATCAAAATACAGTCCTGGCAAACCTTGTGGAACCTGTTTCTCATACCATGTTCAATAACAGGCACTCGGTATTCCAACAAGATTCGGCGCCAGCTCATAGAGCGAAGAGCACACAAGACTGGCTGGTGGCGCGTGAAATCGACTTCATCCGGCACTAAGACTGGCCCTCCTCCAGTCCAGATTTGAGTCCGTTAGATTACAAGATATAGCAACACTTGGAGGAAAAGGCGTGCTCAAAGCCTCATCCCACTTTGGAGTCACTCAAGACATCCTTGATTAAGGCAGCCGCCGATATTGACATGGACCTCGTTCGTGCTGCGATAGACGACTGGCCGCGCAGATTGAAGGCCGGTATTCAAAATCACGAAGGTCATTCTGAATAAACTTTATTGTTTGACTTTATTGTCATAAGAAACTATGTTTTGTTAAGTTCATTTTGATATATAAATGGTTACATAATGAATAAACTTGTTTCAATTATTTTATATTAAACATGTGACAGAATTTATGACCTGACTGTGTATTTCTTTTATGTAATTCTGAGACTGCATTTTATTTGAATTGTGTGTTGTATGTGCTGAGCGAATGTATTTCTTGCATGTTATTCTGAGACTGCATTTTATTTGAATCGTATTGAACTTATTTCTATTTTGGTCTGTTCTTTTATAATTTAATTTTTGTATCTACTTATTATGATACAATTAACTGGCAACACCTATTGTTTTCTGATTATTTATAGATTTATATCAGCTAGTGTTGAAACAAATTTAGGTTCACTATTAATCTTAATTTTTATTCTTTAAACACAACGTAAATTTTACACAACTTAAAAGGGTCCATTTGAGTGAAATATTTTCTAGACGATTACAAGATTACATTATAAAACTAGACGATCACGTATATTTTGTCCAAATATTGAAGAAATAACTAATAAATAGGAATAGTTATGTAAAATTCAATTACATTAATTATTAATCATTGTATAAACGTTAGTTATTAATATTACCAGACAAAATCGGATCTAGTTCTCAATTAAGCTCCGAACTAGGAGAAATTGTAAAAGTAACTAGAGGAATATCAACGCTGAAAGCTGCTTCTGCAGAAAACTTTCGCGCTTTACGCTTATCGTGATGAATAATTTCATAATATCAATTGTCTATACGGTGCTACACAAAACTAGCTTTGTTTTCAAATAGTTTCTGTCAATCAGTACACTTGATACAACCGTCAACGACGAGTCTTGTATGGTGATGTGAAAAATTTGCAAATAATGGATGCCATATTTAAGTAAGTACCTCGTATTTCTTTTATTTACTGAAATTGTTACATTTTCATACTTTTTATAGTGTCATACTCCCTGGCCGGACCACTTCGTTATATTCATGCAATTAATAATAAAAAATGTACATAATTTGTACATAAATATTAAAATTTGTACATATGTAAGTACTTTTCTAGTAATCGTCAAATGAAGGTGGTCCGGCCAGGGAGTATGACACTTTTTATTTGTATAAAAACTAACTAATGTTTCTTTCCATAATATAACAACATAACACGATTTTTATATTTGTTTGTTGTATCCTACCCGCAATATGACGGGTGCCAAACGGCACCCGTAGGCTAATATGAATGCTTTTCGAAAGTGCATCGTTCATAATACTTTTTCTTGTTTTTTAAATAATTTGACTCCATTCGTGATGACGCTCCATGGTGTTCGCTAAGCTAGCCTAATTGCCTGCCTGCCCGCCCGCACGCATGCCTATGCGTCAGCCTGCGTACCTGCTTGCCAGCCTGAACATCAACCCAGCGGGCTCCTGATACGGGCAGCCACCAGCGAGCCTCGACAGGAAGCCTCAGCCAAATAGCCAGATGTGTTCTTTTCTACTTGCCATCGTTTTATTATAATTAGCTTCTTTAAGAAAACAGTGCCACTATTTTTTTAAGGGATGGTATCTTGTGATTTCTTGTGATTTCTTTTGATTACATATTATTTTGGAAATTATTCTGTTTTATCTTTTATTACTTGATTACTATTTCGTGTGGTGGTTTCGTGTCTTGTTGATTATTTATATGTGTTTTACTTGCTTTTATATTTAACTGTGTGTGTTTTCTAACTGTTTATATTATGTTTTTGTGATTTCGTATTATATTGATTATTTCCGCCGTATGTGTACTTTTCGTGGTTTCTGTTTGCTGTAGGTATAATGACTACGACACTTATTTACTTAGTCCTTTTATTTCTAAATGCTTATGTTTATAGTCCATGTATGTACTTGTGTTTTCGATGCTTTCTACTTGTGTGTTTTGATTTTTACTGAATATTTCTTGCTTCTGCTTTTAACTCTTTTAATTGACTTTTACCGTTGCTTTTAACCGTCTGACTAGTGCCGTATCTCTAATGTGTTTACTTCCTGGTTTATTAACTTGCGTCAAGCTCACTTATGTTCTTGTTATCTGTTTGCTTATATAATTAATTTTGAGACTTACTCAAGACTGTTTAGTGTTTACGATTAATGTTTTACTCGGTTCATTTTATGTCTAAAATGGGAAATGTTAGTGATTAGGTTTTTTACTTTCTAATCTGAAATTTAGAGAAGATCTACTTATGTATGTAGGAAACCTGGATGTTCCTCAAGGACTGAATATTTCTATGATCTTTTTATGCAAAGGGTTGAGAATTGACTTCGCTTATTCAAATATTTTGTAACATAGTTATATCGGGTTTTACTCAGTGAAGCTGAGTGAACTGACGTTTCGAATGTGTTAAATTAACCTATGATCCTTGAAAAATAGGTGGGTGAAACAACACTATACACAAGGAGTGCTATTACTTGCCGTCGGAACACTGGCTTGTTCTTATCAAAACCAAAATCTAATTCATTATTAAGTAAAGTCTTTCTATAAACCAATTAATAACGAATGTAATCAAAATTTTAGTCGCCTTTGATAAACATTCAGGCGATTACTTGCAATAGATTCAGCGTGGGAGACTGTGGGTAGAATCTAGATTGTTGATTGATTGTTGTTATATGACATACTTGACAGTCATTAAGATTATTTGGTAACAATCAGTCCAGTAAATAACTTTGACCCTTAAAGTCCAGTTCATTAAAAAGTTCATAAATGTTGAATCTAGTAATCAGGCTTGGTGTATAATACCTGAATGACATAAACTGACTGTCTGATAATAGTCAAATCAAATATTGTTATTCGATTCTTTCATATTCAGTCCAGTTGTATTAAAATACTGTAAGTAAATAGTTTTCCTTAATATGATTGTTATAATATTATCTCATGAATAATCTGAACGGCATTGTTATTGTCGAATTATAATCGATTTGTTGATTGAATTTTCAATTATCTAGTATAATTGATACTGGAAGTTAAAAAAGCAAAAAAATTGCTTTGTTTAACTATTAGATATAACATTAAGAAAAAAAAAGAAATGCCACTGTTGGAGAAGAGGGTGGTTGTATGGGGATGGAACGGAGACCACTACCAAAAAAATAAATAATATTTTATTCTTAGTCATTGCAACTACCAAAAAAAAAACATATTATTCTTGGCCATTGCTACTACCAAGTAAAATAAACAATATTTTTATTTAAAGAATATAAATTATTTTTAACTTGTATTTGCAGCTATCGTCAGACAGTCATGAAAAATAAATAAAAATCCAAATTAAATTTTATTTAAGTATATACTATTATCTCTGTCTAGTTATCATTGCGTAAGGAAACCTCCGAAAAGCCTGTACTAAAGTAGCTACAGAAATACTTAGCAATAATCTTAACTTACCTTCTTGTTTCCATCTCTTCTTGTATTATATGTAATCAATTCTATAACTTTTACATTTAATTAGGTAGGCATAGTCTCCAAAGCCATTAGGGTTCTACGATACATAATGTAGGGTTCACACTATTCGATCATTGGCCAAACCTAGCTTTAAGTACTTTAATTATAACGGAATTTAATATAATCTTTTGATTATTTTTTTAAAGAGAATCAGTTTCATGGTTACTAGTTTTGGGTTAAGCAGTATGGGAGAAGCGTCATTAGTTGAGGGTTAACATGGACTATCAATATATTAGCCTTTTAATTTTATAAATATTAAAAAAAATTGATCTGAGTATTGCTAAGGGTAAGTGGGTTAGGGGTTAGTATAAAGTTAGGTTTATATATATTTAGGTAGGGGTTTAGTACAATTTGCAGGCCGTGACCAGGATGACAAAGAACCATTATGAGAAATTTCCTTATTTTTAGATTATTTTTAGATATTTTATATCAATTAATTAAAAAGCGATTCAAGTTCAAACTGATCTACATAGACGAATATATTGCCATGGCAGCGACGAAACTACTATTAGAAGATTACTGCAATGGCGACATATTGAACAGCAAGAAAACCATATTCACCATTTTTTAACTTGCGCCAACAAAACAAAGACGTAACAGCAGGAACCACGAACGATACGATATCAAATAGCAGGGGGATACAATTGCTGGTCTGTGGTTTCCACAAACCACGTTTTGAACAACCACGCGATGAACAAAAGAAGAATCGACAAGTACCGACGTGATGACGCTCCATGGTGTTCTAGAGAGCTAGCCTAATTGGCTGCATGCCTGCCCGCCCGCACGCATGCCTATGCGTCAGCCTACGTACCTGCTTGCCAGCCTGAACATCAACCCCAGCGGGCTCCCGATACGGGCAGCCACCAGCGAGCCTCGACAGGAAGCCTCAGCCAAATAGCCAGGTGTGTTCTTTTCTACTTGCCATGGTTTTCTTATGATTAGCTTCTTTAAGAAAACAGTGCCACAATTTTTTTAACGGATGGTAGAAGTAGTATTAGTAGCATTTGGGCTAATATTTTGATCGGTGGAATGTTTCTATTTGGCGTAAAAAGTCTAAACAAAACATAAATACTACATTGTTACTTTTGGATTACTTACTGTTTGTCATCAGCCAATGAAAACGAAATACTAAGGCTTTTTCATATAGATACCTAGTTACTCTAGTTTGAAAACTATTGCATTTTTACAACTCTACTCTTTTAAACTAGTAGTCGTGCACAGTAGCCACAGTGAGAAAGAATATCGTTATCGTTATAATCTAAACTCCATATCCCATACCTGTTTTCTTTCCAGAGGATGGTGTTAGCAGCGATGCAGTTTGGCGCAGCTCAGAGGGGCTAGCATAAAGTTGGCCACGAAGAGAGAAGAGAGCAGAAGGACAGACTGCAGATCACTGATCGCTGTAGCTGTAAGGTATAGCAGATACTTAACTTTACGATTGATTTCGATTGTTGATTGTGTGTTTTATGGCCGAGCGAATGTACCTAGTCAGGTCATAAGTATTGTCACACAGTAAAAACTTTTCTTTTAGAATGCTGGCCATAAAAAAATTTGTTGCATTCGAATTTCGAATTGTTCATAAAAAAAATGTATGCTTTTTGGAATTTTACTCATTTTCAAATATGGAGTGGACGCTTAAAGAAGACCGTGTTGCAGTTATTGCGTTGCATCGTTGCGGTTACGCGCCAATTCAAATTTTTGACATACTGAAAAATTTGAATATAACCAAAAGTATCGTTTATCGTACCATCAAACGATACAATGAAGACTCTAGTATGTAGATGACAGGTCAAGAAGTGGTCGCCCTCGGTCTGTTAGGACTCCAGTAGTGATAAAAGCTGTGAAGGGGGAATTCAAAGAAATCCCAAACGTAAGCCAGAAACTGTTATGGGTTCAGATGGGGTTAAGCAGAACCACGGTGAAAAGGGTGTTAAATGAAGACTTATGGCTTCGGGCATATCGAAGAAAAACAGGACATCGTTTAAATGCTCGTCTAATGGACCTGAGACTGAAGAGATGCCGCGCTTTGTTGAAGCGGTACGCGGGAAAAAATATCGGGAAATTCCTTTTTTCGGATGAAAAATTTTTTACCGTAGAAGAGAGCTACAACAAACAAAATGATAAGGTGTACGCACACAGTAGTGAAAAAGCGAGCAACCGTATTCCGCGTGTCCAACGAGGTCAGGTTGGGAGTTTCTTATTGGGGCTTAAGGTGTAAAAACGAATGCAGTTGTGTATCAAAATACAGTCCTGGCAAACCTTGTGGAACCTGTTTCTCATACCATGTTCAATAACAGACACTCGGTATTCCAACAAGATTCGGCGCCAGCTCATAGAGCGAAGAGCACACAAGACTGGCTAGTGGCGCGTGAAATCGACTTCATCCGGCACTAAGACTGGCCCTCCTCCAGTCCAGATTTGAGTCCGTTAGATTACAAGATATAGCAACACTTGGAGGAAAAGGCGTGCTCAAAGCCTCATCCCACTTTGGAGTCACTCAAGACATCCTTGATTAAGGCAGCCGCCGATATTGACATGGACCTCGTTCGTGCTGCGATAGACGACTGGCCGCGCAGATTGAAGGCCGGTATTCAAAATCACGAAGGTCATTCTGAATAAACTTTATTGTTTGACTTTATTGTCATAAGAAACTATGTTTTGTTAAGTTCATTTTGATATATAAATGGTTACATAATGAATAAACTTGTTTCAATTATTTTATATTAAACATGTGACAGAATTTATGACCTGACTGTGTATTTCTTTTATGTTATTCTGAGACTGCATTTTATTTGAATCGTATTGAACTTATTTCTATTTTGGTCTGTTCTTTTATAATTTAATTTTTGTATCTACTTATTATGATACAATTAACTGGCAACACCTATTGTTTTCTGATTATTTATAGATTTATATCAGCTAGTGTTGAAACAAATTTAGGTTCACTATTAATCTTAATTTTTATTCTTTAAACACAACGTAAATTTTACACAACTTAAAAGGGTCCATTAGAGTGAAATATTTTCTAGACGATTACACGATTACATTATAAAACTAGACGATCACGTACATTTTGTCCAAATACTGAAGAAATAACTAATAAATAGGAATAGTTATGTAAAATTCAATTACATTAATTATTAATCATTGTATAAACGTTAGTTATTAATATTACCAGACAAAATCGGATCTTGTTCTCAATTAAGCTCCGAACTAGGAGAAATTGTAAAAGTAACTAGAGGAATATCAACGCTGAAAGCTGCTTCTGCAGAAAACTTTCGCGCTTTACGCTTATCGTGATGAATAATTTCATAATATCAATTGTCTATACGGTGCTACACAAAACTAGCTTTGTTTTCAAATAGTTTCTGTCAATCAGTACACTTGATACAACCGTCAACGACGAGTCTTGTATGGTGATGTGAAAAATTTGCAAATAATGGATGCCATATTTAAGTAAGTACCTCGTATTTCTTTTATTTACTGAAATTGTTACATTTTCATACTTTTTATTGTGTCATACTCCCTGGCCGGACCACTTCGTTATATTCATGCAATTAATAATAAAAAATGTACATAATTTGTACATAAATATTAAAATTTGTACATATGTAAGTACTTTTCTAGTAATCGTCAAATGAAGGTGGTCCGGCCAGGGAGTATGACACTTTTTATTTGTATAAAAACTAACTAATGTTTCTTTCCATAATATAACAACATAACACGATTTTTATATTTGTTTGTTGTATCCTACCCGCAATATCACGGGTGCCAAACGGCACCCGTAGGCTAATATGAATGCTTTTCGAAAGTGCATCGTTCATAATACTTTTTCTTGTTTTTTAAATAATTTGACTCCATTCGTGATGACGCTCCATGGTGTTCGCTAAGCTAGCCTAATTGCCTGCCTGCCCGCCCGCACGCATGCCTATGCGTCAGCCTGCGTACCTGCTTGCCAGCCTGAACATCAACCCAGCGGGCTCCTGATACGGGCAGCCACCAGCGAGCCTCGACAGGAAGCCTCAGCCAAATAGCCAGATGTGTTCTTTTCTACTTGCCATCGTTTTATTATAATTAGCTTCTTTAAGAAAACAGTGCCACTATTTTTTTAAGGGATGGTATCTTGTGATTTCTTTTGATTACATATTATTTTGGAAATTATTCTGTTTTATCTTTTATTACTTGATTACTATTTCGTGTGGTGGTTTCGTGTCTTGTTGATTATTTATATGTGTTTTACTTGCTTTTATATTTAACTGTGTGTGTTTTCTAACTGTTTATATTATGTTTTTGTGATTTCGTATTATATTGATTATTTCCGCCGTATGTGTACTTTTCGTGGTTTCTGTTTGCTGTAGGTATAATGACTACGACACTTATTTACTTAGTCCTTTTATTTCTAAATGCTTAAGTTTATAGTCCATGTATGTACTTGTGTTTTCGATGCTTTCTACTTGTGTGTTTTGATTTTTACTGAATATTTCTTGCTTCTGCTTTTAACTCTTTTAATTGACTTTTACCGTTGCTTTTAACCGTCTGACTAGTGCCGTATCTCTAATGTGTTTACTTCCTGGTTTATTAACTTGCGTCAAGCTCACTTATGTTCTTGTTATCTGTTTGCTTATATAATTAATTTTGAGACTTACTCAAGACTGTTTAGTGTTTACGATTAATATTTTACTCGGTTCATTTTATGTCTAAAATGGGAAATGTTAGTGATTAGGTTTTTTACTTTCTAATCTGAAATTTAGGGAAGATGTACTTATGTATGTAGGAAACCTGGATGTTCCTCAAGGACTGAATATTTCTATGATCTTTTTATGCAAAGGGTTGAGAATTGACTTCGCTTATTCAAATATTTTGTAACATAGTTATATCGGGTTTTACTCAGTGAAGCTGAGTGAACTGACGTTTCGAATGTGTTAAATTAACCTATGATCCTTGAAAAATAGGTGGGTGAAACAACACTATACACAAGGAGTGCTATTACTTGCCGTCGGAACACTGGCTTGTTCTTATCAAAACCAAAATCTAATTCATTATTAAGTAAAGTCTTTCTATAAACCAATTAATAACGAATGTAATCAAAATTTTAGTCGCCTTTGATAAACATTCAGGCGATTACTTGCAATAGGTTCAGCGTGGGAGACTGTGGGTAGAATCTAGATTGTTGATTGATTGTTGTTATATGACATACTTGACAGTCATTAAGATTATTTGGTAACAATCAGTCCAGTAAATAACTTTGACCCTTAAAGTCCAGTTCATTAAAAAGTTCATAAATGTTGAATCTAGTAATCAGGCTTGGTGTATAATACCTGAATGACATAAACTGACTGTCTGATAATAGTCAAATCAAATATTGTTATTCGATTCTTTCATATTCAGTCCAGTTGTATTAAAATACTGTAAGTAAATAGTTTTCCTTAATATGATTGTTATAATATTATCTCATGAATAATCTGAACGGCATTGTTATTGTCGAATTATAATCGATTTGTTGATTGAATTTTCAATTATCTAGTATAATTGATACTGGGAGTTAAAAAAGCAAAAAAATTGCTTTGTTTAACTATTAGATATAACATTAAGAAAAAAAAAGAAATGCCACTGTTGGAGAAGAGGGTGGTTGTATGGGGATGGAACGGAGACCACTACCAAAAAAAAACATATTATTCTTGGCCATTGCTACTACCAAGTAAAATAAACAATATTTTTATTTAAAGAATATAAATTATTTTTAACTTGTATTTGCAGCTATCGTCAGACAGTCATGAAAAATAAATAAAAATCCAAATTAAATTTTATTTAAGACTATGTGCATTCACTATTATCTCTGTCTAGTTATCATTGCGTAAGGAAACCTCCGAAAAGCCTGTACTAAAGTAGCTACAGAAATACTTAGCAATAATCTTAACTTACCTTCTTGTTTCCATCTCTTCTTGTATTATATGTAATCAATTCTATAACTTTTACATTTAATTAGGTAGGCATAGTCTCCAAAGCCATTAGGGTTCTACGATACATAATGTAGGGTTCACACTATTCGATCATTGGCCAAACCTAGCTTTAAGTACTTTAATTATTACGGAATTTAATATAATCTCTTCTAAATAAAATCTTTTGATTATTTTTTTAAAGAGAATCAGTTTCATGGTTACTAGTTTTGGGTTAAGCAGTATGGGAGAAGCGTCATTAGTTGAGGGTTAACATGGACTATCAATATAAATTAGCCTTTTAATTTTATAAATATTAAAAAAAATTGATCTGAGTATTGCTAAGGGTAAGTGGGTTAGGGGTTAGTATAAAGTTAGGTTTATATATATTTAGGTAGGGGTTTAGTACAATTTGCAGGCCGTGACCAGGATGACAAAGAACCATTATGAGAAATTTCCTTATTTTTAGATTATTTTTAGATATTTTATATCAATTAATTAAAAAGCGATTCAAGTTCAAACTGATCTACATAGACGAATATATTGCCATGGCAGCGACGAAACTACTATTAGAAGATTACTGCAATGGCGACATATTGAACAGCAAGAAAACCATATTCACCATTTTTTAACTTGCGCCAACAAAACAAAGACGTAACAGCAGGAACCACGAACGATACGATATCAAATAGCAGGGGGATACGATTGCTGGTCTGTGGTTTCCACAAACCACGTTTTGAACAACCACGCGATGAACAAAAGAAGAATCGACAAGTACCGACGTGATGACGCTCCATGGTGTTCTAGAGAGCTAGCCTAATTGGCTGCATGCCTGCCCGCCCGCACGCATGCCTATGCGTCAGCCTACGTACCTGCTTGCCAGCCTGAACATCAACCCCAGCGGGCTCCCGATACGGGCAGCCACCAGCGAGCCTCGACAGGAAGCCTCAGCCAAATAGCCAGGTGTGTTCTTTTCTACTTGCCATGGTTTTCTTATGATTAGCTTCTTTAAGAAAACAGTGCCACAATTTTTTTAACGGATGGTAGAAGTAGTATTAGTAGCATTTGGGCTAATATTTTGATCGGTGGAATGTTTCTATTTGGCGTAAAAAGTCTAAACAAAACATAAATACTACATTGTTACTTTTGGATTACTTACTGTTTGTCATCAGCCAATGAAAACGAAATACTAAGGCTTTTTCATATAGATACCTAGTTACTCTAGTTTGAAAACTATTGCATTTTTACAACTCTACTCTTTTAAACTAGTAGTCGTGCACAGTAGCCACAGTGAGAAAGAATATCGTTATAGTTATAATCTAAACTCCATATCCCATACCTGTTTTCTTTCCAGAGGATGGTGTTAGCAGCGATGCAGTTTGGCGCAGCTCAGAGGGGCTAGCATAAAGTTGGCCACGAAGAGAGAAGAGAGCAGAAGGACAGACTGCAGATCACTGATCGCTGTAGCTGTAAGGTATAGCAGATACTTAACTTTACGATTGATTTCGATTGTTGATTGTGTGTTTTATGGCCGAGCGAATGTACCTAGTCAGGTCATAAGTATTGTCACACAGTAAAAACTTTTCTTTTAGAATGCTGGCCATAAAAAAATTTGTTGCATTCGAATTTCGAATTGTTCATAAAAAAAATGTATGCTTTTTGGAATTTTACTCATTTTCAAATATGGAGTGGACGCTTAAAGAAGACCGTGTTGCAGTTATTGCGTTGCATCGTTGCGGTTACGCGCCAATTCAAATTTTTGACATACTGAAAAATTTGAATATAACCAAAAGTATCGTTTATCGTACCATCAAACGATACAATGAAGACTCTAGTATGTAAATGACAGGTCAAGAAGAGGTCGCCCTCGGTCTGTTAGGACTCCAGTAGTGATAAAAGCTGTGAAGGGGGAATTCAAAGAAATCCCAAACGTAAGCCAGAAACTGTTGGGGGTTCAGATGGGGTTAAGCAGAACCACGGTGAAAAGGGTGTTAAATGAAGACTAATGGCTTCGGGCATATCGAAGAAAAACAGGACATCGTTTAAATGCTCGTCTAATGGACCTGAGACTGAAGAGATGCCGCGCTTTGTTGAAGCGGTACGCGGGAAAAAATATCGGGAAATTCTTTTTTCGGATGAAAAATTTTTTACCGTAGAAGAGAGCTACAACAAACAAAATGATAAGGTGTACGCACACAGTAGTGAAAAAGCGAGCAACCGTATTCCGCGTGTCCAACGAGGTCAGGTTGGGAGTTTCTTATTGGGGCTTAAGGTGTAAAAACGAATGCAGTTGTGTATCAAAATACAGTCCTGGCAAACCTTGTGGAACCTGTTTCTCATACCATGTTCAATAACAGGCACTCGGTATTCCAACAAGATTCGGCGCCAGCTCATAGAGCGAAGAGCACACAAGACTGGCTGGTGGCGCGTGAAATCGACTTCATCCGGCACTAAGACTGGCCCTCCTCCAGTCCAGATTTGAGTCCGTTAGATTACAAGATATAGCAACACTTGGAGGAAAAGGCGTGCTCAAAGCCTCATCCCACTTTGGAGTCACTCAAGACATCCTTGATTAAGGCAGCCGCCGATATTGACATGGACCTCGTTCGTGCTGCGATAGACGACTGGCCGCGCAGATTGAAGGCCGGTATTCAAAATCACGAAGGTCATTCTGAATAAACTTTATTGTTTGACTTTATTGTCATAAGAAACTATGTTTTGTTAAGTTCATTTTGATATATAAATGGTTACATAATGAATAAACTTGTTTCAATTATTTTATATTAAACATGTGACAGAATTTATGACCTGACTGTGTATTTCTTTTATGTTATTCTGAGACTGCATTTTATTTGAATCGTATTGAACTTATTTCTATTTTGGTCTGTTCTTTTATAATTTAATTTTTGTATCTACTTATTATGATACAATTAACTGGCAACACCTATTGTTTTCTGATTATTTATAGATTTATATCAGCTAGTGTTGAAACAAATTTAGGTTCACTATTAATCTTAATTTTTATTCTTTAAACACAACGTAAATTTTACACAACTTAAAAGGGTCCATTTGAGTGAAATATTTTCTAGACGATTACACGATTACATTATAAAACTAGACGATCACGTACATTTTGTCCAAATACTGAAGAAATAACTAATAAATAGGAATAGTTATGTAAAATTCAATTACATTAATTATTAATCATTGTATAAACGTTAGTTATTAATATTACCAGACAAAATCGGATCTTGTTCTCAATTAAGCTCCGAACTAGGAGAAATTGTAAAAGTAACTAGAGGAATATCAACGCTGAAAGCTGCTTCTGCAGAAAACTTTCGCGCTTTACGCTTATCGTGATGAATAATTTCATAATATCAATTGTCTATACGGTGCTACACAAAACTAGCTTTGTTTTCAAATAGTTTCTGTCAATCAGTACACTTGATACAACCGTCAACGACGAGTCTTGTATGGTGATGTGAAAAATTTGCAAATAATGGATGCCATATTTAAGTAAGTACCTCGTATTTCTTTTATTTACTGAAATTGTTACATTTTCATACTTTTTATTGTGTCATACTCCCTGGCCGGACCACTTCGTTATATTCATGCAATTAATAATAAAAAATGTACATAATTTGTACATAAATATTAAAATTTGTACATATGTAAGTACTTTTCTAGTAATCGTCAAATGAAGGCGGTCCGGCCAGGGAGTATGACACTTTTTATTTGTATAAAAACTAACTAATGTTTCTTTCCATAATATAACAACATAACACGATTTTTATATTTGTTTGTTGTATCCTACCCGCAATATCACGGGTGCCAAACGGCACCCGTAGGCTAATATGAATGCTTTTCGAAAGTGCATCGTTCATAATACTTTTTCTTGTTTTTTAAATAATTTGACTCCATTCGTGATGACGCTCCATGGTGTTCGCTAAGCTAGCCTAATTGCCTGCCTGCCCGCCCGCACGCATGCCTATGCGTCAGCCTGCGTACCTGCTTGCCAGCCTGAACATCAACCCAGCGGGCTCCTGATACGGGCAGCCACCAGCGAGCCTCGACAGGAAGCCTCAGCCAAATAGCCAGATGTGTTCTTTTCTACTTGCCATCGTTTTATTATAATTAGCTTCTTTAAGAAAACAGTGCCACTATTTTTTTAAGGGATGGTATCTTGTGATTTCTTGTGATTTCTTTTGATTACATATTATTTTGGAAATTATTCTGTTTTATCTTTTATTACTTGATTACTATTTCGTGTGGTGGTTTCGTGTCTTGTTGATTATTTATATGTGTTTTACTTGCTTTTATATTTAACTGTGTGTGTTTTCTAACTGTTTATATTATGTTTTTGTGATTTCGTATTATATTGATTATTTCCGCCGTATGTGTACTTTTCGTGGTTTCTGTTTGCTGTAGGTATAATGACTACGACACTTATTTACTTAGTCCTTTTATTTCTAAATGCTTATGTTTATAGTCCATGTATGTACTTGTGTTTTCGATGCTTTCTACTTGTGTGTTTTGATTTTTACTGAATATTTCTTGCTTCGGCTTTTAACTCTTTTAATTGACTTTTACCGTTGCTTTTAACCGTCTGACTAGTGCCGTATCTCTAATGTGTTTACTTCCTGGTTTATTAACTTGCGTCAAGCTCACTTATGTTCTTGTTATCTGTTTGCTTATATAATTAATTTTGAGACTTACTCAAGACTGTTTAGTGTTTACGATTAATATTTTACTCGGTTCATTTTATGTCTAAAATGGGAAATGTTAGTGATTAGGTTTTTTACTTTCTAATCTGAAATTTAGGGAAGATCTACTTATGTATGTAGGAAACCTGGATGTTCCTCAAGGACTGAATATTTCTATGATCTTTTTATGCAAAGGGTTGAGAATTGACTTCGCTTATTCAAATATTTTGTAACATAGTTATATCGGGTTTTACTCAGTGAAGCTGAGTGAACTGACGTTTCGAATGTGTTAAATTAACCTATGATCCTTGAAAAATAGGTGGGTGAAACAACACTATACACAAGGAGTGCTATTACTTGCCGTCGGAACACTGGCTTGTTCTTATCAAAACCAAAATCTAATTCATTATTAAGTAAAGTCTTTCTATAAACCAATTAATAACGAATGTAATCAAAATTTTAGTCGCCTTTGATAAACATTCAGGCGATTACTTGCAATAGGTTCAGCGTGGGAGACTGTGGGTAGAATCTAGATTGTTGATTGATTGTTGTTATATGACATACTTGACAGTCATTAAGATTATTTGGTAACAATCAGTCCAGTAAATAACTTTGACCCTTAAAGTCCAGTTCATTAAAAAGTTCATAAATGTTGAATCTAGTAATCAGGCTTGGTGTATAATACCTGAATGACATAAACTGACTGTCTGATAATAGTCAAATCAAATATTGTTATTCGATTCTTTCATATTCAGTCCAGTTGTATTAAAATACTGTAAGTAAATAGTTTTCCTTAATATGATTGTTATAATATTATCTCATGAATAATCTGAACGGCATTGTTATTGTCGAATTATAATCGATTTGTTGATTGAATTTTCAATTATCTAGTATAATTGATACTGGGAGTTAAAAAAGCAAAAAAATTGCTTTGTTTAACTATTAGATATAACATTAAGAAAAAAAAAGAAATGCCACTGTTGGAGAAGAGGGTGGTTGTATGGGGATGGAACGGAGACCACTACCAAAAAAATAAATAATATTTTATTCTTAGTCATTGCAACTACCAAAAAAAAAACATATTATTCTTGGCCATTGCTACTACCAAGTAAAATAAACAATATTTTTATTTAAAGAATATAAATTATTTTTAACTTGTATTTGCAGCTATCGTCAGACAGTCATGAAAAATAAATAAAAATCCAAATTAAATTTTATTTAAGACTATGTGCATTCACTATTATCTCTGTCTAGTTATCATTGCGTAAGGAAACCTCCGAAAAGCCTGTACTAAAGTAGCTACAGAAATACTTAGCAATAATCTTAACTTACCTTCTTGTTTCCATCTCTTCTTGTATTATATGTAATCAATTCTATAACTTTTACATTTAATTAGGTAGGCATAGTCTCCAAAGCCATTAGGGTTCTACGATACATAATGTAGGGTTCACACTATTCGATCATTGGCCAAACCTAGCTTTAAGTACTTTAATTATAACGGAATTTAATATAATCTTTTGATTATTTTTTTAAAGAGAATCAGTTTCATGGTTACTAGTTTTGGGTTAAGCAGTATGGGAGAAGCGTCATTAGTTGAGGGTTAACATGGACTATCAATATAAATTAGCCTTTTAATTTTATAAATATTAAAAAAAATTGATCTGAGTATTGCTAAGGGTAAGTGGGTTAGGGGTTAGTATAAAGTTAGGTTTATATATATTTAGGTAGGGGTTTAGTACAATTTGCAGGCCGTGACCAGGATGACAAAGAACCATTATGAGAAATTTCCTTATTTTTAGATTATTTTTATATATTTTATATCAATTAATTAAAAAGCGATTCAAGTTCAAACTGATCTACATAGACGAATATATTGCCATGGCAGCGACGAAACTACTATTAGAAGATTACTGCAATGGCGACATATTGAACAGCAAGAAAACCATATTCACCATTTTTTAACTTGCGCCAACAAAACAAAGACGTAACAGCAGGAACCACGAACGATACGATATCAAATAGCAGGGGGATACGATTGCTGGTCTGTGGTTTCCACAAACCACGTTTTGAACAACCACGCGATGAACAAAAGAAGAATCGACAAGTACCGACGTGATGACGCTCCATGGTGTTCTAGAGAGCTAGCCTAATTGGCTGCATGCCTGCCCGCCCGCACGCATGCCTATGCGTCAGCCTACGTACCTGCTTGCCAGCCTGAACATCAACCCCAGCGGGCTCCCGATACGGGCAGCCACCAGCGAGCCTCGACAGGAAGCCTCAGCCAAATAGCCAGGTGTGTTCTTTTCTACTTGCCATGGTTTTCTTATGATTAGCTTCTTTAAGAAAACAGTGCCACAATTTTTTTAACGGATGGTAGAAGTAGTATTAGTAGCATTTGGGCTAATATTTTGATCGGTGGAATGTTTCTATTTGGCGTAAAAAGTCTAAACAAAACATAAATACTACATTGTTACTTTTGGATTACTTACTGTTTGTCATCAGCCAATGAAAACGAAATACTAAGGCTTTTTCATATAGATACCTAGTTACTCTAGTTTGAAAACTATTGCATTTTTACAACTCTACTCTTTTAAACTAGCAGTCGTGCACAGTAGCCACAGTGAGAAAGAATATCGTTATCGTTATAATCTAAACTCCATATCCCATACCTGTTTTCTTTCCAGAGGATGGTGTTAGCAGCGATGCAGTTTGGCGCAGCTCAGAGGGGCTAGCATAAAGTTGGCCACGAAGAGAGAAGAGAGCAGAAGGACAGACTGCAGATCACTGATCGCTGTAGCTGTAAGGTATAGCAGATACTTAACTTTACGATTGATTTCGATTGTTGATTGTGTGTTTTATGGCCGAGCGAATGTACCTAGTCAGGTCATAAGTATTGTCACACAGTAAAAACTTTTCTTTTAGAATGCTGGCCATAAAAAAATTTGTTGCATTCGAATTTCGAATTGTTCATAAAAAAAATGTATGCTTTTTGGAATTTTACTCATTTTCAAATATGGAGTGGACGCTTAAAGAAGACCGTGTTGCAGTTATTGCGTTGCATCGTTGCGGTTACGCGCCAATTCAAATTTTTGACATACTGAAAAATTTGAATATAACCAAAAGTATCGTTTATCGTACCATCAAACAATACAATGAAGACTCTAGTATGTAGATGACAGGTCAAGAAGTGGTCGCCCTCGGTCTGTTAGGACTCCAGCAGTGATAAAAGCTGTGAAGGGGGAATTCAAAGAAATCCCAAACGTAAGCCAGAAACTGTTGGGGGTTCAGATGGGGTTAAGCAGAACCACGGTGAAAAGGGTGTTAAATGAAGACTTATGGCTTCGGGCATATCGAAGAAAAACAGGACATCGTTTAAATGCTCGTCTAATGGACCTGAGACTGAAGAGATGCCGCGCTTTGTTGAAGCGGTACGCGGGAAAAAATATCGGGAAATTCTTTTTTCGGATGAAAAATTTTTTACCGTAGAAGAGAGCTACAACAAACAAAATGATAAGGTGTACGCACACAGTAGTGAAAAAGCGAGCAACCGTATTCCGCGTGTCCAACGAGGTCAGGTTGGGAGTTTCTTATTGGGGCTTAAGGTGTAAAAACGAATGCAGTTGTGTATCAAAATACAGTCCTGGCAAACCTTGTGGAACCTGTTTCTCATACCATGTTCAATAACAGGCACTCGGTATTCCAACAAGATTCGGCGCCAGCTCATAGAGCGAAGAGCACACAAGACTGGCTGGTGGCGCGTGAAATCGACTTCATCCGGCACTAAGACTGGCCCTCCTCCAGTCCAGATTTGAGTCCGTTAGATTACAAGATATAGCAACACTTGGAGAAAAAGGCGTGCTCAAAGCCTCATCCCACTTTGGAGTCACTCAAGACATCCTTGATTAATGCAGCCGCCGATATTGACATGGACCTCGTTCGTGCTGCGATAGACGACTGGCCGCGCAGATTGAAGGCCGGTATTCAAAATCACGAAGGTCATTCTGAATAAACTTTATTGTTTGACTTTATTGTCATAAGAAACTATGTTTTGTTAAGTTCATTTTGATATATGAATGGTTACATAATGAATAAACTTGTTTCAATTATTTTATATTAAACATGTGACAGAATTTATGACCTGACTGTGTATTTCTTTTATGTTATTCTGAGACTGCATTTTATTTGAATCGTATTGAACTTATTTCTATTTTGGTCTGTTCTTTTATAATTTAATTTTTGTATCTAATTATTATGATACAATTAACTGGCAACACCTATTGTTTTCTGATTATTTATAGATTTATATCAGCTAGTGTTAAAACAAATTTAGGTTCACTATTAATCTTAATTTTTATTCTTTAAACACAACGTAAATTTTACACAACTTAAAAGGGTCCATTTGAGTGAAATATTTTCTAGACGATTACAAGATTACATTATAAAACTAGACGATCACGTATATTTTGTCCAAATATTGAAGAAATAACTAATAAATAGGAATAGTTATGTAAAATTCAATTACATTAATTATTAATCATTGTATAAACGTTAGTTATTAATATTACCAGACAAAATCGGATCTAGTTCTCAATTAAGCTCCGAACTAGGAGAAATTGTAAAAGTAACTAGAGGAATATCAACGCTGAAAGCTGCTTCTGCAGAAAACTTTCGCGCTTTACGCTTATCGTGATGAATAATTTCATAATATCAATTGTCTATACGGTGCTACACAAAACTAGCTTTGTTTTCAAATAGTTTCTGTCAATCAGTACACTTGATACAACCGTCAACGACGAGTCTTGTATGGTGATGTGAAAAATTTGCAAATAATGGATGCCATATTTAAGTAAGTACCTCGTATTTCTTTTATTTACTGAAATTGTTACATTTTCATACTTTTTATTGTGTCATACTCCCTGGCCGGACCACTTCGTTATATTCATGCAATTAATAATAAAAAATGTACATAATTTGTACATAAATATTAAAATTTGTACATATGTAAGTACTTTTCTAGTAATCGTCAAATGAAGGTGGTCCGGCCAGGGAGTATGACACTTTTTATTTGTATAAAAACTAACTAATGTTTCTTTCCATAATATAACAACATAACACGATTTTTATATTTGTTTGTTGTATCCTACCCGCAATATGATGGGTGCCAAACGGCACCCGTAGGCTAATATGAATGCTTTTCGAAAGTGCATCGTTCATAATACTTTTTCTTGTTTTTTAAATAATTTGACTCCATTCGTGATGACGCTCCATGGTGTTCGCTAAGCTAGCCTAATTGCCTGCCTGCCCGCCCGCACGCATGCCTATGCGTCAGCCTGCGTACCTGCTTGCCAGCCTGAACATCAACCCAGCGGGCTCCTGAAACGGGCAGCCACCAGCGAGCCTCGACAGGAAGCCTCAGCCAAATAGCCAGATGTGTTCTTTTCTACTTGCCATCGTTTTATTATAATTAGCTTCTTTAAGAAAACAGTGCCACTATTTTTTTAAGGGATGGTATCTTGTGATTTCTTGTGATTTCTTTTGATTACATATTATTTTGGAAATTATTCTGTTTTATCTTTTATTACTTGATTACTATTTCGTGTGGTGGTTTCGTGTCTTGTTGATTATTTATATGTGTTTTACTTGCTTTTATATTTAACTGTGTGTGTTTTCTAACTGTTTATATTATGTTTTTGTGATTTCGTATTATATTGATTATTTCCGCCGTATGTGTACTTTTCGTGGTTTCTGTTTGCTGTAGGTATAATGACTACGACACTTATTTACTTAGTCCTTTTATTTCTAAATGCTTATGTTTATAGTCCATGTATGTACTTGTGTTTTCGATGCTTTCTACTTGTGTGTTTTGATTTTTACTGAATATTTCTTGCTTCTGCTTTAACTCTTTTAATTGACTTTTACCGTTGCTTTTAACCGTCTGACTAGTGCCGTATCTCTAATGTGTTTACTTCCTGGTTTATTAACTTGCGTCAAGCTCACTTATGTTCTTGTTATCTGTTTGCTTATATAATTAATTTTGAGACTTACTCAAGACTGTTTAGTGTTTACGATTAATATTTTACTCGGTTCATTTTATGTCTAAAATGGGAAATGTTAGTGATTAGGTTTTTTACTTTCTAATCTGAAATTTAGGGAAGATCTACTTATGTATGTAGGAAACCTGGATGTTCCTCAAGGACTGAATATTTCTATGATCTTTTTATGCAAAGGGTTGAGAATTGACTTCGCTTATTCAAATATTTTGTAACATAGTTATATCGGGTTTTACTCAGTGAAGCTGAGTGAACTGACGTTTCGAATGTGTTAAATTAACCTATGATCCTTGAAAAATAGGTGGGTGAAACAACACTATACACAAGGAGTGCTATTACTTGCCGTCGGAACACTGGCTTGTTCTTATCAAAACCAAAATCTAATTCATTATTAAGTAAAGTCTTTCTATAAACCAATTAATAACGAATGTAATCAAAATTTTAGTCGCCTTTGATAAACATTCAGGCGATTACTTGCAATAGGTTCAGCGTGGGAGACTGTGGGTAGAATCTAGATTGTTGATTGATTGTTGTTATATGACATACTTGACAGTCATTAAGATTATTTGGTAACAATCAGTCCAGTAAATAACTTTGACCCTTAAAGTCCAGTTCATTAAAAAGTTCATAAATGTTGAATCTAGTAATCAGGCTTGGTGTATAATACCTGAATGACATAAACTGACTGTCTGATAATAGTCAAATCAAATATTGTTATTCGATTCTTTCATATTCAGTCCAGTTGTATTAAAATACTGTAAGTAAATAGTTTTCCTTAATAAGATTGTTATAATATTATCTCATGAATAATCTGAACGGCATTGTTATTGTCGAATTATAATCGATTTGTTGATTGAATTTTCAATTATCTAGTATAATTGATACTGGGAGTTAAAAAAGCAAAAAAATTGCTTTGTTTAACTATTAGATATAACATTAAGAAAAAAAAAGAAATGCCACTGTTGGAGAAGAGGGTGGTTGTATGGGGATGGAACGGAGACCACTACCAAAAAAATAAATAATATTTTATTCTTAGTCATTGCAACTACCAAAAAAAAACATATTATTCTTGGCCATTGCTACTACCAAGTAAAATAAACAATATTTTTATTTAAAGAATATAAATTATTTTTAACTTGTATTTGCAGCTATCGTCAGACAGTCATGAAAAATAAATAAAAATCCAAATTAAATTTTATTTAAGACTATGTGCATTCACTATTATCTCTGTCTAGTTATCATTGCGTAAGGAAACCTCCGAAAAGCCTGTACTAAAGTAGCTACAGAAATACTTAGCAATAATCTTAACTTACCTTCTTGTTTCCATCTCTTCTTGTATTATATGTAATCAATTCTATAACTTTTACATTTAATTAGGTAGGCATAGTCTCCAAAGCCATTAGGGTTCTACGATACATAATGTAGGGTTCACACTATTCGATCATTGGCCAAACCTAGCTTTAAGTACTTTAATTATAACGGAATTTAATATAATCTTTTGATTATTTTTTAAAGAGAATCAGTTTCATGGTTACTAGTTTTGGGTTAAGCAGTATGGGAGAAGCGTCATTAGTTGAGGGTTAACATGGACTATCAATATAAATTAGCCTTTTAATTTTATAAATATTAAAAAAAATTGATCTGAGTATTGCTAAGGGTAAGTGGGTTAGGGGTTAGTATAAAGTTAGGTTTATATATATTTAGGTAGGGGTTTAGTACAATTTGCAGGCCGTGACCAGGATGACAAAGAACCATTATGAGAAATTTCCTTATTTTTAGATTATTTTTATATATTTTATATCAATTAATTAAAAAGCGATTCAAGTTCAAACTGATCTACATAGACGAATATATTGCCATGGCAGCGACGAAACTACTATTAGAAGATTACTGCAATGGCGACATATTGAACAGCAAGAAAACCATATTCACCATTTTTTAACTTGCGCCAACAAAACAAAGACGTAACAGCAGGAACCACGAACGATACGATATCAAATAGCAGGGGGATACGATTGCTGGTCTGTGGTTTCCACAAACCACGTTTTGAACAACCACGCGATGAACAAAAGAAGAATCGACAAGTACCGACGTGATGACGCTCCATGGTGTTCTAGAGAGCTAGCCTAATTGGCTGCATGCCTGCCCGCCCGCACGCATGCCTATGCGTCAGCCTACGTACCTGCTTGCCAGCCTGAACATCAACCCCAGCGGGCTCCCGATACGGGCAGCCACCAGCGAGCCTCGACAGGAAGCCTCAGCCAAATAGCCAGGTGTGTTTTTTTCTACTTGCCATGGTTTTCTTATGATTAGCTTCTTTAAGAAAACAGTGCCACAATTTTTTTAACGGATGGTAGAAGTAGTATTAGTAGCATTTGGGCTAATATTTTGATCGGTGGAATGTTTCTATTTGGCGTAAAAAGTCTAAACAAAACATAAATACTACATTGTTACTTTTGGATTACTTACTGTTTGTCATCAGCCAATGAAAACGAAATACTAAGGCTTTTTCATATAGATACCTAGTTACTCTAGTTTGAAAACTATTGCATTTTTACAACTCTACTCTTTTAAACTAGTAGTCGTGCACAGTAGCCACAGTGAGAACGAATATCGTAATCGTTATAATCTAAACTCCATATCCCATACCTGTTTTCTTTCCAGAGGATGGTGTTAGCAGCGATGCAGTTTGGCGCAGCTCAGAGGGGCTAGCATAAAGTTGGCCACGAAGAGAGAAGAGAGCAGAAGGACAGACTGCAGATCACTGATCGCTGTAGCTGTAAGGTATAGCAGATACTTAACTTTACGATTGATTTCGATTGTTGATTGTGTGTTTTATGGCCGAGCGAATGTACCTAGTCAGGTCATAAGTATTGTCACACAGTAAAAACTTTTCTTTTAGAATGCTGGCCATAAAAAAATTTGTTGCATTCGAATTTCGAATTGTTCATAAAAAAAAATGTATGCTTTTTGGAATTTTACTCATTTTCAAATATGGAGTGGACGCTTAAAGAAGACCGTGTTGCAGTTATTGCGTTGCATCGTTGCGGTTAAGCGCCAATTCAAATTTTTGACATACTGAAAAATTTGAATATAACCAAAAGTATCGCTTATCGTACCATCAAACGATACAATGAAGACTCTTGTATGTAAATGACAGGTCAAGAAGTGGTCGCCCTCGGTCTGTTAAGACTCCAGCAGTGATAAAAGCTGTGAAGGGGGAATTCAAAGAAATCCCAAACGTAAGCCAGAAACTGTTGGGGGTTCAGATGGGGTTAAGCAGAACCACGGTGAAAAGGGTATTAAATGAAGACTTATGGCTTCGGGCATATTGGAGAAAAACAGGACATCGTTTAAATGCTCGTCTAATGGACCTGAGACTGAAGAGATGCCGCGCTTTGTTGAAGCGGTACGCGGGAAAAAATATCGGGAAATTCTTTATCGGATGAAAAATTTTTTACCGTAGAAGAGAGCTACAACAAACAAAATGATAAGGTGTACGCACACAGTAGTGAAAAAGCGAGCAACCGTATTCCGCGTGTCCAACGAGGTCAGGTTGGGAGTTTCTTATTGGGGCTTAAGGTGTAAAAACGAATGCAGTTGTGTATCAAAATACAGTCCTGGCAAACCTTGTGGAACCTGTTTCTCATACCATGTTCAATAACAGGCACTCGGTATTCCAACAAGATTCGGCGCCAGCTCATAGAGCGAAGAGCACACAAGACTGGCTGGTGGCGCGTGAAATCGACTTCATCCGGCACTAAGACTGGCCCTCCTCCAGTCCAGATTTGAGTCCGTTAGATTACAAGATATAGCAACACTTGGAGGAAAAGGCGTGCTCAAAGCCTCATCCCACTTTGGAGTCACTCAAGACATCCTTGATTAAGGCAGCCGCCGATATTGACATGGACCTCGTTCGTGCTGCGATAGACGACTGGCCGCGCAGATTGAAGGCCGGTATTCAAAATCACGAAGGTCATTCTGAATAAACTTTATTGTTTGACTTTATTGTCATAAGAAACTATGTTTTGTTAAGTTCATTTTGATATATAAATGGTTACATAATGAATAAACTTGTTTCAATTATTTTATATTAAACATGTGACAGAATTTATGACCTGACTGTGTATTTCTTTTATGTTATTCTGAGACTGCATTTTATTTGAATCGTATTGAACTTATTTCTATTTTGGTCTGTTCTTTTATAATTTAATTTTTGTATCTACTTATTATGATACAATTAACTGGCAACACCTATTGTTTTCTGATTATTTATAGATTTATATCAGCTAGTGTTGAAACAAATTTAGGTTCACTATTAATCTTAATTTTTATTCTTTAAACACAACGTAAATTTTACACAACTTAAAAGGGTCCATTTGAGTGAAACATTTTCTAGACGATTACACGATTACATTATAAAACTAGACGATCACGTATATTTTGTCCAAATATTGAAGAAATAACTAATACATAGGAATAGTTATTTAAAATTCAATTACATTAATTATTAATCATTGTATAAACGTTAGTTATTAATATTACCAGACAAAATCGGATCTAGTTCTCAATTAAGCTCCGAACTAGGAGAAATTGTAAAAGTAACTAGAGGAATATCAACGCTGAAAGCTGCTTCTGCAGAAAACTTTCGCGCTTTACGCTTATCGTGATGAATAATTTCATAATATCAATTGTCTATACGGTGCTACACAAAACTAGCTTTGTTTTCAAATAGTTTCTGTCAATCAGTACACTTGATACAACCGTCAACGACGAGTCTTGTATGGTGATGTGAAAAATTTGCAAATAATGGATGCCATATTTAAGTAAGTACCTCGTATTTCTTTTATTTATTGAAATTGTTACATTTTCATACTTTTTATTGTGTCATACTCCCTGGCCGGACCACTTCGTTATATTCATGCAATTAATAATAAAAAATGTACATAATTTGTACATAAATATTAAAATTTGTACATATGTAAGTACTTTTCTAGTAATCGTCAAATGAAGGTGGTCCGGCCAGGGAGTATGACACTTTTTATTTGTATAAAAACTAACTAATGTTTCTTTCCATAATATAACAACATAACACGATTTTTATATTTGTTTGTTGTATCCTACCCGCAATATGACGGGTGCCAAACGGCACCCGTAGGCTAATATGAATGCTTTTCGAAAGTGCATCGTTCATAATACTTTTTCTTGTTTTTTAAATAATTTGACTCCATTCGTGATGACGCTCCATGGTGTTCGCTAAGCTAGCCTAATTGCCTGCCTGCCCGCCCGCACGCATGCCTATGCGTCAGCCGGCGTACCTGCTTGCCAGCCTGAACATCAACCCAGCGGGCTCCTGATACGGGCAGCCACCAGCGAGCCTCGACAGGAAGCCTCAGCCAAATAGCCAGATGTGTTCTTTTCTACTTACCAACGTTTTATTATAATTAGCTTCTTTAAGAAAACAGTGCCACTATTTTTTTAAGGTTGTTATGTCTCAAAGGATAACGGCACTCATTGGCATACATTTCCGGTTCTACATGAACTGCATCTATTGAATCATGAAATATGTCAGCGTCGTCTACCCCTCACTGGACCTCCTTCTTGATGTTCATATTCTCTTCCTGAACTATCTTGCTCTCTTATAGAACTTTCTTGTTCTCTTTATGAACTCTTCTGTTCTGATTCTGAACTTCTTATTTCTCTTTCTGAATTTCCAACATCACTTACTTGAGAATCTGTTTGAGTCTCGTTACTTTCTGGTTCAGATCCTCTTGCTAATATATCTGTGATATCAACAACTTGTGGTGTTGGTTCATTTGATCTTGATCGGAAGAAAATTCACACAACATACACATTTTCTTCCGAGAACACAACATCTCGAGCGATTGTTTCTGACATCCACAACTCTATATCCCTTCTGATTTTCGCTGTAGCCAACCATAGTTATTTCAGTAGACTTCAGCATCAAACTGTTTCCGTTTACTAAGGTCTTTGATTAGGACATACGCTTTGCTTCCGAAAATCCTGAGGTGTGATACATCTTGCTTTTTCCCTGTCCATATTTCTTCAGGCACAGTCGAAATTGCCATTAAAGGTGACCGGTTCTTTAGGTAAATTGCTGCGTTAACGGCTTCCCCCCAAAAAGGTTATCTAAATTAGCGTATTGAAGCATAAACCTCGCCTTCTTAACAACAGTGCGTATAGTACCTACGTTCCGTGACTCCATTTTGTTGAGGTGTGTGTGCTACGTTTGTCTTGTGTCGAATCCCATGTTTCTTTAAAAAGTTTTGAAATTCGTTCCCCGTGTATTCGGTGCCGTTATCGCTTCTTAAGCATTTAATTCTTTTGTTTACTTCGTTTTCCACTAAAGCTTTAACTCCTTGAACTTGCCCAGAACCTCAGTTTTCGATTCAAGCAAGTATCAAAAAACTTTTCTACTGAAATCGTCCACTAGTATGAGGCAATATTTAGCTCCGCCCCATGACGTTTCAATAGGTCCTGCCAAGTCAGTATGTACTACTTCTAATAAGTCCTTAGCTCTACTAGCTTTCCCGTTCGGGAATTTCTTAACACATTGTTTTCCTTACAGCACGCTCCACATGGTTCTTTGTTCTCTATTTCGGAGTTAAGTCCACTTACCAAAAGTTTTAATTTACGCATTTGTACCCTCGAAAGATACCCAAGTCTCCGATGCCGTAGCTCATGTGCACCCATGGTCGACTTATCACTATGACCAACCATAGCCGTATTAATATTTTGATCTAATACATAGAGCATGGGCTCTAAAAATGGTTTTAACTGATGCTGTTAACAATGCATTACCTACACTTAGAGAAACATCTTCCGTTTTAAAAACCTTACAAGAGTTCTTATCAAAAATAACAATATTACCATGTGCGGCAATCTTATTAACAGATAATAAATTCATAGATATGTCCGGTACAAATAAAATATCTCTAAAATTAATATTGACAGGTCCTCCTTCATTCCTTACAATGGTCTTCATATTTCCTTGCAGTGAAGAAACAACTTTTTCAGTTCCAGCTGCAGTTATGAAATGTTTTGAAACTTTGACATCTGTCAATAAATCTCGCTTAGACGTCATGTGCGACGAAGCACCGGAATCTAATATCCACTGACCCGAATGCCCTGCAACAGCCGTTATCTCTGCACAACTCATGCTTCTCTCTTCATTTTGTTTTATAGTAATAGCAGCGGTATTCTTCTGTTTCAAATCTTTGAACTGCTTACATTGCCATTTATAATGTCAATGTCTTTTATTGCAAAAATGGCATACTATAACCTTCTTCTTAGTAGTAGGTTCCGTCTTATACTTGGATACTAAAACAGAATCACTCTTGTCGTGCACACTGCGTTGGCCCTCCTTCATGAGTGCAGCCATAACGCTACTCAACGTGATCTTTGCGCTCGAGTGCTCCAAAGCCATAACTAATGGATTATAACTCTCAGGCAGTCCAGCCAACATAATAATATCTACAAACTCTTCTTCTAAACCTGCCTTTATCGCCTGGAGGGCTTGCTGAGTAGCCTGTATGTCTGTACAGTAAGCCTCAATGCTCTGGTAGTCATTTAGCTTAATGCTAAACAGCTTTCGCAAAAGCTACAACCTCCGCGTTAAGCCGCTGTCTGCATATGCATTTTTCAAAGCTAACCACGTCTCTTTAGCTGTTGTAGCATTGACTATAAGGGAGTATACGCTCTCAGCACACATGAGGCAGATTTTGGACCGTGCTTTGGCATCACGCTTCTTTGTCGTTTCGTTTACTTCAGTTACAGTACCTTCTATGCAGTCCCAGAGGTCACAGTCGATGAGGAACATTTCCATGGCAAATGCCAAAGTCCCATGTTGGACTGTCCGGACAACTTTACAAAAGTTGGACTCTGCATGTCTGTATATTTTAAATTTTAAACCTAAATCATTCAGCTATGAGCTGAGCCCTTAACCTGATGGAAATGGGCCTTCAGCTACACAGAGGAAGGTATAATAAATCAAATAAAGCTGAATTAGTGATTAAGCTGTAAACGTTTTTTATTTCGACACTAGTGACAGCACATATTTATATCAGTTGCTATACTCATCTAACATATCTCCATCAGTGATCGACTGGCTTCACAGTTATCTGTACGGGCGCCGGCAGCGGGTTCGCCTTGGTGACAATTTTTCTTCCTGGTGTGATACTACTGCTGGCGTACCACAAGGCGGCGTGCTATCTCCTCTTCTTTTTGCTTTTTTTATAAATTCCATATCGCAACGGTTTACTTCTTCCTATCACCTTTATGCAGACGATCTCCAAATTTATTCGCAAGCTCGTTTAAATGATATAGATTCAGCGATAGCTGCAATAAATTCTGATCTCCATGAAGTAACTGAGTGGAGCAATTCTTTTGGCTTAAAAATTAATCCTGCAAAGTCACAAGTTATTATAATTGGCAGCTCATATAACATTTCGAGAATCGACTGGGCCAAACTTCCTTGCGTAGAGTTCGACGGTATCACTCTGCCATATAATGAATCTGTTAAAAACCTCGGAGTCATGTTTGATCGTACGCTATGCTGGGATACTCATATTAAAACTATTAGCTGCAAGTTGTTTGCTGCTGGTAGCTCTCTTAGACGGCTCCGAAACTTCTTGCCTACTGCTACTAAAATTGCGCTCGCACAGTCTCTTCTGCTTCCTATTTTAGATTACGCTGACGCCAATTTTTTTAGATCTTACCGAGGTCCAGCTTGATAAGCTTGAGCGTCTCCAAAATTACTGCATTAGCTTTATATTTGGGTTGCGCAAATATGACCATGTATCTCATTTTCGCACCAAGCTCAAGTGGCTTCCAATTCGTCTTCGTCGGAATGCTCATATCCTTTACCTTCTTTATAACATCCTTTTCAATCCTTCTACTCCATTCTACTTAAAAGACTCCTTTTCTTTCTGGCATGATGCACATCCACTTCCCCTCCGATCCAAAGATAACTTTTCCCTTATGACTCCTACCGCACGGTGCGAGACTTTTTACGGCAGGTCGTTTGCGTTTCAGGCGGTTCAGTTATGGAATGCATTGCCGGTAACCGTTAGAAAAGCTCCATCACTGAACATATTTAAGGATCAGGTTAAAAACCATTATCTACAGAAACTGTCGCTTTATTGAAACTGTTGTTGTTGTTTTTCTGTTGTTTTTATGTATAAATAATCTATGTAAATTATAAATTATATGTATTAGTTTATTATTTAGTTATAGGTTTATTTTATTTTTATGTATTTTAAGTATTTATATCTTTTATTTTAGTGTATGTAGGTTTATGACGTATAATTTAATTTATATAACTATATATATGTTTTTTTTTTTATTTAATGCGCACCCCGTCCATTATTTATACGCTATCTATCCTCTCCATCCTAAGGTTGCCTGGCAGAGATCGCTATTAGCGATAAGGCCGCCCTTTGTTACACTGTTTTTGTATCTTTATTTCTTCTTATTATGGTTATTTCTTGGTGTGCAATAAAGCGTTTATCTATCTTAGGGTAGCAAAGACTATGACAGTTACAAACTATACAAACTATTTTCAACAGAAACTATCATCAGTACTGCTCATAAACTAACCGAAATAATTTTTCCAATAGCAGATGACTGGACGGGAACGCTCCTGCTAGCTGGCCTTCCAGATAGCTACTGGCCTATGATTATGGGCCTTGGATTAAAACTCAGGAATGACGATCCATTAAATTCAAGCTCCTCCAAGACTTCAGAGCAAACGACAAGGCACCAAAGAATGACAGCGAGACTACAATGACTGCAAGTAAGTTTAAACGCAGAAAACACACTCTCCGGTGTTATTAATGTTCTAAAATCGGTCACATAGCTGCGCAGTGTCGTAAAAATAAGAACATTCAAAAGCAGAAACCTCCCACTAGTAATAATAATCAAGGAAAGAGAGCCTTCTTGGCTAATTCAAGCACTGAAACTTGCTCGGACTGGTTCCTTGACTCAGGTTGCTCAACGATTCAATACATAAAGACGATGTGACAATTACATCAGCAAACAATACACATTTCATTTCAAGTCAACAAGTATAGGTACAGCGCAAATACATGTCACAAATGGCTGACAAACCACATCTGTCGATGTACAAGAGACATTGTTTGTTCCCGAAGCAACTTCAAACCTTCTATCCGTTAGTAAAATTGTCAAGAAGGGCCATCGAGTTACATTTGAGCAGGGAGGTGGAAGAATATTTAGCGAGGAAGGAGAATTGATTGCTACAGTATCGGAAATGAACGGCATTAACAAACTTGATCAGCCGAATTATTATTTTATACTACGGGACTAATCGCGAACTAAAATTACGAGATAAATAAATACTTAGTCTATTATAAAATAAATACTTAGTCTACCCGTGACCACGGTCGATGCAACTCTGCCGAAACGTCGGGATGAGGAGGTATTTATTTATCTCGTAATTTTAGTGCGCGATAATTCCCGTAGTATAAAATAACAATGTGTTCAAATCGCGAAAGTTTAAAAACAACAATTGATCAGCCGAAAACTTTAGCTTATTCCGCTGCCCCAGATAACTCTTTGGGTATATTGTGGCACCGAAGATTAGGTCATTTAAACAGAAAGAGTCTTTCGCTTTTGAAAAAGATGTCCGTAGGTATGGATAGTAATATGTCTAATAATATGACCCGTGTGAAATTTGTATTCTAGGAAAACTGAGGGAGAAATGCCAGGGAGCCAAATAAGGTCAACCGAGCCACTGGAACTGATACACAGCGACCTCTGTGTAATGATGGAACAAGAATCTATTGGCGGAGGTAATTTTTTTTAACTTTCATAGAAAATTACAGTAGATACTTGTTTATTTACATACTGCATAGTAAAGATCAAGTCTATGAAACATTTAAAGATTTCAAGAATCAGAAAGACTGGAAAAAATTAAAAAATTTCAAAGCGATAATGGAAAATAGTATAAATGAGAAAATGAAAACATTGTTTAAAAATAATGGTACTGTTCACTAGTTTACAGTGAGCTGCACACCGGCACAAAACGGCGTCGCAGAACGCATGAACCGATCTATCGTGGAGAAGGCAAGAACGATGCTCACGGACGCTGGCTTGGGCAAGGAATACTGGGCAGAGGCAGTGACGACGGCGGCCTACCTACTCAACCGATCACCGACGCGACGACTCTGGAATAAAACACCATACGAGGCATACACAGGTAAATCACCTGATATTTCTAACCTACGAGTGTTTGGTTGCAAGGCTGGCACTGATCCTTTGGGATCAGTGAAAAACGAAAGAAATGGGATGCCAAATCCCTAAAACTATTGTTTATGGATTACTCTGAAACAAGAAAAGCTTATAGATTGATTAACCCTCTGAATAAAAACATAGTTTTTAGCAGATGTAATATGTTTTGGAAAAAACAAAGGAAATCCCAAGTAAGTGAAGGAAAACATGAACCTAAAAAGAGCTATATTGACTTGAGAACCGAACAATTTAAAAAGGTGCAAGAAAAACCTGGCACTAGCTCAGATGATTCAGAAAGTGAATTTTCATCATGCTATGATAGATGCCAGCCTCCAGCCTTCAGTACTTTGTTTTTCATCCATAGAAAAAGCCCAGAAAAACTCAGAAGACAGAATAATTTTGTTAACACTAATGATAATTTGTTATTTCAGGAATGCCCAACAAAGCGAACAAGAAAACCAGTAGTAAGATTTCAACCTACGTACCTGTCACTGAAGAATGAATATTTGGACGATCCAGTCACAGTTGAAGACGCTATATCGAGCCCTAATGCTAAAGTTTGGCGAGATGCAATGAAAACAGAAATTGATGCCCTGAAAAAAAATGAAGTTTATGGAGTTGTAGATTTACCCGCTGGCCAGAAACCTCTAAAGACGAGATGGGTGTACAAAGAGAAGCGCAACAAGGAAGGGGCCACCAGATTTAAAGCCCGGCTGGTGATCAAGGGCTGCAGTCAACGGTACGGCATCGACTACCAGGAAACATTCTCACCGGTGGTCAAATATGCATCGCTACGTTACCTGCTCTCCCTGGTGGCGCGTGACAACCTTCGCGTCGACCACATGGACGTCACCACAGCCTACCTGAACATCGATAAAAACATCTACGTTACGCCCCCAGACTTTACAGACGAGGAGCCAGCGCAAGATAAGGTCTGGTATCTTAAAATATCTGTTTGTGGCCTTAAACAAAGTGATAGTGGAACCTTAAGTTAACCAAGGTTCTTACAAGCTTAGGTTTGACCTACCTAATGTAAAAGCGATCCATGTATTGTCTCTCTGAGAAGCGATGCTGTGAGAAGTAATAATACTCTCATTCTTGCTGTTTACGTTGATGATTTATTTTCAAATAACAAAGCGCTCAGAAATAACTTAAAGCAAAATTTAATGTCAAATTTTGAGATGAAAGACCTAGGCATCGCTAAACAATGTTTAGGCATGAATATTACCTTAGATGATGTAAAAAATACTATCTACATAGATCAGAGAGATTATGCAGAAAAAATATTGTCTAGATTTAATATGAGTGACTGTAATCCAGTAGACACCCCATTAGAGAAAGGTTTAGACTTCAATGTAGAGCCCAATCCAAAACCTTGTATAAATGTACCTTATCAGGAAGCTATAGGTAGCTTGTTGTACTTATCTCAAATTAGCAGGCCTGATATTGCTAATGCGACAAACTTGTTGATTGTTGAGTAGATTCAATAATAATCATACAATTGCTCATTGGAATGCTGTAAAAAGAGTATTCAGATATTTACTCGTAAAAGGTACTTTGCACTATAAATTACAATTCACAAAAGATTGTACATTAAATGCTTATTGTGATGCTGACTGGGGTGGTAAACTAAAAGAACGTTTTTCTGTAACAGGCTCATGTGTAAAAATTTACGGTGGCTTGATTTCCTGAATTTTCCTGGTACAGTAAACGACAAAGAACGGTGGCATTAAGCACATGTGAGGCTGAGTACATGTCTTTATCATTTACTGTAGCAGAGTATTTGTGGATTAGTCAACTCATTCAGGAAATTTCAGGAAAGCCCACCGAGGCTATAACTATTCATTGTGACAATAAGCTATGAATATATGTAACAAGCCAGCGTTCTAAACATATAGATAATAAGGCACCATTTTGTGCGAGACCATGTTAGTAATAAGGATGTAAAGGTACCATACTTATGTACTGAGCTTATGCCAGCTGATGTTTTGACTAAACGTCTAACTAAAGACAAACATAATGTTTGTGTAGAATTTATTGGTCTCATGAAATAAAAATCCTATATTAGGTGTAATTAATTGTAATGTATCATAGTTAAGTTTAAGCTAAGGTGAAGGGTTCAGTTATAGTTTATTTATAAGTACTAGATATAGGTAAACGTAGAGCAGTTCTTATTATTTTTGCAAACTTAAACTTGAGGCATTATATAACTTTAATTTTTGGCTTAGAAGTGGCGCACATGTGAAATATTTTAGAAATAGTACATACTTTAAACTTAAACTGTTGTAGTATCATGCTCACATTTTTGATAGAGTTGTAGAGTTACGTTTGGTAGAGTATCTTATGTAGAGTTAACTTATTATTTTTTGAAGTTTATATAGAGTTCAAATATTTTGAAGTTTTTTTGAATTATTAAAAGAGTTACATTCATGGGAGGGTGTTGTGGATAGTGAATGTCCCTCTTTAGATTTGTACCTGCCCATGAGTGCGAGCCTTTATTACTCTATGATTGTATACTATGTGGTCTTATTATAAAAGCTTTGACGTTTTCACATTTCGCTCTTTCTCCTGTGACCGTGCTCGTATTACGTTATAATATATTGTTAGCGAGTTAATTAAACAGTGTGTGCCTTTAGCCATCTTGTATATATATTGTGGTTAATAAACTTAATCTTCTTTCATCAGTCAGTCGTTTCAGTCAACCCTGGGTCCCCTAAACCCATCAGATTCCGGTAAGGATAGTTAATCGATGGATCGCTAGTCTTGAATAAGTTATTATCTTATCTTTTCTCTCTTATCTTTTCTATACTTGGACAGTAGGTTGTAAATTAATAAGTTTTATAAATATTTACATAATACAGTATTTGATATTTTGAGTATTATCACACAGATTGAATAACATTTTGTTTTTTTTTATTGTTTATAATGACAATACTACTAGTAGTGTAGTATTGTCATTATAAACAATAAAAAAATACTACATAGAAAGCTATTTTATTTATTTTGTGATTCATTTTTGATTGATGTAATCAAGTAATTTTCATTTTGTTTTTGAAGTTCTTTGTTGTACTAGTAAGCTTATCACATCGAGCATATAACCAGAATAGACCGGTATTGTTATTTGTTTTATTCGGAAACAAATTACACCAAAACGCTCCGCCAGGGTCAAGTATTGGACTAGAGATGTGCAATAAAATATCCATATCCATATCGATCGAGCATATTGATATTATTTACCTAGGCATGGCGCTCGCGAGAGCTGAAAACCATGAAACAATAGCCGCGTACCCACCTAGCGCACAGGCTCGCGCGGCAGCCTCGCGAGCCAAATGCCTCGGCTGGTGTGGACGTGCCTCGGCCTGCCTCGGGCGCGCGTTTGCTCGACCGAGCACGGCTCGGCCCCGAGCCATCTGTTGTCGGTAAACTTGACGCGCTCAAAGGTGCCTCAGTGAGCGCTGTGTGTTAGGTGGGGACGGTTATGTTTTGGCTCGCGCGCGAAGCTACTTCAAGTTTTGTCTCTTGCCGTGTTTGTCTTCTGTAATTTTGATATCATGGGCAGTCAGGAGGAGTCCATTCGCTCTATCTAGAAGCGTCTAGGTTTTTCTTGATACGTGACTGTTTTCGTTTCTTTAAACAGTAAACAGCTAGGAAAATAGCTGCAGCTGAAAATACACGACTATCCATTACGAATACTCGCGGAATTATGATGGCTCAGCCTGCCTCGCGAGGCGGCCTCGTGTAAATTGAACCAAACTACTGAGGCTGCCGCGGGAGCCATCGCTCGCGATCCGGACACCGAGGCTGCCGCGCGAGCCTGTGCGCTAGGTGGGTACGCGGCTAAGACTACTAGGTTTTCGTAAATCTAACGCATTCTTGGAAAATAAAAACCAGGAGTTGCGTGTGTCTTGTCAGTCTGCGCTCGATTATTTCGTCCACTTATCTATTTTATTTCATAACTAGCGGACCCGGCGAACTTCATTTCGCTTTCCGTAAGAACCTTGTACAGAGTATTAGAAAACTACAAAACAAAAATAAGCCAAATCGGTCAAGCCGTTTTCATGTTATGTCGTGACAACAGAAAACGGGTTTCATTTTTATATATATAGATGTTAAGAAAATCATAAGTTTTGCATGAATTCCAGAGTGTTCACAAGAAAGGCTCCAAGATTACTAAAGATAAAGGTTCGAGAATCGACTTCGCCGTATAAAATAATGTGTAAATCAATATTATAATAAGTCATCAATAACTTTATTTCAAAGTGAGCGGAATTTACACTCTTTAATACGGACACGGGTTATCCCGAGTGCACTACTTGACATCGACATTCGCTAGTGCGAATAACGCTAGTTCGACAAAACTGAACTGCGACTCACCATAGTTCGCTCGCATGCTCTGTCGATACACTGAATCTCGATATCACTCTAGCGCGACACTGAAGATACCCCTCCATTACGGAAATAAGAAACACTGGCCTAAGCTCTATCTGGCTTCAAGAGTTCTGCTCACTGATGAAAATACAGCTTTGATCAAGTAGCACTAACGGCTGATATTCAAATAATGTGTTGTAGCAATAATGTCGTACAGCAATAGCCGACTCTGCGATCCCCATATCGAATATAAAATATAAATTACAATTAATCTATGTCAAATGAACAACCTGTACTTTGCAAGTAGCTATAACGTTACGACTGGCAATTATATTCTATAACTATATTCTCAAATTACTTAATTAATTAAATCATAACGTGCGAATGTTAGAAACTTCTATCTCCCACTCATGAGGAAAAGATTAGAGCTTGGTCTTACTCCAATGAATTCATTACATCCAATGTTTGGACTATAACATCATAACGTTTTGATGAAGGAAAGAATCGTAATCAACGGCATATAAACCATAATAATATACAAAGACATTATTACAAAACCATAATATTATATTATTTAATTTAGCCATCCATACATTGTCATAAATTATCTGTCATTGATGATACATATCTTTTCTAAATAATGTGTTTCAGAAGTCGCCATTTCATTTTTTTCGAGAGTTTTCAATTTCTTTACTGCTTCCACAATTTTAAGTTTTGTCTCCCCGTTGTTAATACTTCCTGAAAAGTAGATACACCATGAAAAATATTGCGATTTGTCTTAAATAGTCTAAGTATCTAAAAGTATCAAAATGTTTCATTAGAAATTCAATAAACTAACCTGAAAGTGAAAGGATTGAATCCAGTAGTAGCATTTTCTCTGCAGATTTCTGATTTAAATCACTTTTTATGTCTTTATATTTGTCAATCATAGTAAATAGGAGCTTCCTCGTCGAACTTTTAAACTGTTCTCGGTATTATTTTAAACAAAATCAATGAAAATATGATGCACATAAACCAACGTAAACAGAAGATGACTTAAGTACGAACCTTAGATTATTGGTACGATCTGATTCCTTCCTCAATGGTACGAACTAAGAGTACGAAACGTCAAAGTGTCAATTTTGACAGTCTTAAATTATTGCCATTTCAAAACTTCTGAAAATAATACGTGGACAGCTTTGGTTGGCCAGACTCTAGCAGTGCTCAGCTTTGGGCATATCTACATAATTATTTTAAATTTACTAAAAAAAGCCGTTTTTTTTTGTGTTCACTTCGTTGCGCATTGCAATAACGGCTCCATCACACACAGGCGGTACGAGCGGTAGAGCGGACGGGCGGGCATCTGTATTGTACTGGTTGTCTAAGCAGGGCTCACACAGGTCCGGTCGCGGCTCGCGTTTGTAAACAATTGCCCGCGCCTCGACCGCGGACAGATCGCGCGGGGCCTCACGCTGTCGCCACGCGGTCACCACGCGGTACGAGCCGAGCGGTACGACGGGTGGGTGGTTCGGGCGCGGGCGTAGTTATGCTACTGAGCACTAGATGTCATGCCGGTACTACCAATAGTGATGGTGTCCCATCTCCAGTTTCTACTAAGTAGAAACTAGCTGTATTCTTACTATCTAACTTCTTTGTAGTTATACAGATCATTTGCTTGTTCTATACTAAGCCGAATAGGGGTGACGTAAGACAATCATTATGAACAACTTTTAGTATGGAGCCCACTCAGAAAACAAGAAAAAAAAATTGCCGTTCGGAATCAATGAAATGTATAAAACAGCTGATTTTCATTTATGACTGAAGTTTGACGTAACCACAGAGTTTGAATGGAGCCCCAACAGCTCTATGGTGCTATTGCGGTCAATTGTGATATTATACAATTGACCGCGATCTTTTTTTTAAATTTTGTTTTCTCATAGGAAACGGTGAAGAGACGAGAAAAATTGAGTTGCAAGATGGTAATAACTAGTAGTTCTACAGATAGTAGACTACACAAGCACCCACCAAGGACTATAAAGATGCATTTATTATTAGACATTGTAGTAACAATACACAATTAAATATGCTTTGTGTAACTATGGATAACCAAATTATTGTCTGATTTACTTACGCCTTCAGAAATATTAATAAATATTCAATAAATGTCTTGTTTCTATTTATTAAATTATTAAAAGTATTTAGTAGGTAGTAAGTATAGATTTATTTTCTTTCTATTCTACGTTAGAGCCATTCTAACATCATAGAATACGAGAAAAAATTTGCTGTTCCACACATAATTGCCGTTCGGAATCAACAAAATGTATAAAACAGCTGATATTACCTATGTTCCAGATTAGCACCATAGTAAAAGTTGTTCATATGTGATGGTCTGAATCACCTCTTCTTGCACAGCTGGATTGTTTTTAGTTTATCAGTCTCTGGCTGCGGTGTGACAAGCATTTTTTAGTTTCGAGTTAGAAACCGTCTAAAAGATGTCCCCCTAATGGACATTCCTGCTAATCATATATATTCGTGTATTTAAATCTATTTCTAGACTTGCTGATGATTCGAGAATTGCATTGAAAGAAAATTAAATTTTACTACCTACGTGTGTCCACGTAGAAGAAAATTATTTTGTAATTATGTAATTTCGATAACTTTATCACATTCTAAAATACTGTCCCATCACTATTAGATTTACCGGCATGACGCCACCTAGTGTGAAGCGGCAGAACTTTGAAAGATAGTGCCATCTAGTGCTCAGTAGCAAAACTATGCCCGCGCCCGTACCGCGCCCGCCGACCGCGTGGCGTCCGGACGGGCGGGCGGACACGCGATTTGGGGTTGCCATCAAATACTGTAAATTACTAAATCTTTTAAAGTTGCGTCCTGTAAGATCATGTCTTTTAAGGCTGATAACCAGAAATATTTGCGGTCTTTGCGTTTGTTATGATAGCTGAAATTGAAATTATGGTTCTGTTGAATCAAAATACGGCAATTTCATATCAGAAACACGGCAATGAATTTTTATTTGATGGCAACCCTTGATCCGATGTTTGCTCGCCCGCGTCGCGTTCGCCGAGATCGCCGACCTCGCCCGCGCCAGTGTGTGAAGGTACTGCCGTACCGCCGTACCGCCCTTTACCACTCGTACCGCTCTACCGCTCGTACCGCCTGTGTGTGATGGAGCCTTGAATTTGTCTGCTTTTCTCATCTGTGTTTTGAAATTACTGAAATAACTAAAAAAAAACAGAGGACTGGTCGCCATGTTTTAAAAAATCAATAAATGTCAATTTCTAAAGTACCAGCCCGCTATTGGTTGTTTGAAGATACCTGTCTGATACATAGACTACGTAGTATCTATAGTAGTCTGTGCTTGAAATCACTGTTCACGTTAGTGCCCTTAGTGCTGTATCGTCAAACATCGAAACATCAATGTAACTTAAATTATCGCAAACGCAACTAATGACAGTGCAGTTAATGATTTCTTGATATTGTTTTTTTTTTAATTTATGTTGTAAAAGTAAAATCATGTACCTATATAAATAAAATGAAATAGGAACGCAGAACATCGATTAGCTTATAAGTTAACCGACATAGCCCAGCGGATTGGCAAGTTGACCGATCACCTCATAAAGGCCACAACATCACGCTGGATGCAAGCCGCTACAAACCGATCATGTCCGAGATCTATGTGGAAGGCCTACCTATATCCAACAGTGGATATTTTATAGCTGATGGATCGATGGGAAGTTTTTACTAATAATAATGTGTGTCAAAAGTGTTTTACAATATATAATCTATGAAGAGAGGAATCTATGAAAAAAATATTGAAGGAAGTAGCTATGTTGTTCTTTAAGACAGTAGATAAATCTAATAACGTTTCACCGATGTAGTTTACTTTTCCACACTCGTGTACGAATTCAAGTGTAACTAGTAATTATTACTATACTCTATAAAATTTAACTTGATCTCTGCGACAGTTACATATTGACATATTTAGAGTTGAGATAGTGGTGGAAAAAATCGATTTTCAAATAATGTTGTAATGAAATCGAATGAGTAGGTATGTACACATGTAAATAATGTTATGATATTAATTAAATACTCATTATAATGTAATGATAGTATTTATCGACGTTTTTCACTATTATCGATGCTAATGTAACATAATTGGGTTTAATTTAATTACACATGTAAAAAATGTTATGGTATTCAAATATACAATAAAATTAATGATAAATTAAGTTTTATTTAAAATATCGTCAGTATAAACTATCGATATTTTAATTAAAACTATCTAAAACTCTGTGGTCACGATCATTCGTCGCCCATCACTAATCGGCATGTCCATAAAGTATAACATTGACAGGTACTGTCTGTACTATTAAGAAATTCAGGACTTCGTAGGCATGATTTTTCTGACAGCTGTCGCAGAGATCAAGTTAAATTTTATAGAGTATACAACAATGTCTCTTTTCGCATAAAAATACAAAACTATCGATAGTCATTATATTTAAAATCGCATCTCTATTGCGTTTTGGACGGGGCTACCAGGCATCTCCTCTTAGTATTACCAGTTCAGTCTATATATTTTATACTTAGCGAAATAAAAAAGTGATATTATAATAAAACAGCGATTCACAAAAATATGTTTTTGCGTGAAATAATATTCTTAAATATGGCACTAAACATTAATACAGCTCGCATCGCTGCCGGTTTATTCAAGGACCGCCTCCCGTATAAAAAGTTCACCAACTCATTTAATTTAATTACCTATACCTACATAATATTATATCCGACATCGCGACATCCTTGTTGAGTAATGGGAAATTTCACGGTCAGAGACTGGTAACATTATACTTTTTATATGTTTTACAACTCACGGGTTGCCCCGGATCTTTGAAGGGCATTGATGGGGCCGAAACCAACACCAAGAGGCCCTTTTACAATCATTCAAGTAAAAAAAAATACAGTTTTTGGGTGATAGGAAGAGGGAAACTATTGTAAAGGCGGGGAATAGGTACTTCTTGGCTATTATAATGAATTATTACATGATTATAGGCTGGTCTATGGAATGAGGTGCGGCACCCGCCAAGTGATGCCTCATTTCAAAATATTTAGGCGGGTGGTGACTTGCCATCCACTAAATGGGCCCCCCATAAAGGCTACCGTAATTTGGCGCCGGAGGGGCAACATTGGTGTGGACGGCTTAGGGTGTCGAGAGGTGTGCTGCGCTTTCACTAGACGCTACTCGCGGCGTTATGCCCTTTAACACTTCCACCCTGGAGCTTAGGTTCTTAGCTCTTGCGGTTTCCACTCCAAGCCGGCCAGTTAAGGCAAGAGAGGAGTCAGGGGTCTCATTTAGCCCCAGGGAGTCAGGGTTCGCGGTGTCGCCACTCACCGACGGCTCGCCACAAAGCCGCCCCTGCGATAACATTATACTTATTGTTATGATTTTCAATCGTACGGAATAATCGTTTTAACCACCTTATTGTGATTAATTGTAAATTGTATTCATAAATAAAAGCAGTATCTATTTACTGTTTTACTGATTCTTAAGGAAATTATGATCAAAATATGTTTTAAAAATAGACTCACCCGTGCTAAAACAATCCTGGAATTTTACGCTCATTATTATTTTTACAAGTAATTACGCTGCACCGCATTGTTATGCTCATTGTCTATTTAATGTCATCCTATGTAATAGCTAATTTCATGCTAATTTCAGTACAAAATCTCTATTATTACTTACTTACTTCACGACACCAAAGTATGTTCACGTTTGTTTAGAAAAGTTGTAGAAAGTCAACCAATTAGAAAGACCTATACTTGTCTTGACCTTAAAAATACTGGACACAGTGATCCGGAACAGAAATAGTGTAGCGTTATCCTTTTTCTTCATGACCATGTCCCATTATCCTGTTTCTTTCTTTGAGAGAAAGAGACTACCGCGTCCAGCAGTCTATTGTTTTCGCTGTCTACGTAAATAATAATAATTAAATAAAATCCAATTTCTCACCAACTACTACTCATTCGATTTAATTAAGTACAACATTGTTTGATAATCGATTTTTTCCACCACTATTCCAACTCTAAAAATGTCAATCTTCTATGTCAATGTCACTGTCGCAGAGATCAAGCTTTTATGCAATATAGTTATACCTATACTTTACTATGTCGATTCCCTATCGCTTTTTTCCAACCTATGGTCGCAGACAGCCAATTCGAAGGAAAAAACCGGACAAGTGCAAGTCAGGCTCGCACACCGAGGGTTCCGTAAAAATCCAGAAAATTTCACAAAATTGGAAAGTACGTTGTTAAAATCTCTATACTCATCATCATCACCGACAAAAACATCGACACCGACCGGAATTATATGATTCTTTTTATTTTTCTCGTCATTCATCGAAAATTGTTAAAATAAATAAAAACCTTTAGCTTTTACTAATGAAGCTCTTTTATATGATACCCTACATGATACGATTTACGCACTTTGAATTTTAAACCCATATTATGTGAATTTTGAAGCCCTATTTTTTGGGATTTAAATAAAAATGTTCAGTTTTCAGATTTATTCCTATATATGTACTCTGAGATAATGCTTTTCGCCAAATTTCATAGTTCTATGTCAACGGGAAGTACCCTGTTGTAGGTTTTGATTTTTGTGAGTGTCGAAATATGCTGTTTTTTACGACATAAACGACTCTAACTTCTTTATATCATAACTGAGAAGTTTGTCCTTTACACAACTGTAAGAAATCATAGATATACGTATACAGTTTAAATTTCAACTCGATTTCTTTACGCGTTCCCGAAATAAAGTGTCCTGACATACACACAGACGGACAGACGGACAACAAAGTGATCTTATAAGGGTTCCGTTTTGTCCTTTTGAGGTACGGAACTCTAAAAAATACTCTAGTTTTTGCAGAAGGATCCCGACCAGGGTTACCATATCTCAGGATTTGTCCTGAGATTTCAGGATTTTTCGACTTTTCTCAGGATTGCGGCCGGATTTTGCAAATCTCGTGATATCACAGGATTTTCAATAGAACACAGGTTACATGTTACATTTAAAAGATTTCTTTAGTTAAAGTTAAACAAAATAAAAATAATCTTTTTATGGTAACAATTGAATACTTAGTTAAAATCAATACTTTTTTATCCAAGTAAAAGAAACTTAAAATAATCTTCTTTTGGTAACAATTGAACAATTCAAATCAATACTTATTTATCCGCAGTGTATAAAACGATAATAATACGTTTTGAAGAGAAAGTTCTCAAACTGCATAAAATCTCAGGACTTTTCCATGGAAATCGGGCCTTGTCTCCGGTCATTTGATTTTTTCATCTGGTAACCCTAATCCCGACCTAACCGTACCTTGAAGTTACAAAACGTACCTATTCAGAAAGCTAACCGTCCTTTTTTGGGATATCATACTGGCAACACTGATCTTTTCTTTTCTGTCGTGTGGTTAACTGAGCTGTGGTTATCTTGTGCTTTGTTAAAATCAAAAATCCTGAAGTTATAATATCAGTGGCTCCACATTTGTACCTGATTATTTCTTAGAAACTCTTACTGGAGATGCCAAGAGCAAATCATAACAATGCTGCTGCTAAAGTAAGTAAAAGCATATATTACAACAGACGCCATGAGTGTATTTTGCCCTGCGCCTGCATTTATTACGATCGAAGGATTTTGGTATGCAATTAGTATCTGTTTTGTAAATTCGCTGTCAATTATTTATCAGATGTAGCAATATTTCCACGTGAAAATTATTATATCACCATAGTGAAACCACTTTCAACATAAGGTCGAACAAAACCAATCCTGCGCACCGCCAGGGTGCGTACGCGCGGCAAATCACACTAGCCTAGGGTACACAGGATTGATTGATTGATTTAAACTAAGAATTTTTAGAATTAACATCAAGCTTTTAAAATCATAGATAAATATATATTTTAGGGTAGTTGGTAAAAAGTGTTTAAATGACTACAGGCTGTGTACAGGCTGAAACAAACATCTTGACAGATTTGAAAATAAGGCAAGTGGTTGCACACCATAGTGCAGTAGCATATGTTCATATACTCCCCATTCACCATCAGTCCAAATGGATGACATCCACATGGTTTTCATCCATTGGACGACATCCAGTTTCTAGCCCATTGACGGGTGGTTCATGGAAGACATCCACTCCGCATTGCCACTCTTTCCAGCCTCGAAAAGATATTGTCCCGAGTATATTATAATTAGCCTACTGTGTGTAAAAATATATAGATAGTGCTTCAGAAAATTACATTTTATTACTGCTTGGGATGATGCGGAATATTATAATATTCTATTATTTACATTGTCACACAATATACCTACATATCAGTGCAACATTTCATTTCTATTAGGAACCGGGATGTGGGTCTTTAAACTAGCAAGATTTTATTACTGATAGGGTGAAACTTAAAAAAACCTCACTAAATGGAACTATTTATTTATTTGTTTATAGGTGAGCAGTGTATATGCCTGTGTGATGTGTCTATATCAAGCATTGTTGAATAAAATTAGTATTTATCTGTCAAGGAAATTATTTCCTTCTTTATCCAATGGTCCAGTCTATTCTTAAATGTGTTTAGTTCTTGCTGAGATGACATCTAAATGTACTGTAACCTATTTTGATTTAAACCCTACTAAATACAATTTTTTGCCCATGAACAAAGTAATAAAACCACTAATGGCAATACTGAATGCATTACGGAGTGTGGTGTTTTCAACATTCACGAGAAGTCCACCAGTCCAAATAAATACATGGATGTATTGTCAGTGGGGGCTTTAGAGGTGCAAAATGGGACTTGCGCAGATTGTAGCTAACATCTGCCAAAAAGTTCAAAATAGCTATAACTTTATGCTATAGGTTGCATTTGCACAAGTTGATGGAAATGAAGTTGGCTTCAAGCTTAGCTCATAGAAAGCCGCACATTGATTGGACATTGCGCAGCTGGCCAACTTGTGTGGTGCAACCTATGTCATGTTTTGCAGGTTCGGTTCTTTCTAGACTATTATATTTGAGGCATCCTTGTTCATGATTAGGTAAGAGACAGTGACCCAACCAGAATTTTATTTACTTTTTCATGTGTCTTGTTCTATTTTTCTGTATGGCCAAAAGTAAGCACCTGCCTCCTAAAGAAAATCTCTAGCTCAGTTAATGGAAATTAATTTTATGATTTGGTCAAGATCTGGGTGGTATTTGCCCTTATTCTTATTTGATGTGGGGGTAATAAGTCCTGCACTGATGTCTGCGTGGTGTGTTTTGTGCATTCCTCTCATTAGACTGGCTCGGGTAGAAAATAACGGAGTGGCTCTGGGCCTCTGGCATAACTGGTCCAGTGGCTTGGATGGTATTCATATTAATTTTATTCATATGAAACTATAACATGTCTTACAATATATGTTTTTAACAACAACAAAAAGAAAAATACATTCTAAATTATAGTATTACACATTAATAATATTAATTAAAATCTTAACAATCAAATTATAATAAACTAAATTAAATCAATTAATTGTATAGAAGAAGAAGAAGAAGAAAATTTTTATTTACCAAAATGTGATTAAGTTAATAATTTCAATATAAATTGCCTAATATCAGTACTGTAGTTAGTTATATGTATAGTGAAATTAACAGTGGGTCCCAAACTCGGCTAGGCTGGTCTCTTGGGACCCCTTACAAGTGGAGTTATTCTAACGAAATGTTAAAAATGTAAACATAATATGATAAAGCAATTAAGGTTTTGATGCTGACATTACAGCAGTAGCATCATGCAACCCGCAAGCCATTCTAGTTTCTACTGTGGCCTTGGAATGCCAGGGCTTTTTCTGCTTTTTCATTTCACTGTAGGCATCCATGACAGAGTGGATGGTTGGTGGCTCCCAGTTTATCAATAAATAATTTAATTGGTCACTGCAACTTAAATAGTCACAATTTAAGTTGGTGTGACTAGTTTTTTGTCCTTGTCTTAACATAAACTTGTGTCAATATAGGTTGGGGAGATATTCCGTGAAGCAGGCATTGCATTTAACAAGCTGTCGGAGATGACAAATTTGCTGCATCCAATGGGGGAATCACAACCAGGGTAAGTTGTAACATTTTTTTTGGTCAATGACAAAACAAACTAAGTGACATAATTATTTAAAGAGCTATCATTTGAATGACTATTATGCACTGATTAAGTTACAAAATTCAATTTATATTCAAAAATATTCTAAATCATAAGTAATTTATTGAAAAAAATGACAATAGGCTATTTGACAACATTAAAAATATTATATTGATTGTGGTAATCCTTAAAGATAATAGCCTGAAAAAGACATTATTTATACTAAAATATGCCTAATTTTCGCAAATCACACGAAATAAAATACGAGATTTTTTGATATTTTATCTGTGACGTGAACGCTCTAAGATCAACTCTGGTGACGTCACATAATAGTAAACAAGAATTTCTCGATTGACTATTGTTTGTGTAATTTGTGTTTTGTGATTACGGAGTAATATTATTGGATCTGTAAGTTATTTTTAAAGTATTTTTTGTCAATTTTGATATGTGAACTAGAGTATTTACTAGTATTAACTAATGTTATTTACTAGTGTGTGACGTCAAATACCAGCGCCATTACAGAATGTCGTTTTTGACGGGATCTTAAATATCTGTTCTTTAACACTGATTTTCATTGTTAATACAGTAGATCTCTCGGAAATATATATAGTGTGTTTATTATGTACTAACGAATAATTTAAAACGATTTCCAAAAACTAGTCAAATAGCCTATTTACTAACTTAAATTATAAAATATTAGGTAGCTTAAACACCATTCTTGCCGAGTCCAAAAACAGTATTTATTTACGTTCAAGCACCACAGCCAACAAGTCTTTACATATCTTGCTATTACTAAGCTATACCAAATAATTTGTAATTATTATATATTTGTGTGTCACAAAAATCTACTTTTTTTTGCAAATAAGACAATTTTGCTAAAGATAAAAAATAATAATCATTTTGCCGAAAATTGTTTGGCCATTTATTACTTGCCAACTAATGCTTTGCAGAATTTTGATTCGTCAAATATCATTTTGTTTAAACATTGTATCAGTTGCTTATTTATGAGTTTGATTAATAATTTTGTTTCATTTCCCAACCTCATAGTTACTAATTGTATGTTTGGTCTGCTTTATAATTACACTTATCAAAATGATAACTTTCACATAGCAGAATGTTTTAGTTAGCGTTATATTTATGATAGCTCAAAAGAAAATTTTTAAAAGCAATAAGAATAATATTCAAAAAAAATTACATTCTCTCACAATACCCTGTCCTCACTCAAAAAATACTTAGTATTGAGATTATGTTGTCAATACAATTAATTTATTGTACTTAATATAAAATATACAATCTTACCTTTCAATTAAAACCTTATATTAGATCTCATACATTTAAAATAAAAAACTATTAAAACGAGAAGATTACTCACAACAAAATAAAATGTAAGTCATGCATATTTTAATGAATTGTCATGACGTCTCGTATAAGGTATTTTAACTGATATACTGTTTTACGAAAAAAAAAATTACTGTAAAACGTAAAGCTAAAGCAAAGCAAAATAAATTTAAATACATGTCCACTTTTGTGATACTTTGTGTAACACCTCTGTGTAACGAGGACCTCACAGATTATTTAAGTTATTTTGATTGCATTCTTAATTTATTTAACATTATGTAAGCTAAAAAAATAACAGTATTACCATTCTGTTTTTATATTTGAATTCAAATCTGTGGTGGTTGATTTGTGTCGCTGTATATTTTCTTTTGTATAACGTGGATTTAAGCGATAAGTACTTATGAATTACTCAAAAACTGTTTGTTATGTTAGTCCATTTACTTACGAGATTATTCAGACGAAGTTAACCCGTTCCGGCGCTATAATGTCGTTTTATTTGTTTGACTCTGTGTTGACGCCATTCCATTTTGTTCATTTGTGTAACTATGTGTAACGTTACACTAAAGATAAGGTATAAAGCTGTGATCATACGGCTCGAGTTTGTGTTTAATAGACGACCTCCTTTTGTAAAGGAGGTTTTTAATTCGATCATCCCAATTTACAATTTTATAGATGCATAAGTTTGCGGGTGCGTGTGTAACTTAGTATGTATTTATGTTTGGTTAGTTCTTCACGACATGGATGGCTTGAGATAAAACAAGGATGCTTGTAGCCTGTCAGTCGTAAACCTGTCAACTGATACAATGTTTTGGATATACACAGAATAAAAAGAAAAATTATTACTTGTCATTGGAGTCTATAATAAAACACACAAAGATAATAAGCATAACTAAATCCAACGATGCCTTAAACTGTGCTCAAAGGCAGAAATGGAATTGGGTTTGGTTAGTTCTTCACGACATGGATGGCTTGAGATAAAACAAGGATGCTTGTAGCCTGTCAGTCGTAAACCTGTCAACTGATACAATGTTTTGGATATACACAGAATAAAAAGAAAAATTATTACTTGTCATTGGAGTCTATAATAAAACACACAAAGATAATAAGCATAACTAAATCCAACGATGCCTTAAACTGTGCTCAAAGGCAGAAATGGAATTGGGCATGGCATGTGGCTATTCTGTCTGGTAGACGCTGTACTTCAAGAGTAACAAAATGGTGTGGTTGTAGTCGCAAACAACAGGGGAAGACCGCTCCCAAGATGGATAGACAAAATTGTAAAAAGTTGTTAAGTGCTTGTCGAGATACGAGTATGCTTCCATAGTTGGTGGCGATTATGATGATGATAAAAACAAATATTTATATCATTAGATGGCCGAGTGTTAGAAAGACATAAGTAATTGGCTAAGAAATATATTTGTGGGGTAAATGACCCCTGAGCTAAGTGCAAGTTTAAGAAATTTTAATTTTCCTTTGTAACTCGAAAAGTTATAATTCACACACAGTGTTCAAAATCATTTTCAGAGAAAGTTTGTAATATGGTTTATAAACTCAGAAAGTTTTAACATTCTATCTTTTATATATTAGAAATTAAGGGTAGGAAGACACTTTTTTAAACTTTGGCGGCTTATATCTTACAAATGGTACATTTAACAAAAAATATTTAAGAAACCTAACATTCATTTTAAAAACCTCTATTCAACGATACCCCACATGAGGGGGTGGAGCTGAAAAAAACAGAAGGCGCTGGAGCTCTTTGGCGGAGGCCTTCAACCGCGGAGGGATTCTTACTTTAATATTGATAATTAGATATTAAGTTTGTTTATATAGAAATTAAAAGGCTTTTATATTTTATTTATTTTAATATTTATTAAGCGCTCCTCGCTTCAATCAATAAATGAATGTCAAAAAATAAAGGAACTTTAAAAATTCGCAAATACAAAAGCGATTCGCTTCTGGTAATTTGCTGCCTACTGTTGCGGCACGCTCGCTTCTCTCGTTCGGCTCGTGCGTTGTTTGTCATGCTCTAATTTAGTTTTTGCTTCACACCTAATGTACAAAAGCGATTCGCTTCTGGCACGTCGCCGCCTTCTGCCACGACACGCTCGCTTCGCTCGCTCGGCTCGTGCATTGTTTGTCATGCTCTAACCTAATCTACTATTTGTTTCACACCCAATCCTTAAGAAGAATAAACCTCAGAAGAATTTCAAGTAATAGAAGTATTGCTAAATTTTACTCAAATAAAAAGTACGTTACAGCTGTCTTATTAAATCTGGTTATACAGCATACGCGAGAGTGAGTGGAACAAAAAAAAACGCAATGTCTGTCGCATGCGTCAAAATCACCACTTGGAATGTATGAATAAAGTATGTCTCCAGTAACAAGGTTTAAATCTCTGATCATTTTACCTTCCTACTTTTTACCTTTTTGAGTTTGGTCACCCGAGATAGCTCAATGCTAGTTTGTGAAACCCCCCGAAATTATGTGAGTTCGGCCGTATGTGCATCTTTTTCTAACATTTTCTAATAGTTTATATTACTTTAGTTCTTATTCTATGGTTTAAACTGACGAAACGTTACTTGTCTAATACTTAGTAGTTTGGCCTAGTGATAGATTTAACGAATGATAGATATCCCAAATGTTTTGTGTCATTAACAATAATTGTTATTCTACCAAACGAAACGATGTCATAAAAAAATTTACTAATTGTCAGTTGTCAAAGTGAAACATAGGTGAAACCGTTGGTTGGCCAATGATAATCGGCCAAACAATTTCCGCGGAAAGGCAGGATACCAAGAATAATCGCTAAATAAGCCCTTTACAAACTTAGCTACAGGACAGCTAGTCCTGGCAAACATTGATTTCTCATGTAAAAAATATTCTATCAAATATATTCTGGGGGTATAGAAAATCAGTCAAGCTGTATCGGAGGAGTTAAATAAAAAACATTGACTGTGATTTTTATTATGAATTAGATGTACTACTTTAATACATTGTACTCTTCTAGGTCTACATACTTCATCCTCGCCTACAACTTCGCTTTCCATCAGGCGAGTTGGTGGCCAAATGTCCTATAGCCCTATTATGCATAAAAAAAGAGATCAGGGCTGGCCAATCTGGTTATTATGAACTTATAACTATGCATTTTACCAATTACTATGTGTCTGTATTTGAAACTAACCTAGGGCAGGTTTGTTTGCTGCCTTCAGTAGATTTGAACATGATCTGTTCTGATGTCTAGGTGTAACTTTACCATGTTTTTGTGTGAGTCTTGGTGCATCGCCTACATAAGATATAGGTATATACTACATTATATAAATTGTTTCCCAATGATATTAGGTTTTTACGTTAGGCGACTCAACCACGCGACAGATAGTTGTTTGATTGCTGGATACACATGTAAAATGAGATAACTTTTAATGTTCTAGATTCGCTGCCATTTGTCAAACATGTAGTATTAAAATGTGATATAGTTAACAATAAAAAAAAATATTAGCACTGCAGCTGCTTGGTTGAGTCACTTATAAAAGCATTCTACTATAGGCCGAATCATACAACTTTGCAGCTGTGACGTTGACTACTGCTGCGCATAACCCAGTCCTGCTGAACCTCACTTAAGAGCCCAGGTGGTCTGTAATTTTCCATACAAACGTATTACGCTGTTTTCTTCCTGGAAAATGCATTTAGAGCTACAATTTTTTGTCATGAATTTAAATTTAGCTATTTAGACTACCCTGTCTTTTGTTTTTTTTGATAAATCAATTATAAGGCAAAATACTTCAAATCACAAAAAAACTACCATTATTACCGACGTCTTTAGAGACCTACCAGAAGAGACTAAATGATATCTAACAAAATATAAAATGACAGTCATGAAAAATATTTTTTTAAGTTTTGACATAAAACAGCGTGATACAAAACGTTGTTTCGCCAAGTTTTTTGTAGGCATAACAGACATGCCACACGGGCGGTGTCGCCGCGACATTGCACCGCGGCGTCACCGTCCCTGCACCGCCGCGGTGCAGCGGCGGTGCAGCCGCGTCGTCGCGGCGACCAGTGTTGCCGGTAGCGATTTAGACATTAAATCTAGAGTATTCTATGAATATTTAGCGGGAAAAAAAGGTTTTGACGACAGCCGTTCAATCTTTAACTGAAGATGAGAAAAATCCCTCGTACACGTTAGAAATCGAATCGTGTAATTTGTCACGACGAATGTCAGTGTAACAGCTTTCCAAGTGACAGCTATCAAACATCAAAGTGATTTATCTCGGTCATTATTAATTCTAGACTACTGTTGTCTTCACAAAAGTGATAGAACTCGACAAGATCTACATTTCGGATGACAGCTGTCAAACTTAAAAGTGTTTTATCTCGGTTATTATTGATTCTAGACCATTGATGTCTTCACAAAAGTGATAGAGCTCAATAAGATCTACATTTCGGATGACAGCTGTCTAACTTCAACGTGATTTATCTCGGTAATTGTCGATTCTAGACTACTGCTGTCTTCACAAAAGTGATAGAGCTCAACGATATCTACATTTCGGATGACAGCTGTTAAACTTAAAAGTGATTTATCTCGGTAATTATTGATTCTAGACTACTGCTGTCTTCACAAAAGTGATAGAGCTCAACGAGATCTACATTTCGGATGACAGTTGTCAAACTTAAAAGTGATTTATCTCGGTAATTATCGATCCTAGACTACTGCTGTCTTCACAAACGTGATAGAGCTCAACGAGACCTACATTTCGGATGACAGCTGTCAAACTTAAAAGTGATTTATCTCGGTTATTATTGATTCTAGACCATTGATGCCTTTACAAAAGTGATAGAACTCAACGAGATCTACATTTCAGATGACAGCTGTCAAACTTATCTCGGTCATTATCAATTCTAGACTACTGTTGTCTTCACAAAAGTGATAGAACTCGACAAGATCTACATTTCGGATGACAGCTGTCAAACTTAAAAGTGATTTATCTCGGTTATTATTGATTCTAGACCATTGATGTCTTCACAAAAGTGATAGAGCTCAATAAGATCTACATTTCGGATGACAGCTGTCTAACTTCAACGTGATTTATCTCGGTAATTGTCGATTCTAGACTACTGCTGTCTTCACAAAAGTGATAGAGCTCAACGATATCTACATTTCGGATGACAGCTGTTAAACTTAAAAGTGATAAATTATAATTATAATAATAATAATATAATAATAATAATAATTAAGAAAAGTAAAAAAGAAAAGTAAAAAAAAAAAAGTAAAAGTAAAGTAGAAAAGTCCTGGGCCGGACGGGCTGCACAACTTCTGGATAAAATGGTTTCGATGCTCGCATGACCGCCTAGCAACGCAATTCCAGGAAGCTCTCGAGGTTGGTTCTCTACCTAGCTTTTTCACCACCGGTGTCACCTTCCTGCTCCATAAGTCCGGTAGTACCACGGAAGCAAAGAACTATCGACCCATCACCTGCTTGCCTACCATCTACAAGCTCCTTACATCCATTCTGACTATCAAAATTAATGCGCACGTCGTTGCACAAAACGTTTTGGCCTATGCTCAGAATGGATGTAGGGTTGGGTCCCGTGGCACTAAGGAGCTCCTCCTCATAGACATGACCATAAGCCAGCAAGTCCGGCGGAACAAGGGAGCCCTCTCTGCCGCCTGGATTGACTATAAGAAGGCCTATGACTCAGTGCCTCATTCGTGGCTCGAGAGGATTTTAGAGTTGTACAAAATTGATACAACTTTAAAATCATTCTTAGTGTCATGCATGGGGCAATGGGCCACAGTCCTTCGTCAACCGGGTGGTGGAGACGGCTCCGTTGGTCCGGAAGACTTGATAAGGATTGAGCGGGGAATATTCCAGGGTGACAGTCTTAGTCCATTGTGGTTCTGCCTGGCTCTGAATCCTCTCAGCACTTTGCTGAGGAATTCAGGGCTAGGCTATCGGCTTCGCAGACAGGGTGAAGTTATCTCTCACCTGCTGTACATGGATGATCTCAAGCTGTTTGCACCGAAATACCAAGACCTGGTGAAGTTGCTAAAGACCACTGAAATTTTTAGCAGCGCCATCAGAATGGAGTTCGGTTTAGATAAGTGTGCGGTCATGCATGTACAGCGAGGGAAAGTTGTGGATTCTCCGAATCTACAACTTTCTGAGACGATGACTATCAGGTCTCTCTCCGAAGCCGAGACCTACAAGTACCTCGGTATGTCAGAGTCGTTGGGTATATCGGCAGTGGACATCAAGAAATCGGTGAAAGAGCGCTTTTTTTGTCGCCTGACAAAAGTACTTAATAGTCTTTTGTCCGGCGGCAACAAGGTGCGCGCCTTCAACGGTTGGGTGATGCCGCTGCTGATGTACTCCTTTGGCATACTGAGGTGGACTCAGACTGAGCTGGACGCCCTGGATAGGAGGGTCCGTCGACTGCTCACTTTGCATCGCATGCTACACCCGCGCTCGTCTGTCATGAGACTGTACATTCCGCGGAAGTGTGGTGGCCGAGGCTTTTTAAATGCCAAGGACCTCCACAACCGCGAAGTATACAGTCTCCGGGATTATTTCCGAAACAGTGAGCGTGGAATGCATTGCGATGTGGTGGCAGTTGACAGAGGCCTCACCCCGCTCTCCCTGGCGAAGGAGAACTGGCGCAGGCCATCGGTGCTCAGCACCGATGATCGCAAGGCGGTATGGAAGAGCAAGGAGCTGCACGGGCGGTTCTATCGGGCCCTAACAGGACCCGATGTGGACCTGCTCGCGTCGGTGGCCTGGCTGCGCTTCGGTGACCTCTTTGGGGAAACCGAAGGTTTTGCCTGTGCAATTGCGGACGAAGTTGTCATGACGAACAACTACCGGAAGTATATCCTGAAGGACGGTACGGTCGACATTTGTCGGGCATGCCACCGTCCCGGAGAGTCACTCAGGCACATTACTTCCGGTTGTTCTCATCTTGCCAACGGCGAGTACTTGCACAGACATAACCAAGTAGCCAGGATTATCCATCAGCAACTTGCTCTTCGATACGGCCTTGTCGAGTCTGAGGTGCCGTACTATAAGTACGCACCGGCGCCAGTTCTCGAAAATGGTCGTGCGTTGCTCTATTGGGACCGCTCTATCATCACTGACAGGACTATTGTCGCCAATAGGCCTGATATCGTGGTGGTCGACCGGTCCCAGCGCCGGGCAGTGCTCGTCGACGTCACCATTCCGCATGACGAGAACCTCGTGAAGGCCGAGAAGGACAAGCTCAGCAAGTACCTTGACTTGGCTCACGAGGTTACCGCCATGTGGGATGTGGACTCGACGATCATTGTCCCGATAGTCGTTTCGGTAAACGGCTTAATAGCGAAGAGTCTCGACCACCACCTTAAGAGGCTCTCGCTAGATGGTTGGGTCAAGGGTCAGATACAGAAGGCGGTCGTTCTGGACACGGCGCGCATTGTCAGAAGGTTCCTCTCTCTGTAGGCCCAACCACCGGTAGCTTGAGCCCCGCCCCGCTGCCGGCGGCACTCTAGGTTTAGGTTTTTTTATAGTATTTTGTTCTTTTATATAAATATTGTAAAAAAACTTAGATTTAAGAAAATAAATGAATATGTTGATAATAATTAAACAAATCAAACTTGAAGTGATTTATCTCGGTAATTATCGATTCTAGACTACTGCTCTCTTCACAAAAGTGATAGAGCTCGACAAGATCTACATTTCGGATGAAATCTGTTGAAATGTAAATAAATCTTGTCTTGCTGTCATCTGAGATGTAGATCTCGTCGAACTGTATCACTTTTGTGAAGACAGCAGTAGTCTAGAATCGATAATAACCGAGATAAATCACGTTGAAGTTTGACAGCTGTCATCTGAAATGTAGATCTCATTGAGTTCTATCACTTTTGTGAAGACAGCAGTAGTCTAGAATCCATAATAACCGAGATAAACCACGTTGAAGTTTGACAGCTGTCATCCAAAATGTAGATCTAGTTGAGCTCTATCACTTTTGTGAAGACAGCAGTAGTCTAGAATCGATAATAACCGAGATAAACCACGTTGAAGTTTGACAGCTGTCATCTGAAATGTAGATCTCATTGAGTTCTATCACTTTTGTGAAGACAGCAGTAGTCTAGATCTAGAATCCATAATAACCGAGATAAACCACGTTGAAGTTTGACAGCTGTCATCTGAAATGTAGATCTCATTGAGTTCTATCACTTTTGTCAAGACAGCAGTAGTCTAGAATCAATAATAACCGAGATAAATCACTTTGAAGTTTGACAGCTGTCACTTGGACAGCTGTCATAATGCCCAAGTAATCCAGGAATGCTCAATTCTACGAATGCCTAATTCTATGAATGCCCAATGGAGAACACAAAAGGGTCAAAATATTACTATCTTATATATCTAGTATTGGAGCGTAGATCATGTACATAACATTACTTTTTATTTTACTTCTATTGTAAGTTTTTGTAGTTACTTACGTAGTTATCAGTTTGCTAAGTAGGCAAATACCTTAACATTTTTATACTAAATTAGATGTTTTTGATTGATTTTATGCAATGTCTGCATTCGTTTTTTTTTAAGTATATATTAGTTTAGAGGAAAAGACTGGATTGTACAGATGAAAAATTGTAATAACTTGAAGGAAAACCGAAGGCGAGAATATTAAGAATCGCGACATCTTATTACAAGAATCCATACGAGAGTACCATAGTGGGAAAATAAATAAAGCTGTTGGAAATCTTATCTTTATTTATTGTCTGTTGAAAAATGTTGTGAGTGTTTTCCTTAAAAAAACCGGACAAGTGCGAGTCAGGCTCGCACATCGAGGGTTCCGTACAAACACGTTGTTAAATAATTATAAACCTGTTTTAGCATGACGTGCAAATAAAGTTCTTTTAAATGATATTTCACTCACTTTGACTTCGTTCGAGTTAGGAAATGGATTTATATATTTGCAATCAAACCACATCTCCGAAACGCATAGACACCTCGTAAATCGACGGAGAAAGTTCTTACCGCGGGCTAACTTGACGCCAGCGTCATCTAGTTTCGATATGAGTAAATACTGAGATTTAAACTGTTGCTTTCATTTCCTCATGTACTATGCGTAGTCGGGGTATTCCTATCGCTTATAATATTTTGCGTAAATTAGAAAAACTGCAAGTATGTCAAATCACTGTAAAAATACAATGGTTGCCATCTCACATTGGATTGTCAGGCAATGAGACCACGGACCGCTTTGCAAGACTAGCTACTATAAGTGGAGCAGATATGTACATTATACCTACCTATTCAGAATACCTACCGAAATATAAAATCAGATGTTACGATGATTGGCGGGAATATTTTGATGAACGTTCTATCTCTAAAGGAATTTGGTACAAAATAATGCAGAGCCAACCTCATCGATCACCGTGGTTTAGTGGCGGTGTTAGTAGAAAGACCACGGTTATTGCGCATAGAATACGTTCCGGACACATTCCACTAAATGCATTCGGATTCCTAATGGGGAAAGTATCGTCACCTAACTGTGAGGAGTGCGACAAGCCGGAAGATGTTTACCATGTACTTATGGAATGTGTTCGGAATCAACGCGAAAGAGAACTAATCTTTGCCGAACTTCAAGTAACCGAATCCAATGTGGGGGCATTGCAAAGTTTGTTATGTAATCCCGTCTCTGAGGAGGCTGGAGTGATTTACAGACTGGTGGAGACCTTCTTCCAGTCTCTAAATCAGGCCAACTCCACGAGACTGCCTCGCTGGCTTATTATATCTTAATGTATGTAAAAATATGTTATTTATAAGCTTGTATTTATAAGGGTACGATGGGGCTGGCATGGACTTTCGGTCCAAAAGCTCCCAAAAAGAAATTGAATAAAAAAAAAAAAAAACTGTTGCTTTAAGAATTTATTTTATAACTTATTTGATTTGATTGCTATTAAGTTTGATGTTTTTTATATTTATACAATTATACATTTACATATAAATTTATATTTGAACATATTTTTAGTTTAGACAGAATTTTGAACCAATTTTTTGTGAACTTTGAGGCCCTATTTTTTGTGATGTAAATAAAAATGTACAGTTTTCAGATTTATTCCTATATGTGTACTCTGAGACAATGCTTCTCGCCAAATTTCATAGTTCTATGTCAACGGGAAGTACCCTGTAGGTTTTGATTTTTGTGAGTGCAAAATATGCAGATTTTTAGGACATAAACGGCTCTTAACTTTTTTATATGGCAACTGAGAAGCTTTTCTTTTACACAACTGCAAGAATTCATAGGTTTACGTATATAGTTTAAATTTCAACTCGATATCTTAACGCGTTCCCGAGATAAAGAGTCTTGACATAAACACAGACGGACAGACGGACAACAAAGTGATCCTATAAGGGTTCCGTTTTTTCCGTTTGTGGTACACTACTAAAAACCCTAAAAAAACCATAACTAAAGTTATTTGGTATAATTTATCAGTATGTATGTTGCAGCGCCTACGAAAATCGATTACCTAAATCGCTATTTTTGTTCGCTGCTTTTGGCTTGAAGTCAATTGTGTAAAGTTGATTATGTATAACGGATTTTTCATAAAAAAATATTCGAAAGAAAATTTATCAGAAAATACTTAGCCTATATCACAAATAATGTAGCTTTCTAATGCGAAAAAAAAATCTTCAGTAGAAATGTTTTCGTTTGCTATGCGCTATCCCAGAAAACCTAACATATGTACCTACCATATTTTGCTACAATTCAAAATAATACATCAGCCGGCAGCGTGAGCGTTGAGCACGGGCGGGCGCGGGAAGGGCGCGGGCGGAGTTGGTACGCAGTACACACACAAATACAATTGCATCACACCACACATAGAAGCTCGCTGTTTTGGGCGCATCGCGACGGCAATAGTTTAGTCCAAATACCTAGTTTTCAAATTCCTTGGCACTCGGCTAACGTCTTAATAGCTGCGCCAGGATTGGGTTATCCGTAGCTTGAAGCTATCGCAGCCGCCAAGTATATGTATGATTCGGCCTATACTTAGGGGCAAATCAGCTAAGTCGCTTCAACTACAATAATGCATTTGCTGCACGGCCGTGTCATAAATGTGAAAGCTCTGTAATTGTGAGTGTTCAAACTGTTCAAGAAAATCCTTAAAGGAGATGTATCACATAGAGTTTTTAATCAGTTATGTTTCCAGTGGCAAGTGGACTGAAGAGGAGATTGAAATGCTGCGCTCTTGTGTTCATCGCTTTGCAGTCGACTTGAATAAGCTCAGTCAGCATATCAAAGCTAGAACTGTGTAAGTTATTAAAACTTATTCTTATTCATATGATATATAGTACTCCTTGGAAACCAGTGACGTAGAAGTATTAAAAAATCTTTTTAGGAAACCAGTTTCCTAACCCCGGTTCCCTCAACGGCCGAAGCGATTTAAATACTGTAAAGTGCATTTTTAGTATACAATAGCATTGAAACAAAATTGAGTCAAACATGCATAAATGGCCAAAATATATAAACCCATGGACCTGGCGTTTTTTCATGATAAAACCACTCTTGTCACTCCGTTAATCAAATTATGCAATCTTAAAATTAACTTTAACAATTTGTACTTCATATGAGGCTCATTAGAAATATCAATGTAAATCTATCTAAGTTACAAATAGAACTGAGCTCCAAGGTTCCATATCAAAATTTTCTCAAGTACATCTACACAACTGACAATCTATAATTATTTAGACAGCAGAAACTCACTGCATGCAAGCTGTATCTTTCGGAAATTTGTAACGGAACCCTATGTACAATGCTGTGGACAATGTTGCAGGGATTTACATGTTTTAGTTATAACCTGATTTTAGGGAGCACACTTTTTTCCTAGTTAAAACTAGTTATTACGAAATGCCTTTGTTACCACACGTTTTCCTGAAACCACTCAGTTAAAACCTAAATTATCCGCATTTGCAACGTGAGACTCCGTGGGCTACGGCCAGAAACTGTAGTCGGCCCTGAGTGTCGGTCCTCCAGAACTAGTATAACTGATATTAAATTTTGAGCATTAGTTAACTCTAGTTGAAACAAACGCATTTCGTAATTTATCTAGCTATAACTAGAGAAAATGCATTCTCCCTAAAATTGGATTATATCTGTGACATTCATACCTACTTGTAAGTCTATACACAGTACCTTCTTTCAAAGTTGTCTAATTATTATTCCAGATCGCAAATCCGCACAACTCTAAAGAAAAAAGCGTTCGAAGACGCAGGTTTACCTGTGAGACAGGTAAACACTAATCAAGGACTGGGCCAGCCGCATCACCAACAGGTAGCCTCTCCCATGACCGTGGTGAACACACAGAGTGTACTGGGCAACTCGCAGATACTGGCCAACACACATACTGGCATGGGCAATAGCGTGCTAGCCAACCCTCAGAGCTTGTTGGTCAGCTCACGGAGCGCCCTCACGATACAAAGCATTATGGCTAGCACGCATAGCGTACTGGCCCCTCAAGGCGTGCTCGGAAAAAACGCAGAGGTTCAAACATTCACTAACTAAAACATTATTTTAGCACAATTTATTCAGTTTCCTTAGTTTTCGTTGTGCTGTTGTGTTAGTGAAGTTTGAATTTTTATTTTGTTTCGCACCACAGTTGTTGCATGCGCTAAGTTAGTTCAGGTTCAGCGACTTGAAATTGCTGCTTAACTGAATGGACTGTGAAGCATTAGGGCTTATTTACGACGACTTGACGTTACTGTACGAGCGCTATCTTCTAATTATATCTTTGAGTTTAATAAAGTACATAATAGGCCTAATTATGAAGGCGCCATCGTAAATTTAATAGCAACGTAAAATGGTTTCTCTCTATCAAATGCTTAAAGTGAAAAACAGAAATAGTCTAATTAGCTATTATAATTACAATTGCGCTCTCATAATTGGGCCTAATATGTTTAAAGCGTATAGAGAAAATAGATTTTTAATTCCAAAATCTGATTGCATGCAAATTATGACCAATTTTCCTTATTTTTTCGGATTAGATACCGCTCTTGGGCTTGTGTCGGCATTATGGGACACTTATATTCTACTTTGCCTAAGTTATATTGAATTCCGTCCTTACATAGTGTTCTTATCATGCTTCATATTTGATTCAGATGAGCATCAATGCTAGGAACTGAATTGCCCTACAGTACACAGCACAAGCACTATCGAAACCTTTTCACTAATTTTGTCTTCTCATAATACGTATAGCAAATATGTATGGAATAGCATTCTACACCATATCATAGTTTATTTACAAAATCAATCAGACCTCAGAAATAAAATAGATCACAAACAAGGCAAAGATTGCATTTTTGATTATTTTAAATCATAGTTAATTCGATATTTTTTGTGCTACTAGTACAAATTTTATCATTTGTTTTTATTATTCTGTTTGTCAGTAGGCATATTTTCACGCTATTCTGAATTTACATTATTTTCTGGCAAGCTTTTTGAGTTGTTGATATGGCAATTGCCATTATTATTTATTTTTCTTATCTACTTTATTTTTCTATATAAATATGAATGGATAGGTACAAAGGCCCTGACTCAACTGCGAGCGATCTGTGTTCTGCGTTCATAGGTTATCCAGAACTGGTGTCCTTACCCGAAAGGAGGTGATTCAGACCGTTGTTATGAACAACTTCTACTATGGGGCAACCCGAAATTCAAGAAAAAAAGCTGTTTTGTACATTTTGTCAATTACGAGTTGCAATTTTGTATCGATCGGCTGATTTTTTCTCGAATTCCGGTTTAGTCGCATTATAATTGGTCATAATGCTATTAAATAGTGAATAAATGTTTTGGGACATCATACACACAGTTTTTGACCCGAAACTAAGCAAAGCTTGTGATATGGCTACCAGAAACTGATATGCTACATATATATATTTTTAAATACATACTTATATAGATAGTTACTAAATAACACAGAGCAAACAATTATGTTCATCACATAAATATTTGACCTGGGTAGGGATCGCACCCACGCCTCTTTAACCCCGAGGTTAGGGTCACTAACCATTGAGCCACCGAGGCAGTCGAAATGATGGTTTTAGTCATCTCCTTTTGGCTAAAGTATGCCGGCACTTTGATACATACACTTATAAATTGATCAGACTCGAAGTCGGCCCAGACTTGCTTCAGTAGCCCAAAACAGCGTTCAAATAATATGTTAAACAAAGTCACAAAAGTAAACAGCGGTATTTATTGCTTAATTATTATGAAATTTCATATTCATTTGGTTTCGGCCGCATACGCAACCAATGATCGCAACTGGTTGCGTACGAGGAGGTTTTCCTCTTCGTAGGCAACTAATTGCCAATGAAGAATATTTTTTCCGTATACGCAACCAAGGGAGCGTTCAAGTATTACGTAACGCAATTTAGGGGGCGGGGGGGTCTCGTAAAACGTTACGATGCGTTACAGGGGCGGGAGGGGGTCTTTCTTACAACACGTTACGTAACATTATTTCTTTTTTTATATAAAAAATTAGGGAATTAAAACTCCCAAATTGGCAACCCTTTTCGTTTACGTTTTACGGGGATCATCCCTCGATTGTATTAGTCTGGTCGTCATTATTAATTTGTTCTTCATGTTCGAAATCGAAAAATGATCACTTGAGTGTTACGTAACGTTTAGAGAAGGGGGGGGGGGAACAGAAAACGTTACGGAGCGTTACAGTGGGGGAAGGGGGGGTCAAAAATCTTCAAAAATTGCGTTACGTAATACTTGAACGCTCCCCAACGACTTTTTTACATTTCTTACTACATTACGTGCGAAAGACTAAAATCGGTGGTTCGTTAATCTCTCATGGCACTACTGAATTTATGAATACGAAATAACAAATTAAAAAAAAAATATTTAAAAAAATGACAGCTGTCACATTGACACCTGACAGTTTTTAAATTAAAAAATATATCATTTCTTAAAAATTGTTATTTAGCATTCCTAAATTTAGTAGTGCCATGGGGGATAAACGAACCGCCGTTTTTAGTCTTTTGCACGTAATGTAAAAAAGTCGTTGGTTGCGTATACTGAAAAAAAAATTCTTCCATGGCAACTAGTTGCCTATGAAGAGGAAAAACTCCTCGTACGCAACCAATTGCGAACATTGGTTGCGTACACGGCCGAAACCATTCATTTCTAATTTGTCAGTTGTGTGTGAATGCATAACACTAATCGGTAGCAGCTGTGAGTTCAAGGCGATTACAAACCTATTGGTAAATAATTATAGTTGATTCTAGTGGTTAATTTTATTGGTTTGGTAGTTTTATACTTCGATGAATTTATACACCACTGGCTTTTCGGTGAAGGATAACGCCGTAAGGTGAATTGCATATTGTTAATTGTCCATAGAATAAATTAGTGGCGTATGTGAATTTGCCAACCCGCACTGGGCTAGCGTGGTGGCTGGAATATTTCGTGGATAGAAATAGCCTAGATTCTTGGGTAGGCATATGTTCAGCAGTAGATTATTTAAATGCTGTTAAGAGAGATTAAAAAGAGTAGCAAGAGAGCAGTATTATCATAAAGCAACATCTGTGTGATAATATAATCTGTGGAGTTGTTCATTTAGCCGTTTCATTCCAGGTGACTCTGAATATGCTCAACGCTACCGAAAACGAAGTTGACGTTGAAGGCCTCACCACAGACGGCGTGAAGTTAGAGTTTGAAGCCAACAACGACGAAGTGGCTACCTGAGGTTTGCTCTGGTTAGCCAACCAGTAAACACGGGATCCCGGACTATAGACTCAGTTATAATCAGTGAAAAGTGTGACTCATTGCCTATACTAAGCACAGATTAAATATAGACAGCTTCCGTTATCAGCGATAATAGATTAGGTAACCATAACTTACACAATGGATGAAAGAAAAAATAGAAAATGTATCTTTTTTCTCTCGTTTAGTGAATGATGTACTTGTCATACCCATGTCCTTAGATCTGTTAGGGCTTTTATTTCAATAGCATACATTTCTGTTTGTTGCATACATACGTTTGTTACATGCTTATGCAATATAATATAGGTACCTAATTTGCTTACGAAACTATTGCATCTTAAAATTTTTGAACCGCGCTTCATACGACGTTTAGGAAGACGTGAATTGTAAAAGTGAAACTCCGTATTTTTGTCACGAAATATTGAGACGGATATTTTTCTGTGCTAGTTTGTCATCATACAAAATAATGACATTATGTGACATAACTTAGAGGCGTGTTCTCTTTCTATAGTAAGCATAAATTTGCGGAGAGCTGATGCCGACATAAATTTGACCCACAACTACACGTAATCATAATAGCAATAAGAATAAAAAATAGCAACAAAAGCAATATCCTGTATAACAGGACGTGAAATATGGCTTTTTAAAACTGTTTAAAAGTCTGACCTTTCTTAAATCTGTGCCTTGGTGCTTTTTTTGTTTTGTGGCGATTCAAAATTAATGCAATCTGTGCTTCAAATTGATTGACTCAGTTGTTTTGATCGTCATAGCTTCGTAGGAACTGAATTGATGAAACTGTAGGGGTTGTGGCTAGGTGTATCTACTTTATATTTAGGACTACTGCACGGCGGCGGTTAAATTAGGTTTGCATATCTTTCAGTTATTAATACGGGTCGTAATACGTAGTGCGATTTTCATTTTGGCACTAATTGTGTCGTCCTCCATTTACCGTTATGAAATTTTAGTTTTTAAGAAGATATAAATATAACATACCACTAAATGCAAGGTCTACTGCACGTCAGTAACCTTTTTAATGCACTAAAACCAAACTATAATAAGAACAATATTATGTGACGAAATACAAGTTCAGCCACTTTTAACTACTCTTTGAAAATAATAAAAACTATAGTATTTGTAAACGATAATGGTCTTAATCATTCTTGTCATTCAATAACAGCACAATAATATGCGATTAATTAACTAAATAATGTTTTAAGTGCTCTAAAAGTATCTGACTCGAAACCACTATTTTATATTTTTTGTACAAACTTGAAGGTCGATGCGGGGGTTGTTATGCTAAAAATAAATGAATAATATTTTACACGTTTGTAATTGACGTGATATTACAACATAATTTCATATTTCGGAAAGGATTTATGAATAAAAAAATTGACCCACCCTATTGTTTACGTGTGCCGCGCGTAGAGACATAAGCTGCGGCTTTGTTTACTATTGGGTCTTCCTTTGTTTAGTTTTATTTTTGTATTTTTTTTCGGTGCAAGAACAATAGGGTTTCGAGAACTGTCATGATGTCTACTTTGACAACACGATAGCGTCTATTAGTTCCCGTATAGACTCGATTGATCTAGTGGATCGAAAACTAGGATGTCGGATATAAATAGAGCGACGAGCTTTCGTTTGAGCTTAGTATTCCGTTTACCTTCGAAACGAATTCGGTTACTAGTGTGTGTGAATATCAGTATAAATTTGAAGTGTTACTCATCTTGTAACAATATAAATATTACGCTGCTTCCTGGGATTGTAGGTCCTATCATTGTTATGCTTACGTTGACTTTCTTTGAGCAAGTACTTAAAATTGAACTACTTGGACAATGTTTTTGATATAATGCGTCTGTTTGCGCCGATTGAGCCGTTTCGTAAATCAATCAATCAATCAATCGTTTATTGCATCATATGTAGTATAATTTACATGCAGGTCTTAAGAAACATGTTTAGTATCTATATTCTATAAGTTATACATATGACCCTATTAGGGTATAGCAATATTGTGCGGAGCGATTTATTTGTTTCAATTTTCTATTTTATGACTGTCCAATAGGTACTCGTTTAATGTATAATAGCATTTCGTGATAAGTAGGTTCTTTAATACTTTTGCATATTCGATTTCGTCTTCAATTTTCTTAATTTCGACCGGAAGTTTATTAAATATTTTAACAGCCATCGAGCATGGCCCGGAGCTGTGTATCGATAATTTTGATTTCGGTAACATTAAGTTATGCTGATATTGGGATCTGGCAGGATGGGCACGTGCACTTGATAGTTTTGTGAAAAACTGTGGGTATTTTTTTACGAATTTGCACGCTTCAAAGATATATATTGACACCACAGTTAATATCTTTAATTTAATGAAGTAGGGTTTGTGGAATTGTTGTCTATTTGTATTTGGAAGCTTGATATTGGCCAATATCCGTACGCACTTTTTTGGACTATGAACAGGTCGTTAGTATCTACACTGTTTCCCCAGAGGATGATGCCATAGTTTAGCCACGAATATGCAAACGCGTAGTACGCTGATAAAGCTGTGTCTAGATTTGTTGCATATCGCAGTTCTCTGAGTGCGTATGTGAAGCTTGATAGTTTAGCTTTTATTTTTCTAACGTGGCTTTTCCAATTTAGGTGCGTGTCGATATCTATACCTAATAAGGTTGTCATGTCCACTGAGTCAATTTTACTATTATTATATGAAAAATTTATGTCAAGGGGGATTTTTTGATAATGTCTAAATTGTATAATTGAGGTTTTTGATAGGTTAATTTCGAGGTTATGATCAGTCATCCAATTAATTATATTATCAAAAATGTCGGTTAATTTATCGTCTAAATTTAAATTATTTTTACAAGATGTCAAAACTGTTATATCATCCGCGAAAATTACGCAGGACTCGTTAATAATTTTAGGTAATTCATTTATATATAATAAAAAATTTATACATCCAAGGACACTTCCTTGGGGGTTTGAGTTTTATTCATTTTTATTGGGATGGACCTTGCAGTATATATCATGTTAGTTTCAGAATCAAAGTTTTCTACCTCCACATATTGTTCACGATTTTCTAAATATGATGAGAACATTATGTTTAGTAATATGTCGTATTGTACATTTTCGTAAGCTTTAGAAATATCTAGCAATATACCGATAGCGTATTCTTTTTTATTTATTTTCTCTAAAATTTCGTGCATTATTTTATAGACGGCTAAGACAGTCGAGCGGTTTTTTCGAAATCCGTATTGACTATCGTCAAAAATTTGGAATTTCTCACAGTCTCTCATAATAGTCGCGTCTGCATTGCCTTTTCGAAGATTTTTGAACAGGTAGGCAAGAGAGCTATTGATCTGTAGTTGCAGGGTTCTAGTTTTGAAGATTTTTTATAAATCGGTTTAACTAAAGATTTTTTCAGATGATCAGGGAATATACTCTCTATGAACGACTGGTTTATTAGTAGGAAGTACGGAAGAGTTAGTTCTTTTGCGCAGAACTTAATGAGAACAGGGGGTAATTTGTCAATACCGTAGCTATATTTATATTAAATGTCAGCTGTTCTATTATACATATATTTTTCCGATAGTAAATTGACTTTTATGAAACAGCTAATGGTTTTTTTAAAAGAATTCCAGTTTGGTCCCGTGGTAAACGGATTAGTTCGTCATCGGCTTCGAAATAAATCGGAAATTATAAAAATAGTTGTGGCGCCGGTTTCGGCTTCGAAATAAATCATAATCTTTTTTTTATTTCGAATAGGTTCGCGTTTGACTACACACTGCCTGATGCCTAATCTGAATAGCTCCGTCTTCGTCTTCGGAATAAATCGAAACGTTCAATGCAGATGCAATGCGCGTGTACTGTGCGAGTGTCCACTGTCCACATCCGTACGTAGACTTTACAGTCTGGATACAAGTAAAAATTATCTTCAGACATTCTCGATTTCGCAACGAATTCGTTTTCTATCTAAAGTAACTTTTTGCAGTTTTGTAAATAAACTAATTAAGCTGAGATGTGGAAACATGCAGAAGTATAAATATGGTTCAGCTTTAAGACTTCGCGCCCTTGTTAAGTCGTATTAATTCAGTTCTAATGTTGTTAGTTTAAAATTATGGGTTTGCATTTAGTTATATGCTTTGTAAGTGAAGATCTAATGCAATAAATTGCTAAACTACTTCACCAATAAAACATCTCTAATGTCGTATTTTCTTGTCTCTTATTAAATATTAGCGGCTTTTTCTATGAGAAAAAAATGTTGAAATATGAATTACATAACTTCAAAAATAGAAACGATAACCAACTTTTACGATACTCCATACTAAGTCGATAATATTTTTTTTTACATGGCACAGCAAATTTGCGATTTCATACAGCCTTATTCCAAAACACGTTTTAACTTTAGTACTGGACTTAATACCAAAATAAAACCATAAACTACCAAAAACATCATCGAAGTTTATCACCAAACCACTGATCATTTTATGGTATTGTTACGAGATGGGTTCTTGGATAATCAGTTAAAACGCCGATTAATCATTTTGCACTTTATTGCACACAATCACTATACACACGACACAACTGGTTCGCACAAACACTTCACACTGGCACTGATTTTCACACAAACTAGTCACTTCACAATCACTGGTATCGCACTAACCCGAGAAGTTATCGCTTCGACGGTAAACGAACTACTGATCCTCAAGGGTCGGCCGACGTATTTATATCCGTTATTTCCTACTGTCTCGAACCTACGAGATATTTCGCAACATTACTCGATCTTAATAACGCTATTGTGTTAACAAGTAAACAACTTGAGAGTTCGAGAATCCCTATTGTTTTTCAAATACGTAAACACCAAACAAATAAACTCGAGTCATAAAGCCATAAAACCGAATACAAAAGGCACCAATAAAAACAATAAAGCTTCACAGAACAATAGAGCTTCCCAGAACCGGATCACGTAAACACCGCACTCCATACCTACAACGGGCGTCTACTGCGTTACAGTATTAAAGATAAACCTGTGAGAGTCCTAGTTTAACGAGGGACTAACTTCGGTACTAAGAGATTTTAGCTTAGGATTTGATTTGAATTATTTCAATTTTCAAGTTTCCTGCCACGTCATGTGCGGGTCTTGTTACGGACCCACATGAAAGGCCTTCTCCACGGCATTCAGTACGAAGCCCCGAGGGGTTTACTATTCTACTCTGCCGGTACTTTACGCCGGTAAGCTAAGCACTCATCATCATCTTGCCCTTATCCCATTAGTTGGGGTCGGCACAGCACGTTTCCTTTCGCCACTTCACTCTATCATTCGTCATCTCATCATCAAGAAAGGAGTTCCTTTCTCTCGCATGTCATCTTTCACACAATTCATTCACACTTTTCTTGGTCTTCCCCTCCCGCTTTAACTATCCTCCCTTGTCATTACATGCCAATACCAAGACAACCCGCCACAGGCTTCCCTTAACATATTGATATCTAATTTTATTCATCCTCGTCACACCACACATCCATTTTTGAATTTGTTGTATGCGATTTTCTGACTTTTGGTCAGAATCATCATCAATCAATCAATCATTTGAGTTGGTGTGCCATATATCCTTTGAGACAGACTCGGCATTCGCAAGTCAGCCCGATTTCGTTTTATGCCTTTGCCGAATTCTAGCCTTCTTCGGGTTAGGTGCAGGTAGAGCTTTTTGATAGCATTCTTTAGCTTCATTGTACTGTTTTCATACTCATACTAATACTCTTACTTTTTTATTAATAACAATTAGTTACAGGTCATATAAATATTACAATATTTCACTTTTAATTTTAAACATTAAAAGGCACTCAACAACATAAATTGTTTAAGAATAAATACAATCAATAACTTATCTCAGTTAAGTTATTCAATAATCAATAATAAAGAAAGAAAAAGTCAAATCATTACAATAATTTTGTAATGATTTGTAATTAAAAAACAATTACATAGATAACTAAATTATATTAGTGAAATTATTTCGTCAATTCAACAACACACAACAATGAGGTCTCAGGGGAACACTGAAAAAGTAATAATAATAATAGTAGGGCCTGTGAATTCGATTGAATAATAGTAATAAGTATTAACAATAATATTTATAATTTGAAGTACAATATAAACTTACTCTGCCTTAAACTTGACAATCTTGTGAAAATTACTCTACCTTAGGTAGAAATTCCTCCACCTTATAAAATGTTTGCTCAACGAGCCAATCTTTGCTTTATTTTTAAATGCACGTCTTGTTGGTGTTTTTTTATAATTTCTGGCAAGGGGTTCTAAGCTCTTGTTGCCATAATGTGCACCTGCTTGGACGTTTTCTCTAGCCTATGGGCAGGCGTACACAGTACGCGCCCCTTCCTTAGGGGCTGGACGCATCGCTCGCCCAGGCACGTGTACTCTTGTAGATGGTCTCTGGCGTACAGAGCCGCCTCTAGAATAGCCATCGAAGGAAGGGTTAGAATTTTCAAAGCCCGGAAAAGTGACTGCGCTGATATGTCCTCTGTCACTCTCTCTGTGGCTCTGATTGCTCTCTTTTGCATTCTGAACACGCGCTCCCAGACTGCTGAACATGCCCAGAACTCAACACCATATTGTAGGAGAGAGTGAATAGATGCGAAATAGCCTTTTTTTGGCAATATGGTAGATAGCCTCCACAGTGCAAAACACGCACGTCCGATTCTTAGGCACAGTTTGTCTACATGTCTCTCCCATGTTAAGGCACTATCAAGATGGAAACCCAAGAATACTGTGTCTTTCACCTGTTCCATCTTTTTGCTCCCAACTGTTACCTCCAGAGGCCCTTTCCTGTGACCTGAGAGGTCAAACTGGACATAGTGGGTTGAGTTATGTTCAGGATTAAACTTTCTTCTGTCATGGTCAAGAATAACATTTCCGCTATCATCAGTAAGCAAGTTCTGGCAGCGCGTCTTGGGCAGGGCTTTTATTTCTTTGTGAAGTTGAAACAAATCATGTTGCTTCATCAGAAACTCCACTTTCTCACATCGACTTTCATACCATTGTTGTCTTGCTATTCGACACTTATTGCGAATCTTACGGTCAAGTTCCTGATGTTTAGTCTTGTCAGTGGTTTTATAAAGCCTGCGTTCCTCAATCAGCTGAATGATTTCATCAGTCATCCACACTTGCCTCTTCCGGATTACAGATCGGCATAAGATGTATTTGTTTATTATGGAGAATCTGGATTTTAAACTAGACCAAATACCTTGCAGATCAGTGGATGTCCTATTGTCTGCCGCCCACTCATTTACTTGACTGTATTATTATATTACCCTGTTTTTGAGAAGTAGTCAGAAAAGTTGACTAACTAATTAATCTCAGTGGTAGTTTCCCGTTGCTTTCCACTGTCAAAACTTTTAGAGGGTATTTAATCCTCAAGGTCTTTGTCGCTTGTTCCATCATAAAAATGGGCCTAAGGTTATACCGCCTATTTGGCTGAAGCAGCAAAGATTTTAGATTTTCATATACAATATTGTTAACATTTATTTACTATCTAATTATACATGAAGCCGGTCATGAAAAGCGTAAAAATTATTACCAACTTGTAATTATTGATTGAGAGAATATAATTATATATTCTTAAATTAAAAATTGATGTTTTTGGTGAATGTTTTGAGAGCCAAATTTGACTGCCTCGGTGGCTCAGTGGTTAGTGACCCTAACTTCTGGATCAAAGAGGCGTGGGTTCGATCCCCACTAGGGCAAATATTTATGTGGTGAACATAAATGTTTGCTCTGTGTCTGGGTGTTATTTAGTTACTATGTATAAGTATGTATTTAAAAATAAGTATATGTAGTGTCTCTGGCAGCCATATCACAAGCTTTGCTTAGTTTGGGATCAGAGGCCGTGTGTAAGATATCCCAAAATAATTATTTATTATTATTACTATTAAAATGATGTCAATGTTTAACCAGTTCTTATTTAAATATTAAAATGTACTTGTTATATATATTTGACGATTTATTTCATCATACCATGTTAAATGTTTAATGCCTTGTTAAAGCTATTAACAGACTGTTAAACTTATTGAGTGTCCCAACATACTAATGGTTTGTTAATTCTCTGGACAGTTTGTTAAATCTAATCACTGTTTTTGAGGTACGTTAAGCGGTCTACACACCAAAGCCGCTGACCCGGCGGCACAGCCCGGCGGCTTAGTGCCGGCGGGTTAACCCGGCGGCTTCAGAATGTCCAAGCCGAACGACTTTGCAGGCGGCAATGCCGGCGGCACGACAGCCGCGGCATGTGGTGTTCTAGTAATTGCCAAATAGTCGTAGAATAGTCTTTATACTCTCTATGAAAGCCGGCGGGCAACTGACTGAGTGAGTGGAGAGGGATGCCGTCGGCATCGGCATGCTGCCCCGCCGGCTTGCTCGCGCGGGCGCAAGCCGGCGGCATGATTGTACAAAATAAGGCCGGCGGGTTGGGCCGGCGATCCGTGCCGCCGGGTCAGCGGCTTTGGTGTGTAGACCGCTTTAAAAGTTTACAAGCTGCCAGATGACAGATCTTTTTATTCTTATTCATTGACAAAAGATCAATCAAATAATTACAGCCAAGTTTGACATTTCTACTACTAAAATAAAAAGTAGCCCGGTTGCATTATAATAAAGTGATCGTTATTTAAAATTAATCGCTTAGCATAACATGCGAATAAGAAGAAAGTTGTGCACATGTATATGCAATGACATGTCAAATACAAACATTTCGATTAGGTCGTATTACAGTGAGAAAGAGAATAATTTGCCTAACGTGGAATTAAATAATTAAGTCTGTTAAAACTTCTTTATAGGACACAAAATGATCTAATAGTTCTGTTATTTTTAAAGACGCAGCAGTAGCTAATGATTAAGAGCTAACAAGTCAAGTAACTATATCAAGTACATACATATTCAAATTCCTAACTTCAGTCAGTGTTGTAAATATTTAACTGCATAAATAAATATGTTACTTCTATAAATCGATATGATTTAACTGTCAGAAAATGATTAAATATTTAATTTACCAGATTTTTTTTATAAATATGTAATTTATATATAATTTAACTGTCTGAAAAAGATTAAACATTTAATTTACCACTTTTTTTGTTTTAAATTACTTTTATTGGATCCTTGTTAGGGCCCTTTGTAAGTTTGTTTATCTGGATCTTTTATTGTCCCATGTAAGTCTGAAATGGCCATAATAGTCCTCCAGATTTTATGGACATTTGGGACATAGTTTTCAGCGTATACGCTATGAGCGATATGATCCTGCATTGTGGTCTCTGACTTTAAGATTGACAATCGCTTTGAATGGATGCCATCCAAACGGCTAGGGTCAATGTTGCCAGTTTAGTGTAGTTAAGTTTCACTTCCATGTTTTACTCAACCATTGTTTGAAGATATAGTTTACCAGCTGTTTTTCGTTATTCTGGGCTTACCAGAAATACAATGTCATATATTTATGTGACAGAATAGATAAATCCACAATTTTTTTAGTTTCAAGTTAAATAGGACAAGTTGCCGAACCTATTTTTGCAGCTAAAGCTTTTATTGTTCGCTAAAACAAAGAAAAGTCACCATTTCTAAGAACAGTCGCTTAATTGGTAACATATGGATGTCATCCATTCGAAGCGGAGAGATGGTCAGTGGGGGCGTTAAGGTGAAGCGTTAGAATACGCGCGCGAATTTTTTTTTGTGATTTGTTAAGTAAGTTCTTTGTTAGCTGTTATTGGATTTATAAAAACTGATTTTGTGGCAATAAGTAAATCATGTTAACATTTTACATAGCATTCACTAAAAAAACAATATAATAGTCAATCATTATTATGTACTACGAGACTTATCGCGCACTAAAATTACGAGATAAATAAATACTCGTACCTCTTCATGTACTCGTATGTCGCCATGAAGAGGTATTTATTTATCTCGTAATTTTAGTGCGCGATTAGTACCGTAGTACATAATGATAATGTGTTCAAATCGCAAAAGTTTAAATAACAACAACATAATAGTCTAAGATCAAGCTAGACCATCATGACTTTGGGGTTAAGAAATATCGAGGGTTTATATTATTCTGGGGTTACACGCTTGTAGAACAAGTTATGTTAGCCTAAAATGTATAATGATTGATTTGTGAATTGTAGGAAGCTGAATATAGTATATAGTCCAAGAGGCAAGGTTTGAATACCTTTAGTCAAATAATTGAAACTTCTCAAAATTGAACTATTTAGATAAAGAATCTATGTAAAACGGTTGATTTAGCCAAAATTATGATGAAATTCAACCAATTGACAGATTTCGCTAAAAAAAAAACAATTTAAGTGATAAGTAAGTAAGTAAGTTCGTATAGGCCGGGTGGCTAGCCCTGGTGTCAGAGTTTTTAAGCCGCCTGAAGGCCTCTGACATGGCTAAACGGTTAAAACAACAAGTGATAATTGTGGCCGTGATAATTAGATAGAAGTTATTCATTGTCGCAAAAACAGTTCGTAAATTCAAGGTGAGCAGTTTAGCAATTAATCGCTAAAACTCCAAAAAATCATGAATTTCGCGCGCTGCCTGTAGCGCTCCACCTTAAGAGGAGTTATCGTTCATACTGCGATTTCCTCCGCTCAAGCTATTAATTTCCTATTTTTGCCTTGGTGGACTATTTTGCCTAATAATAATTATTATTTATTTTTTGTAAAATAGGTATATGATAATATAGGTACATATACTGAGCGCCACACAAATTGGCAGATGAGATGTTAGCCGCAGATACTTCGCCGTGATTGGCTAATTATTGCGTGTGTGCACGATTCCGAAGCTGACTGTCGTAGCGCGTAGGGAGCGCGCGGCAGGCATGAGGTTGGCGGGTGGGTGTGCCCCGGCGTCTCGTCTCTCTGGCTCCCGCGAATGCCTATATTGCGGCTTTTGCGCAGTTCTCTGCGCATATCTTCCCATCCGTCGATTTGTGTGGCGCTCAGTATAGTAGAGTTACCCCAATACTGAATTATAATGTGAATGTTGGTTAAGTATCCAATAAACTATTGCACTAAGTTCACAATATGTTTTATTTTGTAGCGCATACAGAACGAGTAGTAGAGCTACCTTATTAATATTATTCTTTGTAGGTACGTCGTGTCAAATACCTAACTAAAACCTAGATGAATAAAATCTACATTGTAAACACTGAAGCGTGTACAGTCGCTTTGGACATATTTAAGTCCAAGTCACACAAAGGCGGAAGCTGTTAGCTGCCGGAAAGCGTGTGTCAGGTTGCATATGTCGCAGATTCTTTTTTCGTTTTCTTTTTTGACTGCCACGGTGGCTCAGTGGTTAGTGAACCTAACTTCTGGATCAAAGAGGCGTGGGTTCGATCCCCACCCAGGGCAAATATTTATGTGATGAACATAAGTGTTTGCTCTGTGTCTGGGTGTTATTTAGTTAATATATATATAAGTAGGTATGTATTTAAAAATAAGTATATTATGTAGTATATCAGTCTCTGGCAGCCATATCACAAGCTTTGCTTAGTTTGGAGTCAGAGGCCGTGTGTAAGATGTCCCAAAAAATATATATATACTATATTTCATAAACAGTATTTTTGCGAAAACACGGATACTAACAATTAGAAAGGCAAAAATACGATTTATCAAGTCGTCCTACGACACATACGAATTCGAACGTCACGAACAAAATCCCCCCAAGTAGCACAAATAGTGGCAAATAGCTCGTATATGATATCTACTTGCAGACTTGGGTGAAATTTACAACCATTATGAAGTTCTATATAGGTGGAGAGAACCCTTATGCAACCATTATAGAACCAAGTGACGAAAAATTGCAGCTTATTTTTAGTTACAAATGGAATCTATAGCAGTTCTCAAGATCACCATGAGTGGCAATTAGAACTATGAGTGTAAAATGTGCGCAGCGAACGATTCATTGAACAATAGTGCGATCGTTCATTCAACGCGCTCGGTCATTGAGCAATAAATGAGACGTCAAAGTTATTCAGAGTAGCGACAGTCCGCGATAGCTGTAAAATTGTATTTTGTGTTACGGACGGTATTTTGATTGAGATTGGCGCGGCCATAGTGCATATTATACTGCTGTTTGTGTTTGGTGACACTTAATACATAATATTGTATTTGCTTCCCTGCATTGAAATATCACAAAAGTCATTGCGATTGTTTTGTTACTGTGAAACTATACATAGTTTTCTTTGTAAATTTCAACGGGCCTTCGATTTGATCAAGACTTATTAAAAATACTGTGCTAAATTAATAAACGAAATAATACTATTGAAAAGTAAAACTGTTTAAAACCTGATATAATAGTTTTAGGTTAAGTATGATGTTAAAGTATATCAATCATAACTATCAAAACTCTGTGTTTACGCATCAGTGTGATAAAAATCATGTTCAAAACAAAACATTTTCAAGGTCTCCATTTTCTAAACATGGCGACGTAAAGAAATCTTATAGTTCTTAATATCACTAATATATGCTCTGTTTGCACCTACAAGATGTAAAAATCACTTATTTATATCTTGCGAGTGGCAAAGCAGTGGATCTTATTACCATTAGTAATTATTTTATCTTTTGTAGATCTCCCAGTGCCTGTGGATTAGGGGTCCCAAAATTGATCAAAACGTTTTACTTTTTTCCATGTTATGGAATTCATTTTTATAAAGGTCCTGATGTTTTAGTACTTTGATAGGCCTATGCCTAAGTGAGCGTAAGACAACAGCTTAAACAATATATATACACATATGCGTTATTATAGTAGCAATAGTTATAATAATAATTAATACCTAATTTTGAAACTGTTAGATCTTTAGTGGTTTCAAATAAGTTGAAATTGCTGCTTTTGGTATTCCAGAACCCCTATAGAAACTTAGTCACGCGTTGAAGTGGCGTGGCAGAGTACACTAGCCCTTAAAGCTGCAAATATAAAAGGTTTCAAAAGAGCTGCAAAATGATACCTTTAGCTACTACAAGAGATATATTCCTCTATTGTATTACTTATTTGGAACTAAAAGTGCCAAATAAGAGTACGATAGCGCTTAGATTTAGGAGTTGCATATATGTGATTTAGAGACCTTATATACAACCAATACTTCTGTATAAGTGGAAATTAAAACCTGTATGTTACTTTAGGTAACAAAATCGGTTTTATGCTACCGTAGGAAACAAAGCAGAAACAAAAATCTTTCCTATGAAACTACGAGCGACAAGAAGTACTCATATACAAATAAGAGTTGTGTTTGAAGCTAAAGGTTTTATCAAACACTGTTATACAACTAATTTGCAACTTAGAGCTATAATATAAGTTGCAAAATTCACTAGTGTGCTACTTGGGCCGTCACGAATCGCGATCGCTTTGCTGCGGCTCCGGCTCTGTATGACGTGACTTTTAATCAACAAGATTCGCGCAAAATATTCAAGATTGCTAATATGGCACGAGCTGTACAAAATAATCGCAAATTAAAAATATCCCGTTCATAAAAACTTAAATTTATTTATTACATATTTATTTTAAAACAGAACTAAATAAATATTTAAGGGGCACTCCTATACAACAAATATAATTTTGTAGGAATTTTTTGCTTGTTCTTAATAACGACAAGAAAAATGGGCCTAAGAGGGCTTCAACACGGTACGGAACCCTTCGTGCGCGAGTCCGACTCGCACTTGGCCGATTTTTTAAAAACATTCGGTACGTCCACTTTAATGGCATAGCCTTCAATGTGCCTGGCCCAATCCGATCTCAGAACAAAAACTAAAGCTACCTAGCTATTAGTTATTGTGTTGAGGGCCTTAGAGTATAAATAACTAACTTATTAATACTCTAAGGCCCGTGGAAGGACTCTAACCTATCTGTGGGCTCGGAAAGCCAAATCTGCCAATTCTAGCACACTGTAAGGGTGACAAATCAACATCGAGCTATGCTGCGCTGTACTGCGCTGTGCTGTGCTGTGTTTCTTAAGCTACGTTTTTTTAACAATTAAACGATGCTGCGCTGTACTGCGCTGTACTGAGCATGGCGGTGCTGTCTAGTCGAGCCTAGCGAGACAAATCATTAATCATACTAATATTATAAATCCGAAAAGTTTGTTAGTTTGTTCCTCTTTCACTCAGCAACGGAGCAACGCATTGACTTGATTTTTGGCATGGATATAGCTCAAGGGCCGGAAAGTGACATAGGCTACTCCATCTAGCTATCCAGAAAAAATAAAAGGTTCTTGTGGGATAGCACAAAAGTCAAAGTACCACGCGGGCGAAGCCGCGGGCAAAAGCTAGTCTAAGAATAAAACATTGATATCGATAATCCTCTTTATTGATATATCGGACTAAAACTAGACATTTCATAGATTTTACACATTTTAGTCAATATCTTACATCAAGCAAACATTTATATGCTTACCTAGTGCATATTCATAATTGACAATTATGATTTACCTAACAACCTCTAAAAGACAACAATAGATTTTTATAAATAAATACCTATAAATGGTAAGTAAATCGTCAAAATATTGTAAATACTTCTAAATAAAAGTAGGTAGATATATTATTCGGGTCAGATAAGTATAAGTAAAAAGTCTTGCTAGTAACTTAAAGACGAGTACAATACTTACAAATTTAACATGATTAAACCTTGTGAAGAAGTTAAAAATAAATGAAAACAATAAAACTTAGAAATTATGAATATTAATAAATTACTAAGATAATAAAAATATAAAACCTTGTGCTGACATTTAAATAATCTAAGAATAAAACATTAACATCGATTATCCTGTGGATTTATCGGACTTAACTAAACATTTAGTAGATTATATAGACATTATTAGTCAATATCATTACATCAAGTAAACATTTATACATCATGTAGTTATCCATGTGCATAATTGACGATTATGATTAACATCTTCTAAATAGACAACAATAGATTTTATAAATAAATATCTATAAATGGTAAGTAAATCGTCAAGATAGTTGTAAATACTTCTAAATAAAAGTAGGTAAGTTTATTTTTATAGTCTATATGAGTAAATTGTCTAGGCTTTAATGGCGAGTACCTACAAATTAACGTGATTATAAGGTCCGTTACGAAGTAGTTAAAAATAAATAAAAACAAAAAAAAAAAGAATAAATTACTGATGTAACTGACATACCTTGTATTACGTTTATTAGGCGCAACCTTCTGATAACCTGGTGAGGTTTCAGACTAACCTTACCTTACCCAAAATCATGAGCTTTTTTGGTATCTACTATATTGGAAATTTTCAGATTTTTTTTTTATACAATTATAATCTGAATACATTTCGGAAAACTAAGCACTGTAACTGTATCGTCATTGGAACATTGGTTTGATTGTTTTCGACCAGTAATCTAACTTTTTACTGAAATAAAAATTTTAAAGGAAAATTTAAACAAAAAGCGATAAATACACGAGAAAAATATTATCGAGACCCACCCTTCCCCCTTCTGGTAATATTTCGCGTTTTTTTCCCGAACTCCTGCCCCCTTCAAGCCTCACGTGATTGATAGACGATCCTTAAAATGCTAGGTGCAAGTGCCCAAATATTTCTATTTATTACAAGTTATATTTATTACGAGTTTGGCATTTTTTTCTTACTGTTACACAGCAATAACTGTTAACATTTACAATACTCCTATAAATTTTAAGAGGTGTAGTGTTAATTTACGAGTAGGTATATTTTTAAAACCATTTTGTAGTCTTGTATCCTCTTTCAGTTCTTTTTCCCCCTCCTTTTCAGACCGAGCCAAGCCAGGCGCGAGAGATTTTTCTGATATAAAAAAAAATGTTTTTGTTTCTTCAGCTAGGTATTACCCAGAATAGATCTCTCAATCTTTCTAATGGACCTTAAAAAAGTACTAATATGTATAAACTTTTGACCAACTATATATTTTTAATTGCAATTCAGCACTGTGTTTACAATTAAGTAGCCGTAGCTTGTTAAAATAAAGTCAGCTGCGAAAAATATATTTCCTTGCATAATCTGATGACAGGATTTAATCTATACGCCTGACCTACCATGATACACCCTGTTTTCCAACAACTATAACATTATTTCACTATCCTAGTTTACCCTCTCCCCGGTAATACCTACGCACTTCTCCTACTCTACTGACGTCATCTGTCAGACGAAGGACATACTCGAATAAGAGAAAAATATCAAATCAATAAGTATTAATGACAATAGGTGGATCCATTTCATAAAAAATAAATTATAACTATTCTATCAGCAGAGTTTTGACTCTGAAATCTACCAATACCAGGAAGTTTATCATGGTAAAACTTCGAGGAGATACGTATTTGGTGTTTAAAATCGTATAGGTACGTAATTTATATGAAAAAGTATAAATATGTAGTAGTATGTCCTGCGCCCTGTGCTCGAGAACCACTTTATAAAATTTTTTTCTTCCAAAAATAGATTCCATAATTTCGGGATTCTGATTGAATCAATAGATTTAATTGTATTGGTAAGTAGGTGTATAAGACTAATGTTAAGTTATACAACATAACACGAAATATACGATCATATACTGGCGACATATTTTACTTACCATCAGAATGATTACTTAATAGTAGAGGTATAGATAAGAGTGGCACACATCATATAAGTGCTAAAAAGAAACGCGGGTGCACTTTAGAATGGGGCAGGAGAGCGATGAGGCTTCTCTATGCGGAGCTCGTTTATAGGTATTCCACGCGGAACCCTCGGCATATGCTCGATTCTTCCATCCAGCGTTCGATACGTCCATCCTTTATAGACAAGATTTCCGATCCGGAAAAAAGTGAGCTGGTGGCTTCCATAATATGTTCGATCAGGAGCTTCCACGGCAACTTCTCTGGAGTAACGGTTAACTCGAATAGGATCTGGTATGCTTGGACGCGCAATGTTTCTATTCGATTGAGTGGCGTACAAACGATAAGCGTCTTCGCGTAGACATAGCGGACATGGATCTCCAGCGAAATCCGTCTGTACACCCTGGTCCCTTGTCGGAACCTTGAAACTAGTCACCCAATTTTCAAACTGTTCAAAAGGCCCAAAGGGCGAAAAAAGTGATACTCCTGCCTGTCTGTCTGTTTTCTGTGACTTGCGTTTAGCTGGGTCGCTCAGCCTTGCTTTCTCTGTCTTCAAGTCTTCAAGCGAGAGATTAGCGAGTGGGCGTCGCACAGCTTCGGCATAAGAAAGTCTTATTTTTGGTATTGTTTCTTCTTTAATTCTTACATCTTCTTTCAATTTTCTGAGGTCCTCATCAACAGTTTTCTGCTGGAGCGATGTACGACGTCTGGTTTTTGGCTGTCCACCAGCTTTGGGATAGGCACCTGTTGGCCTACCCATCGAGATTTCGGGACTTGCCACCGAATGAGGATTACTGGTAAGGTATTTAGGCCGGTTTTGCATTTTAAATAAGTAATTATTACACTTTCACTAGTATTGCAATAATTGTTTGGAGTTTACGACTGAGCCAGTGTCTATTTTTATACAATCGAGGACCTGGTAATTCCTTGTAAGCACTTGCCTTGCGCAAACATTGTCAGTATTGATTTTACAGGATCAAAGTGCTGCCATGGGTATCATATTGTGGCATTTATTTATTTTGAGATATGGATATATGAAGAAATATATTTTTAAAAAGTGCATTTAAAAGGTCAAATCATTGAATATGTCGTTTTCGGTTCTAGACATATAATAAGCTACAGCAGCTTTCATGTAGGTACGTATTTAGCTAAAATTCGAGGTAAAGGACGGCAAGACTAACGAAGTTCTCACGTTTATTTACAAATTATTTTAAGGAACTTTCTGGTTAGGTAGGTATACAGGTGGCGCGGTCCATCTAGGTCTGATTTTAAGAAACTTTCTGGTTAGGTAGGTATACAGGTGCGCGGTCCATCTAGGTCTGATTTTAAGAAACTTTCTGGTTAGGTAGGTATACGATATTTTGTCGACAGCTATGACCACAAGAATGTTATGCGATAATTACCGATACCTAATAATTCGACTGCCTCGGTAGCTCAGTAGTTAGGGACCCTGACTCCTGGGTAAAAGAGGCGTGGGTTCGATTCCCACCCAGGACAAATATTTTATGTGATGATCATTTCCTCTGTGTCTGGGTGTTATTTAGGTATTATCCATATATGTATGTATTTAAAATTATGTATATGTATAATTATATGCATAAATATGGTGGCCCAAGTTTAAAAATTAAATTAATTAATTAATAGAAAAATATCTTTTGGGCGCTGAATAGTAATACGTATATTTTTTTATAATTTAAGTAAATTCGTATAATTCTATGGTCACAGACCTACTTTCTCAGAACAATTATACCTATGGCCTTTGACCGAATAAAAAAATCAAGGCAGAACGTAGTTAACAGGCAAATGAGGCCGGTTTTTTATACATGTGGTGAGTGCGTCGGTGTTGCGCCGCACACCGACGCATTGTATTGGACTGAGTCTATGGCCTCAAGTGGTGGGCCGCTTTGCAATATGGATTCAGTGCGCATGAACCAAGCATGAACAATCATGAACAATGTGTGAACAACTTAGATTATAGAGGGAATAGATACGAAGTAAATTCTTATGTCCCCCCGCAAAGATTCAGACCTTATAGTGGTCAGCTAATTTGAGGTCCTGTAGGAACGAAGGGCGTGGTTTATATTCTGATTTTTGCCCTCCAACTCTCATTGCTCTAATTTTATTGTTTGCTTCCCTATATCATATGATTATGGCATTAAAAATATGTAATCAAATTCTTCGCCCCCCGCCATCCACTATACCCCAAAAGGCTTTTGACAGTAATTGTTTTCGTCATTATTCTGAGACCATCCAACCAATACGAAATTATCTTCATATTTATGTTTTGGCAAAGAAGATATAATAATACGTACGGTTTTGGCTATAGTTAGCAAAGCTGATTGTGATTTCTACAAATATTGTATTAAACGTGTGAATAAATAGAATTTATAACATTATAAGGGCACAGACAATAAAAAACAACCATGGTTACCTGCTGTGATTGGGGCTGCGAATCGTGTTCTAAGAACAAAAGCGAAAGTTTATAATTTTTAGGTTAGTCGTAGTTTTTGTATTTTCACGTCTATTTTTTTTGAGATATGAATAAGTATTCAGTGCAGGAACTATAGTGAAGTTAAAAACTATCTATTTTAATTCACAACACAGCATAAAACGATAATTTTGAGAAAAGCAAATATATTGAATGTTTACTTCAAATAGTGATGGACAAAGTTACGATTTTATTGCATTGCAAATTGAACATTGGTGAACAATCAATAGCCCTGTCATGGACAAAGCCATTTTATAATTAATGTGACGCCCAGTGACGTCTTGGCGTGTGTTTTTTATGTTTTTTTATAGCTAGGTATTTATGCTTCGTCTGTCGACTACATGTAAAGATGTATACCTACCTCACTCCTGACGAAGACGACTATGTCATGCTCAGTCGTCTCCGCCAACAAAGCCACCGCGTGTTCGGCGTAGTAGGCGACAGCAGTTCACTCACGACCAGCAAAACGAAGATCAACATATCTATTACTTTTCAATAATGTGAATCTCCCCATTTCTCTGTCTTCGCAGAGAGACACCTACGACTATCTGGACCGACTTAAAAATTTCAGGTGGTATCAACGTGTCGTCAGAAAACCTAATAAAGTAGGTATAGCCAGTGCTCCCAGCCTCGTTTTTGTCAAAGGTAAACGTGGACTCAAAATTCACACAAGTAGGTGTCACCGTTTATCTTCTTTGGAAAATGACACACAGTTTCAAAATTTAAACTTAAGTACCTACAACCGGATTTCGGACAAACTTTAAGAAATTTTTAATCTAATTTACCACAGAGCTATTACAACAAGAGAGATACCGCTGTTGTCGCTTGACAACCTCAATGGCAATTCTCAACCACAAAAATGTAGGTACTTATGGAAAATCTTGCTGTCAAAACTGTCAAATATGAATTGGACTTTGACACTACTGAGAGAAAAATTATTTAGATCCATTACATGGGTTACAGGTCGACCTAATAAAAGCGTGGCAATTAGAACTAATATAGTTATAATTCTATGGTACTAGGTAGGTACCAAGCCTACCGTACATAATTAGGTACAGCTACAGTCCTACACCTTAGGTAAAATAAGGACTAAAATAACAGAAACCGTACTAAAATAGCAACATATGTACATACACTTTGTAATGTTAATTATAATGGTATAAGAAATTTAGAAGGTGTTAGAAAAATATGCACATACCTACACCGGAACTTACGTAACTTCGAAGGGTTTCACAAACTAGCATTGAGCTATCTCGGCTGTCCAAATTCCAAAAGGTAGAAAGTAGGAAGATAAAATGATCAGAGATTTAAACCTTGTGATGGAACTAGAGGGTCGAATTTCCGATCATACCACAAAAGACAAAGTACACCAAAGGACATGTCCACAAAATGTATGGAGGCTGGTATAATAATAATCAAAAATTCTAACCATAATACTCGTTACATTTCGAGAAAGTTTATATTTTTCTGAGTCTATTACAACAGCTAAAAACAAAAAAGAGGCCTCCGATTTTTCCAAAATTAATTTTGAATTTATTAGGATAAATAAATATATTTGACTCAATAGGTAGTTTATCTCTATCAACCCTGATTACTTAACCTCCAAATTGTTAAATAAAAGCATTTTTACCAATTAGACACACTTAAAGTGTTTTTTTGTCACATTGTACCTACTAACTGGTCACACTGGTAAGTTATAATTTTTAATTTTAGCAAATTAAGTGATGATTGTTGAAGAATCAGCTACGAATGCAAGTAAAATAACGATAGTAGCACTTTATCATCGCTAAACTAAAAAAAGTAATAAGCTGTATTGTTATTTTTCATACAATTTATTTTTCACATATAAAAAAAAATGGAGGAGTGAAAAAATCTAAACTAAATATTTTTGGGAAGCCCATAAAACAAGCTTTCAAATGATGTATATATAATATATCATCTTGGTTCGATTTTTCTCTGAATAATATACCACTTGTGGACGTCACCTTTCAATCATAATGATATTCCTACTTGTGATTTTGACGTTTAACGACAGACAATGCGTTATTTTTGTTCCACTCACTCTCGTGTATGCTATATAACCAATATAAATACGACTCATATTTATTTTATTAATGTAGTCAATTATATATTGTTAAAAATACTTCATAGGTACTGGTTCTGCACTTCATACCTTTATGACAAATTATGTAAGTAAGTATATCACATTAAAATTGTCTCAACCCAGTATTTCAGCCCCGTATGGTTAATTCCTTAGTGGATTACCTGGTATAGAATTAGGTAACATCTTTGTAATTACACGAGTAAAAAAAAAATGTTTAAAAAATCTAAAATACGAACAAAAGATATAGTAGATAATATCTAAGCAAATTAGAAATATTAACTTTTGTATCTACCTAAGATGTGCAAGGATCCGTATCATTTCACATCAAGCAACAAAGCAAGGGATGTATTTGTTAATAAAAATCGGCCAAGTGCGAGTCGGACTCGCGCACGAAGGGTTCCGTACCGTGTTGGAGCTCTCTTAGCCCCATTCCTCTTGCCGTTATTAATAGCGAGCAAAAAACTCCCAAAAATCACGTTTGTTGTTTGGCAACCCCCCTTAAATAATTATTTTATTCTGTTTTTAGTATTTGTCGTTATAGCGGCAACAGAAATACATCATCTGTGTAAATTTCAGCTAACTATCACGGTTCATGAGATACATCCTGGTGACAGACAGACAAACGGACATCGGTGTCTTAGTAATAGGATCCTGCTTTTACTCTTTGGGTACGGAACTCTAAAAACCATTAGAATCGCTTCATTTATCTAGACTCGCTCCGCTAAGTGTTTATTCACTTAGGAACGTGCGGGCGCGACAATAACTAAGAGAACCAATTGGTGTTATACGTCACGGGCGACAATTGGACCCTGAGCAGCGATGGACTCTATAGTTAACTCCCGAGCACAGCAAGGGTGTTCGCTCGGGAATTATTTAGAGTCCTGAGTGAAGCGAGGCGTTCAAGTCTCCCAAGACGAAGATAGACTTGGTTCTAGAGGTGCATACTCTACTTTTCATACATCCTGCGAGAAAATAAAACCCCAAGAATATGAAAAGGTATTTCTTACGTCATAAACTCACTAAGTGTAGGCAACTCGGTATTGTTTACAATAAAATAAAACAAATTAGAATGTACTTACGAATTTTCATAGAAAAGTACACAAACCCTTAATAAAACATAACTAACTACTACGTGAAAATTTTAAGACCATGGCCAGCTCGATTATCATACCCTAACACGGGCACTGCAAAGAGGTTTATTCTATTAAATTGAACTGGAATATACTTCTATGGAAATTTTCATACGAATTAGACTTTCCAAACTGAAATAACTTTACTCCCTAGGGAGTTTCATACAACATTAATGACCTGCCATAGCCCTCGAGATTGTAGACAATAATGTCTTATTTTACGTTGAGATTGTACGACATATAACGAGTCATTTTCGTGCAGGTGGTATGAAAAATATGTTAACATATTTTATATGAATAAGTTATAGGCGAAAGGTTGCTACTGGGCAACTCTCCTTGTGTTCACAGACGCCAAAAAGTTTGGTTCGGCCTATACCTACTAGTTTGACGAGTGTGCAATTCGATTTTTAACCGACTTCCAAAAAGGAGGAGGTTCTATGTTCGTCTGTATGTTTTTTACTGTGTTCATTGACAATTTCGCCGATAATTGAGAACCGTATCGAAAAAATATTTTTTAGTTCGAAAGGGTATACCTATATACTACCGAGGTGGTCCCATTTAATTTTTACAGAAATCAGCTGAGCCATTTTTGAAAAATCGACAATAATGTAAACAATTTGAGCGAAATATTCGAATTATGTTTTTTTTGATGGTTTACACACTAAAACTTACACATTAATAAAACGACATGCATAATGTATACCTATGCCCTTCTAGAAGTGAACACAGCATGCTTAAAAAATTAGTACTGAATAACTGAAACTATTAACAATAACAAATGAAATTTTTAAAAATTTAGCTTAAAATAATTGTCAAACGTCGCTTAAAAGATGACACGGAGGGATGGGATATTTTTAATATCTAAATCTTGGCACATATTGTTGTACAATGAACACATGCGATACAAAGAAGAGTGTTGGCGTGGTTGTGAGTGTTTACTCTTGTACAATTTGGTAATATTCTTATAGCGCACAAAACATAAACGCTGTTTCTGTAATAAGTACAGAATAAATATGCAGGTCAAGAATAAATAATTATTCTGTGGTCTGATATGATCTATTGAATAGATAACCTATTACCCAAGTAATTTCCACTCCAAATATTGTTTAGCGAGGACGTCAGAAATTACGCAATAAACTGTTCCAATTCGGAATTATCGACACAAGAGTAGTCAGATTGGAGATAATAATTTATTAATATTTTATTGGAGTCTGGCCAGTATTGGGTGGAAATTGAAATTCAACATTTTGGAGTGAGGATATTGGGGTGTTTTATAATGCGACAAAATCACTAATTGTAAACGTCCCGGCGCATAGGCGGGCCCGCGAGCTATCCGTACTTTTGAATATAGAATAGATATGATTAATAATTGCAGGTATTATTGATCATATCTTTCATTCAAAAATATTTTTTCCATATTTTTTTTTATTATGTATTTATATTATTACTAGCGTACGCGCGGCTTCGGCCGCGTTATATTTTGATTTTTATGACAACCTGTAGTATTTTTTCTTGTTTGTACAAAATCAATTGCAATGCGATTTCAACACCAGGTCAGGTCGTCACGCTGACGGATGGGCAAACCGACCGATAGATATGCCAATAAAATCCTATGAAGACTCTTTTTATCACATAGTTTCAAAACTTCGTAAGTCTTCTGCCAGACTGTTTGCCTTTATAGTTCAAACTAAACAGACTTCTTACTTGGTCTGAGCTTTATAGGCACAGAAAGCTTTACGGTTTTCTGTTATTGCATTTTGAGCATTATCTTGTATTCTTGCTTTGGATTATTAGATTCTTTTGTAAGATGTGGTATTCGATTTCTTAAGCATTCGATTTTTGTTCTATATCGATTTAACTCAAGTTTCTCTCTCATGTCCTCATTCCATCAAGCAGCTTGCTAAGGTTTTCTTTTTTTTACTTAGATGATAAAGTTTGCTTACAGGTTTCGATCACAGCTTCGGTATTTTTGGACACGAATATGTACTAGGGCATGCAAAAACCGGGTGGTTTTGAAAAACCGGGTTTTTCGGTTTTTGATTTAAAAAACCGGGTAAATCGGGTTTTTCGAGTTTTTCGGGTTTTTTTTGGTAAGTATATGAAAATACTAAAAATAATGGTTTGTTTATGACTCTGTGCTGTCCCATTGTTGGGCAAAGGCCTCCCCTCGAGATTTCCAGTTGCGTCGGTCTTGTTCTGATGCCTGCCAATTTGGATTAAATGTATTCGCGCTATCTAATAGAGAGTGCAGACTCTCTATTAGATAGGCCTCTACGAGGCCGCACCGAGTTGGGACCCCATTCGGAGGTGATTTTATCCCAGAGGTCTTCTGGCATGCGACTGACTTACTCGGCCCACTGCGACTTTAGTTTAGCGGCAGTGAAAGCCAAATCTTTGATTTGAGTTCTGCAACGCAGTTCGGTGTTTTGTACTCGGTCTATTAGCCGGTCACCGAGAATACTGCGCTCCATCGCTCTTTGGCAAACCTTGAGTTTGGACTTTTAGACTTTAGTTAAAGACACCTGTTTGTCAAAAACAATGTTTGTACACCATAAGTCAAAATGGAAAGATTACATACATCTTGCGCTTTAGTGTGATCGGAAGGTGTCTCTTCATATGCTTTTTCATGGCCCAATAGCTCTTCCAAGCTTTCTCTTTTCTTCTAGGTCTTGTCTCGTCTGGAAGGTGACTATTTGCCCAAGATAGATGTAATCGTGAACGTATATGTCTTCGTCATCGACAGTTACCCGACGTTTGATGCCATTGGTCATCACTTTGGTCTTTAACATGTTCATCCGCAATCCAACCTAGAGGCTTGCAGTGGTTAGATTTTGTGGCATTGATTGCAGCTCTCTGGCTGAGGAAGAGAAGATAACGATATCGTCTACAAAATGAAGATTAGTTAACCTTTTTTTACCGATATCAACACCACTTCTATCCCAGCCTGCCGCCAGCTTTCTGAAAACTTCTTCGAGGACGCCCGTGAATATTTTCGGGGACAGTAGGTCTCCCTGTTTAACATATTTCTCTATTGCAAATGCTGGGCCAGAAGATTGTAATTTTGTTGCAGCGGTACTTTGAGAATAGATGAGGCGGAGAAAATTAACGTGTGTGATGATATCAAATGCTTTTCAACCGAAGAAATAGAGGAGGTACTCAACGCGTATGTGTATAAATATGTTGTGTATAACCAAACCAATAACCTATATAACCAATAGCGCGGCCAGAGATCCAAGACCCAGCTTACCTGACAGTTCACCAAAGATATCCCGGACATCAGCCTGTACGAGATTAGAATGGCCCTGAATCAGTTTAAGAATAACAAGGCGCCGGGTGATGACGGTATCACATCAGAGCTGCTGAGAGCGGGTGGAACACCGGTACTAAAAGTCTCCCTAAGCTTTTCAACACCGTCGTTCTCGAGCGTATCACGCCAGAAGCATGGAGCAGAAGCGTGGTGGTGCTGTTTTTCAAGAAAGGTGACAACACCTTATTGAAGAACTATAGACCCATCTCACTTCTGAGCCATGTTTATAAGCTGTTTTCAAGGGTCATTACGAACCGTCTCGAGCGTAGGCTTTGTGAGCCTTCCGAACAAGCCGCATTCATACGCTGCGGCAGGTTATACAGAAGACCGAAGAGTATAATTTGCCACTTTGCTTAGCGTTTGCGGACTATGAGAAAGCCTTTGATTCGGTCGAGGCATGGGCTGTGCTCGAGTCTCTCCAACGATGCCGTATTGACTATCGGTACATCAAAGTGTTGCAGTCTTGTATAATAACGCCACTATGTCGGTCTGAGTACAGGAAGAAAGCTCCAAGGCGATCCCTTTAAAAAGAGGCATAAGTCGTAATTTCTTCGAAACTCTTTACGGCTACTTTTGAGAAGCGTTCAAGCTCCTAGAATGGAAAGGATTGCATCAATGTCAATGGCGAACACCTCACTCACATTCGGTTTGCCGACGATATAGTAGTCATGGCAAAATCGATAGAAGAGCTCAGCACGATTCTGGAAGGCCTCAATTGGGTTTCTCAACAGTCTTAAGATGAACATGGTCAAGTCGAAAGTCAAATGTGATTCCCATGTTGTACCCTCTTCGATTTATATTGGGAACTCGGTTCTTGAAGTCGTTGACTCGTACGTCTACTTAGGACAAGTAGTCCAGTTAGGTAAAAGAGGTCAATCGCCGAATCCAACTCGGCTGGGCAGGGTTGGGAAAATTGCGTAGCCTCTTCTCATCCGACATACCTCAGTGCCTCAAGTCGAAAGTTTTAGACCAGTGTATGTTGCACGTGATGACTTATGGCACATAAACGTGGTCTCTCACTATGGGCCTTATTAGTAAGCTCCTAGCAACCCAACGAGCTATGGAGAGGGCTATGTTCGGAGTCTCTCTGCGAGATTGAATCAAAAATGAGGAGATCCGTAGAAGAACCAAAGTTACCGACATAGCCCAACGGATTGGCAAGTTGAAATGGTAATGAGCTGGGCACATAGGGCGGAGGACTGATGACCGATGGGGTCGAAAAGTTCTCGAGTGGAGACCACGTACCGGCAAGCGCAGCGTAGGACGTCCACCCATAAGGTGGACGGATGACCTTATTAAGACCGCAGGATCGCGCTGGATACAAGCCGCTTCCAACCGGTCTTATTGGAGATTCATAGAGGAGGCCTATGTCCAGCAGTAGACTTCTTATGGCTGATGGATGGATGGATGGATGATATTTCTTTTGTTTGTTAATTTCAACAATCGAGCTTTCCTTTATGTATAATTTACAAATATTAGACAAACGTGCAAAATATATCACGCTTAGTTTTACTACTTAGCGTAGCAGAGACTGTCAGACTAATGTAACAATACAAAAAGGCGGCGGTTGATAGCATTTCGGTTAAGACGAGACAAAACGCGTCCCATTACGCTTATAACGCTACAGCGACTACTACCTATATGACGATACTCACTAATTCACTATGTAAAGCGAGAGAAAGAGAGAATGAGGACTTTCGCCCTTGAATTTTATCCTTAGCACGTAGTTATATAATAGTCATTGGTCAATGATACATTAGGCGTAATTTTATACATAGAAAAAAGTGTTAGAGCAACTAGATGACAATAATGTAATACGAATAATGTATTACGAAGGAGTTAAAATGTGAATTTTAAAAAATCGTAGAAAAACCGAAAAACCCGAAAAAACCGGGTTTATAACTAGAAAAAACCGAGTTTCAAATGCGGTCGGTTACCCGGTTTTTTCGGTTTTCGGTTAACCGGGTTGCATGCCCTAATATGTACTTCAGAGAGTATATTCTGCCACTTTGATTAGCGTTAGAGTATAATCTGCCACTTTGCTTAGCTTTTGTGGACTATGAAAAAGCCTTTGATTCGGTCGAGACATGGGATGTGCTCGAGTCTCTCCAACGATGCCGTATTGACTATCGGTACATCGAATTGTTGAAGTGCTTGTATAATAACGCCACTATGTCGGTCCGAGTACAGGAAGAGAGCTCCAAGGCGATCCATTTAAAAAGAGGCGTAAGACAGGGAGACGTAATTTCTCCGAAACTGTTTACGACTACTTTGGAGAACGCCTTCAAGCTCCTGGAATGGAAAGGATTCGGCATCAATATCAATGGCGAATACCTCACCCACCTTCGGTTTGCCGACGATATAGTAGTCATGGCAAAATCGATGGAAGAGCTCGGCACGATGCTCGAAGGCCTCAATCGGGTTTCTCAACAGGTGGGTCTTAAGATGAACATGGACAAGACGAAAGTCATGAGTAATTCCCATGTTTTACCCACCCCGATTTCTGTTGGAAACTCGGTTCTTGAAGTCGTTGATCCAACTCGGATGGGCAGCGTTCGGAAAATTGCGTAGCGTCTTCTCGTCCGACATACCTCAGTGCCTCAAAGCGAAAGTTTTCGACCAGTGTGTGTTGCCAGTGATGACTTATGGCACAGAAACGTGGTCTCTCACTATGGGCCTTATCAGTAAGCTCCAAGTAGCCCAACGAGCTATGGAGAGGGCTATGCTCGGAGTCGCACTGCGGGATCGAATCAGGAATGAGGAGATCCGTAGAAGAACCAAGGTTACCGAAATAGCCCAACGGATTAGCAAGTTGAAATGGCAATGGGCAGAGCACATAGCGCGGAGGACTGATGACCGGTGGAGTCGAAAAGTTCTCGAGTGGAGACCACGTACCGGCAAGCGCAGCGTAGGACGTTCACCCACGAGGTGGACGGATGACCTCATTAAGACCGCAGGATCGCGCTGGATGCAGGCCGCTTCCAACCGGTCCTATTGGAGATCCATAGGGGAGGCCTATGTCCAGCAGTGGCCGTCCTTTGGCTGATGGATGGATGGATGTATGTACTTCAAGATGAGTTGTCAAAACACTCTCTAGTTTTTTCATTGTCACAGAATTTTCTTCAAGCAGAGTTACGGAATTTGTTCTAAGTACATTTATCCCAGCAAGCCTCGTTTGTGCTTGATTGACTCTTACCTGTGTACTCCTTGAGCTTTATGTCTCGATGTTCTAATTAAAAATATACTTGTCTGTAATCAGATAATGTAACGGCTAGTATATCTACTCTCCATAAATTTATCTTATTTAAAAGACTATCTGTACAACAAGTGGCATCAATAATGCTAAAATACGGTCCTCCTTGCCTGAACATGCAAAAAGCGGGTGTATTACTTCTATTGGGAAAGTTTAGACCTAGTTGCGAAACTTAGTCTGCATCTTAAGATCACCTGGGTGGAGAAGAGTTCCGTGGGATTACGATGAAATGGTGGAAGTACGACTTGACGATTTTTTAAGTGATCGCAGGTGTATGGTATAACAGTGGAGAGTGGTATTCTAAGCTCGCTTTGGATTGTTCATACGAGTAACTCGAATTTAAAAAAGCCTGTGGTTTGTGCTTGTATGGAGCGTGCTCTCAATATACTATAGTCCGAATCGAACTTACGGCTGGTTCACACATGGTCGTTCTCACTGCTCCGTTTTATCGGATATGTAGGTATGTTTTTGTTCATCGACGGCGTATTGGGTTGCACGAGCGCCTTCATACATGATACAATATTTTGTTACTATCTGTCGCACTCGATGAAAAACACGTATCCGATAAAACTAACTACGTGTGAACCGACTGTAAATGTCGTCAGTGAACACAAACCGAGTTGTTGCGCAACAGCAAATTATTTAAATATGTCATTGGCGCCACGGAGTGAGGATATCAGTTTATGAGGAGAATATGCACAGCTTGTAGCTAACTTCACTGTCGCCGCATATACCGCCTACTGGATATGTATACAAAGAGTACTAAATATAATTTAGCAAGGACAGCAGGACCTGCGTCGTAGGCTGACCCACTTTGAGGTTATTGACGTGTAAGGCTGAGTTTACAACCTCTATGTGGGACAAAGACAAACGTTCGACATCTTGCTTAGCATTTAGCAATTTACAATGAAGTTGAAAATATGCTGGCCTCGTGAAACCTTTACCATGATATACATAATTTATGAGTGGTTTATGGAAATGAAAAATGATAGAGCTAGTTGGACTTCCTCACGCTCAGTTTCGTTCTACCCAATACGTACCTACATAATGGCATAATACGGGTTATACGGGTATAACCTTATGGGTAGAGCCTTATGTGTCGTAGGCAATATGATTGCTAGGAAGTTCTTCAGAGCCGCGCCCGATGTGAACATTACGCTGTGTAAATCTTTCTGTCAGAGTTTTTACACGTGTCAACTCTGGACGTCATATACTGTGAAATCTCATAACGCTATTCGAGTAGCATACAATAACATCTTCAGGCACCTGATGGGCCTGAAGTGGTATTGCAGCGCCTCGGGAATGTTTGCGGAAGCGAGAGTAGATTCTTTTAACGCCATACAGCGTAAAAGAATAGCCGCGTTTATGTCCAGACTTGAAACGTGTAAAAACGTCATCATAAGAAGCCTAGCGGACAGGCTGTTGCAGACCGAAACGTACCGACGATGGATACATGTGGCTAGTTGAGGTTTGACTAGAATTTATTTTATTTTGTTATTAATTTTTAAATTCGTATTTACATTCTTGTGTAATTATATGGATCAATTAGTGTCTGAAGCAAAGCATTATTTATTCATTATTTTATTTATAACGGCAGACCAGCTATAAGTATCAGGTGTAAGAGTTTGTAAAAAGATAAGCGTCGTAGGTGAGGTCGCCCGTGTGTAATACTCGGTAGACACCAATTCGGTTTTCATCGGTCCTCGCGTCTACCAAGTACACCTATAGTTGGCACCTACCTTCGCTGCTGATTAAAATCTTATTGTAAGTTCACCATACGCCAACCCGATATCGGGTAATCGGGGTAAGTAAAATGTATGAAATATGTACATCCTAAATATTTTTTGTCCGGCCCGATATCGGGTGTCGAAGAGTACTTAGGTACATATTTCATACGTTTTACTTACACGATATATAGTGTGAAAACGCTTTTAGGATGACCTCGGGTCCTCGTCGTTGCGTTGCCCGCCGCAATCTCCTTTGAAAGATGAGGCCCCAAAAAAGAAGACGGTCTAGGAAGAAAGTACCACCACACCATGATATGACCATATTGGTCAAGAAATGGCAGTCGGATGCTCGAAGCTGGCTCGAGACGCTGTCCACCCTCGCGGGAGTCGAGGGTGTTCCAAGAACTCGCAGCTCCCAATCTCCCTGAGGCCAGCGTCCTCCAGCGCCCAGCCTCAGCAAGGAGGGAATCCTCGAAGCTGATTCCTCACTTCCGCACAATTTCGGGAGGAAGAAGAACCCCTAGATTGATTGAATCTCCTGTGTTCAGTATGGATCCAATCGCCAAATAAATGAACCGTAAGAGCTGCTATAGTACTTAAAATAGAATAGAAAATATACACAAACATTTCATATTTATTTATTTTCATAATAACTACTTAAATTTAGTAAACATCCATTCAAAAATTAATAAGACATGTACACATTATTTAAAAAATAGTAAACAGTATAGTTTTGATTAAAAATTATTATTAAATTATATTACGCAATGTTCGCGTATTTATTTTTATAATTTTTACTAAGGCTATATAAGTATGATAAAAAATAAAGTTTACGCCTAAGATTTTTTTGGCTCAGCGAACATTTCTCCCTTTTTCATTTTTCTTGTAATTAATTACTTTATTCATATATAAATTAAATTAATTAGTGATTTTAAGTTAAAAAAGTTTTAGTAAGTATGGGACCAGTATAAAAAATTATAACAAAAACTACCTAACCAACAAAAAAATAAAAACATTATCATAATATTAAAGATTATAGATTTGAAACTTGTTGAATTCTTTGTGAGTTTCGTGTTTATTCATATAAGAAAATAATCAAAAGAAATTATCTCTACAAATAAAAGTAAATAAAAACGGTTTTCTGTCAGTACCGTTGATTAGTTCCATCGATGGTACTACTCACGTATGTATGTCGCTAGTATCATTATGGAACTAGCGACGTAGAACTTATATCCTCCACCTCGCTAGTACCGTTGATTAGTACCACTGATGGTACAATTCATATACCTATATCAGAATAGTTACACTCATCACGTACACGCTAAAACCTATAGGTATTTTACATAACTTTATGAATAGGAGAATGTAAGAAGGTACCAGGTTACCTGTTGAAATGTGGCCGCTAGTATTTTTAATTAACAAATTCACTTTCCACATTGATTAGGGCTGCAAGACAATAGCGTCATGAGTCTACAGCCCGCGTATGGGCTCTCCGCATATGGGATTTCCGCATATGTGCTCTACGTCTACTGAGTTTTAAAGGATTGTATTTTATTGAACTCGGGAAGAACTTGGTTAAACGTAAACTTGAAAGGAAACCAAATTTTGATACAATAAGGTTTATGTAAATTGTACAGAATATACCATCTATCCATTAGCCATAGATTCTCGAGTGGAGACCACGCATCGGCAAGCGCAGAGTAGGGAAGTCCACCCACAGGGTGGACGGATGACCTCATTAAGACCGCAGGATTGCGCTGGATGCAAGCCGCTTCCAACCGGTCTTATTGGAGATCTTTAGGGGAGACCTATTTCCAATAGACAAATTCCTCGCAAACACTTTGGAGCCTTTGTTTCGCTCTATTGTCTCTTTAATATGTTTTGTATTAAAGAGACGAATGGCGCGCCGCACGGATTTCGAAATTTGCCTAATGAACCGCCTGTATGACTGCATCATCGGAAGACTGCAGTCTCTGTAAGCGTTCAGCCATGAGAATTAGAGTTTGATTGGAAAAAATTTAGTGTAAACAGTTCAGTATTATACAGATAGTTTATATTTATGAAAAAACAATAGGTTTTTAGCGTGCACTTGATGAGCGTAGCAATTCTGCAGCTGGTTCTTCTCATGCTATTATAGCTTATTTCGAAATGTGAAATAGACGACTATTCAAAAAGGGCGTTTTATCATTGTGAGCAGCTTTTAATTTGGTGACAACGCGGAAATCGAGAAAAAAATCGGGTCTTCCATACATTTTAACGTTTTCCTACGAATTGCAATTTTGTATGAGACGGTTGATTTTGTATTTGGATTTCAGATTAGCCCCATAATAAAAGTAGGTAGCCCATACTGGTAGTCTGAATGACTCCCTTTCGGCTTGGCACAACTTAATTGAATAACCAAATATATTATATATTATTTGAATATTATTTATATACCTATTACATTAGGTATATATGTACTACATAAGAATTGTTTACTTAAGGAGACATAATAATATTATATTTATAACTAAAGTTTAATATTTTATACTATTTTATATAACACTAGCTGACCCGGTGAACTTTATACCACCTTCAATCTGTCTATAACCAGATACGGCAACTTTAAACTTTTAAACGCAGGAACATTTTGCATGGGAAAATTAAATGAATGTTTTCATTATTTTTCTAGCATTTTTTTTATATTTACTCACAGTTCAAACCTATGGCAACTTTTTTTAAGACTCACAGATATTTCAAGATCAAAATTGCTTAATCGGTTCAACCGTTCTCGAGTTTTAGAGAGACTAGCAACCACGATTAATGGCTCTTTAAAAGAAGAAAATAAGCACAACAGGCTAATTAAATAAATAAAACCATACAGTTTACAAAATATATGGATGGTAGTGAGATTTTAGTATTGAAATTATATTTTTCCTAAAATGGCATTAAACCGACTTCCACCGTGTACAGATATCGAATAGTTGGCACGAATCAATGTCCATATTGTAATTTTTACATTATTGTTGATATTTCAAAAACGGCTATGATAATTTCGATAAAATTCAAATGAGACCACGTATTTAGAAATTTTCGAAATTAAGAATATTATTTTTTTTAAATCAATTCACAATCGGCGAAAGCATCTCTTTTTTGGAAGTCGGTAATTAAAAGATATCTAAAGAACTAATTAAAATCTATTATTCGTCAATAACTAAGTCACAGCCACTATTTGAAAGCTCATAAAATTATAATAAATACATGCATGCCCCTTGTCGACAAGATAAGAAAGCAGCATTTTGCAATACATTCAGAAATGTACCTACTCGTATCATCAAGAAGAAAATTTACGGTGCAACGGAAAGAAAACCCACGATGCAGTGTTACATGGTTATATACAGGGTTATCTGCTTGCCCTGTACTAATCCAAAAGGGGATATTAAGACCATCATTATGAACAACCTTTGCTATAGGGCCAACCCGGAGATCGAAAAAAAAGATGATCGGTTCCATCTAAAATTGCAACTCTGAATTGATGTAATGTATAAAAAATGATAATTTTTCCTCGAATTACGGGTTGGCCCCCATAGTAAAAATTGTTCGTTATGATGATCTGAATCACCTCTTATCGGCTTAGTTCTTCAGTTCTGGATAATCCTGTATTAATTATTCACTAGCAACCTAGACAGAGCCCACTTGGAACCAGAGCTCGGCTTTACGTGTGGCTCTGTGGATCCTTTTTTCTCCTCATGATTCCATTGTGGATCCATGGACACTTTTTTTTCCTCTTACGCTCACTGATGGAATACTAACTTTTTTCCCTCTTCGATACAAGGGCTGGATCCATAGATATTTTATTTGACAAGATGCGGATTTACAAAGTAGAGGGTACACAAGTATGCACACTTAACATTTGAATTTTAGTATGGAACTAACCCTGAAATCGTGAAAAAAAATCAGATGTTCTGTTTCAAATTTTCAACAAACTTCGACAATACGTATTTATTGTAGGTATTTATTACAAAACAATTCGATGAAAAAAATAAACACGAATTGACCTGGTGCTTCGAAGAGTAAATTGGAAATGAATATTTGCCCTCTGTAGTCAACTCAGCCTACAACCGGTTCAGAGTCACGTAGTAAGTAGGTACGAGTAGATACGCACGTCAATATATATTTTTTATCCTAAAATTCTTACGTATTCTTTAAGTTTCTAATTATAACCTATGGAAAAACATAGATTTTCATAAAATCCAGTTATACAGAAAAAATAGAACGGTGCCGCCGTGACGCGATGCCTCGGCGAACAGTGTTGCCGGTAGCGTCTTAGACATTAAATCTAGAGTATTCGAGTATTCTATGAATAGTTAGCGAGAAAAAAAGGTTTCGACGACAACCGTTCAGTCTTAAACTGAAGATGAGTAAAATCGAAATCGGATTATGTGATAAATCACGACGAGTGTCACAGTAACACCTGTCCATGTGACAGCTGTCAAACTTTAAAGTGATTTATCTCTGTTATTATCGATTCTAGACCATTGATGTCTTTACAAAAGTGATAGAGCTCAACAAGATCTACATTTCGGATGACAGCTGTCAAACTTCAAAATGATTTATGTCGATTATTATCGATTCTAGACCACTGCTGTCTTCACAAAAGTGATAGAGTTCGACGAGATAAGAGCAGTAGTCTAGAATCGATAATAACCAAACCGAGATAAATTACGTTGAAATATGACAGCTGTCATCTGAAATGTAGATCTCGTTGAGCTCTATAACTTTTGTGAAGACAGCAGTAGTCTAGAATCGATAATAACTGAGATAAATCACGTTGAAGTTTGACAGCTGTCATCTGAAATGTAGATCTCGTTGAGCTCTATCACTTTTGTGAAGAAGCAGTCTAGAATCGATAATTACAGAGATAAATCACTTTGAAGTTTGACAGCTGTCACTTGGATAGCTGTTACTGTGACACTCGTCGTGACAAATCACACGAGTCCATACTCGATGGGGTTATGAGATATTATTCATGTCATTTTCTAACGCGTGTCATATTAAATCAATGCATCTCTTTCAAATTTTATCGATCGACCACATTATTTCTCTAGTATATCTGTGATCAAACGAAAAACAAAAAATACACTTTTTGTTTTATACCTATAATATTAGAAGAGTTAGCAAGGAAAAAGTTGGACCGCTGACGATACACACGATCCGGTTTTGCGGTTGGCTCACACAAAATCAGAATGTAAAATAATATGAGAGATTTTACTCATCTCAGCATAAGGTTGAACGGTTATCCCTAAAACCTTTTTTTCCGCTAACTCTCTAGATGTCTAAGGCAACACTAGTTGCCGCGGGGTCATCGCGTCGCGGCGACACCGCCCGTTTGGTCTGTGGCCACTTTGAATTTCAATGATTACTTAGACAGTTTAATGTTAAATAATTACTTTTTAAAAATTTCATTCTGAGATACACACAAACAATATACAAGGTTATTCCTAATCAATTAGTATCCTTTAGGAGCTTATTCTGTACATCAAAACTAACAACTTTTGTTCGGCGACTTTTATAAAAAAACTAAAAAAAAATCGGCTGTTCTATGGAACAACATTTTTTTTTTAGTTTTGCAAAAGTCTCGGAACAAAAGTTGTTAGTTTTGATGTACAGAATAAGCCCCTTAAATGATGCTAATTGATTAGAAATAACCCTGTATATGGTGTTATATTACCATTATCAATTATGTAATAATTTTGACACCAAATGGACACAAACAGGTCAGTGGCCACAACTGACATACCAACTACACGAATGTATACACCTATACAATACACCTATACGAATGTATGGAACATTTAACATTAACGCATGATATAACATTTCCTATTATTTATGTTAGAATAAGATTATATTGTAGAGAGTCTGACTCTCGAAAGGTCCCCACTGACGATGCTTTCTATTCGACGGCGATAATTGAAATCAAATTTGCCGTCATATTTTATACAATCATTGTTTAAAGATAAAGACAGTGTACTACTATTAGATAAGTTCAGAGAAGTTTCAGTTTCAGCGTAATCAGATAAGTTGCTAAACTATTTTTGGAGCCAAAACTTTTATTTGTACGAACAACGCAAAGCAAATAAAAACCGTAATTTCTAGCAACAAAGTCGGATATTGAACGCCACCCATCCAGACGTATTGTCAATACTCAATCAATAATTGCAACATAATAATATGTAATATTTACATTGTCAGTGGGGACTTAACGTATAGATGCACTGGTTGTGACCATTTTGGATTTTAATGATTAATTAAACAAACAATACAGATGTTAAAAAAATATATAAAAAAAATGTTTAATAAATATATTTATGGATAAGCAATGTATTACTTAAATATTACATTGTTATATTTAAATATTACATTGTTTATAATTATCTTTTATGCAATAATTTTTACACCAAATGGCCACAACCGGGTCAGTAGCTTCAACTGGTACACCTACTATACTTATGCATATTCTGTACAAATTCGGTATACATGCATTGCTTGCGGTTTCATGTACAACCTCTGCATGCTCTGGGTCATATGACATAGACCATAGAGACCAAGTTATTGCCACCTATAAAAGTATTTGGTTGTGCAACAAAACGGACACTAGTGAGAGAGATACCTCCCGAGCACAGAATAGGCCCTATTACACAGGGCTCCCGAGAAGCAGCAACTGAATACTTACATTAAAAAAATGGTAGCGCGACCAAGATGGACGCACCAACCTGATTTTCTAGTGAGATAGGACCCTAAAGATCGCACATTAAAGGCGACCTTTAGGGCCCTATGGCGAATGGATAGTGATGATACGCTATACAACTACGCGATACAATTTTCTTTGTGATGTTTGCGTCTAGATACAATCCCAACTTTACAAGCATCTGAAACCTGGTCCGTATCCCTGTAAAAGTCTAAGTAACCTTCTGCTGCCGCTGCAACATATTATTATAGTTGGAAGGGCTTTCTTAATTTTTGCGCCATTTATATCACCATTCATATTTTTTATGAAAATTAAGTCGAGCTTCCACAGAAAATTTGAATATAGGTACGTAAATAATACTATCGTAAGTTGATTTTTAATTATTTGTTATTAATAGTGGCTATACAGGCTGCATCTGGACGCAAAATTATAGCTGAATCATTATAATGTGTTTATCAAATTCGGTGTAGCTAGAGATTTCAACATATAGTAACAAAAGTATTAAACCCAAATGGCCAAATAGGATCAAAATATAATTTTAACCATATTTTTCTAAAATAATTTTTAGCCAGGTTTTGTTTTAATCATCGGAAATCTTTATGAAATTAAAATTTAACGCCCTGCAGGACGTATTGGCTTAGGCCTGGGTTCGTTGCGTGGCACATTTGGGGCGTTTACCACCGGGTTTGGAGGCTGAGGTCTCAGGAACACAAACACTTCGTCTCCTTCATGGCAGACTTGTAACTTCGCTTCGGTCACGTCTCGTCGCGCCAGCAGCTGTTCCACGTCTGGCGATATGTGGACAATCTTCCGGATCTTCTGTTTAGGCCCTTGTGATGTATTCAACTGTCGTTTATTCTCCATCTTGGGCGCTTCCGTGTATAGTTTTTTTTTGAAGTACACTGTGTGGCGGATGACCTCGTTGTGAGACCTGTTCAAAAGAAAGTATTTTGAATATTTTTTCTATATTTTTTGTTCGGGAACTATATATACTTACTAACATTAGTTGCTAAAGGAGAATACATTCCATCAAAAACATATTATAATGTAAAAAATAGGTTTATTAATGCTCCTTTTGATGCCTCCATTATGACCCCCTTGGTGCCCCGTGATGTTCCCTTGATGTCCTTCTTTCTTGCCCTACTTGATGATTCCTTGATGCCACCTTGATTCTTATGTTGGCGTCTCCTTTAATACCCCCTTTATGCAACCCTTGATGGTATCCTTGATATCTCCTGGATTTCCCATTGACGCTTCCTTAATCCCTTAAAGACTTGAAGCATGTGAGGGTAATTAACTGACATGAACCCCAAAATAAACTTGGCAGTCAGTCCGTTACGAATGTAACGGACTTCTCTCTATCCTTATGTAATGATAGGGACACTTAGTATGAATTTATTATATATGTGACGACGCTGTATTATTATATCATACTTTTATATACGCTGATGATGTGGCTGCACCGAGAGTCACACTGAGTTACAAGAAGCGCTCCAGTTCTGGAATCACCTGTTTCAGGCCGGCCAAGTGCTGAGTGTTGCAAAGACCCGGTTTATGTCCTTTAACGAAACCCAAGTAACAACAGTCTAATTTCTATCGACGGATAAATTGTCACCTCTTGTGACGAATACAAGTATACGGAAAACTTAATGCACTGTTCTGGGAATCTGGAAGTCAACATTCAGGATCGAATAGATGCAGTTTGGTTAAAATGGAGTAAGATAACTGCTGTTACTTGCGACAAAAGGATGCCGGTCAAGCTTAAAGCCTTGATTTATAAGACCATAACACACATACTAAGACCAGTTTTTTGAGCGGCAGTGAAACGTGGGATGCACCTCAAAGAAACTTCCATACTATCTAAGTTGCCGTAATAAAGATGCTGATGTGTCACCAGACTCGAAGGAATCCACAACGATTAAGTACGCGAAATTGCTAACAAGAGGCAGGAGAGTAGTAAGCTAGTAAGTAGAAGGGAGTAGGTAATAGTATGGTTACGTTGTGAGAAGACCACCAGACTAGTAGGCAACTTGGCGCTTCAAATTTCCATCACCGATCGAAGAATCCGAGACAGACCCAAGACTAGATGGAAGGATAATTATAGCGCAAAAGGACATAAGAAAGTGCAGCAATTCCGAAGACGATGTCGAGGACTGAGCTAAGTGGAGGAGAAAAGTGAGGAAGGCTCACCCCAACACCATGTGGGATATAGTAATAGCCAGGAAGAGAGAGAGAGAGAGGGGGGGGGGGGGGGGAAGAGAGAGGGAGAGACTCGGAAATGCCAACGGGCGATTACCCGATGTTGGAAAAATGGAACTCTCTATTTTATAGTGCAGTCTTTATGTCGGAAAAAACGGACTAGAAATGCATGTGGAAAATTTTTGAAAATTACAGTATGAGGTTTACAAAAACTAATTTCAAATCGTCGACCAACAATACTTACAATAATAATGTTGTACGTAAGTATGTGTAAGGCGATGGACATTCTTTGCACCAAAAACGTGGTAGAACGGGAGTCACATCCTCTTTCCCGAATCTCGCGCCCTAGGTATTTCAGAGGTTAGAATGTTGGCCTCAGCGTCCCACCTATTAGGCTGTTGGGCTTACTTTTTTACCAGACAAATTGTAAGTATTCAAAGAGTTTTGCGATAAATAATTCGAAAATTACTTAGTTGTGATCGCAAGATAGCCTGCTTAATGGATACTGGAGTAAAAGATCTCTTTGAAATATACCTAATGCAGGAAGCATTATACAGTGATTAAAACAAAACATTTGTTTTCAATTATATTCAAATTCTATTTTAGCAAATAAAAAAAACTTTTTTTTTAACCGACTTCAAAACAGGAGGTTCTCAATTCGACTGTATGTTACGCGAATACTCCGTCAATTATGAACTGATTATGATGATTCTTAAAAGTTTGGCAGATCATACTTTAAAAGTTGTCTCATTTAAATTTTACAGAAATCGGCTGAATTGTTTATGAAAAATCAACAATCATTAAAATTTTGTATGCCTCGATTCGAGCAAACTATTCGAATTTTGTGCGATTGAAGTCGGTTGTGACACTTTTGGCGAAAAATAATAATTTCTAATTGCAACCCAATTGGCGAAATATTATTATTTACTTACACGACGAAGCCCTTCATGAACTGCTTTCACCAAAATTGAAGGTTTCAGTTGTGATGTGATGCTGACTGAGATGAGTATAGTACCTTTTTATGTTATGGGTAGGTACGTCTATACCTTTTCCTCTTCACACTGTTAAAAATACGTAGAATATTATCATCACTTAGCGATAGGTACCTACCGGCAGAAAACGGCCAGCGTGACTGCTATCTACTTCTATTTCCATTTCAAAAAGTAGTAGTATAACTGTAGTGTTTTTCAAACTGTGGGTTGCGAGCCCCAGGGGCGTCGTGAGTCTCACTAGGTAGAACTAGACAATTTTTGAGAGTTGAGAAAAATTGTAGAATCAAAGTTGTTTGTTTTTAAATACAGAATATGCCTTTTAAAAGATGGTTTTTGATTACCAGTAACTTTGTATAAAGTATAGATTTGAAATGAAAAGGAAAAAACATAGTTTTTCAAGTTTTTAAAAGTTATTGTTTGATAATAGCGCTCAGTATGCTGAGTGTGAGTTTTGTCGTAAACATGACGCGCTCTTCGGAGAGCGCATAAGCATGTAATTTGTATGAAGAAATGTACAGCGCCACTAGCGGCGCGTTTTTGAAACACAACAAGTTCATACAAATTACATGCTTACGCGCTCACCGAAGAGAGCGTCAAGTTTACGACAAAACTCAAACGCAGCATACAGAGGTCGGATAAAACAGATGTAGGTACATAGATCGACTTTATTTTTTTATGTGTACGCTGTACTCATGAGGGGTTTGCGTATTCAAAAAGATTGATAATCACTGCTGTAGAACGGTTGTACTACAGCAATGATTTGATAATTTTCAAATACTTGGTAGCTACACGTTACTTATGGTGGGTGGTTAAAGTGGACAAACGACCTGATTCAGGCCGCAGGATTGCGTCGGGTGCATTTTATGGGACCGCTTTTATTAGAAAGCTGGGAAGTATAGCTTTCTAATAAAAGCGGTCCAATAGAATGCACTCGATGCGATCCTGCGGTCTTAATCAGGTCGTTTGTCTACTTGGTGGGTGGTTGTTTTAATTTCACAGCAGTGATTTTCAATCTTTAGTTAAAAAGGCGCATCTGACATCTTTTGTTTCGAGGCTAAGATGCATATACTGGCAGACGGGCTTTATTTTATAATTTTACAGATTATAATATATATATAATATATATTGCGAGAGTCAGAAAAAGGAGCGCATCTGTCACAAATCGTCTGATCAGTGGCGGATTTACCTACGCATAGGCTGAGTAGGCCTAGATTTTAGGGGACGGCAAATTTGTGACCCAAATTAGCTCAATGAAATCAAATCAAATGTGGCTGATAACTATTTTTAATGATTTACGATTTAGGTAAAGATCTAAATCGTAAATACCATCCACAGTTCCGTATTGTAGGACTATAAGCGCGGCAAAACTAGCCTACAGGCGGCAAATGTGTAAACCCGCCACTGAGTCTCATACTTCTCAAATATGACTAAAGGATATCTAGTTCATACCTACGACAATGTTCCGCCTCGTTGGAGGAATTCGATAACAAACACTGTGACAGATTTTGAATAATTAGAAGATTGAAGTTTATCAATTTAGGAAAAGGAGACCTTCAATTTCAACATAATTAAATTTACTTAAAAAACTTAACTTAACTTTTTATTGACTTAAAAGTTAATGTGGTCAAATTTTAATCAAATTAATTTAAATCATACTAATTTTAATTTAATCATAATTTTAATTTGATTAATTAAAATTTTAATTTATTTAATTTAAATTTAAGTAATTTATTTAATTTTCATTTTATTTTAATATTATATAATTTGAAAGACTCCTGATGAAGCGCCAAACTTATCTCGATAAGTCGTGCTAAATTGTTTGTAAGGGCTCCCAAGAGACCGGCCTAGCCGATTTTGGGGCTCGCTGTTAATCAATCAGAATAAACCATAATAATTATAATAATAATTGTATTTCGAACTCATGTACTAATAAATAAAATATTTCATACTTTTATTACTAAAATGGCTATTTAAGCTGGGTTTTCCCAGTACGAGTAGCCATCTGAGTGCACTCTGTCCGATCAAACTCGTACTGTGTAGGTAAACCTGGCTTTAGGAATAGGGGCCCACGTAGCCAGTTGTGTTGAAAGCGGCTTCGTAGAGATATGCCTACAATGTTGCACGCGATTGCATAATCACCTGCATTAGGTTCTAGCGCGGTCGTTGACCTCACATAGATAACAAGGTATAGTTTAATAGCAAATACGTGTATCGACTGTTGCAACTGCAACAGGTTTCTACGAGAATATTCAGGGCTGGAATAAGGAGAGGGCATTCGGGTCTACTGACCCGGATCCTCATTTAAAGAAGGGCCTTCACAATAGAGACTTCAAATAAACACTAACAGATTCCAACGAGTAAACACTAGGGAACACACTTTTTTGTTTTCTTTTTTCGATGTTTTACTTTTCACCTAGAGTACTTTGTTAAAAAATGATTTTATTATTTTCAAATATTGACAAAAACGATTAATCTATATAAGTTCACTTCAATCGGACTATCAGAAAATGATCGAAATTCCAACTCGTTCTGATAAATACTTACTACTGGAATTGTACCTACTATCCGTCTTGAGTTCTAGAGGGCCTAAAAGTATTTGTGGCCAAGGCCTCCATTCTTTTGTTGCCCTCAGGCCCGAGGCCTTCAGATCTCTGAATCCGGTTCTGGATATATTTAACGTTTTACTTCTGCAAGTGTCATTTACCTACCTACACTCAGATGAGGTAACTTTTGTAGCTAGTTCTTATTCTGAGCTTCTGGCAACGGTACAAGACCAATAGGTCACTGGCGGTGCTTCCGAATAGACAGTGTACGAATAAATGTCGTCAATGTATTCTAATTTAGTACAGTCAAATATTAGTTCCATATGTATAAAAATCATTGTTGGAAGGGAAACAGAAATAAAGTGTATACAGGATGGAGAATTGACGCCTATATTAAAAGATTAATGAAATCACTAGACATCAAATTATTACGAGTATGTCATCAAATTATTATATCATCTGTGTAAATAAAGCGTTAATGCATATTTTAGCTTTTTTTCCCAATCGTGCATATATCGTTTAGTATCGGGAAATACTTATAGGAACTAAGTGACGACATTTCCACTAGTTACTACATGCCGTAGAAAAATTGTAAACAAAAACCTCCCTGAAATAAATACAATTGAAACATTGATCGAACTCGCCAATGTTTCTTTCGAATTCAATTTCATAATAAATTCGATGTTATTTTGGTTTTCTGTCAGTAGTACCATTGATTAGTTCCATTGATGGTACCACTCACGTATGTATACTTTGCTAGTACCATTAAGGTACTAGCGACGTAAATGTTATATCCTCTGCGTCGCTAGTTCCATTGATCAGTACCACTAATAGTATATTATAATTCACAAACCTATATGGGTTTTCTGTCAGTAGTACAATTGATTAGTTCCATTGATGGTACTACACACGTATGTATACTTCGTTAGTACTATTATGGAACTAGCGACGTACAATTTATATCTTTTACGTCGCTAGTAACATATCAGTACATGGTACAATTCACAAACCTATATGTGACTAGTACCATTAATGCCTTCAGACTCGGAAAATAGAATTTGCCAAAAGGTTGAGTTCCTATAAGTTGCATAGGTACAACTTTGATTCTAAATGAAAGAAGACTTAGCCAACTCCAAGTAAAATACGATCGAAAATAAGCCCCTAAAAGGATGCTAATTGATTAGAAATAACCCTGTATAGAAGGCTATGCACGGAGTCTCTCTACAAGATTGAATTAGGAACGAAATCCGTAGACGATCCAAAGTTACCGACATAGACCAGTGGAATAGCAAATTGCAATTGTAGAGAGCAGGGCACACATTTATATTTATTGATTGTTTGTGTGCTGCAAATATCCTTCGAAAATTTCATAATTGTCGTTGGCACAAAACGGTTTAAGCCGAACAAGTGTAGTAGCTGTTCTGGGTCGGCTTTGCCGTTTGACAAATCCTACTGAACCGAATGTGCTGACCCGATCAAACCTAAATGATAAAATGGAAAAAGATTGGCAGAAAGCATTTTACCTAGAATTAGCTGAGTCTTATTTCATTAAGGTTCAAAGTTTTGATGTATGCAACCTTATAGGAACTCAACTTTTTGCAAATTCTATTTTCCGAGCCTGGCGGCATTAATGGTACTAGTCACATATAGGTATATCAATTGTACCATCACTGGTACTGATCAATGGTACTAGCGACGTAGATAATATAAATTTTAGTCACTAGTTCCATAAAGGTACTAGCGAAGTATACATACGTGAGTAGTACCATCAATGGAACTAAGCAATGGTACTACTGACAGAAAACCCTGCTGATAGCTGTCACTTTAACACCTGTCATGAAACTATCTTGAATTCTAGAACATGAAAGATGTCGCTATGACAGCTGTCACTTTGACGTCTGTCATTAAAAAAAGTAAGTAAATGTTAATACATTTGATTTTCTTTGACTTCAAGATCAATTACAGACAAAATGGGGCTAAAACCCTGAAAATATGTCACTGCTATATTAGTAGGACCACAGCACGAAATTTTTGCCCGTAGTCCTACCAGAGTGCTTGGAAGGACCACGGGAAAAAAATCTTGCCCGTAGTCCTACTAGTAGTACATCTGATAGGACCACGGGCAACAAACGTAACTATGTCATAATTTTATTAACTGTTTGATTCACTTCTTTATTTGCTGTTTTATTGATATTTTAGTGACTATTTATTGACTGTTTTATTTTAACTGTACACGCACGGGTACGGCAGGCGGCAGTCGGTTAAAGTACCTTTCGTACGTGATCACAACGCAAATATTATTGACCAAAATTAGGTATGCAGTGTTTATCATGAGCGGCGCCGCCGCGCCGCCAGCGTGACGTCACTGCGCGCGCAATGTGGTGGCTGCGACCTACATCCTGACATTCCTAACTGATTTACTTAAATGGTACTTTTGTATTCATCAATACAAACTAGGACAATAGGACCTGGTTTCGAGCTACGAATAAATAATACTCTATTACAATGGCCGACTATTATTTATCTAGCATGTATCTACTAGTCTCCTAGAGAAACACCCTGTATACTATCAGGATTTTTATCTAGAATACAGACATATTCTATAATGTCATTGTACTTATCATTATGACCAACTTTTAGGTCGAAATCGCGAAAACGTCGGTGTTTCCAAACATTTTTTCGAGTCAATTAACCTTTTGTAAGCAACAAAACTCTTTGGGAGTAGCTAATATTTTTAGCGATTTCGAGGGGCTAAACATAATGAAGAATACAATAAAGGGTTACAAAAATCTACAAGCCACGCATAAAATAAACAGAAAACATGGTTCTAGTAATTTGTTTCAACAAATTTTAAGAAAAGTTGGTAGGTATACCTTTTATTAAAAACACCTTCAAAATATGACGGGCTCGCTCGCTACGCTCGCGTCTAGTAAAATTCAGATATGCTTTTCATTGCGATCGAGCAATAGTTAGTATAAGCTATTTCTTGAAAAAAAAATCAAAATTCTATTTATTTCTATCACTAAAACTTCTACAGCCTACTGGTGGCAAAAGTGTTATTTCGTCACTGGGGTTTTCCGTAGACGTCTATAGAGAGGCCTTCTTATTACCCGGATCGCGAGGCATTTATACATTTGTAACAAAAAATGTAGCGCAAAATGCATATTTGCGAAACATTAATTGCAGAATACAATATTAAGTGAGCGCATAAGAAGTCATTAAAATTTGTCGTGGCGTGTATAAGTAATAATTTTGTAATAGATAATTATGATCATTGGCGATATGCGTGCAGAGAGTTTCGTCTGAAATTAGGACGCCACAAAGTCGAGACATGCCCCATCTCGCAAAATCAGTGCAGTTTCCTTTATGCGAAAAAAAATCTTTAAAGTCAATTTAAGTCAAACGCAGTACTGACCCAGTCATGCAAAAACAGCGTAACAGAAAATAACAGAACAATATTAAAAATATATTAAACATTGTATAAAACGATAATAAATCTTATCGAATAAAATGAAATCATATAAAATAAACCATTAGGTACAAATTAAAAGTCACGTAAAACGCAGTAATCATCTAGTCATACAAAAACAGCGTAACAAAAAATTACTGAGCAATATTAAAAATGAATCAAACATTGTATCTAACGATAATAAATCTTATCGAATAAAATGAAATCATATAAAATAAACCATTAGGTACAAAATCATACAAATCAAAAGTCACGTAAAACGCAGTAATCACCTAGTCATACAAAAACAGCGTAACAAAAAATAAATAAGCAATATTAAAAATGAATTAAACATTGTATAAAACGATAATAAATCTTATCGAATAAAATAAAATCATATAAAATAAACCATTAGTTACAAAATCATACAAATCAAAAGTCACGTAAAACGCAGTAATCACCTAGTTATACAAAAACAGCGTAACAAAAAATAAATAAGCAATATTCAAAATTAATTAAACATTGTATAAAACGATAATAAATCTTATCGAATAAAATGAAATCATATAAAATAAACCATTAGGTACAAAATCATACAAATTAAAAGTCACGTAAAACGCAGTAATCCTCTAGTCATGCAAAAACAGCGCAACAGAAAATAACTAAGCTATTTTAAAAATAAATTGAACGTAACGATAATAAATCTTATCGAATAAAATGAAACCATGTAAAATAAACTATTACGTACATAATCACAATATATTTACGAAAACGAGCAGCATCAACCCGGACCTACATCAACAAGTTTCACATTCGCCAGGCCAACGTTTCGCAAAATGCTTAAATTCACTTTCAATGGCTTAAGCCCTGTTAAAGGAAAACATTAAAATTTAAAATACGAAAAGTTTAAAAAATAATATTTACCACAAAGACTCCAATGTCGATCTGCACTTGCACTCTTTTCACCTGCTGATGGTGCTTGAATTATTTCAGATAATTAAATATTTTAAGACTGATGTGGTACGCACCACCTCGCTGACGACTGCAAGGCGTGTGCACTATCGATTCACTTCGAGAACTGTTGAGAGCCCGCTTATGCGCATGGCTGTGATTGCAATTTATCTGGGTCATAAGTAAAGATAACACTAGCGAACTAAAATAGGAAATGCAACTATTGCAAAAATAGTTTTTGCTTACTCTAGCACGTTAATTTTTAGGCATCTCTAGGATAATAGAGCAAGATGCAACGCTTAAACTGTTTAACTGCTGCACATTTTAGCTGGTCGGAAAAAATTACGTGGCGTTTATTCCTAAACAAGTTAGAATTAATACAAATAGGTACAAATGTACTACTCATAGGTGAGCGCAGTTAATCCATAAACTTTGTTAATCATTATTTAAAATGTTGACATTGATAATCGTTAAATACATGTTTTTATGGAATTTTGACACAACTTAAAGTTAACCGTTAAACATTAACAATTCAAAAACACCTAAAAGGGCCTACCTTTTGGGCTGGAATACATAATATAAATTAAAGGTAAATAAAAAAACAACAAGTACAAAGGAGAATTAAACACACACTTATTGGTATTAGGGTTTTCATAAAACTGTTTTTGGATTTCGGTTATATATATATATATTTTTTCGAATTTGTCGTCGGTGATTTTTCATTGGGTCACAATGGGGTTGCACTGGGGATTAGGGGAGGAGGGATCCCACAAAAAATAAAAAGGGGGTTGGCTTTATTCGACAACAATGGTTAACCTAGACCTCCTGAGTAAAGCGAGGGGTTCAAGCCGCATACACAGACAAATATACTTTGCTGCGGTGAGGAATACTCTACGTTTCATACCTCCTGCAAGAAAAATCCAGAAATTGTAATTATGTTTGTTAAACAATAAGCCCGATTATAGAGGCGCCAGCGTCAATTTAATAGCAACGTAAAAAGCGTTCTCTACTCTATCGAATGCCTTAAGTGAGAAACATAAATTTAGCTAGTATACTTATGATGGCGCCTCTGTAATCGGGCTTTCTGTCATAACATAATATTCTCACTAAGCAACTCGTTATTATTCAGAATAAGATAAGAAGAACATACTACACACAAATTTTCGTGGAAATGCAAACTAAATTCAAAATGTTAAATAGAGTGCAAATAGAGAATGTATAATAATCACTACATGACAATCATGATCTACTCGATTAATATGGCTTACTCGATTGTCGTAGCCAACTCGATTATCGAATAAAACCACTTTACAATGCTCATATTTATGTTCTAAATAAAGAAGTTTCCATATGAAGTAGACGGTTCAAATTTAAATCACTTTACTCCCTAGGGAGTTTCATACAACATTATTGCCCTGCCATAGCCATCGAGATTGCGATAAAATAGTCTTGTGTAACGTTTAGATTGTTTGATATATTATATGTCTTTTTCGTAGCAGGTGGTATGACAAAAACTACTATTGTAACTTTGCTTTAGGTGCATGTTGCCCTATAATCGGTAATTATGAAGGCGCCGTCGTAGTTTTATTAGCAATTTAGAGTATTTCTGTTTCTTTTTCACTTTAGGCATTCGACAGAGAGAAAACATTTTACGTTGCTATTAAATTTATGCTGTATTTTACCTTGTATCAGCCTTTTTTCAATAGTCCACTGTAGGACGTAGGCCTACCCACGAAGGGTGGTTGGGCCATATCCACCACGCTGGCCCAGTGCGGGTTGGTGGATTCACAAACGCCATCGAATTTCTTCTACTGACATATGCAGGTTGCCTCACGATTTTTCCCTTCACCGAAAAGCCAGTGGTGTTAAATTCCGTACATAAGTTCCAAAGAACTCATTCGTGCGGGACTGGGATTTGAACCCACGACGTCACGATTGTAAGGCGGGTGTCACTACCAATAGACCACCACGGCTTACGCTGGCACCTTCATAATTGGGCCTAATGCAAAATTATAGCCGCGCGCGACGCGTTGTCTCTACAACTATAGCGTCCTGATTACACTCACGCCATAAGAGACGATTTCTACCCGACCCGACGCCGCCAGACCGGTGTCGGTTAAGCCTGTTCAAGACCATGGTTTGTACCCGGCTTGCTTTGCGCTACGAGCTCGCGCCTTCCCTAGCGCCGGCGGCGTACATATATAGTGTTCAATACATAAACGACCGGAAGTCCGCACGGTTTAAAACTGAGCATAGTTCCGGCGAAAAACAGTCTCGTTTCTAAGGGCTCTTAGTCAGTAGTCATCACACTTTTCTGGTCAAGGGCCACATAAGACGATGTGACGTGACGCCACTGCGAGCAGTTCACTGGTGAATTTGAGATTATTGTTGACCGAGCGTAAGCGAGGTCTCAGAGTCTACTAGGTCGAGCCGGCACTTGTGTTTTCAATTGTATGTTTAATGTAGGTATGTGTAATATGTATGTATATTTGTTCGAAGATAATTCAACTCAACCGATCTCGATGAAATTTAGCATGTACGTAGTTTATATTAGCGTTTACCCGCGGATTTGCCCATGTTATAATTTAATTTTCAGTAATGTTTATATCGGTACCAACTAGTCAACCAATTTTAGTAAAATATGTTGTCAAAAAAATATGGTAACAAAAATATTAATTGCGCCACTAAATATTAGCCCCAATTCAAAATGAAACGGTAAACTAATAATAATTTTATACCCAAAAAACAGTTAAAGTCAAGTAATTTGTTTCATCATCGTTATCATCCGCAGAATTCTTTGTCTCACTGCTGGGTATGGGCCTCTCTCTTGCAGTGCCATCTGCCTCGGCTCTTTGCCGATCGTAACCAGGCTCGACCGGCGGTATTGACGATATCGTCGAGATAGTCGACCCACCTTGCTGCCGCACCATAGCTGAGCGCCCTTACCTATTCAAGTACCCTTGTTGACCAGCTAGGTCACCACGATCTTTCTTGCTCAAGAAGCGCTGGTCGAATCGGTTGCCACGCCAGTCTGAACGATGTCATACGCAGGGTTTTTGCGACCGCCAATATCGCAGAAGTACTTGAACCGAATGGGCTTGCGTGTGGTGATGGCAAAAGTTCATCTTGTTTTCAAAAGTCTTTCTGAGCGTCTGGTGGACGCGACGTGTGATCAAATGCTGGTTTTTATTTGGCTCAACGTATAAGCATTGACAATCAGCGTGGCAAAGCTGCCAGCATGCTGGGCACGCTGCCAACTGGCAGTGGGCTTGAACATTTGGATTATCTTTAGACCTTCAAGGGTCTGAGGATGATCCAATTACTTGTTATACAGTAGTAGTTTATGAATTTTTTCATTATAAGCCTTGTATTTAATGGTAATTAATAAAGCCACTTGACCTATATATAAAAAAACCTAACCCAACTGACCGACATCAAAATATCTTATAAAAATGCTTCTTTTAATTAAGATAAGGTTAGAGTGTACAACCGGCCCGCCTTGTCGTGGCGGGGGGACTTAGTAGACGAGGCCTATGGGCGGCGCGGGAATTCCAGCTAGAGCCGCTTCTCTGGGTTTCTTGTGAGACAGCTGAGAAGGCGGCGTTCGAGATCTCTCGATTTTTATAAAAATAACCTCCTTACGTTTATGCTAGAAAAAATATTTTATTTTGAATAAAATAAAGTAATGTTGTCAATGTCCAAGTACTGTCCAGTACCGTGCGCAGCTCACGCGCACGCGAATGCTACCACTGGACCAAATATGCTAACCTCGGCAGTGGTTATATATTTGAGCCGTTTGAAATTTAGACATTGTGTCCGTTGGGGCCGGGAGCTCATCTGGTTTTCAAAAGTCTTTCTGAGCGTTTGGTGGACGCGACGTGTGACCAAAATGCTGGAGTTGGTGAATCTTCACTCATTCCATACGTAGCAGAATGCCCTAAGTGCACAGCTTTGGCATAGAAAAGCCATAAGTCGCTCACAAAATAGTTATAATACGAGTATTAACAGAATATTATAGCACAAATTAGATGTTTTTCACACAAAATATTTATTTTTAGTTATTTTGTGGCGCAATTAATATTTTTGTTACCATATTTTTTTACAACATATTTTACTAAAATTGGTTGGTACCGATATAAACATAACTGAAAATTAAATTATAACGCGGGCGAAGCCGCAGGTAAAACCTAGTAAGATACCTATCAATCAAATCAAACTATTAATCAAAAGTATTTCTAAATGACGTCGTTGAGACACAACCGTCAGCAATTGCCCGCCAAAAAAAGTCCAAGTCCGGGGCAGACTACTAGTAATAAACTAGCCCGCGTTGTTTTTTGGCTACCGCGCTCATTAAGGAACGCGCGAAGTCAACTATGATATGCGCGAGCGCAGGGAACTCTAAAATTTTTCATTGTTTTCATTAATTTCAAAATAATATAATAATTTTGTCATGACACAAAGAAAACTGGCAAAGCAGATTAAAACACCTAATATGCGCGAGCGCAGCAAGGTTGGAAGATTTTTAGTTTTTTTTTTCAGTAATTTCAAAACAGGCCTGAACAAAGCAGACGTTACTGCTTATACGGGAGCGTAGCAAGCGCATTTTTTTTTAAGTATTTTTAGTAATTTCAATACGAGTATGAACAAAGTATATGTGGTCGTCACGGACGATTTACTGTATTTTACCGGGTGGCATTTTCTAACTGAGCGCTGCCGTAGCTCGGATGACACGTTAAATTGTAGGTCCCGGTTGTTTTAACCGTTTAGCCATGTCAGAGGCCTTCAGGCGGCCTAAATACTCTGACACCAGGGCTAGCCTCCCGGCCTACATGAACTTACTTACTTACTTACTTTTATCAATATATTATTAGACATAATCTAATGAATTAATCAATCTATTATAAGACGGTCGTTTGAATTTTAGCGCCAAATATTTAAATTATAAATTAGTTCAAGTGGCGCTAGTGAAGTAACTTTGCGTTGTCGTTCCTGTCGACGTACATTCATAAAACAATTTAAATTACAATCTCATTTAAAAAATAATAATTAAACCTATAGAACTTTGAAGTGGTAAATAACTTATTGAAATAAAACATTAGTATTAATTTATTTTAGGTGAAACTTGTGTGAAAATAATAATTACATGAGCTAATGACAAGACAAGGGGCTTCATCATCGCCAAAATATTGCGTAAGTTGAAACATAAGCTGATTGTAAAATTAATTTAAAAAAAAAAGAGGAATGGCAGATCATTGTTTTGAGCTTGGAAAATAACTTCTTATTTTTGGTTGTAATCGTTCCATTTTTAGTATTTAATCAATAAATTGTAATTAATGGTTTCTATTTGTATTATTTAGGTTCCTGTCGCCGAAAGCAGCGGTGGGGGATATCCATCATGACCTCTGAAGGGCTGTACTTCTACTGCACTGCAACTTTTCATGGAGAAAACTTAAGGAAAAACTGAGAAACCTTTGAAGATATTAATGCAGAGCTATTTCACAAGAAAACAAGCCAGAGAATAAAAATGAATGCAGTTCTACGCTGAAGGCTCGGAAGTGATGCTGCAGTACTACACTAGAGCAATGTAAGAATGCTTCGGAGCATAGGTACTGTCTGAGCTGAGTACTGTCTTCAATTCCCCGTGCAACATGATCAGCTTCGCTTTCCTCGAGGACAGAGAGCCGATATTTAACAGTGGATTTTATTTGTTATGAATAAGTAATAGGTAAAGGCTAAATAATTTATTTTGTTCATGTTTATTTTTGATTGTTGTAATAATGCCAAAGTAACTGTTGGCTGACTATCTTACAAAATTATTTTTAATCTAGAATAATATTACAATTTTACTGTTATGTTGGTTGTTGCAATGGAAGAACTGAAAATTAATTATGTTGATATAAAGTGCCTCTAATAAAATAGGGTCAACCTGTCATGGCTGAACTATCTGTACTGCTATAATATTATCTTTCTAATCTTATATATAATATATTGGTATCAATTTAGTGGAAACGTCCTGGTCCAGGGTTTCTCAAACTTTGGGTCATGACCCACTGTCGAGTCGTCGGCAAATATTTGAATGGGCCCTGCCTGTAGAACAATACACTAACCGATCGAGCAAAAGAATGTTATTTCATGTTGGCATTGGTTAATTTTCCTAGAGGTGGTGTAACGAGTTTGTATTTCAATTATCATGTGCTTAGATAAGTCATTACAACAAAATTAAAATTATACATTTACAGAATATTTATAACATACGGTAAACTTATTTAAGATGAGTTGTAGTCCAGTCAACTTTGGGAACCACTGCCCTAGTCAACTAACTGCAGTACCTAGACTGCCGTGATACTTAGTTTTCAGTAAATAGAGCTGTAACTGTGTAATGCAATAGAGGAAAATATCAAAAGATGTTTATTATCAGTCTACTATTACTAGCACATAATTATCATTATCATAAATCGTGATATTAATGCCCAAACATTAAAAACTTATAGACCTTATAATTGATAAATAATTGAATGTAAAAACAATGTAATACAATATTTCAAGATCAAATACTAATCACTACATCTATGATGCTCATAAATAAATGTAAAATGGAAACCAAAGAGTTCTGTTTAGCCGACTTCACATAAAGTAACAAGGTTTTCACCTTAGATCTTTAGAAAAACTGATTTTATCGAAGCTGTGTGATATTTTAAAGGTGTGATCGTATAAACAGTACTGATTGTCATTTCCTTATTAGGCGTAGAGACATTAGATTTTTGACACAAATGAGTTAAAAGATAACAAATACATAAATCCACTGGCTGTGAACTGATTTCACATTATGTAATTTTCAGCCAGTGGCTTTTCTCAAGCTTTAACAATGTACTTAATAAGATTTAAATTAAATTCATGGGTCCTTATAGAATTTTGCTCTGGAAATTAACAGGGCTTTTACACATTTTAAGTCTTAGTATAACGGGTGTGTTTTCATGTATTAAATTAAAAAGGAAATTATTAAACTTCACTAAAATATAATTGGTTAAATATAATTCATAGAACCAATTGATAAAATATTTTTGATTTTTTTTTATATTGTAAAAAAAAAGAAATAAGATAACTTAGTGAATACGTAATTTCGTCGAAATATAAGAAGTTTATGCCTGTAATAAGTAATTCAGTTCTGTCATAGCCTTGCTTTTCAGAAATAAAACAATGTAGGGCTGAACGCCAAAGTAGAATTTAATTTATTATATAGGTGTGTACTTGAAATGATTTTAGTTTTCAGAGTTTTGTTCTTCTGTTTACCTAGTTCAAGTTATTATTCTTAACATAACTTAAAGTTGCTCTTTTACATTCAAATCGCTCGTTCTTATAACTTTGCGCAATTTTCAGCAATATACATTGAACAACAACAACAAAGATCCATTATTGCTCATATTATGTCTTATTATAATGTTAAAGTTGGCATTTGAGTTAGACCTGCTTTTAACTTCTCTACAGTAAAAATGAGACACTGATTCCTGAATTGTAAGTTTAAGGAAAGCAAATCCAAATCAGAATTTCTATCAATATTTATATTCGCTCACCCCGTCTGATAAATCTGCGATTGTTATGTCATCACTTATTGAATTTTATAATTTTGACTTAATTACTATGTTCGTTTGTTGGAAATCTGTCACCTTCCCGTAAAGGCGACATATTAATTTTGTTTTTGTTGTTATTTTTATTATTATTTGTAGATACGCCGTTCTAAAATCCTTAAGATAATAATTGCCTTTTAATCTACTTAATAACCATTTCTTGGCTGTCAGTTATATTTAGTAAGAATTTAATTATTGGCCTTATAACATATGTAAACAATAGAAATAAAAAAAAAAAAAAGTCGCAAAAGTTTCAATGATTTTAAAAGGACTTAACTCATTCAGGGATGGTCGAGCAGTTTTACATTCTAATTGTTTTAGTGGCTTGGTTGGATTAATACAAAATATTTGAGGTTGCTCATATTTTCAAAAAAAAATTTATAACCATGTAAGTTGTACTAAATTAAAATACTAAAATAAATACAGAAATAATCTGTTTAGGATAGATATTCGATTCTTGGATAAGATGATGTTTCATTTCAGTAATGCAAATATTGTGAATGTAACTTTTCTTGTCCTTTAAGTTAATGTGTCAAGTGTAATTTTTGTTTATTTATATTGCCGCTCTTTTGATGTTATGTTAAATGCAACCTAGTAGGTAAAAATTCTAGGTAAACCCTGATTTTAAATTTTATGTGAACAGTATATACAGTGGAAACTCCAATATCCGGATTTTTGAATATCCGAATGCTCAACGACACTAGTTAATCCGGTTAATCGAGTCTCCACGTAGATTATTTTTGAAACTGATGTAATTTTCGCAACCATGATTTTACTAAGCATATAGATAATTTATTGAGTGATTACCTATAGAGCTAAAATGACACGGATGATATTTTGTAAATGATCAACAGATAAAGTTCAGATAAATCTCGTTCTAATCTTAACCCGCTCTTATGCCTTTGGATGTCTTTGTTATAATCTTTAATATATCGAGAACAGCCGGCTGAATAAGATAGACATGCCATATCTGTTGTCTTTCCGGTAATATTTAACGTATTTTCGCAACGCTTGCGCTGATATATGTATGATTTTTTTACGTGATTCTACTACTTCCTTATCCTTGTCTTCTTTCCTTATTCCTTCCTACTGATTCGCCAAAGTGAGAGATCGGAATGGTTGAACTTTGGGCTTCCTGGGCAAGATGTCATGTGATGAGCCTGGGGTCAGTAGTTCCTTTTCCTTCATCCTCTTTACTGATTTGATGAGCGAGAAACCGGAATGGTGTAAGCTTGGAGTCGTTGACTTGATCGGTGGTACCTTTTCCTTCATCCTTTGTACTGGTTTGATGAGCGAGACACCGGAATGGTGTAAGCTTGGGAGTGGTGGTTCACTTCCTTTATTCTTTCTGATTTGAATTTGAATATATCTATCCGCGTTTTGAATATATTTAGCCGTGTTTTACTTTTCCTTTTTGTTACTTAAACTTACAACAAGACAACAGAACTGGCAGTGTTACTTCCATTTGTTGTATCGAACATTATTTGATTTTCTATTACAACTCCATGCATCTTAAATTTCCTTATTCTCTTCGTAACAAAACTAACTAATTAATCTATTGTTCGCACTGAGAAATTAACATTGAACTATCTATTAATTATTACACTTGATGTTTCACAGTTAAAATAATAACTGTGTAATTTTGAAATGTTTTAACATATAATGTAACGTTATGGTAGTGATAGTTTACTGACATTGTTATTACTATTACCCCATTTGTGAATAATTATTATGCAATCTTATTAATTAATATTAGGGCTGAGTTATATTGTTATTTAGACACATTTCCTGATGTTTGTGTTTTTCTTCATTATTCAATCAAGCTGTTAACGTAATAATTTGGTTGCATACGCTTTAGAAAGTAAAATGTATTAATGGGTTAAGACAGTAACGCTACATTATTTCTTGCATTGTTTATTGAACAACAAATTCAGATTCATATGACCGTGTGGTCGTAAAATGTTAAAATAAAAAAAAAAAACAAAACAACAAAAAACAAAAAAAAATAGATTCTCTTCCGAAATTTATTTGTGTCTCACACAATGCAGTTTTGGCGTAACGTTTCATTTACGAATAAATTCCGTAGGTACCAAACATGACATGTGAATATTATTAATTATAAAGAGGATAAAGATGAAGTTATCTAAGACATTGTAAATTTATTCATTAATTGAACATTATGAAAAACAAATAGAAAAATCATGGAAAAATTCATTATTTATAACCATATTATATTAGAACTTTCCAGTACTGTCTGTGTTTGTAACATTGTAAGGTGTAATAGTTTTACGCTCTTTCTTTGTTTAGACTTTATTTATTTGTTTTAATTTTGTTTTAAATTGTTTAGTTAAGGTGTTGAAGGTCCTTGTCGATGCATTTGACATGTTATTTTCACGTATTCTGTTAAAATCGCAGAGTCGCGATTTGAGCAGAATGGCCGTGTGGTCGTCACGGACGATTTACTGTATTTTACCGGGTGGCATTTTCTAACTGAGCGCTGCCGTAGCTCGGATGACACGTTAAATTGTAGGTCCCGGTTGTTTTAACCGTTTAGCCATGTCAGAGGCCTTCAGGCGGCCTAAATACTCTGACACCAGGGCTAGCCTCCCGGCCTACATGAACTTACTTACTTACTTACTTTTATCAATATATTATTAGACATAATCTAATGAATTAATCAATCTATTATAAGACGGTCGTTTGAATTTTAGCGCCAAATATTTAAATTATAAATTAGTTCAAGTGGCGCTAGTGAAGTAACTTTGCGTTGTCGTTCCTGTCGACGTACATTCATAAAACAATTTAAATTACAATCTCATTTAAAAAATAATAATTAAACCTATAGAACTTTGAAGTGGTAAATAACTTATTGAAATAAAACATTAGTATTAATTTATTTTAGGTGAAACTTGTGTGAAAATAATAATTACATGAGCTAATGACAAGACAAGGGGCTTCATCATCGCCAAAATATTGCGTAAGTTGAAACATAAGCTGATTGTAAAATTAATTTAAAAAAAAAAGAGGAATGGCAGATCATTGTTTTGAGCTTGGAAAATAACTTCTTATTTTTGGTTGTAATCGTTCCATTTTTAGTATTTAATCAATAAATTGTAATTAATGGTTTCTATTTGTATTATTTAGGTTCCTGTCGCCGAAATATACTTAGGTGTACGCGTGTGTAGCTAGCGCGAGTTCGGTTATTCGGTTTTCTTGTAGGTATGTATTTTGATATCAAATATGATGTTGGTACACATGACCCTCACCTATACCCAGGGCCGCACTATTCAAGACCAAACTGCGGCCAGGTCAAACTGTGGCCCGCGGGCCGCAGTATGGCGACCACTGCTCTAAGTTATGATAGGTATGCATCACACTCGCAAGCGCACTTTGCAGATAAGCAGATCGTTAACATCGTTAATACCTTTGCTTACATTAGCATATTTATCACCCGTATATTCTATATTATGTAATGTTAGCTGTTAGACGTCTAATTTTGATATAAGTGGGCTTCTCTTACATAATATTTCCTAAAGAACGGTTTGACTTGAGTTGCATCCAGCGCGTTGCTACTGTCATAATTGGTTCGATGGGCGTCCTAGGCCGCGCCGGTGCTTGGTCTCCTGTTGGGAACTGTACCTACGGCTCCGAATGCCATCAGCTTAACCTGCTGAGTGTCCTATCTGCGGTCATTTATTTTCCGATTTTAGGGGTCTTCGGTAACTTTTGTTCGTCTTTTCGATCTCCTGTTCCAGCATAAATTCTCTCTCCATGGCTCGGTGGGCTACTTTTAGCTTTTATAAAGTCCATACCAAAACAACACGTTTCAGAGGCTTGTGAGAACTTATCATGTAATTATAATATTAATTAATAGGTAGGTATATAAGATTTTTTTTTGTAAGGTTTAGGGTAAGGTATTGATAAGGTATGATTTAAAATTTTAAATCATCATACCTACTCAGACTCACATTTGTAGTCCTTAGGAGGGTCACGTCTTGAGCACTCTACGTGAGCCAAACGTATTACACACCTTTACGATAATTATTTACCTCCTCGCCCATTATATTCTATTATTTCCTATGTCATCTCCTAATTCTGTGTTATATTTACTACGTAAACATGTAATATCTATTTATTTATAATCAATGCACAAAAATACATCCAACTCAGGATGTATTTTCTTCATCCTGTAATGATTTCCGTGTCACTTTATTTAGTTCTTTAGTTTTCTTAAAATTCTAATTAAACCGGTCAGTGATGACCGGCATTAACTAATAGCATATTGCGCACGAAAAATCAAAATATTGAAAAGAAATACTCGCTAATATTCAAATACGATATTGATATGTACGCACAAGTAATTCGTTTACATTTCTGTATGCTTACAATGTTAAAATTACTCATAAAAATCCACTCACCTCTTATTTTCGGAACTCGGAATTTTACAACAAAATGGCGCGAAAACGACAAACGTGCGGCTTTCCCAAACGATTTTTTTAATAAACATTTTTTTGAATTGAACGGGGGTGGGTGCTTGGGCGCGGGGAACAGTCACGGCATCCGCTATTCAAGCGTTTGTGCTAGTAAACAACGTAGTTTAGGTGAAAATTTGCTGACCGGTATTACCACCTGACTGGAATACCCAGTTTTCCCCTACCAATAGGTAGATCGGGATAGTGATCGGGTAAACGGAGAGAAAAACAATTTAGCTTTGTCTGTCCGGATGTTAATTTTACTTTAAAGGTCGTATTTTTTCAACCAATCTCAACGAAACTTGGTACACAGGTTTGTTATATTAATGGATTTTTTTCGTCATCGTGACTTTTGACTGGGCGAGCATTTCTAAAAGTGGAGGAAATTGCCGTCGCACTATTTATCAGCTGATTTTGATAATATTTGGGAAGATCGGTTAGCATGTAAGTCTTAACAAAATTTGCGAGTATGTACACAATCAATAAAGAACGAGTCGAGATATAGGCTTATGAAGATTCAGTTAAAGATAGGTACATAGGTATTATGTGTTCGGGAAAGTCTACAGTTTAGAGAACTACTATTTATCAACTTTTTAGTGACACAGCGCCCTCTTTGTAATTACGAGTAAAACTTGGTCGAAATTCCACGGGTTCAAAAGGATTTGATCCGGACGAGCACGCGTTTTAAGTACTTAGGTACACGTGCAGTTGTGCAATACACTGTTATGTTTTACCTTGTAGTTCACACCACTCGAGAAAGGTGGCGCTATACAACGAACACCTAATTCTATTGATTTTAGCTTTTCCAAATGTATACATAGGTAGGATATAAGTTACTCTATGGGTCGAAGTATATAAAATGATAATATTTTTCGCAAAAAGTAGTACAACCGAGTTCAATCATTGTAATATACGTACAACATTCGAATACTCCGCTCTAATCGATGATTTTTTTTAGAGTGATGTTGATTTTTCAAAAGCCAACTAACCAATTTCGACAAAATTTATGTGGATAATCTATAACTTCGAGGTAAGTAAGTATACTTATTCCAAAAAAAAAAAGATTTATCAAAATCGGACTACTCTGTAAAAAGTTACGCGTGATCATGCATAAGAAAAATAGACGACGCGTCAATTTGACCTACTGCAGTTTTCGTCGGTTAAAAATATGAAGAATTGTGGTTATATAAGATACAATCTCTATCCGTGGGTAGGCCTGTGATCTCTCTCTCTTTTTGATCGTTGCGCTCTTGACAGAGCGGTCGTGGTCATCAAGCAGTATTATTATTTGTAGGGGCAGATGTAATACGCCTCACGAAGTCTCGCCATCTCTGCCTGTGATCAGCATTGGATAATTAAAAGACCAGTAGGTACAAAACAAAGTGCTTTCAATGTAGGTATATTTGTAGGTATGTGAACCTTGCCCGCTGCCACAGAAACGTGGTCTCTCACTATGGGCCTTATTAGTAAACTCCAAGTAGCCCAACGAGCTATGGAGAGGGCTATGCTCGGAGTCTCTCTGCGGAATCGAATCAGGAATGAGGAGATCCGTAGAAGAACCAAAGTTACCGACATAGCCCAACGGATTAGCAAGTTGAAATGGCAATGGGCAGGGCACATAGCGCGGAGGACTGATGACCGGTGGAGTCGAAAAGTTCTCGAGTGGAGACCACGTAACGGCAAGCGCAGCGTAGGACGTCCACCCACAAGGTGGACGGATGACCTCATTAAGACCGCAGGATCGCGCTGGATGCAAGCCGCTTCCAACCGGTCTTATTGGAGATCCATAGGGGAGGCCTATGTCCAGCAGTGAACGTCCTTTGGCTGATGGATGGATGGATGGATATCGGTAGGAATGGGCCGTATACAACAATTTTGTGGCAGCTGTTAAGTGCTTCTTAGTCAGGATTGGGTTATCCGCAGCTTGTGGCTAACACTACACCCGCCAATTTGTTTGATTCGCCCTATGTGATCTTGTGACGACAAATGATGACAAGATGGTGCGGTTCTAGTGACAAACGCTACAGAGGAAGACCGGTCACTAAATGGGCAGACGATATTGTAAAAACGGCTGCCTCAAGATGGTTACAAACTGCTCAGGATAGAGGACGCTGGAGTTCCTTGGAGGAGGCCTTCACCCGCGGAGGGGTATAGATATTAACTAGGATTAAATAAGCTCATGTAAATTTTCTAGTAAGAAATAAAAAGGCACATTTTATTTTTATTTATATGATCTTGTAGATAATCTACGCTGTAGTTTCGAGAGCTTTTCAACCCCCTCGCTTATCAGTTCTCCGGCAGGGTACTCAGTACTCTTTCAACTTGTTAAGTTTCTGGGCTATTTCAGTAACTTTGGTTCTTCTATGAATCTCCTTATTTTTGATGAGATCTTGTAGAGAGACTCCGAACATAACTTCCATAGCTTCTCATAAGGTACCAAGTGTGGTACTTAACTTTTGTAATACTTGCCCACAGAGCAAGCCAAGGCGTAGTTTCATTGTACGTTGGATGTGTGTGTGATTGTATGTATACACGGCGAGGCGTAGTTTTGGTCGGCCTCACTTGTTTGTACACAACATTCTGTCTTTATTTTTTTATTTGGTCTGAGTACTTGCCGTTAGTACTGCCATGCATGTTTCTTACACTACTGTAGCTTGAACTTGGAATGTAAATAACTTTAAGTATCTTTGCAAGTCAGGCGAAAGACCACATTTATATTTTTTAACTTCCGGGTGTATTATATAAACTTTCGCGATTTGAACACATTATTATTATATACTACGGGACTAATCGCGCACTAAAATTACGAGATAAATAAATACCTCCTCATCCCGACGTTTCGGTCGAGTTGCATCGACCGTGGTCACGGGTAGACTCCAGTCAGCCTCAGTCTACCCGTGACCACGGTCGATGCAACTCGGCCGAAACGTCGGGATGATGAGGTATTTATTTATCTCGTAATTTTAGTGCGCGATTAGTCCCGTAGTATATAATAATAATCAATGCGGACTCTGATAATGAGGACGACGATTAAGCTGGAGGAATAAAAAAATATAATTACTTTTACGAATTGGGTAAATAATATTGAACAATATAATTCATTAATATATTTTACACCACTTAAAAATAAGCACAATTAAATGTAAGTCCTACGCTAAATACATTTTGTATGTAAGACAATAATCTCACATATTTTGACTAGAATCGTTATAATAACTTAATAAAACAATGTTATTATGCTTAGAAACAGGTTGGTTCTCTAATAAATAGTGGCCATTCTTCAATTTATCGGTTTTCGCCTAATTACAAAATAAATAAATTTAAATTTCCAGTTTGAGCCAAATCAACGAAAAATAAAAGCGGTACGGTAATTATGGTACGGTAAAAAGGGTATCGGTATTCTTGAATATTGGTTTTTCGGTCTCTATCTTTCTCATGACACTTAAATGAGCAGTGATCAAAATAAACTGTACCAAAACTGGAAACTCTAATAAAAAATTTAACGCGGCATCTTCCGTTATTAAAATTGTTAGTGCTACAGTTAAGTACTTAATATTGAATAGATTGATTTAGATAGATAAGTAGGTATATTTAGGTATTAAATATCTTTTAGTTAAACGAAAACCAAGGTTGTCTTAACGTAATAGGACTTTCAAAGGTTAAAAGGACATAGCTTTAATGGACTAATCATTGTGAAAAATATACCTATACAATGGAACCAACCACCAAATGCCCCATACATTTGTTCATTTTTAGGGTTCCGTACCCAAAGGATTAAAACATGACCCTATTACTTAAACTCCGCTGTCCATCTGTATGTCTGTCTGTCACCAGGCTGTATCTCATAAACCTTAATAGCTAGAAAGTTGAAATTTTCACAGATGATGTATTTCAGTTGCCACTATAACAACAAATAGTAAGGACATAATAAAATAAATATTTAATATTTGGGGGCCTCCCATACAACAAACATGATTTGTCGAGGGGCTCTCATACGGTACGGAACCCTTCATGCGCGAGTCCAACTCGGACTTGGCCGATTTTTATATTGATTTGTTTGATAAAGTTTTTGTAAGAAACAGTTGAATTTTTCGTTACTTTTTCTGAAAATCTTTTCCTTCAATTTGCAGTTCAAAACCCCTACATAAAATAAAAATACCTACTCCCTATTAAACTATTCCGATTGCAGTATAAAGAATTGTTGAAATAATAAAAACATAATCAATTTATGTACATAATAAAATAGACGTTAATAATATTTATTTAGATCAATAACGCGCGCCTATGTTTATTTTGTCATTAAAATTATTGCATTGAACAGACAGAGATAAATATTTTAAATAATAAAAACAAGTATGTTAAAAAAATATTCTATGCACATTATAATGACGATTTTATGCAAATGTAAGGGATGATTTATTAAGAACGGGGCGGGAGCGGGACGGGCCGGGGACGGGCCGGTCGGGGCCCGTACGACGCTCGTACGACGCAAGTCCATACATTTTGTGTTATAAGCCCGGACAGCGGCCTTATTTTGTAAGCGCTCTGACGTTCGGCTTCGCTTTTTCTCCTGCTCGCGCCAGTTACTCACGCCGCGAGAGCGAGCGGGAGGAAAAGCGAAGCCGAACGCCAGAGCGCTTACAAAATAAGGCCCCAGGTCACTTCCGGGCGTCGTACGGGCCACGACAAAAACGTATGGAACGTGCGTCGTACGGGCGTTGTACGGGCCTCGGCCCGTCCCGCGTGCCGCCCCGTCGTAATATAAATATAAATTTTTCTTTAATATAATTTTATAATTTGGGTAAATTGTTAAAAAATAATTTTATTTGAGCGTGTGTGATGTTTTTACGTCAGAGTTTTGTGAAAATTAATAGTAGATTATGTACTTATAGAACAAAGCCCTGTCTTTTGGCATGGAGGACATATTGGACAACGAACACACTCTCTAGACTTAGTGAATAACTGGCTCTCTACTGACTCTTAAGTCTAGAGTAGGTATCACCAAGTATCGTCCTGAGTGAAGCTAGGGGTTCAAGCCACCCGAGACGATGACATCCTTTATCTCAGAAGAATGACAAGTAATAGAAACCTTGCTAAATATTACTCAAATAAAATCTGCGTTACAGCTGTCTTTTTCATATCTGATAATACAACATACGCGAGAGTGAGTGGAACAAAAAAAACGCATTGTCTGTCGGCATACGAGTTGGTATGTCAAAATGGTTAAAATTTAGTTCCACTTTGTCATTTGCGACATGATCGGAAATTTGAACCCTCTAGTTCCAGCGGAAGGTTCAAATCTCTGATCATTTACCTTCTTACCTTTTTGAATTTGGACAGCAGAGATACCTAGCTCAATGCTAGTTTGTGGAACCCTTCGAAATTACGTAAGTTCGGGTGTATGTGCATCTTTTTCTAATACCTTATAAATTTTATATTTAAAGTGAGACATAGTGATGTATATCTCTTGATATTTTAGTACGGTCTCTATTACTTGTCATTCTTCTGAGGGCTTTATTCTAGTGGTGCATACTCTAATTTTCACACTCTGCAAGACAATAATAACCTAGGAATAAGAATATGTAACAGTAAACATCGTCTTTTGACCTCACTAAGCGGACCTACTCACTTGACAACACAGCATTATTCACACTAATATCAAACGAATTAGAATTGATTTGAATAGATTTGTATGTACATACAAATCATAGAAAAGCAAACTGAATCCGAAATGAATAACAGAAAATGTAAATATTAAGTGATTCATTCATGGCCAGCTCGATTATAGGATAAAATGTCTTCACCTATCTGTTCTAAGTAAAGAAATTTTCAAACAAATTCAAATCACTTTGATCTCTAGGGAGTTTCATACAATTTTATCGCCCTGCCATAGTCATCGAGTCATCATAATGTCTTGTTTTACGATGAGATTGTATGATAATAAGTAATTCGTCATTGTCGAGCAGGTGGTAAGAAAAATATTTTTTATCAGGATGTAGTTATCAGATAATATGTCCCTTGTCTACTTCGAGCAAATATCTATAGAGTCACAATCGTGCAAAAAAAGTATCCGAGCCAAAACTCTGCCCAAGCTACTTAGTGGGCTGACTTTTTAGTTAGTCGTAAGCCGGCTACAACGCCACGCGATGCCAAAGTGCTCGGTGACAAGCACTAATGAGGTGACTTAACGTCGAGATTCGAGAAAACAGGTCATTGTGAATTATTTAATGTAAATATCTAAGTCCGTATGTATAGCGGCGCTCGGTAATTTTTCACTACTTTCACTTAGGGACTGTGGCTCTGTAAATATTAGCCCGAAGTTTGTCTTTTGAGTCTATATTAAAGGAAGTTTTGAGACATGTTTCCATAAATCAAAGAACTTTGTCTTCTAAACCGTCGACTAAAAAGATTAAATAATACATTTGTATTTAACATAATTGAGATCTAATACAACAAAATAATTACCTTACTCAATAAAAGCTATATTACATATCGTTCTAGATATACCTACTCATGGTATGGGGCTACTTATATATTTATTCGTAGATTCTAACATTTTTCTCAAGCGATTAGATTTCATTATATTATATTTAATGCAATAACAATTTTATTTTATTTAGTACATTACTGACCATCTGTATTTCTCTACAATCATCTAGAATATTTTGGTAAATACTTATTATCTAAATTGTGTTTACATAACCTATCTTATATTGTGTATAACTTATATATATATTATGTACAATTTATATACAACGCTTTTCAAGTTACATTTTTTTATATTAATATTCTTAGGTAGGTAGGTACTTAAAATTACATCACTAAGTTCTTTTTTGCTGATTAATGATCTAGTTTAAGAGAAAAAAAAAATTAATATACGCGTACATTATAAAACTTTCAGAGTTGTAAGTTGTACAAATGTACATGATTTAGAAATTATTAGTAGTTAATGAACAATGTGTATGGGCTAAAGATACGTAGGTATATGACAGGATGCGAAGCGCAATAGGCATGATAACTAAAAATATTTTTAGTCCATCAGACAGATTATCAAATAATATTAGACACGTAATTATTCTTTTGTCAATAAAACAATAATTTTATTTAAAGTATAGCATAGGTGTTCCTCACGCTTTATTTAAGTAGATAACGGCTACTATAGTGTCGATCGCATTTGGTGATATTTTTCAAGGTTTGAGTACTAGCACGCGGGCTATGCGAGACGAGCCCGAGTACTCCGACCATGAAAAAGATCGCAAAATGCGATCGAAACTATAGTAGCAGTTATCTGCTTAAATAAAGTGTAAGTAACACTTGTGCTAAACTTTAATTAAAATGTGAAAAAAATACGCTAGTTTCCATTATCAAAACAAGACATGTAATAGAAACCGTACTAAACTAGCAAGGGATATACATCACTATGTCCCACTTTAAATATGAAATTTAAAAGGCGTTAGAAAAAGATGCACATACGCCCGAACTTACGTAATTTCGAAGGGTTTCACAAACTAGCATTGAGCTATCTCGGCTGTCCAAATTCAAAAAGGTAAAAAGTAGGAAGGTGAAATTATCAAAGGTTTGAACCTTCTGCTGGAACTAGAGGGTTCAAATTTCCAATTATATATCAAAAGACAAAATGGAACCAAATTTTAACCATTTTGTCATTCCAACTTGTGATTTTTACGTATGCCGACAGACAATGCGTTTTTTTTTGTTACACACACTCTCGCGTATGTTGTATAACAAGATATGAAAAAGACAGCTATAACGCAGATTTTATTTGAGTAAAATTTAGCAAGGTTTCTATTACTTGTCATTCTTCTGAGGAAAATATAGCACGTTTAAGTTCCGCGTGAAGTCAACAAATGTATAGACTTCTGTTTGAACCATCGACCTGGCATTTTTGTCTTACATTCCATATTGATGGACTGACTGAACTGCGGTCACTACCTTCACTCCCAAATTGACAAGGTTTTTCTTTGTCATTTGTAGTGATGATTGATTGATAAAAGAAAAAATGTGTCCAATATTTATTGACAAGCTGATTCGTGGACTTATTATAATAATTTTTTTTTTACCCGGTCAGCATGCCTATTGTGCGGAGATGGGCAGAGCGACGGAGTCAGTGAGTCCTCTGCGTCACCCAATTCTATAATGATTAGCTTATTGAGAAACAAATCACAATCACAATATGAGCGAAGTTTTATATAGTTATGTTTCTGTTCAATATCTTTTGAGATCGATAACTTTCTTGCATTTCTGCAACTTGGTTACCGGTTCTAAAGACCTGCGCAAGTCTGTACAACTCCGCTTTGGTTCACTTTTCTGGAGTCTAGCTCTAAGTTTCTCTGTATGAATCCACAACGTAAATTATATTAAATTCTGCTATAGGTTGCTTTGGTACAAATAAATAAACTCATACAATATCACAAACTGCGACTACGAAAACTGTTCATAAAAACCGTTGAATGTGAGTGCGGAAGCCATCACGGTGGCAGTCGAGTAGCTTCCCGTATAGCTGGTGACGGTGGCTGTAGGCTTAACTGAAGATGAGAGGTCGACAGCGGCGGGGCGCGGCCGCGGGCCCTTCCTGCGGCCTGCGCCGCGGCCTGATCAGTGGTCTGTACTGAAGTACGAGTTCTGCATGAGGTACAACTTGTCGATAGGATTGACGACAGCGCCGGTGCCGAGGTTGAGCGGCTCGTGTGCGGTATGGTTCCCGTGCTGGTGCGAGTGGTGCTGCACCTCCAGGTTCTGCAGGCTCATCGTGTCGGACGCGCCCTCGTCCAGCTGGTCGAAGTTACTCCCGTCTAACGAGATGTCGGAGCTGCAGAAGCTGTCGCCGGAGTGAGCGGGGTAGTCTGGAAAAGAAAAACACGTCCTTTATGTTTATGTAGGATGAATATTTAGAATAGGATGGTTACATATATGTAGGTTAATAATCTATAGCATTGTTGTTACTATTTTGGTACGCATTTGTCGTTCCTAATACGGGATTTAGTAGAATAAAACTTAAAATTTCAGGTTTCAGCGCTTAAAATAGGAACACGATTTTGAAGTTTTCCTGTAGCATCAGGAAGTTTTTGAGTCAGAAAATACATAACTTAAAAACGCATCGACAAACTATAGAAGTCGCAAGCTTACCGTCAGGTGAATAAGGCAAATTCGGGTTCAGTGGTTGGCTTGAAGCAGAATATGAGCCATCCAAGCCAAGGTAGTTCCCGTGATCGCTCGATGGTGACTCCTGTTTGATACTCTTCTCATCTTTGTCTTTATCTTTCTCCGAGTTCTTGTCGCCTTCCTGCTTGGCTTTACGCTGGATCTTCTTCATTTTAGCGCGTTGATTCTGGAACCAGACCTGAACTACTCGCACGCTCAAGCCAGTATCCTTGGCGAGGGCTTCCCGAACTTTGCGACAGGGTTTCGGGCTCACTTCGAAAGAAGCTTTGAACTGCCGGCGCTGCGCCGACGTGAGGATCGTGCGAGGCCGCTTTGGCCCTCTGCGCCCGTCGCGCGGTCGGTCTGACTCGTCGATGATCATGTCATCTTCAGCATGCTGCATCAAATACATCTCTTTCTCAAAGTCCTGCCTGCAGAAAATCTGCCCCGCTCTCATTACGTATTGCTCTCCTTTCTGAAGCGGCTGGCAGCACATTACGCAAACAAAGCATTGAATGTGGAAAACGTACTGCTGAGCGCGCATCACCATCTCCTGCGGTAGCAGCCGGTCGCCGCACCTGGTGCATTTCACCCCAAACAATCTGCGAACAGTAACGTTAGCAGTCACACGGGTAAATTAGATACGCACAGCAGTTCGCTTGGCAATTCGCATTGGCAACTCAAATTCGCAGTTCGTAAGTTGCCTCGGGCGTATTTTCGGTGGAGTTTACTCTTAAGTTTGAACAGGGCGAATTTCCGGCAGCAAACCGGTTGAAAGCGGCGGAAGTCAGTTTGAAAACTAAACCAAAAGAGTGGTGTAACATCTCGTGGAGCGATCAATATGTTTGTGAATGAGGAAATTGGTTTGTTGAACGGTCCATAAGTTGCGTACCACATAAATATACAACAATGCTCGTATAATGGATCTACGAGTACATGGAGGTACTCGTAATAATTGTGATGAGTTGTTCTACATTGGAAGTTTGGTTTTACCTGTCGTAGTCGGGTTTGCAGTAGAGTTTCGCGTTTCTAGTGTAGCACGTGTGGGCTAGAGGGCAGCCGCAAACGCAGCAGCTGAGGCAGTGCTCGTGCCAGGAAAGGTCGCCGACCCTCATGAGGTACCGGTCCTGGATTTTCTGGCCGCATCCTTCGCAGATCTCTACAATCTTCTCTCGTTTGATGCTTGCGTTCAGTTCTATGACAAACAGAGCTGTGGTTAGCAGCAACAATCGAACATTGTTAGGCTATGAATGTGGCATTTGTACTACTTTTTTGGCTATGATATTATGAATATTTATTTTCAATATACAGGGTTATTTTTAATCAATTAGAATCTTTTTAAGGGGCTTATTCTGTACATCAAAACTAACAACTTAGGTTCGGCGACTTTTGTCAAAATTAAAAAAAAAATCTGCTATTCCATACGTTTGGTCACGGGTGGACGATATTTTTCTATGGAACTCCAGTAATTTTTTTGAGTTTTGACAAAAGTCGCAGAACAAAGATTAGTTTTGATGTACAGAATGAGCACCTAAAAGGATGCTAATTGATCAGAAATAACCCTGTATAAAACGGTGTATAACAGTTTTTACACATTGAAGAGATTATTTAAAGAGTGCTCATGTTCACAACTTAACATTTCAATTTTTAAACAAAAATACGTAAATAAAACTCATAGGGATTAGTACCCATGAGCACTGAGAATTAATCAAAGTCACCAATACTTTGATTAATTCTCAGTGCTAGCAGCGATTAACAGCGATTGATGTCGCATAACATGCATTGAAGATGTTGTTGATTTTGAAGTTAGTGCCTTTATTAACTACAACTTAATAGGTACAACACTATGCTATAGGTACTTAAGATAAAACTACATAAAAAGTGGTTGATCCAATTAGGATCATCCCCGGATCGTTAATAGTCGAATGATAAATAGTTATTTCTTAAATGCATGTTATGTTACATCTCTCTTATTGATTTCAAAGTTATTATTTAAAATCAATAGCGATACACAAATATTTCACACAAATGTTTAATATTTCGCATTAGCGGAAAACCTACAATGATGAAAAAGTATTTCGATGATTTGTTTTAATCACTGCACGTAAGTAGTACGTATTGTATACAGTAAATAGTAGTTGAGTACTCATATCAAAATAATGCAAACACAAGACGGTTTATTTATTTAGTACTCTTATCTACGGGAGCGCTAAAGTTCGTTAGAGCGTACTAGGTAGACTAGCGTACTACGTGCTAAGTAGCTCCGTCCCGTATAATCTAAGTAGGATAATGTGCTCAAATCGCGAAAATTTAAAAATACCATTCGATAGTGGCGTCCTAATAGACAAATACTAAATATGTAAATCGACTTATGTTTAAATTTAACCTTACAACTTTTTTCTGTATAAAACTTGATGAGCATCAGTTTTTATACAGAAAAAAGTCATGTAAAAAGTACTATAACTTAAGTTATAGTACTTTTTACATGTCACGTTTTTCATGAGCATGAACTGAAATTAACCGCAAAGTTAACTTAGTAATCACCTAAATAAAATAAATTAGTATTTGCGGGGACATCTTACACACGGTCTCTGTCCCCAAACTAAGCAAAGCTTGTGATATGGCTGCCAGAGACTGATATACTACAAATAAATATTTTTAAATACATACTTATATAGATAGTAACTAAATAACACCCAGACACAGAGCAAACACCTATGTTCATCACATAAATACTTGCCCTGGGTGGGGAACGAACCCACGCCTCTTTGACCTAGAAGTTAGGGTCACTAACCACTGAGCCACCGAAGCAGTCACGTACATCATGTCACCTAAATCACGTATCTACAAATTCAATTACAAACTTATTTATGTAGCTTCTAAAATAAGAAAACTAGACCAAAATTACAGTATGTGTAAGTTTTCCTTTAGGTTAAATAATCATGACATTCAAAATTACAAGCTTCTATGATTCCTGAAGATACCTTAATTATTATGATCGTTGAGTGTGTCAGTGACAAAATCAAGGAACTTGGACTACATAATTTTTTATTGATTATATAAAATTTTAACGTTTAGCATTATCCCCAATGAAGTAACTATTTTTTATTACTATAGTTATTTTTTGCAAAAAATAGCATGACCGACTTCACCCGTGTACAGAATTCGCGAATATTTCGCACGGATCGATGTATCATTTTTAACATTATTGTTGATTTATCAAAAATGGCCGAGCCGATTTCGATAAAATTTAAATGGGACCAATTTTGAAGTATATTCTTTCCAATACAAAAGAATTATTGTAATCGGACTACTATGAAAAAAGTTATGCGTGGTTATACATAAAAAATATATATACGCATCGAATTGTATACCTCCGCCAAAACCAAAGAAATTAAGCAACGTTCCGCACGGTCAGTATTTAGATGGGTGACCGCGTGTGGCATTTTCCAACTGAGCGCTACCGTGGCTCGGATGACACGTTAAATTGTAGGTCCCGGTTGTTTTAACCGCTTAGCCATGTCAGAGGCTTTCAGGCGGCTTCAAAACTCTGACACCAGGGCTAGCCACCCGGCCTATACGAACTTACTTACTTACTGTATACCTCCTCCGGTGGTTCGTCGGTCAATAATTATTTTTTGCAAAACATAGCAAGACCGACTTCACCCGTGTACAGAATCATTACATAGTATAAAGTCGCTTCCCGCTGTCTGTCCCCATGTATGCTTATATCTTTAAAACTACGCAACGGATTTTGATGCAGTTTGTTTTAATAAATAGATTAATTCAAGAGAAATGTTTATAATATGTATAATTCACCTGTGCGAAGCCGGGGCGCATCGCTAGAACGCAAAATATATTATGCACGGATCGATGTAACATTTTTCACATTATTGTTGATTTATCAAAAATGGCTCAGCCAATTTCGATAAAATTTAAATGGGATCAATTTCAAAGTATACTCTTTCCAATAAAAAAAGAATTATTGAAATCGGACTACTACAAAAAAAGTTATGCGTGGTTATACATAAAAAAAACCTCCTCCGGTGGTTCGTCGGTCAAAAATGGCCCGAATGACCTGAGTGGCGTGAATAACTTCGAGAAAAGTGTAATAATATGCGGCTGTACTTTTTTGTTCGACTTGTTAGGGTGCACACCCAGATACTTTATATTAGGTCAATAAAGATATATTATACCTGCGTTGGCTGTTGTCAATAAATAAATGAAAACTCAAAAAAGGCAAACGAAATCAATCAAAATGTATGAATTAATTTGTTTTTTATTTATCAAAAATGGTAGAGCCGATTTCTATCTCGGAAGTACAACTTTTGAACTAAAAAACATTTTTATAAATCTGTTCACAATTGGCGAATTTATCGATCAACATACACAAGCAAAAATAAATAGACGATCATAGTACCTCCTCCTTCTTGGATGTCGGTTAAAATTTCCGTCTTGTGGAAAAAATACATAGAACGAATATCAAATTTGACGGCTTAATTAGTGCAATAAATGACGCGTTAAGACGCAGGTAGAGCGGCAGTAGGAATATAACAAACATTATAAATCTAAAAGTTTGCTAGTTGGTATTTTTGTTAGTTTTTAAAAATATATATTGATAAAAAGTATATTTTTTATTGATTTGTTACACTCCACAGACACCGGGGCCTGTGCTTTTTAAGATTATACATTACTTTTCTAATGAATTAAATTTAACTAATATATAATTTAAACAATATTTCTTAAGACTAAGGCCTTACTAGAGGACTCTACACTAAAATAAATCTAAACCTAATTAATTATTGCTAGTTGGTTTGTTTGCTACTCTTTAACACAGGAACGTATGACTTGATATTTACATGGATGTATTGAATATATTAAGTAGATCATATTGTGAACATCGGAAAGTTTCATAAAGTAACTTTTTATCCACGAAGTGAACGAAGTGAGAGTGACCTTTACAGGTCACATTTATTATTTCAACTATTTTTGAAGAAATTTGGTTAATTTGCTGTAGGGCTGTAAATCAACCGACATTGATAAATATTTGACAACATTGTTAGTATCTAAATCCTAATAAAATTTACGAGTAGGTATACACGAAATTGGTCAACTACAACATTGACTGAATCTTCATATTCAGTTAAACAGATTCGAGGTCTACTGTTCGGAAAACTACTAGTTATATTCTGCTCTTTTATTAGGCTTTATCTGTTTGAGTAACCAGAGCCTGCTCAAAGAGCTGGAACTGGCGCGTTGCAAACACTTGACCGCGCTCCTGCAATATCTCTGACATTCCCTGCATTGTTTGAACAGAGGCGATATTAAATTTTAGCTCAGTGAGCTGTCCGACATGCTAAAGGACGGTTTAAACAAGCTTGGTGATCGTTCGCTATAACATTTCAGACCAAATAATAAACTTCAGACAGAATGCCGTGAACTGATAAGTGAGGCCAGTTTTTAGGGTCCCGTACCCAAAGGGTAAAAACGGGACCCTTATAATAAGACTCTGATGTCCGTCTGTCTGTCTGTCAGTCACCAGGAGTTTTTTTGCTCGTTATTAATAACGGCAAGAGTAATGTAAGGGAGCTCCGACACGGTACGGAACCCTGCGTGCGCGAGTCCGACTCGCACTAGACTGATTTATTTATACATGTGGTGGGTGCGTCGGTGTTGCGCCGCCATAGTTCGACTGACAAGCTAAGGCGTAGTTTCGTTGTTCGTGTTTGTGTGTAATTGTGTCTGTACACAGCATGGCGTACTTTTTCCGGCATCACTTGTTTATTTCTCAATTGTTTTTTTTTATTTGGTCTAAAATGCACTTATGCTTAGGGATACCATATTATAATATATTATAATCACTAGTTCTCTGAAGTGTGAAGGCGCATCTCTAACTGAAACTTCAGAAGCTTATATCTGGACTCGCTCTTGACTGATGTGGTTCATACTCGCAAGTTTTGTTAGGATTTAGATACGTAAGTATTAAACAATCTTGCCAAATATTATATTAAAATCGCCTGATGTACAGGGTTATTTCTAATCAATTAGCATCCTTTTAGGGGCTTATTCTGTACATCAAAACTAACAACTTATGTTCTGCGACTTTTGTCAAAACTCAAAAAAAATGGGTGTTCCATAGAAAAATATCGTTGACCCGCAACAAAAGGTACGGAATAGCTGTTTTTTTTGGGTTTTGGCAAAAGTCGCAGAATTAAAGTTGTTAGTTTTGATGTACAGAATAAGCCTCTGAGAGGATGCTAATTGATTAGAAGTGACCCAGTATAATGCTACAAAAATTTATCCCAAAAATTAAATCAAAATCGCTGACGACAAAAAAAACATTCAAATACACATTATTATTATATACTACGGAACTAATCGCGCACTAAAATTACGAAATAAATAAATACCTCCTCATCCCGACGTTTCGGCCGAGTATACAGAACCTGAGTACCAAGCTTCGTCGAGAAAAGAGAAAAATCTATTTGTACTTTATAAAACCCTGAATCCTAAACACACAAAACTTCTCCGTAAAATAATCTATTATAGTTTTTGCAACCGGCGACAATGTCTTAAAAACTTATTTCATTTCAATCACGCAATTATCTACGCATGGGTGGCTAAAAAATCCTTGTTAATATCGCTGACATATTTTAACCATTATGTAAAAATGTGGTTAAAATACATACTTTTACACTCTAATGACTTTTTGATTTATACATTATTAGTACTACAAGTACACATGCGTATATGTTGTAGCTGTAATACCTATAGCTTATATACACTTTTGCCTCATTTCGATACTGACAATTTTTTTAGCATCATAGGAAGATGTTAATTTACTATCATAAATAATAAAATTACGACAACATTTAATAGAATACAACAAAAGGAAAAAAATAACACAAACAAGATTATTTTTTGCAAAAATTAACATGACCGACTTCACCCGTGTACAGAATTCGCGAATATTTCGCACAGATCGCTGTAGCATTTTTCACATTATTATCGATTTATCAAAAATGACTCAGCCGATTTCAATAACATTTAAATGAGACCAATTACAAAGTATACTCTTTCCAATAAAAAAATAATTATTGAAATCGGACCACTACGACAAAAGTTATGCGTGGTTATACATAAAAAAATATATATACGCGTCGAATTGTATACCTACTCCGGTAGGTAATACTTGTGCTCAGCGTAGGCATACCTACTGCTGATTGAATGAAAATTTAAACACTAAGTACCTACCTACCTATATAAAAATTGTAACTTGTAAATACTAAATGACGCATTTTTTATTAGAAAATCCCGCACATTTTCGTAATATTTTTTGTTTTAAAATCTTTTAATTTTAGAGATGAGATCAAAAAGAAAATTATAATTTTCATTATTATGTTTTAGTGACAAATTAAAATTGGCGTAACTTTGGCTGTAAGGTTGCGTACAGATCAATAATGTAACATGTTTTATAAAAATTGTAACTTGTAAATACTAAATGACGCATTTTTATTAGAAAATCCCGCACATTTTCGTAATGTGTTTTGTTCTAAAATCTTTTAATTTTAGAGATGAGATCTAAAAGAAAATTATAATTTTCATTATTATGTTTTAGTGACGAATTAAAGTTGGCGTAACTTTGGCCGTAAGGTTGCGTACAGATCAAAAAGTAATCCTACTAATATTATAAACGCGAAAGTTTGTGAGGATGGATGGATGGATGGATGGATGGATGGATGTGTGGATGTTTGTTACTCTTTCACGCAAAAACTACTGAACGGCTTGAGATGAAACTTTGCAATAATATAGCTCTATAGTAGCGCTCGTAGCGTAGTTTGACTAGGTGTTTGTCAGCGATCACCGAAATTAAGCAACGTTCCGCACGGTCAGTATTTGGATGGGTGACCGCGGGTGGCATTTTCCAACTGAGCGCTACCGTGGCTCGGATGACACGTAAAATTGTAGGTCCCGGTTGTTTTAATCGTTTAGCCATGTCAGAGGCCTTCAGGCGGCCTAAAAACTCTGACACCAGGGCTAGCCACCCGGCCTATACGAACTTACTTACTTACTTTTTAATAATATAGCTTATATATCAGAATAACACATAGGCTATAAATTATAATGATATTGCGTCAAAAATCAAAATATCATGCGGGCGAAGCCGCGGGTAAAAACTAGTATGTTATATAACGTGTCATGTTATACAGGGTGGAGAGATGATACTTAGACATGTCCAATTTTCAATAACATAATTTTAGAGCAACATGTATCAATATTATATTTATTATCTAATTTAATAATGTTGTTGAAAAAGTTCTTTATTCAATTTAAGGGTCAATTTCTTATTGCTTTTATTATTACTGGTTACTAGTAGGTAGGTGCTACTTATTAAATAATTAATCAACTACCTATTAATTAATCAATCTTTTATAGAAGGCACTATAATAACTATGGTTATGTGGGTTAAGTTCAGATAGTTAGTTATAGTTAGTGGTCTATAGACCGATAGCACTCCTACCTACGTCCTCCAAAATATTTAAAAAAATAATGCAAAAACGTTTAACCTCTTTCTGCAAAAAATTCAATTTATTTGATAATTCTCAATACGGTTTTTGCTAAAATCAATCTACTACCCTGGCGGCTTACAAGTATGTCCAGGAAATTTTAAACACAATTGACAGTAAAAAGTACGTGATCGGTCTATTATTAGATTTGACGAAAGCTTTTGATAATAAATTAAATATAATTATACGCTATCTATCCTCTCCATTCTAAGGTTGCCTGGCAGAGATCGCTATTAGCGATAAGGATAAAATAATGATACAAAAACAGTGTAACAAAGGGCGGCCTTTGTTACACTGTTTTTGTATCATTATTTCTTCTTGTTATGGTTATTTCTTGGTGTGCAATAAAGCGTTTATCTATCTATCTATAATATATTATTAAATTTAATGTATGATGTTGGAATATGCGGAATTGCTGATGATTGGTTTAAATCTTATCTAGAAAATCGTGATCAATAAATAAAAATACGTAGAAATTGAAAATTTTGATTACGTCTACAAAACAATAAACACAGTAAGATTGACTTGCGAAAAATTAAACCATGCTATCCCTCAAGGAAGCGTCCTTGGTGGCATCCAGTTTCTCTTTAACATAAACGAACTACCAAAAAATATTCACGATACTTGTATTTTATTTGCGGATGATATATCTATACTAACGTCATGCTCAAATGATTTAATTCTAAATAATACTCTTAAAGAAATATTTGACAAAATAACTAATTATATGAGCGAACATAATCTAGAAAAAAAAAATCATAAACAAAAATATTACAGCTTAGACCCTACCAAAAAGCTCCTCTTGATATAAATTTTCAATATAAGAGTAATAAAATTGAATGCAACAACTCGGCGACATGGCTTGGCATATAACTAGACTCGCACGTAAATTGGAAAGCACACATTAAAAAACATAAGTAGTAGTAGCTTCACTTACGCCCTTAAATAACTCAGACTTGCCGACAGCCAATAGTGCTATCACGCCTTTTTGTCCTCGTAGCTCCAATATGAAATTATTCAATGGGGAAATAGTATAAACGCGCATGAATACAATAATACAAAAAACCGGACAAGTGCAAGTCAGGCTCGCACACCGAGAGGGTTCCGTACAAATCCCGAAAAATTCACAAAATTGGGAAGTACGTTATTAAAATCTCTATGCTCATTATCATCATCTACAAAAGCTTTTTTTTTCACTTTTCTCGTCATTCATCGAAAATTACTCATTGTTTAATTAATTAAAAACTTTTTTTAGCATGTGCTAATAAAGCTCTTTTATATGATACGTACCTTACATGATACGATTTACGCACTTTGAATTTTCAACCCATATATTGTGAATCCAGGGCCCTATTTTTTTTTGATTTAAATAAAAATGTACAGTTTACAGATTTATTCCTATATGTGTACTCTGAGATAATGCTTCTCGCCAAATTTCTTAGTTACATGTCAACAGAAAGTACCCTGTAGGTTTTGATTTTTGTGAGTGTCGAAATATGCGGTTTTTTACGACATAACGAGGAGTTTTTCTTTTACACAACTGCAAGATACCATAGATATGCGTATATAGTTTAAATTTCAACTCGATATCTTTATGCGTTCCTGAGAAAAAGAGTCTTGACATACACACAGACGGACAGGCGGACAACAAAGTGATCCTATAAGGGTTCCGTTTTTTACTTTTGAGGTACGGAATCCTAAAAATGTATTCGTATTCTCGTAAATATAAAAACTCCCGACATTACTAAACCAAAATTCCATGAACAATACAACAACATAATTATGTCCCTGGTATCTATATATTTATTTAAAATATGCAAATTTGTCAAAAAGCACCCTGACTGTTTTAACAAAGCTTCTGATAAAACGCACAAAATAATTAGATCGGATCGTAATATATATTAAACATAAACTCGTGGAACGAAAGTCTAACTTAGCAATGCACAGTTCTAGCCCAAATTCTATGACTTTAAAAATATTCAATAAATTGCCAAATAATTAAAAAAAAATTCGAAAGAGAACACTGTTAACAAAACAACTAAAAATTATCTTAGTATCGAAATGCTATTACACATTAGACATTTTTTTAACGATAATCTAGAAAACATAATAATAAATCGTTCCTATACAAATAATAAAATAGCCATACCCTTATGGGGTCATAAATACAAAACATTTTAACTAAGAACCGCATGTAAATTTCATATGTTGCAATAAATGATTCGAGTTTGAGTACTTGTGTCATCAGCTGTTCACCCTGTATGATGTGTAGGCACCGTAATACAAAACAAAAGCTTTGTTAGTAGGTATACGCTAGTGTGTCTGGTTGGATAAACCGATGTAGGTAGACGAAAGTTTGTGCCAAAAACGTGGCCCGCCCTCGCGCGATCGATTCCACGGCATTTCGATCTGGAGCGGCTGAGCCACGCTGCTTTTCGCTACTTTTCTGTGAATCCTGGCTGTTTTTAAGGGCGGGCCGTCTATAAATTGTACAACAAGAATCAAGATTTTAGTAAGAAATAATTGTCTTTCCCGAAAATTGTAGAAACGACTTCAACTGTGTACAGAATTCGAAAAGTCCTCACGTGTCAATCAGTTTGTGACCTCGAGCGCTGAACGCAACTTTGTCAAAACCGAAAAAACTGCGAAAAAAATTTTATTTTTTCAAATTGACTTAGTTTTCACATTATTGTTAATTTTTAACGATCTCCGAAGTATGATCTACTAAACAAAAACGAAACATCAAAATCAGTTCATAATTGGCAGAGTAGTTATAGCGTAATATACCTAAATAAACAATCATACGAATGAAGAACCTCTTTTTTGAAGTCAGTTAAGATTTCATAATAAAAAAATATTCTCGAGCATATCTTTAACTAGCTGCGTCCCGCGGTTTCACTCGCGCGGCTCACGTTTGTGTCGGGTCTCTTCTTCTTCTTATTCGCCACCTATCTTCGGCTTTCTTCAGAGCATTGGAAACTGGAAGCCCGGTTGTAAACTCAATCTGATCAGACCAACGGGTAGGTGAGCGTCCACGTGGTCTTTTGCCATCTGTTTTCCCAACAACAACCAGTTTCTCAAAATCATCGGGCTGCCTACGGGCGATGTGATCATAGTAAGTTAAGACTCGTTGATAACAAATTGTGGATTTGATTTGTTGACCGAAAGTCCGACCATTTCGCTTTCTCGCTCTACCCGGCTGAACAGTTCTGCAAGCTCGCGCTCGGAGGACGCGAACAACGTGGTGTCATCTGCATATCGTAGGTTGCTGATTTTATTGCCACCGACCGCGATGCCTCTCTCCCACCCCTCTAAGGCTCTCCTCATAATGTACTCGCCATAAATATTGAAAAGAGGAGAAGATAGAATGCATCCCTGACGAACTCCTTTTTCTGGCTTAAAAGGCACCGACACCACATCATTCACCTTAACCATGGACTCTCCATCATATAAGGTCGCGATTAGTTGAACTAAGTGCGGAGGTACTCCCATTTCCTGAAGGATTGTCCATAGTGGTTCCCATCTCACACAATCAAACGCTTTCGAATAGTCAATAAAGCACTTAAATTCCCGGCTTTTCTCTATCAACTGCCTCATATTGACTATTTGCTCTCTAGTACCCCGGCCTTTGACAAAACCAGCCTGTTCACTAGGTATTTGTCGGTGCAGATATGATTGCAACCGCCCATTGATTACATAGAGCATTAGCTTGCTAGCGTGTGATATAAGCTACACTGTCCGGTAATTCTCACAGGATTTCGAGGAGCCCACGTGTTGGGTACAATACTGAATAAATTGTCTTAGTGGCAATTTAAAAATCAGCTAGGTATATTTGAAAAGCCATGGTGGTCTAGTTGTAGTGACACCCGCCTTACAATCGTGAGGTCGGGGGTTCAATTCCCGGTCCCGTACAAATGAGTTCTTTGGAATTTATGTACGGAATTTCACACCACTGGCTTTTCGGTGAAGGAAAACATCGTGAGGCAACCTGCATATGTTAGTAGAAGAAATTCGATGACGTATTCGTATTCGATGGTACCCGCACTAGGCCAGCGTGGTGGATATGGCTCAATCACCCTTCGCGGGTAGGCCTACGTCTTGCAGTGGACTATTAAAAGGCTGATACAGTACAGAACAGGTATATCTCACACTTATAAGGCGCATCATATTATTGTTTAGTGTTGGTATCACCCTTCGTGGGTAGGCCTACGTCATGCATTAAAAAAAAGGCTGGTACGATAGGTAACTATAATTAAATATCAATTTTTCACATGTTTCTTTGAAGATACTTTCATCTGTAACCACGAAAAGTGGAAAGACATTAAGCAGGTTGAAGGTTGCGCAACAGCATTTTTGGTGCTCCTACCATAAGGAGCAACTCATGTAGCAAGCCTGGGGGAGCTAGACTATGTAAAAACTCTATAAGGCGGCGTTTAGTATTGTCTTCAGCACCTGATCAACAGATTCTTTGATTTTAGGTATCTGTCAATATAATCAAAGAACAGATGGTTACATTTCCTAGATTTCCTAACTGAATGGTAATTTTAAAAGCAAATAAAGTGTATTTGAAAAAAAAAAATACTACATACATTTACTGTAAATCCAGTATCTTCCGGAATACATCTGCACTATTTGGAATCACAAGATGATCTTATGATTCAAATCTCAGCAAGAGGTTTATGAGTCATGAGGGATCATGATACACGTCCACGATCTTTTCTTCCAGGTGGCCAGAATCCATCGATACAATAATACCATGCTGAGATTCTCGATTTCAAACCAAATTCACCCATTCCTCCACGATATAGTCAAAACGATAATGATCGCTTTGCTTTTATCGTTTAGCTCCCGCAAACTCAGGGAATCCTACTGTGGGAGCTAGGGCTACATACATGATTATGTTATATGATTTCATATTTTAATTTAATTTCATTCTGTTTAGTGATAAAATCTATCCTGCATGAATTTTGTTAATTAGGTTAAATTTAAGATCACTTTGTTATTTGTTCATAATTTGGCAACGAAATTAATGATTTATTATTATTATTATTCCTTTTATTTGTTTTACAACTCACGGGTTGCCCCGGATCTTTGAAGGGCATTGATGGGGCCTAAACCAACACCAAGAGGCCCTTTTACAATCATTCAAGTAAAAAATACAGTTTTTGGGTGATAGGAAGAGGTAAACTATTGTAAAGGCGGGGAATAGGTACTTCTTAGGCTATTATAATGAATTATTACATGATTATAAGCTGGTCTATGGAATGAGGTGCGGCACCCGCCAAGTGATGCCTCATTTCAAAATATTTAGGCGGGTGGTGACTTGCCATCCACTAAATGGGCCCCCCATAAAGGCTACCGTAATTTGGCGCCGGAGGGGCAACATTGGTGTGGACGGCTTAGGGTGTCGAGAGGTGTGCTGCGCTTATTATTATTATTATTATCGCCTTATTATTATTATTCTATGTCGCCATGAATGAAGGAGGTGATTCTTGAAAGATAATCTGGACCACGTTTTTGCAATTTGATACTATGATGTGACGCCTGGTTGCCGCGAATCATCCGCGAATAGTGAACAGTTTGAACAGAGATCACAGTAAGGAACATTAGAAGTTTCTAATTTATAACTCAGAGCAAATAAAAAATCTAGAGGGAACGTCGTTGAACAGTCAAGTGAAGCCAGTTTTTTATACATGTGTGAGTGTGTCGCTGTTGCGCCGCCATAGTTTGACTGACAAGCCAAGGCGTAGTTTCATAGTTACCTGGATGTGTGTGTAATTGTCTGTACACGGCGAGGTAGTTTTGGCCGGCCTCACTTGTTTGTTCACAACATTCCGTCTTTATTTTTTCATTTGGTCTGAGTTTAATTCATATAGATTGGCCAAATAAATCTGACGAAACAAGAAATAACTTCGCTCGATCCATTGAAATAGGAATCAAATTTGATTCCTTTTCAATGGCTCGATCGGCTGAATGTTTTTGCTTCTATATTAGATGATGTGTTTTAATACCGTATTAGGCCCAATTTTAAAGGCGCCATCGTAATTTGAATAGCAACTTAAAATGATCCTGTTTCTTTTTCACTTGCATTTGAGTTTGAAAGAGAACAATATTTTAAAGGTGACGTCCACAAGTGGTATATTATTCAGAGAAAAATCGAACCAAGATGATATATACATCATTTGAAAGCTTGTTTTATGGGCTTCCCAAAAATATTTAATTTAGATTTTTTCGCCCCTCCAATTTTTTTTAAATGTGAAAAATAAATTGTATGAAAAATAACAATACAGCTTATTACTTTTTCTAGTTTAGAAATGGTAAAGTGCTTCTATCGTTATTTTACTTGCATTCGTAGCTGATTCCTTCACATTCATCACTTAATTTGCTAAAATTAAAAATTATAACCTACCAGTGTGACCAGTTAGTAGGTACAATGTGACAAAAAACCACTTTAAAAGTGTGTCTAATTAGTAAAAATGCTTCTATTTAAAAATTTGGAGGTTACTTAATCAGGGTTGCTAGAGATAAACTACCTATTGAGCCAAATATATTTATTTAACCTAATAAATTCAAAATTAATTTTAAAAAAATCGGAGGGCTCTTTTTTGATTTTAATTGATGTAATAGACTCAGAAAAATATGACCTTTATTGAAATGTAACTAGTGTTGTGGTTCGAATTTTTGATTATTATTATACCAGCCTTCATACATTTTGTGGACATGTCATTTCTATTAAAATTACGACGGCGCCTTATTGGGCTTATTAAAAAGTTAATTGACTTTCACCATATAAGGCCCTGTCTGATATTATTGCGATGTGTCCCATAGTAAAATTATCCATTTTGATAAATGAAGTGAGATGATGGTGGTTTCAGTATCACTAATTCCTTAGTAAGCAGCTAAACAGGTTACACAGAATTACTGTTAATCCTTTGAGGGCGACTTTAGTAAGATGATTATTTTAGACTAAGAGAAGACTTTTACTAGAGGACAGTACTAGAGACTACCTGGTCCATCCAGTACTTCTTTTGTCAAAATAATAAAACTGTATATTGCAGAAAGTAAATCTGTTAGCAATCTCCCAGGCTTTTTATTCAAAGTCAGGGCTATAGGAATACCTCATTACAGAAAAAAATTAAGGAATCAAAAATTGTGTAGAATAGTGTAATTCATTAATTTATCGATTTTTTCTACACTTTTGTATTTAAAACGTCTGAGATAATGTTGCAATAAATTCACAAAACAAAAAAAGAGCTAATACAACATAAAAAAAACATTAAAACCAACAGAATAGAAATAAATAATACCCCTTTATTTATCATGATTACATATATATTTTCATTATTATTATTTATAATATACCCATAAAAATTTAATGATATATAATATTCTTAGTAGGTTGTAAAAGATGATTTTTAGTCATAAAAAATTATATTATGTACTTGTTCAATCTATATATATATTTCTTTAAGGTTCTATGCATGATCCCATTGCTTTTTATTAGGTTCCGTACCCAAAGGTAAAAACGGGACCCTATTACTAAGTACAGACAGACAGCCTGGTGCTGTCACCAGGCTGTGTCTCATGAACTGGTGCTGTCATCAGCCTGTATCTCATGAACACAAAGACAGAAGTACAGACAGACGTACTGCCTGTACCTAGCAATAGGGTCCCGTTTTTACCTTTGGGTACCTACCGTGATAGCTAAACAGTTTAAGTCTGCCAAGTAAGTATCATACTTCAAAAGTGGTCCTATAAAACGTTCATTGAAATCGGCTAAGTCGTTTTTGAAAAATCAACAATAATGTCAAATACTACATCGACGATACATCAATATATGCGATCTATTTGCGGTTGAAGTCGGTTATGCATTCTCATTTCTGCCACAAAATAATTATTAAGAGGAGTCTGAAGCTACCACTGTTTTCGCGTTTTGATATGTTTGATAAAATGTAGGTTCCGGGAAAAAACTTTTAATTGTATCAAAATGTTAATGTATTTGGCGTCAATCGCTTGAATAAGAAATATTCCACGCTAGTACGTCTTACTCTTTTTAGAAAAGTTTTTAGTATACGCGCACTTTTCAGCCACTTCAGACTTTTCAGAGGCTTACGACTTTAAGGTCTTTTAAAAACTGTGAAAGCAAAGACGTTTTATACTAGCGATTGAAGTGCTCATTACATAAAAAACATTCAAATCGGATAATATTTAGAGGTAAATAACAGCTTATTGTTTTTGAATGGCCAAGTTCGCAGTTCACACTAGCCTGTAGGTATATAAATGTAGCGCTCGTAGCGTAGTTTGACTAGGTTTTTGTCAGCGATCACCGAAATTAAGCAACGTTCCGCACGGTCAGTATTTGGATGGGTGACCGCGAGTGGCATTTTCCAACTGAGTGCTACCGTGGCTCAGATGACACGTTGAATTGTAGGTTTTGGTTGTTTTAACCGTTTACCATGTCAGAGGCCTTCAGGCGGCCTATAAACTCTGAAACCAGGCCTCGCCACCCGCCCTATACGAACGTACTTACTTATATAATGTAGGTATATCGTCACGAAGGCGTCGTCGGTGTAGAGAGCACGAGCATCGATTATTCGTCTGAGAGCTGTTTGCAGCCTGGTCGTGACCCGCTTACAGATCACAAAAGACCAGATGTATAACTTCGCGCAAACTATTAATACTGGAAATCATTGGTTTTTTGTCGAATTTTAATACACTTTTCAATTGTTTGCTATGCAGTAAGTAGTATTGTAGACAGATTTATTGTATTTTGTTGCAATTCATAAAGGTATACGTGTCCGATATAAAGACGGTCACCACCACGGTGAGGGATGTAGCTGATTGCAGATCCGACATTAGTTTTTAGATTTTTAATGCTGCATCCATGCCAGGGAGCCAAAACCTGGATCGAGCTTTGGCCTTTGTTTTTACAATTCCTAAATGTGAGCTATGTGATTAAAAAAATGTGATTCTTCTATTGCAGACGTTCAGTGGCACTTACTACCTTAAAATATAATTATTGAATCATTGAGTGAGTTGCGATTGCGGACCACCAAGAAACCAGATCAAAAAAGATACCTTGGATTTCGGACTGCACATGGGCGCTCACTCAACAGAGGAAGGAAATTAAAGTTAAGGGGTTGCAAAATCCTGAGGTGAGGCGCGAATATGATCTTCTGTGCAAGTCAATAAACGCATGTTGTAGAGTGGATAAGAACAAGTTTATAGACAGTGTGTGTCTTGATATAGAGAATCATGCTCTCCGGTATCAGACAGCTGATCTTTTCAAGAAAGTCCGTCTACTGACTAAAACGTTTAAACCCAAGACGTGGGTAGTTGAAGATGCTAACGGACGGCTCTGGCACCAGCTCGATGAGATTGCGGAGAGATGGCGCTTCTACTGCGAAGAACTTTACAAGGACTCCGCACAGACAAATACGGATAGTACTACCGTGCACAGTATTGCCGAGAGGGAACCTGATATTTTGAGATCTGCATTGCGCTCTATTAAAACTGGTAAAGCTCCTGGGCCCGACCTTATCACCGCGGAAACACTGAAGATCTTGGGAGATAGTGGCATTAGTATGTTGCATGACATCTGCAACAAAGTTTGGACAAGTGGTGAGTGGCCTAACGACTGGACAAATTCTGTCATTTTACCGTTACACAAGAAGGGGTCAACGAAACAGTGCGACAATTACAGAACTTTAGCACTTATATCGCATGTTAGGAAAGTAAAGTAAAGTAATTTATTGGCCTTATAACATCTCGTCATATTGGGCAAGTCGTTTACAGTAATTGCTTAAGAACTACTTAATACATGAACTTAAAAATTCAATGATAAAATAAAATGGCAACATTATTTTTAAAATATTACATTAGAATTAGAATAGAATTGACGTCAAAATTGAATTACTAAAACAATTGTTATAAACGTCCTAAATAAAAGTCCTGCTCCACATCCTCGACAACCGGATTCAAACAAGCGGGCTTTGTTAAAGGAAAATGTACACGCGAGCAAATCTTAAATATAAGACAAGTTATCGAGAAAGCGTACGAATACAATATTCCAATAGTCATGTGTTTCGTTGATTATAGCAAAGCGTTCGCTTGCGTGAATCGGAGCTCTTTATGGGAAATATTGATGTAATTGGGTGTGCTTAAACACTAGACAAGCTTATTACAAAGCCTGTACCATATGAGTGAAGGAGTAGTCAGGATTAAGAGAACTGTCTCTAAGCTTTTTTGGTTCGAAAAAGGCGTTCGCCAAGGCTGTATTGCTTCGCCGACCTTATTTAACTCTTATGGCGAATTCATAATGAGACAAACCTGCGACGGCTGGGATATAGGTGTGAGCATTGGCGGAGTAAAAGTCACAAATCTCAGATATGCCGATGAAACAACTTTAATAGCGGCCAGCAAAGCAGAAATGTATTTGTTTCTTAACAAAATGGAACAGATAAGCAACAACTTGGGCCTTTCCATCAATAAAACCAAAACTAAGAACATGGTAGTTGATCGCTCGAAGATCCTGTATTTCATGGTATGCTGAATCTTGAGACTGTTGACGAATTCTTGTATCTCGGCTCTAATATATACAATAATGGTTCCTGTGAAGCTGATATACGATACGCCGCATTGGGATGGCTAAAGGAGCAATGTCTCAGCTTCAAAAGATATGGAAGAACAGAGAAGACTTGTTCGAACTCTAGTTTTTTCAATTTTCCTATACGGGGCTGAGACATGGACACTCAAGGCAGTAGATCGCGGGCGTATCGACGCATTCGAGATGTGGTGCTGGAGAAGAATGCTAAGAATTCCTTGGACAGCACATCGTACAAACGCATCAATATTGAAACAGCTCAAGGTCAAGACTAGGCTATCAATTACATGCCTTAAACGCGTTCTTGAATACTTTAGCCATATTGCTAGAAAAGACGGTGATAACCTTGAGAAGCTAATGATTACTGGCAAGGTAGAGGGGAAACGTCTTCGAGGCCGCAGTCCGAAGCGTTGGTCCGACCAGATCCGCACCACTTTGGGCTCCTCAGTGTGCGACGCGCTGCATGTCGCCAAGGACCGGAAAGAGTGGAAGAAAATCATCCGGGAGAAATTGGCGGAAGGTGGTGTTCACGACCCTCAGATATGAGGAAATCGACTGGAGGAGGAAATGTGAGCTCTGTAATTCTCTTAAAATTGTTTATTGCATTTTTTTCTGGAACTACTGCCTGATGACCTCTTATGAGACAGCTTTCTCATATGACAGACTGCGTTCGACAGCAAAAATAAGGTTATTTATTATTTAAGTGTTATTTTTGATATGCACAACAAAATACAATACGACTAGTGTTGTTTTTAAACTATCGCGATTTGAAAACATCATTATCTCGTAATTTTAGTGCGCGATTAGTCCCGTAGTATATAATAACAATACGTCTTCTTTTTCTATTACATTGTTTAATAATATTACATTATTTAACTACGTAATTTTATTTTTCTATTTAGAAATTACAATCTAGGTATGCCTGACGAGATCAGGGGTTTTCAATATAATTATATTATTCGTCTCATCAGATTTACCTATATGTTTCTTTCTTTTTTGTCTATTTATAATAATGATTATAATACACACTACAATGATATACTGCTAAGTAAGTTCGTATAGGCCGGGTGGCTAGCTTCGGAGTGATAATAATAAAGCCGCCTGAAGGCCTCTGACATGAAAAAACGGTAAAAACAACCAGGTCTTGTCATCCAAGCCACGGTAGCTCTTAGTTGTAAATGCCATTCGCGGTCACTCATCCAAAGACATACCATGCTGAACGTTGCCTAGCTTCGATGATCGCTAACAAACACCTAGTCAAACTACGCTAAGAGCGCTAACAGCCAAGTAAGATTTAAGTAGGTAAGGAATTTCTTATACGACGGGTTAACTACTGTGTGTGTTTGTATAAAGCATGGAGGTGGATTATTCCAGCCTGTCCTCCGGGGGACAGAACGGAAGAAAAATTTCTTCTTAGTGTGCTAATGAATTTATCGTCGCAAAAAAAGTTTATTGTGATGAAGTTCTCCCTCTGCAGCGTGGTTTGATCTGCGTGACCCGGATCGCCCCTCCCCCTGGGCGTGTACTCTGTAACCCTCGTTCTAAGACGCTCTCCTTTATTATTTTCCATCTCCAGCCATTTCGACTACAGACGTGCCCTAACTATACGTAGGTATGTGTACTACTACTGCTCGTACGAAATAAGAAATTTTATAACTCATCATATTTTTTCTTAAAGAAGATCTTGCAAACTGGGCCCAGACTTCGTACAGTAATCCAGAAAAAAGGGTTAAAATATGGTAAATAAATTCACAGGAAAATACAAAATACAATATTTAATACTTAATTATTTTGGAATTTCCTATTTTTTAATTTGGTTCTTGTTCAAGGCCGCCACCATGCCGCCAAATTTTACAAGAAATGTCAAAAGATAATAGGATTCAAAACTATGAAATACATTTAAGTGGAATTTGTTATTAAAGAAAATAATTGGAAAATTATTATCCAAACCAAATCAAGCAATTAAATAAATACTGTAAAATTATTTTCCAAACCAAATCAAGCAATTAAATAAATACTGTACACGTTAATGGCCTAAGATTTATATACTTTTACATTATCTCTTTTATGGCTGATAGCTTTACCCGCGGCTTCAAGCAGATTCTTGAATTTTTCCGGCATAAAAAGTAGTCTTGACACTCTCAGGTCCTTGAGCTAAAATATAAAACTATATTTAAATATAGTAATATATATTTATATATCACATATATTTTATGTTATTCTATGAATAATAAAAAATTGATCAAAAAAAAAAATATATAAATATATTTTTATAATAAAACTATATTTATACCATATCTATGCTAAAACTCAAGCCAATCCTATGCCCTGTTGCTGCGTGAAATTAAGTAAGTAAATATGTGTATAAGTATAAAAGTTACCGAAGAATTATTGTAAAATATAGTGTTAACGGCAACTAGAGAATACAATCCGTTTTCTGGCCCTGAAAATCCCGGGACTATACTTGGCTAATCCCGGAATTTTCAGAATTGCTACAAACAGGTTAAGCTTGCATTCCGTAGTCCATTACGCCTTGAGAATAACCTTGCCTAGATTATATTAACAGGAGTGTGAATCGACCACTGTTTTCGCGTTTTCTGTAGAACACCGAGAGAATTTTCGGTACTGTACTGCACCAGCCTTTTTAATAGTCCACTGCAGGACGTAGGCCTACCCAAGAAAGGTGATTGGGCCATATCCATCACGCTGGCTCAATGCGGGTTGGTAGAAACATTATATTTTTGATAAAAATTTACGTTCCGGAAATAGAATAAAATAGAATGGAATTGAAAAACTGAAATGTTTACTTACTTAGTTACTTTATGGGCTGAAAAACTTTTTTCACCCCTTGAATTGTAATCAAATGTTATATTTTTGGTGTCAATCGCTCGAGTAAGAAATATTGCACGTACGACGTATGAGACGTCTCATTTCTTTCAGAAAAGTTTATAATTTAAGTATACTTCAGCCAAAAATTTCACGTAAATATATGATTGTTTTTGTATGGCCAAATCCGCGGTTCCCATAAGCCTTAATAAAGTTTATCACATATTGACAAAAAACAAACCTTAGATATGCCGCACGATACGTACTACACGAGAGTAGATAATACTTAGAATCAGCATAAAATAACTATTGTCTATATATATTTTTCTCCAACCGGCTGAGCAAGCGTTTTCAGCTGCAGTTTATGATGTCAATAAATTAAGAAGCAGGCTTGGAATCGGAAGTCAAACATCGGATGATCTGATATTTCTGCGACTGTATTTTCGAAATTTTAATTTTTTCTTCTAGATATCTTGCAAAATTACTTTCTTTTGTTTTGTCTATTATAATTTGTGTAATTTTGTAACATTTACTTTCTAAGAAAAATATAACGAGAGTTCTAATCCCGGGATAGCCCCGGGATCCCGGGATTACGGGATTTTTGATACGTAATGCCGGGATCCCGGGGATTGAAAAACATGTACGGGATATTATTTTCTAACGTCAACTGAATTTGTTGTGTAGTTTAGAAGATCTTAGCGAATACATAGATAGACAGAATAAAAGTGACTTCGTTTTATACTAAATAGTGACTAGTATCAGTCCATATTCTGATAACATAAGTAGGTATTGCTCCTATTGTAGAAGTAATGCTGCATTATGATTGAGTGCCTCTCACGGAAGGCGCTGGATCCCGTAGCATAGTATTTTTATACTAGTTCGGGAGCCAGCCAGTTACCAATAAAATAACTGATCAAATGGGCATTATATTAAAAGTTGAAATGTTAAATGTATCTTTACCTCTAAATATGTTAAATGTATAAATTGTATATTTACCTTCTACCTAAAACTTTTATAAGAAAATTGTATATTACGTCATTAAGTTGAAAAATGTTGTTTTTGGTCAATAAATATTTTTATTATTATTTTATTATTATTATTATATTAAGATTATAACGATTCAGTTAAAGAGATGTGCCGCGAAGTCTACTGTTCAGAGAACTAACTAGTTGTATAAGTCTTAAATTTGGAGTAGGTACGAAAAACAAAGCTTTCCTTTAAATCCGTTCTGTTGCTATAAATGTACATCAGGCAATTAAAAGACAAATAGTAAGTTTATTTATAGATTATTTACAGATTAAACAGTTACTAACAGTTCACAGAAGTGCTCTGATCACTTCACTTGTGCTTTAATTCTTAGGAACAGAAAATTAACTCAGAATGTTTGAAATATGTACATCTCGTAGTTTTTTGTCTCTAGATCCTCTTAAGGTCCACGTAAACTTAAGCTTTGCGTGGAAACGAGGATTATGGTGCCATCATAATTAGGTTATTTTTACGGCGTAGGTTTAGCTTGTAATAAACGATCTTGGTTTGTAAATATTCATTTACATCTCCTCCTACACTTATAAGCTAGTGCATCTGTAAAGGCAATGCAGCGAACAGAAAAACTTGCAAGTAGATAGCCACTGCGCTTAGCCGATAAGAGCTTAGGTTTTTTCAGGTATTATTCATTGTCTTATTAGTTTTAATGAGAATTGGACTGATCACCAATACCAGGACGATGTACCAATAGTTTTCAATCTTTGACGCTCAACCAATGCGTTCAAAATAGTGGACATCCTGTTAGTGGCATAATAAATATAGATAAAAACAAACGCGACATGTAGTGTCCTATTTGGACGTACTGATCGGTCCTTATCGCACGTTATCATATTTTATGTTTAGGCCACAAAGCGTTCCGCTCTATTGATTAGACCAAAAGCTCGTACCAACTGTTGTGTGGCTAGGGCTGAAGGCGGGACGGCGCGGCGAGCGGCGCGGCGTAGCGCCGGCGTAGCTGTGCCGTAGACGGTTTAGTCCATTTTCATTACTGCTTTTCATAATTATTTACGGAAAAGGATTTTTCCCTTGTTTAATACTTAACTAGTTATTAAAAAGGACACACCTTGTTGCAATTAAATTAAACGGCAATTATGAAGCTACAGCTATGAAGCTACGAAACTGCTACGCTGTATTCTATTATTAAGATATAGTTCATTATAGCAGTATGCCATAAAATGTATCTTTTGTCTATGTTTAGTGTAGAGACTTAATTTCGGTTTCATCTTTGATCGTAGCTTGTAGCACTCCAGCTTTAGGAAATATCCATAAAAATGGAACAAGTAAAACTGAAAACCATAAAAGTCACGGCAAAAACTGCAGTGATGCAGGTAACATTTTTGGCTACATTTTAAAATCAATTATAATTATCTCAAACCATTACCAAGAATATAAAGCTTTCGGTACTGCCGTTTTTTGACCGACGAACCACCAGAGGAGGCATACAATTCGACGCGTATATTTTTTTATGTATAACCACGCACAACTTTTTCCATAAACTTTTTTCTCGATTTCAATAATTCTTTTTTTATTGGAAAGAGTATACTTCGAAATTGGTCCTATTTAAATTTTATTGAAATTGGCTGAGCCATTTTTGATAAATCAACAATAATGTGAAAAATGTTATGTGATCCGTGCATATTTGCGTTCTAGAGATGCGCCCCGGCTTCGCACAGGTGTATTATACATAAACATTTCTCTTGAATTATGGTAAATTGGGTAATGCTATTTTTTGCAAAAAATAATTATTAGAACCCTTAAATACCTACAGGATATAATTCAGCATTTTCGGTAGGTATAATGTTGTTTTGCCACTTAAAGAGACCGATTGTTTTATTTTTTCATAGTAAAATTTGCTCATAGTGATGAAAAGACACACGAAAAAACACAGTAGGTGTGACTACTGTGCACTAAATGATCACATGTGCCTATTTGATGGACTTTCAAAGTGTTCATTATGAAGATATTGCATCGTAGGCCCCGACAAAAATAAGCTTCAAAATATTAGAATTAAATGGGCTGTAAAAATCGTCATTTAGTGCTTAGTTACTTGTAGATAAATATTATCTAAATAGATTTTTGACCGACAAACCACCGGAGGAGGTTTACAATTCGACGCGTATATTTTTTTTATGTATAACCACGCAAAACTTTTTTCATTACAATAATTCTTTTTTATTGGAAAGAGTACACTTAGAAATTGGTCTCATTTAAATTTTATCGAAATCAGCTGAGCCATTTTTGATAAATCAACAATAATGTGAAACATGCTACATCGATCTGTGCGAAATATTCTCGAATTCTGTACACGGGTGAAGTCGGTTGTGCTATTTTTGCAAAAAATAATTGTTGTTTGAACGGCCATAATTTTCACGCAATGGCATAAATAATACCACGAAGTGAAAATATTTTCCTGCCTAAATTATACCTGCTCAGCTCTGGGCAGCAACACAAAAAATACATATTCAATTTGGCTAGCTGAGTTACTAATTTGGATTGCTGTAAAAGTTTTATGAGTAAGCATTTTATAGGACAAAAGAAAGAAAGTAGTGATTCTACCGAACCAAATATAATAGGTTTGAGTAAGTATGAAAATCCGTAGGCATAGGCTGGTAGAGCTTAAATCCGCCTGAAGAAACCCAAACCTATATGAGGTTTTGAGTTACAATGAAAAACAATACAATAACCGCCTTATTAACTAACGTAGATGTATTTCAGACTAGTTATTACGTGTTTAATGTTAGTCTTTCATGGTAATTTTAAAATATTGCAAAGGTCAGAATACGGACTAATTGGTCTTACTTGGGAGCGCTGCGCTTATTATGGTCTAAGAGCCTGTGATCGACCATCAGTGACCTGATAACCAAATGAGACATATTTTTGTCAAATATTATTACAAACATAATGATCTATTTACAAACATGTCTACGATAGCTTGCCTGTCGAAAAGTGGACATGACTATTTTTATTTACTTGAAATTATATCCCTAGTACCTATCTATTTATATATTTTAAATATGCGAATTAGTCAAAAAGCACCCTGACTATTTTAACAAAGCGTCTGATAAATCGCACAAAATTAGATCACAATATAGACATAAACTCGTGGAACCAAAGTCTAACTTAGCAATGCACAGTTCTAGCCCAAACTCTATGGCTTTAAAAATATTCAATAAATTGCCAAATAATCTAAAATATATCGTTAGAAAAAATTGTTGAGAAAAATGCTATTACATATTAGACGAATTTTTTAACGATAATCTAGAAAACATAATAATAAATCGTTCCAATACAAATAATAAAATTGCCATACCCTTATCCAGCGACCTGTGTAATAGGGCCTATTCTGTGCCCTTATCCTACTTCCTACTAATATTTTAAACGCGAAAGTTTGTGAGGATGGATGGATAGATGGATGTTTGTTACTCTTTCACGCAAAAACTACTGAACGGATTGAGATGATATTTTGCAATAATATAGCTTATTTATTAGAATAACACATAGGCTATAATTTATAATGATATTTCGTAAATGTTCCATAATATAACGATAAGTATCAAGTAAGTACGAAAAATTCTGCTATCTGCGAGCAAGAAGAAATGTCAAATAAAACAATTGTCGAATCGAACAACTGTCGAATCGAACAACCGTCAAATCGTTTTTATTTATTTTATTTTCCACCTCCTTTATTAAGGGTGGTAAGGTAGGGCCTCGGGTTTGAAAGGCGGAGAGTGACATAGGCTACTTTTTATCCCGGATAAATAAAGGGTATAGCACCAAAATCAAAATATCATGCGGGCGAAGCCGCGGGTAAAAACTAGTAGGGTCATATGTATAACTATGCAATACATGTTAACTAAGAACCGCATGTAAATTTCATATGTTGCACTAAATGATTTGAGTTTGAGTTTAACCAAATAAATTTTAGAATTTTTTCAATACCTTCATTCTTTTGGTAACCGAAAAATTTTGATTCCAACTGATTGTTTTTTAAGTAGATAATAAGCCTTAATAGGCTTGCCTACTTATTTGTTCATGGCAAACTTGTAAGCGTGTGTAACAATATAGGTAACAGTATCTACAACGATCCAGTACCGATCCCGATACCAGTCAAAATTGGCATCCTGAGAAAGATAATTTAATTTAAACAAAATTAAACATTTAAGCTTGCCAATAAAACCACCCAAGAGATATTTTTGCTAGGCTTTAAAGTTTTAGAATTGGAGAAATTATTATAATATGCGGTAGATAGAAAATACAGCGTCCGAGGTCCAAAATAATAAATGGTTTTTACTATTTGAACAAATAGAAGTAATTAAAATAAATAGGAAGGTATCTAAAAAATTGACTGATTATAATTTAGTTAAAAATTGCCATGAAAACTTTTCGATAGACAGATTATTATAGGCGTGTTTGTAAATAGATAATATTTAATAAAAATAAAAACTGCATGTCTCATCTGTTATCAGGTCAACGATGGCCGATCTTCTACGTCCCTCCTCCTATTACCAAGATGGTAAGAGTACCATATGAAATTCTAGAAACACTAACACTTCAGTGACTACTTAAGCCGGAAACATACTATCGGACGCGGCTTACGGACACGACTGACAGCCGCGACTTAGCAATGTGCACAGTTTTTAGACATCCGGTGTGCCAGATCGCTCTCGGACGTCCGAACGCTCTCGGACGTCGAATTTTTTTTTTGCTGACCACAAGTTGTTAACCGAATAGATTTTTCGCCGAAGTTAAATATTTTGACCTAAAAATATATACAGATCTGTAAATTTTTATTCACAACTACGGGTCCTATTTTGATATTGTCAATCTTTTTCTGCTATAATACGCATGTTTAAACGTAAACATTCCATTTGGAACACTTATATGGACCAACATTGCGTAAGGAAACCTATTCGTAGCTGGCTTGAGCTACGCGTGAGGGTTTACTATGAGTTTATATTGTAAACCGAAACTACAGTAGTTTCCGTGTGGATCCATACATTTTCTAAAAAGCGCTTGCCGGAAACGAAGAACTAACAAAAGTATAGTTATAGATAGAGCTACAAGATAACGATAATAGTTTTCTTCAGCATGGCAAGCTACTTTGTTTTATAGAGATGATCATTAATTGAAAGCAGATGAATTGAAATATTTTAATTACTTTTTGATTCTGACTCTTGCTTCGTTATTATCCAACTAACATTTAGCCAGGATTGTCTCATCACTCATCAACAAGGAGGTCAACAGCATAGCATTGATATTTTACTAAAACTCACGAAAACATTTGGGTGACACTGAAAAGTTGACCGGATTGAGGCGTCAGCATAAATTAACATTTAAAATATGATGTTATGTTAGCATAAGGAGAGGAAAGCAGTAACAGATTACATTTTTATCACGGAATTGTCGGAATTCTATTGAAAAATATATGAAAATGTCTTCTGATAATGACAATATCTACTACTTATTATAGATTTAATTTGAAAAAAGATGTGGATGTAATTACCTAAATAAAATACATTAAAGTTGTTGATGTAGGTACATGCATAAGTACATTTTGAGTAGTAAGTTGTAATAATAAATAATTACAGATTAAACGAAATTTCTAATGATTTATATTGATCTGATCGCAGTAAATACATAACCTATAGGTAATTTAACGATTTGAGTATATCTATCGTTAAATTACTTGATAAATGACAGTTATTGAGTAATAACTGTTATTTATCAAGCGTATGTATACAATAAAGCAACACTTAAAAACTTAATCTGTTTTTAAATATGAGTTACTTGCTCTATTTCTATAATAAACTAAGAAGTTATATTAAACATAGAAACTGGAGAAATTTGATTCAAAAGTTTGAGAATATAATTTTCTGTGGGTTCTAAGCGAAACGATCTTATATAGTATATGATTATAGCCTAAGAGCCACCGAAGTTCGACCTTCACCCACGTGATAACCAGATAAGACGTATTTTTTTATAAATTATTATTTATTTTATTTATAAACACGCCTATGATAGCTTGTTTATCAAAAAGTGTTCAGGGCTATTTTATACTATATTTAAAATATGTCACGAACATTTTTTTTAAAGCAAAACTGGATGATTTTTTTTAAATTAAATTATCTTTTTTATGGTACCAATTTTGATTGGTTATAAGATCGGTTTCATACTTATGTTGTTGTCAATTTAACAAATATGTATTTGTACATAGTTGCTTGCTAGGTAGTATGAACAAAATTAAGTATCCAAATCTACCAAGGTATATTTTATTTATAAAAAACTATTAGTTGGAATTAAAAAATATCGGCTTTAAAATGAGAGAAGGTAAAAATTCATTAAAAAAGTAATCTAATTAAATATAATCACGAACACTTTTCGATAAGCAAGCTATCATAAGCCCATATTGTAGGTAAATAGTATTTCATAAAAAGTATGTCTCATTTGGTTGTCAGATGGGTGAAGATCGTTCTTCCACGTCTCTAGCCCTATCACTAAAATTGACACAATTGGGTTCTGAATCTTACACAGCGCCAAATCTCAATTAGAAATATTATTTAACTAATTGGAGTTTTGTTAAATATATTAGTTACCGACATTTTTTAATTAAATTATTAAGACAATTAAATATTTCAATTATTAACAATGTTATATAACTACGAACAGCCATGTTCAAATGATTATTAAATAAAGTACCTAGGTAGAAAAAAAAATAAGGACAGATACATATAGGTATTTTTTCTAACGATTTATTATAAGGTAGAGCAATCACAGTTTTGTGATGATTTTAGTTTCTAATATTTTTCAATATATAACGACAATATTTCTATTAGTAACAATGTTATGTAACTGACTACAAACAGCCAAGTTCAACTGATTATTAAGCAAAGTAGAAAAAAAAATGAGGACAGATACATCTATTTTATAACATCGAACGATTAATAATAAGGTAGAACAGCCACAATTATATTAATACAATTCGCCATTTTAGATAGAGAATGCAATTTTTTTAAGGAAACAATTTGTTTGAAAGTCTAACCTGTCCTGCCAGCGCACGTGAGCGGCGGTTGCATCGGCTCCTGCATCAATCCAGGGTTAATATTCGTGTAGAACTCTAACATTTTTTTCATGAAACTGTCACTCGCGTCCCGAAGCTCTCACTGCGGCCGAGTGTGCTCTGACACTGGCAGAGATACTGAGCAAAATGGGATAATGTTTCACACTAGCGCTGTCCCCCTCAGTTATTCCTAGCGAGTCGACCAATAGAATCGCTCTACCAACCCCGACCCCGCCTCGAACACTAACCCAACCTACCTATTATACAGATCAAAGCTATTACCTATATTTTGCCGTGCCGCTGAAAAAATGGCAAATTGTATTTTTTCGTTTGGAAAAAGGCTACTCCGTCAAGCAGTGTGAAAGAAGCGGTGAACGTTCAACGGCCTTATTAAATTTACGAATCAAAAATTCATTTCTGTCATGTCTCGAATTTATTAAAACTACTCATAGTGAGCGTTAAAAGTTTACATTTCAATTGGGAGCTTGAATTTTCGTAGTAGAGAATTTCGATAAGTGCAGCTTCGGAGAATATGTCTGATCAAATTTAAAATTTCAATTGAGACTATTTTTTTATCATAGAAAAATTTCAATCGGTGCAACTTTGGGACAGTCTGATTAAACATGTGTTTGTAGTTAGAATGGATTTTTTTACAATATTTGTACTTATACTATGCTATAATATTAATCCCACTAATATTATAAACGCGAAAGTTCGTGAGGATGGATGGGTGGATGGATGTTTGTTACTCTTTCACGCAAAAACTACTGAATGGATTGAGATGAAACTTTGCAATAACATAGCTTATATATCAGAATAACACATAGGCTATAAATTATAATGATATTGCGTCAAAAATCAAAATGTCATGCGGGCGAAGCCGCGGGTAAAAATTAGTATTTAATAAATAAATATTAGGGGACATCTTACACACATGCCATAATCTATAATTTAATCTCTACTTTAATTTAAGATAAATATGAAATATCTCAGCAAAACTTATTGAGCCTGCTTAAGCAAGGGCTGAAAGTTGATGATGATGTATTGGTATACCTATACAATTATTTGTTAACAGCTCAGTTTAGAGTTTTGTTTGTTAACAAAAGCAATTAAATACCTACGTAACTTTACTATTTTTTATTGAAACTCATATTGAATACGTCCGAAGAGGAAATTATCGTAAATCTTTTCTTCGCGACATATTGAACTTTGTTTTGATAATATTGTGATGTCGTATTATGAGGGAGATCCTGTTGCTACTGAAACAAATTGAAGTAAACATCTTTTTTACCCTAATAATAATCATATATGAACATTTTTGTTGATTTATCAAAAATGGCTCAGCCGATTTCGATAAAATTTAAATGGAACCTCATCGAGAGTATAGATATTCTATCGAACGAAAAAATATTTTTTTAAATCGGTTCCCAATTGGCGAAAATATCGATAAACATACACTACAAAGAAAAATACATACAGACGAACATCGTATCTCCAAGTAATGTAATGTTTAGTTAAATAATAAAAATAACGCAGACCTCAAACAAATTTAATTTTAGGTAATTTTAAGAGATAAATTTTAGAAGTTCGGAATAAAAAGCGAATAAAACATGTGCCCTGTCAGGGTTAGGGTGCTATTGTGTTTCAAGTGGGCCAATTCTCCTATTGAGCGAGTACTTATGCCACCGAGCGAGTAAACAACCATAGCGCTAGTAATATGCGAGCACAGTCGTGGATATGGTATATCGATATGAAATATTTTGTAGGATTATTTGCACATTTGCACATTTGAGAAACTTTAATAAAATGAGGAGGTAATATAATGTCTGATAGTCTGTATGTATTTTTTGTATGTTTATCGATATTTTCACCAATTGTAAACGGATTAAAAAAATACCTTTTTTATTTCGAAAAAGTGTACTCGTGTGTGTGTGTAAAGTGATCGTTTTACATTATTGTTGAAAAATCAACAATAATGTAAAAATTACTACATGGATGACACATCAAGTAGTGTGAAGCCGGTTATGCCATTCTTGGAGAAAAATAATTCATGTATTAGTATTTTTGACAAAGTAATATCTTCTTCTTCTAATATATGAATATTTCGAGTCGGTTTGACCAATTTTTATGAAACTGTTGTGCATATTTGGTAGATCTGAGAATATATTTGTATACTCTTAAATTACCCCGCCATTAAAGGTCCCTGCATTTTTTTATATGTCAACAACGTTAACCGGGTTAGCTAGTAAAGCCGGGTAAGTTTAGTAAATATCATTTAAGGTTATATAAATCATTTACTATCTTACACCTACTTTACTAGCTCCATCGACCTGGCATTTTTCTATAGAGAATATACATATTTATGGAGTCACAATCATACAAAAAAGTGTTCGAGCCAAAATTCTGCCCAAGCTACGTAGTGGGCAGGTTTTTTAGTTAGTCGTAGGACGATTGCAAGCCGACTACAACGCCGCGCGATGCCAAAGTGCTCGGTTACAAGCACTAATTAGATTACATAACGTTGAGATTCGAGAAAACGGGACATTGTGAATTATTTAATGTAAATATCTAAGTCGGAGTGTATGACGGCGCTCGGACATTTTTTTACTACTTTCAATTAGAGAATGTGGCTCTGTAGATATTTGCTCGAAGATTAGTTCACAGTTTTGTCACAAAATATCCAGACAGGTAACGTAAGAAGGCTTGCCTACATGTTGTGGATGCGGGAAGTCTTATCAGATCTTCGGGACCTGGAAAACTTATGCACCATAGAACTGTTTAGTAAGTTATAACTTATAAGGTCACTTCAAGAAGAATGTGAAAATAATACTTACTCTAAATAAAAACTTGTGAGCAATTACTTAATTTCTTCTTTTTGTTATTTTCAGAACAGTATAAGTACAATGTGGATGAATTTGGTAAATGTAATAGATTCTAGAAGACTTAAATATCAGCAATAATAGTAAGTTAGTAATTATTATAATTTACTACGGGACTAATCGCGCACTAAAATTATGAGATAAATAAATACCTCACCATCCCGACGTTTCGGCCGAGTTGCATCGACCGTGGTCACGGGTAGACTGGAGTATGGAACAGCTGGTACCGCCAATTCAACTTGAACTTGAAAAATTGTCTTGAGAGTACACTTTTTCGATATAATTAAAGGTTTTTTTTTAATTTGTTTACAATTGGTAATGTGTTCAAATCGCGATAGTTTAAAAACAACAGAACGTTAGTATGATCGTATAGGCCGATTGTTAGCCTTAGAGTCAGATTTAAGCCGCCTCTGAGATGGCTAAACGGTTTAAACAACTGGGACCAACAATTTAACGTGTCATCCGAGCCACATTAGCGCTCAGTTGTACATGCCACCCGCGATCACCCAAATGAAGACTGAACGTGCTGAATGTTGCTTAACTTCGATAATCGCTTACGAACACTTAGTCACACTAAGCTATGAGCGCTACACAAATACTAGTCATGATATTTCGAAAGAGATACCATATCCAATATTCTTGAGTCAAGGATCATGGCCGTATTTTCATTGGCCAATGCAATGAATTACGCAGCGTGCGTTTTTTGCGCCTTTGTCTGCACAGCACCACTTCAAGTCCAACGCTATGGTGATCACGAATGCCTCCAAAATGGTATTTCAAACTCAAAAATGGGTTTTCTATACCAATGCTCGCTGACGGGTCTTAGGGCTGCTACCGCTTAGAGTGATTTTTAGTAGACTGCCATTTCTAAGATGTTAGATGACATTGCACCACAGAGATCTCATAAGGATAGGTACTTAAAGTGGTCGATCGAGGAAATCTGAAAGAGATGCATTGATTTAATATTGAACGAATTAGAAAGAGACAAAAATATTTCGATTCGGTAGATTTTCGTTTCATTCGGTTCGATTCGGTCGGATTTTTCGTTATGTAACAACAAATTCTTGTCAAATTTCAAAATAAATTTGTCAATTTCGACAGTAATTGTAGGCCATTTTCCATACCTTTTTATAGTTGAGAATTGCCTCATGTGAAAAAAATTCCGTTTTCATCGACTATCTATAAGCTGCTAAATAAATTATTATGTTTTTGAGTGTGAGGCAACCCTGAAAAGTTATAGGTAGCAGTGGTATTACGTACGGAAATATGCTCGAATCCGTTTCGATTGCTATTAACGCATTGCCCAATTCAATGGTAATCTGTTTTGATGAGCAGGTAACCATAATATTGGCATAAAAGGGGTTCAAATTTTTTTTCTATTGTTGTAACTTATGAAAGACTACTGATGTGTAAAGCGAGCGACAATATAGATGAAAACAGTCACCAAATTTTTTATCAGCTTTTTATTTAAGTTATTGTATGACAAGTTTAATGTATTAGTACGTCCTAACATTAAAATAAATAAAACATTTTTACTAGATAGGTAGTACTAGTCCAGCTACTCTTGTGGCAACACTGTCGTGCTAGGTTAGCATACGATCACGAAAATAAGTTTGTCGACGTGTGAAACATAATAATTCAGCATGATAAATGCTGCCAGCCAGCCCTGCATGCTAGCAGCACCTAACATGCTGAATTATTATGAAATATTATCAGTAGGGACCGGATTATATGCAACATAAAAAGCTTGTTAAAAGCATGAAAATGCTTGAAATATGCACGAAAATTGACAGAATATGCAACCAAAAAAAAAAAAGAAAGTATTTTTTTTTATTTCAAAATCAGTATACAATTAGTAAATAGGCGATAATAGGTACAGTAACATTAATAAAATGGCATTAAAATTATTTAAATTTTTTGTAAATGTACATAGTCAAGTAGGTATTTGTTCTAATTCTAAATGTTCGGTGACTAAAAATATTTTTTACTTAATTCGGTCGGATTCACAATATTATTATTTTTATCGCATTTTGAAATGCATTGCATTCGAATAAAAAAATTAAGTATACCAATAATATGCATCAAAACTAGATCTTAGGTAAAATATGCTATTACCGCTGAGTTAAATATGCAAATGCATATGCAAAAATGCAATTGCACATAGTCCGGTCTCTAATTATTAAGCAGTCACTTGTCAGGTCCACCAGAAGTTCAAATCAATTTTATAAAAGATGATGATGAAAATTGTATTTATTGATGCCAATCATAGTTTTAACAATGCAGCTAATTATGTTATGAAATGAAGTCTTTTGTGTCTATTTTCTTAAAAAGGGGAATTTGCTGTCGCGCTATTTGTCAGCCGATTTCAAAAACATTTTGGTGAAATTCAAATATTCAATATTCAAATCGATCGAAATTGCGAGTATGAGCCAAATCGGTCAAGAGCAAATCGAGATGTAGACTTAAGAAGATTTAGTTATAGAGATGTGTCGCAAGGTCTACTGTTCGTAGAACTACTAGTTATGATTTTTAGGGTTCAGTACCCAAAGGGTAAAATCGGGACCCTATTACCTAGGACGGATAGACTCCTCTATCCGTCCGTCAATCTGTCTGCCACCAGGTTATATCTCATGAACCCTGATAGCTAGACAGTTGAAATTTTCACATATGATGTGTATTTCTGTTGCCGCTATAACAATAAATAAAAAGGCTGCAGCAATAAACGCTATTATTTTGCCGTATTTTACTGTACTTTACCAGCCTTTTTAATAGTCCACTATAGCACGTAGGCCTACCCACGAAAGGTGGTGCGTTTTTTGCTCGATATTAATAAGGGCAACAGGTACGAGTAGACGCTTGAAATGGCGCTAAGGGGGCTCCCATACAGTAGGAAATCCACCGTGCGCGAGTCTGACTCGCACTCTGTTAATTTTTTTTACTGCACTAACAGCGTGGACCAAGGTTAGGAAGCGTGCGACGTGCTAGTTATAATTTATTTTATCGACCCTGTTCCCCTTAATTATTCTCCTTTATGTTTATTACTTTATTGACCGAAGCGAAGTAAAATTAACGATTTAACACGATGATTTTGCTCTCTGTCCGGGTATTGATTTTTGTCTACAGATCGCATTTTTCAACGAATCTTGACGAAACGTGGGACGCAGGTTTCAATATAATATTGGAATTTTTTGGCACCATTTTGATAGGGGAAGGGATAGCCCCTTCCCCTATCAAAAATGGTGGTTTCTTTTAAAAAAGGTGGGAAATTTGCTGTTGCAACATTTAGCATCCGATTGGAATAATATTTAGCAAGATTGTTTAATATTAAAATCTTAGCAAGATTTGCGAATGGTCGAAATCGGTCAAGAGATACGTTGCGAGGTCTACTGTTCGTAGATATACTAGGTAGTTATGTTTTTTTAGTAGGCTAGGTCTAGTCCCCAGAAGTGACCGCCTATCATCACTATTACTACATAGTATAAAACAAAGTCGCTTCCCGCTGTTTGTCTCCATGTATGTTATAATATCTTTAAAACAACTTGCAACTGATTTTGATGCGTTTTTTAATAGATAGAGGAATTCAAGAGGAAGGTTTATAAATGTATAAGCTGGGGCGGGTCGCTGGTTAAAATATTTTAATTACTTTTCACGACCTTTGTCACGCGACATCGTCAGCCGTAGCCGGTCGTAGCCAAGTCGTAGCGAAGCTACGACAGCGTTGTGTGATTCCAATCCATGCATCGTTTTCTTTGCGTTGCGATCCAGGTTTGCAGCCGACCAGTGCGCGGTGTCAGTATTAAAAGTCAGAGACGACTACATACGGCCTTAACTTATACTTATTTTATTTTTAAGGCTTCCCGACCTCAAAACGGAATAAATTATTCCGTTTTGAGGCCGAAGCCTTAAAACACTGTAATTTCTAAGATGTTTCTTAGTAAGTTTCGGCGTAGTAAGTGCAAGCATTCTGCTCCCTCCCTCTTTATCATCCCTCGTAGGAGGAGCGAGATCAACTTCAATAAAGGCAGTGCGCCATGTGTGACGCCGATACGGAAAATTCCCGTACTTTCCGCTAGAAATAACCTAGAGTATGCTCTGTGATTATTGACTTAAGGCTCCTTTTTAGAAGGGCATGGGAAATCTTATTCGTTGCCGGTCCGCTTTCCCCCATCGTAAATACTGGCCTGAATTTTTCGATAGATTAAGAAGTTAGTGTAGATGTGAACAATGGTATTGTGGTAGTTTTATTATCATTTTCAAAAAACAATCTGACCTGAACCCTGGATCTGAACCTGCATTGCAGTATGAGGGTATCTAGATAGTTTGATGCTGCTTTTCCAATAAAGGTTCCTAGATTCACAAAGATCGATAAAATATACTCGCTATCGTGTCAAGTATTTATAAGTATCATTTCCTTCATCACGCAGCATCTATTTAGTCTTCTTCTGTATTTATGTTTTTAACGGATTTTGTAAAAATAAATTATTACGAATAAGTCATACTTAAAAATTTATAAGAACTCCGGATAAAACTCACGATTATTTGAACGGTCGAGCCGCTATGCGTTCGACCGGTTTCAGAGTAGTTAGTACTCCTTCATCAGGGAATACGCGCGCCCCAGACAACGGACGCCCGCGCACACCTCCTCTCACGCTAGTTTTAATGAAATCAGTCATATTTGAATAAATGATAACATTTGCAGAAATATGTTAGTATGTACTAATGACTTGTAACTTGTTGTTATCATTAGAGTATGAGTATAAGATTCGTTGATAACACACATAGATGTACGCGAGAAACATTAGGACAGAAAAAAAAACTATTTTTTTAAACGGGCAAAAGTATATTTATTAACTACAACAAAAAAACAAAACTACTTTATCTGCTAAACCTACATACTCGTACACTACTACTACACAAAAAGCAATTAGTTCATCCACAGACCCTTGAAGGTCTAAAGATAATCCAAATGCTCGAACCCACTGCCAGTTGGCATCGTGACCAGCATGTTGGCTGCATTGAGCCAAATAAACACCAGCTTTTTGGTCACACGTTCTTCGTTCATTCTGAGCGTCTGGTGGACGCGCCACCAGACGCTCAGAATAACTTTTGAAACACGATGAGCTCCCGGCTCTCCTAACGGCTCAAATATATAACCGCTACCGAGGTTAGCATATTTGCGCCGCTTGTGCTGCTCCGCCGAATTGGCCGCCGCTCCAGCGAGTCTCAGAAAGATGCGACGGCGCCAAAATATCGACGCAAGTCGCGTCCCATACTAAGGGCCGTCTACACTTCCATGGGACCAATGTCATACCATGTTTATAAAAAATAATTACCTATATGATTACCTGTTCAGATGCCACCACAGTTTCTCATCTGAGAAATAAAATAGCACCTAATCTTTGCTTTAAACGGCCGACTTCAGACCGCCGCGCCGCCGCTGTTTAGAGCTGGTGCGCGTTTATTTTTAAAAATATTTGACAGGCAAGTTTTTTTACATCCACTTCGTGTAGCTTGCAGTCACATATTAAAATAAAAATATGTATTAATTTTCTATGAAACCTTAATCACGTAATGGAAAAATAAATTACAATGATAGGGTATGGAATAATAGAATTAAAAAGAATGTAACGGAAGAATACAATACAGCTGAATATTTTTAGTGAACAAAAGCATTTCCTATGATCTCAATATTTCTCGTATAATTATCGTATTCCGGTTATCTCATATTTTGAGTGATGTCAGATTGAAGAAATTACACGGTGTAAGTGCGATTACATTAGCAATACCCCTCAATTTGAAAAAAAACCCAACTCGATGGCAATACCTACTCTAGACCTCCTAGAGTCTACAATGTAGTGCTATGTCGCTTTCACTAATGGGGATAACTTTCACTATACATTTTATCGAACTTCGACGTTTCTTTTTTGCATAAAATTGCTGATTTTTGTGCAATTTCGGGTTCTACACAATAAAAATAAAATAAATTAATATAAAATAAGTGTTATTTCTGTAACCAATAATTTCTTAAATTACTGTAGATCGTATTGTAGATAGTATTCTATTAGGTATAAAAATACCTGTGTCAGAAGACCCCGCTCTTTGATATCCATACTATGGTAACATCTTGGTTACTATTTTTAACAATTAAAAAAAAGCATTTTAAAATTACTTTAAACATACTAAACAATGACATACTAGAGTAGGTACTTAGGTATTGGTAATGAATTCGCGGCTATACGATTATGATAAGTCTGTTGAATGTATGAAAAAATTATGTTTCAGTTGTCAGGCAACGCGTCGTTGAAATTTGCGTAGGTATATCAAAAGTCGTGACGCCGAGACGGTGACTTTTGATCATCCAAATGCCCTTTTTTGCCACTTTACTCAACAAAAATATATTTATAAACACCATCAACTCAAACTTTGTCAGATGAATCGTGTGTTATAAGGTGTTATTACGTTAGTAAGTTTGTCTGCGCCATTTGGCTAGCGCTCTGTTGTAAATGCCATCCGCGGCGCGTTCACCCTTCCGAAGTCTGACCGCGCCTATCGCTGCATAACTTCGATGATTGCTAAGAAGATGATTGTAAAACAACGCTATGAGTTGGTTTTTTAAAGGTCGTTGTCGTGTCGTTTTATCCTTGCGTTTATCGCAGAAAAAAGATTGGAATACCGAATTAAACTTTTGAAAAGCAATTGCTGTAAAAATAAATGGAGGACTCAACCCCGTTATTACACTGTCTCAAGCACGAAAACCTCATAACTGTTTGGAATAAACAAAATGTTAAAAAAGAAACAGTAAAAAGTAATAGCTTGAATAGGAATTTGATACGTTCCAACTTACTACGAGATCTTTTCAGTCGGGTAAAAAGTGCCTTTTCAATCCGGTAAAAATGTAGCTTTTCAGACTGCTAAAAAGTGTATATTCAATCTGATAAAAACTGGATTGTAAGTCTGGTAAAAAGGGTCTTTTCAATTTGTCCTCATAGAATAGTAAATGTTGTTTATACGAGTAATGATGGTCTGAAACAACTTTTTGCTTCTTGGTATCTAGATTAGTTCTGGATAACCATTCTAATTTCAATTGGAGGCGATAAGTCCCGCACCGACGTGCTTGCCGGTGTTTTGTGCGTTTCCCCCTCCAGGGTCTACCCGAGCCAGCCCAGCTCCTTTAAATAACGGAGCGTAGCTCTGGGCCGCTGGCATAACTGCTCCAGTAGCTTAGATGTTGAATGAGATGATGGCGATGTGGATGACAAGGCTGATGATAATGCAGAGGCATCATGCAATCCGTTAGCTATTCTAGTGTCTTCTGTAGCTTTGCAGTGCTACAGAACATGCTCTACAGTTTCGTTATCCTGCAAACAGCCGCGACATAGTGGGCTGTCAGTGGCTCCTATACTCCATAAAATTTAACTTGATCTCTGCGACAGCTGTCAGAAAAATCACGCCTATGAAGTCCTGAATTTCTTAATAGTACAGACAGTACCTGTCAATGTCATACTTTATGGGCATGCCAATTAGTGATGGGCGACGAATGATCGTGACCACAGAGTTTTAGATAGAGTTTTATTTAAAATATCGATAGTTTATACTAATGATTTTTAAATAAAACTCAATTTATCATTAATTTTACTGTATATTTTTATATGATAACATTTTTTACATGTGATTAAATTAAACCCAATTATATGGTACATTAGCATCGATAATAGTGAAAAACGTCGATAAATACTATCGTTACATTATTATGAGTATTTAATTAATATCATAACATTATTTACATGTGTACATACTTGATATTAAATAATAGTAAGTAAATAAAAAACAATTTCTCACCTTCAACTACTCATTCGATTTCTTTATAACATTGTTTGAAAATCGATTTTTTCCACCACTAAAAATGTCAATCTTCTATGTCAATGCTACTGTCGCAGAGATCAAGTTAAATTTTACAGAGTATAGTTTATACAAGTGACTATTTAAGTTGCAGTGACCAGTTATGAGTCCTACCATAAGTAGTAGTACCTGGATAACCATGTAGAAAGCTTGAAATCTGAGCTTAACTGATGGATGTGCGAAGAAAAAAATAACTATTAAATTATTTCATTTCACACTGTTTTATACCATAACTCCACACGTTTAAAGTAATTTCAGTTAAAAATAGCAACCCAAAAGAAAGTTCTTTTATTTTAGCTTTATTGATGCGCTCATGGTGTAATTTGTGATCACCAACGTTAACCAAGGTTCAGCACAGTCAGTCTTCGGATGAATGACAGCGGATGGCATTTACAACTGAGCTCTAACGTGGCTCGGATGACGCGTTAAATTGTAGGTCGCAGTTGTTTTGGCCGTTTAGCTTTGTCACTTCAAGTCGCTTAAAAGTATTAGGACTAGAACCCAGCCTATAAGAATTACTTAATTTTAGCTTTATGATAAGTGACTGGTATTAATCCAGTCGCCAATAAATTAATAATTTATGACTAAGTTATTAATGTCCCGCGGATACGAACCACCACCAGTTTATCTATCACCTTGGTGATTTAACCATTTAGCCATGTGAAAATAATCCATTTGTAGTTATTTTCTACCTTTTTTCTTCTAACAAAAGTAATGTCTTAAAACGCCTGGGTTTCAGGAGGCTAAATGAAGTTACTTACTTTTAGCTTTATGATAAATAACTGGTATTAATCTAGTCGCCAATAAATTAATAATTCATGACTGACTCAATAAGCCCCGCGAGTATTAACCCCCACCATTTTATCTATGGCAGTGCTAATATCAACCAGTCGGATGTTAGCCGTCGTCAAACACGGACGCCACGTGCGCGCCACGCGACTCGGTTTAACCAGCCTAGCTCAGCATAACTGCGACAGTTTATATTTCAATAACGACATATTTAATACCATTGCTGAATTCATATGCCATTAGGTGCGGATGGATATTGAAATTGCCCATTTTATGGCTGCTTGGCTCTCTTTGGTTTAATTATTTGACTATTACCTAGTGGTAATTAGCTCATTACCTACAGGTACTAATATTTGCTGGTATTTTATTACAAGCTTTTATTTAGTTTCACCTGTCCCGTTGTCTGTCTGTCGGTCTGTAATCAAATCTTGCAAGTTAAATTTGATCCAGTTCCCGGTTTCCGATTGAGCTGAAATTTTGCATACATGTGTAAATTGTGTGACAATTCAATATTATGATGACATGGTGCTGATCTGATGATAAATATATAATATTGGGGAACATCTTACACAGGGTCTCTGACCCCAAACTAAGCAAAGCTTGTGATATGGCTGCCAGAAACTAATATACTACATACATGCATATACAATGTATATGCATGTATGTAGTATACTAGTCTCTAAAAATCTTCTTAAGTCTTAAAATATGTAAATTATACATATCTTAAATACATACTTATATAGATAGTACCTAAATAACACCCAGATATAGAGCAAACACCTATGTTTATCACATAAAATGCTTGCCCTGTATGGGGTTCGAACCCACGCCGCTTTGATCCAGAAGTCAGTTTCACTAACCACTGAGCCACAGAGGCAGTCGCCTGATGATGGAGCTGGAAGGTGGTCCTAGGAACTCTGTAACGAAACGAAGCAAACCCATCGAGTTTCGGCTCGTATAATTCGTCTTGGCGTAAAACCTTGTTTTATAAAAGGTTTTCTTTTATTATTCTTGTTTTTACAATGCAGATTTGAGCAGTTTTGTTCAGCTCGGCTCAAGAGTAGTTTCTTTTGCTATTTTACTAGGGTTTTCATTTATCAGCAGTTTTTATTTGTATATAAAAACTGGTGATATACGTCTTTGAGATTTAAACTGTGCTATAGTTGGTAGATTAATTTTCATAAGTGGCATATTTAAATTTTATCAAAATGGGCTGTCTTTTCTGAAAAATTAACATATTAGATATATGTTAATTTTTCAGAACCGACTACATGGATGGCACATTGATTCGTGCGAACTAAACAAATTCTGTTCACGGTTGTAGGCAGTTATGGCATTTTTGACCTATGAACCACCGGAGGAGGCATATAATTCGACGCGTATATATTTTTTTTATGTATAACCACGCATAACTTTTTTCATAGTAGTCCGATTACAATATTTTTTTTATTGAAAAGAGTATACTTTGAAATTGGTCCCATTTAAATTTTATTGAAATTGGCTGAGCCATTTTTGATAAATCAACAATAATGTGAAAAATGCTACATCGATCCGTGCATAATATTTGCGTTCTAGCGATGCGCCCCGGCTTCGCACAGGTGTATTATACATGTAAACATTTCTCTTGAATTACTCCATCTACTAAAACAAACCGCATTAAAATCCGTTCCGTAGTTTTAAAGATATAAGCATACATGGGGACAGACAGCGGAAGGCGACTTTGTTTTATACTATGTAATGATTCTGTTCACGGGTGAAGTCGGTCATGCTAATTTTTGCAAAAAATGATCTTGTTGGCAAAACATGATTATTTAAAATATTGATAAAAAAACTAATAACCTGTTTGACTCTTGTCAGCAATTTAACATAAACAAGTGAAGTCGGTCGGAAACATTTAATCGTCGTGCGATATCGGTTGCACAGCCCTCCGTCAATAAATAGTTGCAAGCGATTCGCTTGCACAGTTTTTTTTTGGGTTCCGTGACAATGGAACTACACTATACTCTATAAAATTTAGCTTGATCTCTGCGACAGTAGAAGATTGACATTTTTGGAGTTGGGATAGTGGTGGAAAAAATCGATTTTCAAACAATGTTGTAATGAAATCGAATGAGTAGTTGAAGGTGAGAAATTGGATTTCATTTACTTACTATTATTTAAGATCAAGTATGTACACATGTAAATAATGTTATGATATTAATTATATACACATAATAATGTAACGACAGTATTTATCGACGTTCTTCACTATTATCGATGCTAATGTAACAAATCATTGGGTTTAATTTAATTACACATGTAAAAAATGTTATGATATTAAAATATACAGTAAAATTAATGATAAATCAAGTTTTATTTAAAATATCGTCAGTATAAACTATCGATATTTTGATTAAAACTCTATCTAAAACACTGTGGTCACGATCATTCGTCGCCCATCACTAATCGGCATGCCCACAAAGTATGACATTGACAGGTACTGTCAGTACTATTAAGAAATTCAGGACTTCATAGGCATGATTTTTCTGACAGCTGTCGCAAAGATCAAGTTAAATTTTATAGAGTATAGGTGGGGTTATTTTAAACTCTATCCGCCTTACCACAAAAGACTTAAACACGCTTTAAACACTGTTTAAACGCTGAAATTTGTACTGTTTAACATTGTCTAAAGCGTGCGTAAAATTTGTAAATGTGGTAAGGTCGTACGTGTTTTATCGGTTTCAAGAAAAAGTGCGGTGATTTTAAACCTCTATTTTTTGTATTTACAAAAACTTTAAAAATTATAGTTGATGTTTAAAAAAGAACTGTAAAAAAATTAAAAGCATTATTATCAACGTAAATATTAAGTTTCACATTATCTATATCATCACCATCATCATTATCATCATCAATATTATAAAGAGGAAAGATTAGATTGTTTGTTTGTTTGTAACGAATAGGCGCCGAAACTACTGAACCGATTCGAAAACTTATTTAACTGTTGGAAAGCTACACTATTCCCGGTGAACATAGGTTATATTTGTAATAAAATTAGGGATCCTTACTGTTTGTCTTTTTTAGCCAATCGTACCCGGGCGAAGCCGCGTCCGGCAGCTAGTGTTTAGTAAGTATAAAAAATGGTTGTCTGTAAAGTCGGTTTACGGACGATAATTTGACGTGATAACGTCACCACAAGCTGAACGCTTAGACTGCCGGCCAATCGCACTAAAAATTACAGCTGAACTACAATTGAACGTTAACCGAACTTCGACTTTTTGTCTATTTTTGTATCGCACTAATGATTCTAACTAAAGTTGAAACGCAACTCGATCAGAGTTGGAACGTAACCGGTGTCAAATGAACGGTTGGTGTATGATGTTTAGCGCAATACCTAATTCCTTGAAGCTGAATCGAAACTTAACTACAATTGCAACCGAACTTTAACTGAATTACAGATGGAACAGCTGCGTTCCAGCTGTAATTTTTTAGTGCGATTGGCCTGCTGATCGTGCCTCTCTACCGCTTGTTCCGCGCTCTCGCTTGCACGCTCGGCTCAGTCGGAACGTAACATCAGTCATGCTGTTTCGTGCGTGCAGCCGACGGTCATCGATTTATCAAGACGTTATCCCGTCAATAAGTTTTCAGTCTGTGCTCCTGCTACGTAATCTTATAATTATGCTTATATATACAGAACCCGTCGCCTCGGCGCGTTTCTCCCGTTCAGTGTGACCAGAATCAGTATTTTATTACATTTTACTTTTTCAGTACATTTTAGTAACTTTTTCGAACATCACTGTTTTTGTAGGTATACGAGATTTTTGAGTATATTTTGGAAAAAAGTGTCGTCAAAAGGTATTATTTAGTATATTTGGATATAATTCTTGCTCTGAGGTATTTTTAGCGTATTTGGGTAATTTAAAGAGTACGCCGAGAACTACAGGATTTTTGTAGAATTTTTGGTGGAAAATTGTGAAATATACCGAAAAGTATATTTTTTTGAGGTGCGAGTATTTTTTAGATATTTAATCTGGTCGCACTGCTCCCAGTTCCCCCGTCTATAATCTGCAGGGGAGCGCAGCATGGCGCCCCGACCGCCCTCTATAAAGCCGGGATTATAGCTCACAGCGGGCCTGAGACAAAGATGTTTTCACTCGCTCATAATTAAAATTTGAGAAAGGCGAGGATCCGCGTGACGTCCTGACAGCTTTTCTGAGCTTACCAAAATGTTGTGCTGGTCGCTATTAAGTTTTTCACTGATATGAATTTGAATAGTAGATTCTTTGCTCAGCATAGGTCTACCTTCAAAGAGCGATCGGGATATGCCTCGCTGGCCTAATGCAGATTGGTGGATTCACGGTGATCTCATAATGTTTTCCGTCACCAAAATGACTGCATGATCCCTTTTAAATTAGTAACAAAATTTCATTAAAAATCGATTCGAGCTTATTCTTTCAATTTTTTAATTCGATTGTACTATTTTTTGCTAAAAATAAAATAAAAAATCACATATGTACTTATCTAAAAATGTATCTTTAATTTGATGAGGGAAAATAAGATTTACTCATAACAAAAACATCATGTCGAACAATATTACGAGTATGATCAATTTGGAAGATGCTACGAACTTACCAGACCTACGCACACTTCTAGTATTTTTGTTAAAGTTTTTGTAATTCGCAACATCAAAGAAGTAACTACATAATGATCTGTGGCATGGGGCTCGTGCGTTCCATGGGATTATGTTTTGGGTCTTTGTGGGAGTGTCATAGATACTATCACTGATCCGTATCTCTGACGCTGGGTGGCGTTTGAATATCATTCGTAAGGGACTTTTTGAACTGCAATTAGTACATATTCAAGTGTTTTTTAAATGTACAATCATAATGGTCAACGATGATATCTCAGGATTCTCAGGAACTGCGCTTTTGGTTCACACGCTGCAAGTAGTATAGATAGGTACGCAAAGGAAACTAATGTACTTTGACAATACATGTAATGATGATTTTTTTAATGTAGTAGGTACCTAGAAAGGAAATAAATTCTAATGGAGACAAATACACATCAAGGCTAGCAAGCAAGGCAAGGAAAAGCATCCGAACGCTTCAGACGGACAACTCATTATCCTTGAAACCATACGTCGACGTCTGCTTAAAAATCGGTCCAATATTTTTGTCCTGAATTAGAATAGGTACTCCAGAAAATAAAATAGCTATAGCACCGCTAGGAGCAGCGTCGTAACGATAATAAGAACACACTTAATCTGTTAATAGTTTCATAGAATTCAATTTTAATTTGTTTATTTACAGAAAATGTAATTTACAGCACTTAATGCTAGGCATTACATTTTTTATCCTTAAAAACTACAAATGAAATTATTACACAAATAACAACAGATATTAACATACAATAAAATTAATAAAAAACAACAAAATATTATTATTATAAGAATTATAATAAATTAAAATATAATAATATTAATAAAAAGGAAAATTATAAGTTTGAAATCACAATTTGGCTTCTTCAGTATACAACATAATGTTTTTAGCAATTGCTGTCCATTCGTCAGCAAAGAAGTCGATCAGGGGGTGTGAGGCACTGATATTGTTAAGGTGGTGGTGTGCGCGACAGATGGGCGACTGCTGGCGCGCCGGTGAGAATAGAGGAAGACGCGCACCAAGCAAAGCATGAGTTCCGTTCCGAAATTTGGCTCGCTGTTCGGGCACATTTAGACGAGTGGCTTCGCAGAGTAAGTCAGGGCAGTCAAGCTTTGAATGAAATATTCTGTGGACCGTTTGTAGATTGACGTATTGTCTTCTCGTTTCTAACGAGTTGAAGCCTAATATCCCTTGTAGGTATCTTATTGGATACATATACGGGTAATAAAAGTATTTTTTCTTGTATAGGAAACGAAGGAAATGGTTTTGGACTTTTTTTAACATGTTTGCGTATGTCTTTTCGTAAGGGCTCCAAACAACAGAGCTAGCTTCCAATTTGGATCTTATAAAAGCATTGTAAAGGAGGACGACGGCCTTATCATTTTTAAACTCCTTAGAGTTCCTTGTAACAAAGCCTAGTCGTTTGAAGCACTCTATAGTGAGATTGTAGATATGATCGTGGAAGGTAAGTTTCGGGTCAAATATAACGCCGAGGTGATGGCTAGGGTTCTAGTCAAAGGTTTTTTGTTAATACTGTATTGTAGGCCGATGGTGTTCAGAGATCTGGTAAAGCTTATATACTGACATTTGTCCACATTTAGATATAGTTTGTTTTTATCACACCACCGCTGTAATGCGTCTAAATCGTTTTGTACGGCCACGATATCGTCAAGATTTTTAATAACCGCCACTAACTTAACATCGTCTGCGTATATTAGACATTTACAAATATTGAAGGCATTTCTCGAGATCGTTAATAACTGCTGAGAATAGCATCGGCCCTAGGGATGATCCCTGACAAACTTCTGACTTTGTTTGGTAAGAGAAAGAGTCGTAACATCCAAGTCGGACGAATTGACTACGATCGGAAAGGCTGTGTGAAATGAAGTCTGTAAGTTTGGGTGCGAAACCAATTTCTTCTAATTTTTCGAGAAGAACATTATGATCTACAGTATCGAATACCTTCTTTAAATTGAAATAAATTACGTCCACTTGAATGCCTTGGTCCATATGCTTTGAGACAAAGCCGACTAGCATCAGCAGATTTGTATTTATAGAGCGTTTTTTCCTAAATGCGTGTTGGGAGTCACTTAAGTATGGTTCCAGTTGTTTGTATATTTTCGTATGAAGAATACTTTCAAAAAGCTTTGCAAAGCTACATAATATCGCTATGGGGTGCATCATTGAAAACAAAAAAAAATGCTCGTATAGGCCGGGTGTCAGAGTTTGAAGGACTCAGACATGGCTAAACGGTTAAAACAATTTGACTAAGGTGTTCGTTAATAGCGATCTTTGAATTTAAGCAACGTTCAGCACGGCCATTCTTCGGATGGGTGACCGCGGGTGGCATATTTTACAACTGAAGGCTATCGTGGCTCGGGTGACACCTTAAATTGTAGTCCCCGTTTCTCCTAACCGTTTAGCCATGTCAGAAACCGTCATCCGGCTTAAAAACTCTGACATCAGGGCTACCCACCCGGCTTATACGAAACTTACTTACCTAGTCAAATTACACTATAAGCGCTACAAAAAAAAGAATTAGTATTTATTATATTAATGTTTGTAATAGGATTATATGTCATTATGTATAAATTGAAGATTCTATTAATTTAAGTATTGAACTTGGTGTTCGCCTCCGAAGAAACAGTTTATAAGCTAAAGCGAGGCCAGCAAGGGATTTTATTATTAGGGCATCAGGGATAACCCCCGCGGCGGCGCCCCTTTATATCCGACGATCAAACAGCATTAGATGGGACCCGCCGCCGCGCCGCCGATTTTATTAATACACCCGGTACTAACTACAGTTATATTAAGAATTTGATGCGGTATCATTTCAGGTAACGTTTTTAAAGGTTACGGAGATTTACAAAAAAAAACTCATCTATTCGAAAAGGACGACTTAATATTAATAAATAAATATTTTGGGACATCTTACACACGGCCTCTGGCCCCAAACTAAGCAAAGCTTGTGGTATGGCTGCCAGACACTGATATACTACGTATACTTATTTTTAAATACATACTTATATAGATAGTAACTAAATAACACCCTTGGTTCGCCTTTAAGTGCACCCAAAGGAGATGTTGTCAATACGAAACTTTTAGCGGGCAGTAATGAGTTTTTAATCCTCTTTATAAGTGCGCTGGAATTATCTTTGTCGAGCACTTTTTGAATTTGGAAGTATTTGTAATGTGTGTGTTCAGCGCCAAGAAAATGAATGAAACGAATGTGAATTTAAGTTATCAGTTGTTTTATTATTAGATACAATTTATTTTGAATTTAGTTGTTACTCTATGTTTTATTAAATAATAATATTACATTAAAATATGAGGCGCCTATTATTTTCTCATAGAGGGTGATGAAAAGTAGAGTGTACCACTCGTGCGCAAAAGATATTTTTGGCTCGGGCGACGTATTTTCAATACCTCGCTACGTTCAGGATTCTACTAAAGAATCCCTCACTTCGCTCTGGATTCAAAAAAACGCCTTCGCCGTAAAAATATTATTTTGCTGCCTTATGATACAATCTACTATTGTCCACTTAATTTAGATGATCAATTTTTTGATTCCCTGGCCTTTATGCTAGGTCAATAATATTATGAGCCAGTACCTTTCTACTTACAATGACTGCTGAAAAAATAAGTAATTTTAGTTTTACTATGGAAACTAACGTGATTTTCACACATTTTATACTATATATAACGGGACTAAACTCACGTGTACGTATTAACAACGAATAGAGTTTCGATCGCGTTTGGCGACCTTTCTCAAGTTGGCGCGTGCTAGCACACAAAACGGCTCAGCTGATTTCGATAAAATTTAAGTGGGTTATCTGGAATCTGATGTACCAAACAAAAAAAAACATGGAATTTGGTTCATAATTGGTGCAGTAATCGCGTAGCATACGCACAAAAATAACGAGAACCTGCTTTTTTTAAGTCTATTTTTTTTAATACAGTCGTTTTACTACGTTACTCGGTTACGGAAATAATATTTTCATAGTAGCTAAATGAAATTTTTATTACATTTTTATGTAGTTAATTTAAGCAAGATTTCCGAATTTTGTAAAATGACCGGTACTCATTATAGTGATATTGAAAATTTAATGCGGCATGGAAGTTGTGTTGTAGTGCGTTAGCCTATAGTTAAGATGTCCTTTTTAAAACTAACTACTAGGGTTTCTCATTTCCCGACTTTGTTTTCTTCCTGGATACCGATACTTCTCGAGCATCATTTCCCGGGAATTCCCGAGAAGTCGGGAGTTTGATTAAAATAAATATGTATGAAAAAGTTTTTGAAATAAAATATTTACAAATTTTCATAATCAACAATATTATGTTCATTTTAATCAGTCTTCCTCATTTAACTAAAAAACGTTATTCCTTCTTAATTTCCTTTATAATCACTGAGTTTTAAAACGAGAATTAAATTTAAGTAAAATTTTTTATATTAATAGTTTATTAATCACAGACATTAATTTCTTTTTTTATAATTAGATAATTATGTAACCGGATAAAGAGAATACTCGGTCATTTTCAGTTGACGTATGCTTCACAATCATAACGGCATTACGTAGATTTTCGAGATCTGGCGTTTGTTTTCCGGTGAGAAATTCTTTTTTTAAGCTGGGCTTCAATAGTAATTGTATCCGTAGACACGGTCTCAATAGCCATTCTTAGCTGCATCTCAAAATAGATAAGAGAGTCACCGTAAGTTTTTTCGACTTCGTGGACATTCTCGTAATTTTTTCTGCCTTATTGGGTTCAAAAGGATGTAAAAGAGGAGAAGAGATAAAGGATATAATTTTTGTTCTAAATAACACAGAAATTAATGTAAATTACTATTATTTAGTTTTTTTCTCTCAATTTCTCGTCTTCCCGGGTACTCGACTACTTTTTTCCCGTCTCGACTAAGGCCGAATTTCCCGGGAATTCCCGCTTCGAGACTTCTCTAACTACCTACAGTTACTTATAGCTATTAAAACTTTGTTGCGGGATCATTTCAGGTGATATTATTAAAGAACAGTTACAAACTAAACATATATGCCTATAGCCAAGATCTCCGTTTAAATCTCAAGTACTTAGTAATTTTACAAGCTTTTTATTGAACTTGCAATGTATGTATGTAAGTTCGGGTGGAATCTCGCAAGATAAACTTGACCAACTTCCTGGTTTTCGATTAAGCTGAAATTTTGCACGCATGTGTATATTGCGTGACGATGCAATATTATGGTAACCTGGCGCTGATTTGATGATGGAGTCGGAAGGTGGCCATAGGAACTCCTGTACTAAAGAAGATAGACCCGTCGTGCTTGGGTTCGTTTTACTTGTCTTGGCTTGCACTCTGCTGCTACATGATATCCATATCCATCTCAAAAGCTTGTATTTAAAAAGTCATATTGTTATAATAATTTATTATATCTACTAAAATGTAAGAACGTGCCAATGAGACAGACATAAGTATTGTGCGCATCCGCCACACTGGCGCGTTTCATATTTTTTTCAATTTCTTTGGATCCTATAAACAGTAACGTTCAATGATTTATCTTCAAATAACTGATCAGCTCTCGGGGTTTTGAATATACTTTCAGTCAAAGAAATGGCTTGATAAGTTGAATTAAAGATATAAGAAAAAAACATTCACGACTAAGAGAACTGGCTAAGTAATATTCCATGTATAAAAATGTCTATAGGGCGTGACGTGATGTTCTTTTAATAGGGTTCCGGAGTTATTTTAGAAAAAAATAAGTGGTTACTAAAACCGGTATTAAAAAAAATTGTTAACTTTTAAACACTGAATAATGGGATCCTGGAACTGAAATAATAAAATATACAGGGTTATTTCTAATCAATTAGCATCCTTTCAGGGGCCACCCGCCTGCCCTCGAGGTGTGGTGGTATCTATAAAAGATATCGCCTGGTAAAAAGGGGCTTATTTTGTACATCAAAACTAACAACTTTTGTGTTGCGACTTTGGTCAAAACTCAAAAAACAAAGCCGCCGTTCCATACATTTTGTCGAGAGTTTACGATATTTTTCTATGGAACAACAACTTTATTTTTGAAAATTAATAAAAGTCGTAAAAAATATTGTTAGTTTTGATGTATAGAATAAGCCCCTGAAAGGACGCTAATTGATTAGAAATAACCCTGTATACATATTTATTTAATACAATGAAGTAAGTAGATTAAACGTCGTTAATTCTTTTTTCATTTACCCTGCAAAAGTACCTAACTAATATAGGTATGTCGTAGCTTTGACTAAATTTTAAGATATCTACTAGATTGAATCAGACGTTTCTCTGCGAGTTTTCATCTTTTCAAATAAGAGCGCATTTAGGTATCATTGCCATTGGAAGCCGTGGTGGTCAAGAGGTAGTGGCACCCGCCTTACAATCGTGAGGTCGTGAGTTCAAATCCCCGGTCCCGTATTAATGAGTTCTTTAGAATTTAGGTACGGAATTTCACACCACTGGCTTTTCGGTGAAGTAAAACATCGTGAGGCAACCTGTATATGTCCGTAGGAGAAATTCGATGGCGTATGTGATGGCGCACTAGGCCAGCGTGGTAGATATGGCCTAATTACCCTTCGTGGGTAGGCCTACGTCCTGCAGTGAACTATTAAAAGGCTGGTATTTTGATTCATTTCTTCTTTCATATTTTTGGATGATTGGATGGATTTTTCAATGAAAGTTTCAATGATATATACGGTACCAGCCTTTTAATAGTGATTCATGATTGATTGATTGATTCATTTCTTCTTTCATATTTTTGAATTGGATAATATTGATAGGAGCATCGACTTGGCATTTTCATTTCCCAAAATTGGAGTGTACCACTATTTGTACCACTATTCCACATTTGCTTTGCGAAAAATTATGAAACGTTAGTTAGTTTAGGAACTATTAACATATCAGAAGCTTTGCTTAGTTTGGGGTCAGAGATCGTGTGTAAGATGTCCCCTAATATTTGTCTATTTATTTCTAAATTTCCTTAGTAAAAAGGCAGCCGCTTATCAGATATGATGATGGCGTCGTTAACAAGCGTGGTTTAGGCACATTTTTAATTAGAATCTAGGCAGCACAGGGGTTACTAACACTTGGTTTCTATAGTAGACAGAATGTCCACTATAATTTCTACCGCATTTGGCGATCTTTTCCAAGATGGAGTAAGTACAAGTATACGGGCTCGTCTCGCATACTTAACCAGATAAAGAAGCAGACTAGTTTTCTACGGAACCCTAAGAAGTGGCCCCATTTTCTGTGACTTCATCTGTGAATACTTTAATATCATTAAAATAAAATTAACGCAGGGAATTAATAAAATGGTAATGACCACTCATTGCAAGTTCGAAATGCCGTGGTAGTGATAAATTTGCTTTTTATTTTAATATATCAAAGGTTAGGTATTCAGTCCTTGGTGTATGAGATTTTTCTCTTTCTGAGGCTCTATGATTCAATGATGGCTCTAATGATTCAATTGAATCATTAGAGCCATCATTGAATTAAAAATATATATACACCAACCACTATCCGCTAAGTATACCGGTCGCCACGAGCAGAGATTTTCAATGTAATTCAGTTATACAGGGTTACTGGTTATCAATTAGCATCCTTTTACGGGATTATTCTGTAAATAAAAACTTACAACCTGTGTTCAACAACTTGATCAAATCTCAAAAAAAAGAATGCTGTTCCATATAAAAATATCGTTCACCCTCGACAAAATGTATGGAACAGCTGTTTTATTTAGTTTTGACAAGAGTCGCAGAATAAATTTGGTTCGGTGGTTCGTCGGTCAAAAATGAAATGTGTAAAAGTTTAGTGTCACAATATTTTGCTATGGAGTTCCTCTGAAGATGTTTCTTAATAGATATTAATTTATTTTATGAAACACAGTGGGTACTGTAAACACTGAGTATTGTAAAACGTAATGCGAATTCGAACATACAAATTCAATTATACAGGGTTACTTCTAAAACACCAGCAATCTCGCAGGACTAGATACCTAACACCATAAACAACAACTTTTGTTCTACGACATTCGTCAAAACTCAAAAAAGAAATCTGCTATTCCATACATTTTGTCGCGGGTGAACTATATTTATCTATGAAACAACAATTTTTTTTTGAGTTTTGGCATTTTTCTTTATGGTGTTAGGTATTTAGTCCTGCGAAGTGCGAGGTTGCTGGTGTTTTAGAAGTAACCCTGTATATGTACGTCGAATTGAGTAATTCCTCTGTTTTGTAGGTTAATTATTTTTCGCAAAAAATGGCATGACCGACTTCAACCGTGTACAGAATTCGTGAATAGTACGCACAGATCGATGTAGCAACTTCACATTGTTGTTGATTTATCAAAAATGGCTCAGCCAATTGCGATAAAATTTAAGAGAGACCAATTTCGAAGTTTCCTATAAAAAATAATTATTCAAATTGGACTACTACGTAAAAAGTTATGCGTGGTTACACATAAAAAAAAAACTCCGTTTCGTCGGTCAAAAATGATGGCAATGACTACTAAATACCGTCAATATACAATATCAATTAAGTTAATCATGGGTATAAATTATTCAATACGCATAGATGTACTAAGCCTTGAAGTAAAGCTGTATGCACACGCGCGGCCCGGGGCGACACGCGCAGCTAATCTCGAGCGCCCGCCTTTGCCACTAAACGTCAAACGGTACGATTGAGGATGGTTATACCGCACTAATGCTAAATCTACACTAAAGCTATGAGATTCTAGAATATTGGAAATATGATTTCAACATTCACTTAAAATAGTGGTCGTTCATTCATTTCGTGTCAATGGCTAGATTTTTTTTTAAATAGTGGTAATATTTTACTAACTAATACTTGTCTTCTTCATGAAGGTCGTATTTAGATTGGATTACTTATAATCTTGCTTACCCTATGGAAAATGGTTTATTAATTTATTATCGTATTAATTAATTATCGTCTGTAATCTGACTGACAGACTATCAATTTTTTTTTATCAAATTTTCTCATGATGTCACTATCAACAGTGTTCGCCCTAATCCCAGTGCGACCACACCCTAAGTCAGCGCCGAGCGCCGCCGCCGCGCCGCCTGCTCTGTGTTTGCCGACCGGCATTTCATAAGTCGGTACGTGTGCGCTCGCCCTGTTTACCAAAATTTATTGCCTGTGGGATGTAGGCCTTTATACCGATGCAGCGGCCGGGGCTATGGGAAAAACAATAAATACTGTGTCAACTCTGAATGTATGCGAAAAACAATATTTTCGTTGACTGCGATTTCGCTGTTTGGCAAATATTATTTCCGAATCTGAGGGGTAGGAACAATTCTTATTTGCTGGGGCTTGATTGCTACTTCCATTTATAGACTAGGCGTATATCTAACTAAATATTTCAAACACATTATCTACTTTCTTATAATGACGAGCGCAGTGTTACAGTGTTACACATTACATAACATAACATGTTATAAACATTGTTATAGAACCTGTTTCAGTGATGTAGACATAAAATGTCTAGTGTTGTAATAATGTCACATGTAACTTAATCTGTACGCACCCTTATTAATACTAGTAGATAATTATACTGGTATAGATTAAAACTTTGGATATTGCAAATTCATGTATACGTCGTGTAATATCGAACATCAAGGGAGCATAACCTAGCTCGCCTTGTTATTTAGTCGTATAAAAAAGCTTTATAAGTACTGCACAGGGTTTCGAACTGTACAATTATTGTATATGAACAATACCTAGTTAAAAATGTATAGTTTACATTAGGTATTTTTCGAAGTTCTTGGTATGACAGAACAGCTGAAAATTGTAGGCCTAGCCTATTAATATAATAATCACTCTATACTATATTTAAAAAGTCGCTTCCCTGTCTGTTTGTCCCTATGTATATTTATATCTTTAAAACTACGCAATGAATTTTGATGCGGTTTTAATAGATAGAGTGATTCAAGAGGAAGGTATATCCTACTAATATTATAAACGCGAAAGTTTGTGAGGATGGATGGACGGATGGATGGATGGATGGACGGATGGATGGATGGATGGATGTCTGGATGTTTGTTACTCTTTCACGCAAAAACTACTGAACGGATTGTGATGAAAATTTGCAATAATCTAGCTTATATCTCAGAATAACACATAGGCTATAAATTATGATAATATATTGCGTATGCGGGCGAGGCCGCGGGTAAAAACTAGTGTATAAAATATCAGTGCGAAGCCGGGGCGGGTCGTTAGTTTTAGATATAAACACCACTATTAATAAAATTATTATCATGAAATCAATTAAAAATATTAATAGATACATTAAATTCACACAAAATATGCAACCGGAAAATAGCTCCTTTAAATAGATTCTTAATCCTAGTAATATTATCAACGCGAAAGTTTGTGAGTATGTATGGATGTTTGTTACTCCGTCACGCGAAAAGTCCTGAACGGATTGAAATGAAACTTTGCAATAATAATGCCTTTACATCAAAATAACACATAGCTATAATTTATTAAGATATCGCGTGAAACGAAGTGCGCCGGATGCGACAATACAAATCTCCGTGCATTTCAGCCAAGTACCACTCCGGCTTTTGTAGTTGGGATTTGCACTTTATACCCCAAAGCGATATGTCCGAGCTTAATTTTGGACCTAACTGGGTATTGTAGTAACATTAATCGAATCTTGTAACTAAAATTCCCTGCTAAGTTCGATAGAGGTCGGTTCTAAAGATTCAAGTAAAACATTTGATAGTATTTGCATCAAAACAAAGTTTATTTATAGAAGTCATTGAATTCAATACAAAATATGAAAATAATATTACACTTGACAAGAGTGTTAAAGTCTAAGCAGTTTTTTTATTATAATTGTAAAATATGGAATTGTAAACTTGAAATTTATTAAGTGGAATTTTGTTGGTCCAACGACGACTTTTCACACCTAATTTATTAACGCTCGCTTCGCTCGCACGGCTCGTGCGTTAATGGTCATGTTTATCTAACATAACCTAACCTATTTTTTGTTTTACACCTAATCTACAAAAGCTATTCGCTTCTGGTTTCGCCGACAGGAAATAGAGAATATATTGACCGGTGCCTAAATAAGTTGGTAAATTAGGATATGGACGTCCAGACTGAATTTTATGTATTCCTTTAATACCTCTTTGAATTCTTCTTGCGATCGATGTTGGCTGAACTTTTTCTGTGTCGCACTTACTTCTGATGAACGTAACTAACCAGTGGTTCGGGGCAGCTACTAAAAAATAATAAGAAAGACTTTCTATCAACATGTAAATCACTGAGCAGATACTTCAGCTTTATTTATACAGTTGTTTCAATAGAGCTACATTTTTCGTAGTAGACCTGACGATATAATCTTATCAGTCATTGTAGATAACATTTGCGTTGCGTGAATTAATTCTACACGTGTGCGTTCACAGACTCGTAGACAACGCGAGTTATTCGTCAAACGATCTCAATATATTATGCTGAAACGGTCTAAATATAAATTATATCGGCTTACTGGTAATTTAGACATATCTTACGGTCGACCTCATAAACCTCATAATTTTACTATGAACCCTAACTAAACTTTGTACACAGTTCAAGCAATAAATGTTATTATGATTCTGCAAATAAATAGCTGTTCAGTTTCATCATTTTTATATTTTCTTACCGTTTAAACATTCCCTTAGCTTCCACGGATATTTCAAGACCAATATTAGCCAAATCGGTTCAGCCGTTCTCGAGTTTAAGCGAGAATAACGACAACCACGATTCATTTTAATATTTATAGATAGATAATAATTATTTTTTGCAAAAAAATGGCATGACCGACTTCGACTGTGTATAGAATTCGCGACTATTTCGCACCGATCGATGTAACATTTTTCACATCATTGTTGATTTAGCGAAAATTGCTCTGCCGATTTTGATAAAGTTTAAATGAGACTATATTCAACGTATACTCTTTCCAATAAAAAAAAAATATGAAAATCGGACTACTATGAAAACGTTATAAGTATAAAAATAAATATGTACGCGTCAAATTGAGTACTTACCTCCTCCGTTTCGTAGGTCAAAAATGTGAATTAATTTCTTTGTATTCTCTGTGTCAAGGGGTGTTGTTATCAGCTACACTACATCGTGCTAATCGCCCCTTCGCTATCTGATTTCTACTATTTGTGACAAGTGGATCGTATCGACGCACGGTCGCACTTTCCCACGACTCACTTGGAATGGAAAATTGATTGGCGATTTACGCAAAAGGTGAACTATTTTCTATCGACTTTTCAATAGATCCGGAGATGTTTGACTAATTCATTTCGTGTGTATAATTAGTAAAAAGTCTCTATAGTCTTTGGAGACCCAATTTAGCGGTTAAGACAGGCATAAAAATATATGATTTTGCCGGATGATGCATCGAGGCATGACTTCTTTGAGTTTATTAATTACACCAGAATAGTTATCCCCGCGAAACCATTTCCACACACATTTTAAGAGCTGTTAAAAGAAAGAACAAGTGAATCCGCTCATTTGTTCCTACACAGGTCTATTCTTGCCGCTGAAAGTAATTATCTGTCTGCGCACGCGCCAAACTACACGCATACCTTCAAATTACCTTCAAAACGGGGTGGAAGAAAGGAGCCTCCCCGTGCGGTGTTAATTTGATCGGATATTTTGATTGCGCAACACCCGGCCCACCCTGGACAATCAGTACCCCGGTGCTGATTGACGAATCCTCTCACGACGATGATCCAAAACGGTCCTTCTCAGGACCCTCCCACAATGGCCCTTTTCAGGGCCCCCCAACAACGGCTCTTTTCAGAGCCAAATACAACGGCACTTATCAGCGCCAACACTAATAGCCCCAGTCAGTCTCCACCTGGGCTAAAACTCACCGATATAGCCCTAAATATTATGTCAATAAACATCGAAGGCTTCTCCCAAAGCAAAGCTGAAATACTCTCAGACCTCTGTCTAAAAACACAATGTGATATCCGGTGTATCCAAGAGACTCACCGTGGTCTCGACCAGCCCCGACCATATATACCTGGCCTGACATTAGTAACTGAGATCCCGCATGAAAAATACGGAAGTGCTATATTCATCAGACCCGGCGCATACATTGAATCCACATCAAGTAACTCATATGATAACATAGAAACTCTGACCATAGATACAGGGAACTGTACAGTGACGTCTATTTACAAACCCCCCAATCAACCTTTCAAATTCAATGACACTGACAACTTCCGGAAACGGGATAAAAAAATAATAATTGGTGACTTCAACAGCCATAGCACGTCTTGGGGCTACAAAGACACAAACGATGATGGGATAGCAGTAGAACAGTGGGCAGAAACTGAAAACCTGTCGTTAGTACACGACCCTAAACTTACGGCTTCCTTTAACAGAGGCCGTTGGAAACGCGGCTACAACCCAGACCTTTTATTCGTCAGTACAAACTTATGTTTGTACTTGCGCTCTCTGCAAAAAAGATATCTCTAACGCAATCCCAAACACACAACACAGACCGCTACTGTGCCTGGTACACGCTGCCTTAAAACCTACAGACACACCTTTCCGTCGCCGTTTCAACTTTAACAAAGCCAACTGGGACCAATTCGCAAAAGGTATTGAAGCAAAATTATACAATCTAGAGCCTACCCATCTAAACTATGACCAGTTTGTTACCATTGTGAAGAAGGTATCACGTCAAACTATACCAAGAGGATGCCGCACTCAATATATCCCTGGTTTGGATATGGACTCCGCAAAGCTCCTTAAAAGTTACGAAATTTTATATAGCAATGATCCATTCTCACAAGACACCATAGCAGCAGGTGAAGCGCTCATGCTCAAAGTCAGAGAAAACCGCCGAGAAAGGTGGATAAAAACAGTGACCGAAATAGACATGGTACATAATAGTAAAAAAGCCTGGACCACTCTTCTAAAACTCACCGATGACCCACCTAAAGCATCTAACCCTGGAAAGGTGACTGCAAACCAAATAGCACATCAGTTGCTACTTAACGGTAATCCCCTCAGAAACTACCGAAGACTAATAAACCCCTAAAACAAACCGATGGATCCACCAAAATCAGCAAGCCGTTTACGCTCACTGAGATCATAATGGCCATAAAAAACCTAAAAACCGGCAAGGCTGCTGGTGTGGATGATTTAACTGTGGAACAAATAAAACACCTTGGCCCTACCGCGGTATCCTGGCTTCTTGCGTTATTTAACTCCTGCCTGCAAGACACAAAATTTGGCGAAAAGCTAAAGTCACCGCTCTCCCAAAGCCTGGAAAAGCAGCTGACGATCCCAAAAACTACAGACCGATCTCACTTCACTGCCATACCTACAAATTATTCGAGAGACTTCTCTTAAATCGGCGTATCCCCATCATCGAACCCAACCTCATTCCCGAACAAGCAGGATTCAGGCCCGGAAAGTCTTGCACCGGCCAAATTCTAAAACTCACCCAGCACATAGAAAACGGCTTTAAGGAAAAACTTATTACCGGAGCAGTATTAGTCGACCTATCAGCCGCTTACGACATGGTCAACATTAAGCTACTTCTGTCCAAATTAGCAACAATTACAGACGATCAAGGTTTCTTCAATATTCTGGGCGAAATGTTAAAAAACCGTCGGTTTCAAGTCTATTTTAACACAAATAAGAGCAGATGGCGCTCTCAAAAAAATGGCCTGCCTCAGGGTAGCGTGCTAGCGCCCATATTATTCAATATTTATACAAATTACCAACCTCACAACCCCAAAACCTCCAGGTTCCTATACGCAGACGACCTAGTTCTTACTGCCCAATCCAACAATTTTGAGGAAATTGAAACCATACTTGCTCAAGCACTGGAAGAGCTAGGGTCGTGTTATGACTTAAACGCTCTAAGAGCAAACCCGTCCAAAACAAAAACTTGTGTTTTCCACCTGAGGAATCAACGTACAAACAGAACACCTTTAAAATTAACTGGCGAAACGTCACAATAGAACACTGTAATAGTCCAATCTATTTAGGAGTGACTCTTGACAGATCGCTCACTTACAAACAACACTGTCACAAAATTAAGCAAAAAGTTGGATCCCGTAAAACCTATTAGCACGCTTAACATCAACAGTCTGGGCGCCTCACCTCATGTCCTCCGAACATCAGGACTAGCGCTCTGCTTCTCAGCAGGGGAATACGCATGCCCAGTGTGGCACCGCTCCGCGCACGCTAAGGAAGTAGACGCCGCCCTTAACGAGACCTGCCGAAAAATCACAGGATGCCTCAAGCCCACTCCGCTCAACTTAATTTACCCCTTAGCTGGAATTGCACCACCCTCTGCCCGCAAAACAGTTGCCTGCTCTGTCGAAAAGCAGAAACAAGAGTCAGACCCTAGGCACCTTCTATACGGCTCCGAAACACCAGTCACACGACTAAAAAGTAGGAAAAGCTTCTTAAAAGAAACCACTGCTCTAAAAGTACGAGCTGTCGAAGCCCGCCTCGTCACATGGAAAAACACATACCCACCACCTTCTGACTTTATAGAGCTTTCCGAAACCCTCCCAGAAGGCAATAATCTCCCGTGGCCCACATGGAAATCTCTGAACCGACTGCGGACACAAGTGGGCCGTTGCAGGACCAACCTAACCAAGTGGGGATATTCTGACACAGCAGCAGTGCAGTGCGACTGCGGAGCGCCAGCGCAAACCATGCCGCACCTTCTTTCGTGCCCCCAAAGCCCAAATGTGTGCACTATGCAAGACCTTCACGAGGCCACCCCCCGAGGGAAGAACTTAGCCAAATACTGGGAAAAAATAATTTAAAAACTGAGGATCATCGACACGACGAAGAAGAAGAAGAAGACCTTCAAATTAAATAAATAATATGTATCGTTTTAAAATATTATTATTTAGCAGCAAAAATGAGTTACTAAAGTAAAATAGACGTGAAATGATTCTTCTATCGTGACATTCTGGAAATCGTAAGTGATTTGCAATAACATATTATGCTGACGTATTTACTTTGCACATTATCACGCAATAAGTGATACCTACGGGCAATAAATATAATTATGTTGTTTATTTTTAACTTTTGGTATGTAATTCTGCCTTTACTACTTTGCTCCGAGCTAACACGCGAGGTTAGCCAGTAGCAGCTGGATCCGCCCGTGGATAATAATAATAATCAAAATGCAACGAGCTGGCCCGTAGAGTCAGCCGCCAGCATTGTTTGTTTTCATGATCAAGATAATGCGTGTAATCACACAGATTATTACGCTATAAGTGATACCTTCGGGCAATAAAATAATTGTTGCTTATTTTTAAATTTTGGTAGGTAATTTTGCCTTTACTAATTTGGAGCTAACACGCGAGGTTAGCCAGTAGCAGCTGGATCAGCCTTTGGATGATAATAATAATTAAAATGCTAGAGCTGCGAGCGAGCACGTGGGGTCAGCCGACAGCATTGTTTGTTTTTTGTGGTCGAGATAATGAGTGCAATTACCCTGCAAGGTTTTATGTTGCTTAGTTACACTCGCCTGTAGATGATTACGGCCTATATAATTAAAATGCAACGAGCTGACACGTGAGGTCAGCCGACAGCATCGTTTCTAGCTAAAATTACATACCTACTATTTGTGCAATTGTACTGTACGGGAATCTTAACAGTCTACTACTGAATATAGGCCTATCCACGAAAAATGATTGAATCATACCTACCACGCCGACTTTAATGTGGGTTGATGAATTGTACTACAAAAATTATATTTTGCTTATACTGGGTCTACCCGATAACAGATTCCTAGGATTCCAGAAATAGAATCCATAACAGAGCTCACGAACTTGAACTAGACCAGCTCCGAGTCAATACGCGAGATTGATCATTAGCTCCGAGTCAACACGAGAGGTTGGCCAGAGTGTCTTATTAATTATGTTCAAACGCTCACATGACATTCGTACAACAAAGATTTTAAATTTCGAATCATAGATTCATAGTTACATGAGTAGGATCTTTGACAGAGCTGGCAACTAATATATATTAGACTAGCTCCGAGTGAAAACGCGAGATTGACCATTCGGCAAAATTCGATCGAATTTTACTTCCTAGTAAGTTCGTTTTTATCATATAACTTTGTTTTATCCATCAAATGGGCAGAATCGAAAGAGGTAAATAGCACAAACAAAAGGAGGCCAATGCCCAGCATTAGCATTAATGATGCCCGATAAAGTTAGCCATTGAAATAGCCCGAATCAAACTTCTTAGCTATGATGTTAGCTACAAGCTGCGGATAGGGTTGCCATCCGTTCGGGTTGTCCCGGATTTTTCCTAGATTTCAGAGGGCGTCAGGGGAGTGTCGGGGCGGGATTTCGATAGTAGTCCGGGTTTCGACTCGCTAAATGTGCACAGCCCCCCTCCCCCCACCCCCTGCTGATACCGCGGTTAAAAATATCATGACTCATACAGACATGTCCGGGTTCTGGGTTCTAAAATCTGGGGTTTTCACGCGACTTGTCCTAGTTGCCACATTTTAGAGATGGTAACCCTAGCTGCGGATAGCCCAATCCTGACTGACGCTCACTTGACAGCTGCGAGAATCGGGTTATTCGCAGCTTGTATGTAGCTAAACATCACAGCCGCCAAGAAGTTTGATTCGGCATGTACTAAAAATAGAAGATACGCTTGTATCATCTATTGAGCCCTATAAACGCCTCCAGTGTTTAATAAGCACTGTTCCGAACGACTGCCCGTATCGGTGATCGCGACAAGTGGCCGGCGCGTGGCCGCGCGTGCGCCGCACGTGCCGGACTGAGCCCACCTGCGCAAAGTATATAGCGTAGATGGGACACGCTATTCGTAAATCTTCCAACGCCACCATCATCATCATCAGCAGCCTTCTCTATCTTTCTCTATTCATTTGTTTCGATCCTGTGCTAATCGTATCCAGGTTCGATCCGCGATTTTTAATACTCGTATATCGTCGACCCAATGTCATATTTAACCAAAATCCATCCATTTATCAGCCGTATAACATCCACTGTTCGACGTCATATGGAGTCAATGTGCATAACTCCGATTGCAGCGGATGGAACACAAAAGTAAAGAGGCAAGGAAAACTTCATCGACTTGGCCTGTTTTTTCTTTTTCAATATTGATGGAAACATTAACCCTGCAGTGGGACTGTACCTAATAGCTGTAATAAGTTCAAAACGCATTATTTTTATGCTTAGTTTTGAAACTAGTAAGAGTTACTAGAAGTTTTTGTAAATATAACTTGATATTTTTGCCCATAGCCTACCTTTTGAAATGTTTGACTTAATTGAACCGAAATAATCAGCTGTTACAGCTACCTACAGTAAGAAGTTAATTTGTAGTATGCAATGCAATGCAGCTTGTCAATGTGTCCTCATGTTTTGTGTCCTCTTCCGTTATATTTATCAGTTTAGAGCTTTAAAGTACTTAGGTTACTCACGGGATTTTTCGTAGCTCTTCACAGGGAACTCTACGTCGTTTCTCATTGATTTTTCCATGACAGTTTAACCGGAAACCATGTCTTGTCAATAAAAAAACTCCTGGTAAAAATCCAGTTTATAAGTGCCTACTTATAAACTGGATTTACAATTTACAATGACATAAACATGGACATAAACAATTCAAAGTCAATTATATGTATTTATTTATCCTTCTAGAAAAAAATAAGTATATACTTTCTCGAGATGTAACGAGTGCCGTGGTTTGATTTTTTTATTATTACGAGTATTATACCAGCCTCCATACTTTTTGTGGAGGTGTCCTTTAAATTGCCCAATTTAACAATGTTCTGTTTGCGGGGCTAATCGTAGTTACCAATTGTAATTGAAATTATTTGTCAAAACTTAAAAAAACATTTCAAATAACTATAACTATAACTATTTAGACCTACTTAAATTAAAAACTCATACTAAAAAAACTTACACTAAAATAAAAATAAAACTAATCTAAAAGACCTGCGGCAGAGGGTAACGTGGCCAGAATGCTGGCGGCGTTGCCTCGCTGAATAGCAATACTAATTTTTTGGCCAAAGTAGATGCCAGCATTCTGGTCACGTGTCACCTCTACCAGACGCCTAGCCAGGTCCTTATACAATATGAGAGCGTCCGGCCCCCACGGACCTAAAGTCTCAACCCCAAACGGCACAAAATGGTTCATTCTGTCTAACGACTCATATTGAAAGTATTTCACAAAATGCAAATGATGGATAAATAAATATTGTTTCAAATGTTCTTTCTATTATGTAAGTACGGCCAAAATAATCTTTGCCAGACAATGCGAGCAATAAAATTTTGCATGGGAACTTTATCCATTCTACGAGTATGCTTCATCCACATGCAATTGACAAACGCACGTCAACTGTTTGCACGACCGACTGATTTTGCGAAATTCTGGAATAATTAATTTAGCAAAGTAGTCAATATTGCCACTTTGCTAAATTAATTATTCCAGAATGTACAGTATTCCACCGTGTACAGAATCCGAATTATTTGTAATGTACATTTTTGTTGATTTATCGAAAACAGCCTGATTTCGATAAAATTTAAATGAGACCACCTCGCAAGTATACTTTTTCGAGCTAAATAATTATTTTTTGCAAAAAATAGCATGACCGACTTCACCCGTGTACATACCCAACAAGCAAAATAGTCGAATAAGGAAACATTTACTCGACTAAACATCGAATAGTTGTTGAATAGTAGCTACATAAGTACAAAATTGTGCAGTAAAAGTGTTTATGTTATGTCTTTTAGTGCAAATCGTATAGACGTGCCCGTATCTGGCTTATGTCACAAATAAATGCTATACGAGGGCTATAATAGTGTTTGATTTACTATTTAATGTGTAAATAAAGCGTTTATACAACAATTACCTGACATACTTTTTATTCGGCAAATTTGTCGAATACTAGCTACCTGGTGATTAAATAGCAACGTAGTTTCTTTTATAACACGGTAAAAACACAAGTCGAATTATAGTTTTCCAATTACAGTTACAGAACCTCAAGTGTAACAATTTTATTATAGCACTTTTATTCGATAAAATATTGAGTAAAAGAGTTTTTAGTACTTTTATTGCTCATTAGAGCAATAACAGTCGCTAAAACTCTTTAAAATCCGTCAAAAAAGTTATAACCGTAATAACATATGGTGGTTCTGCTCATATTTTTCTTTCATATTTTTCCGTATTAGATAAACAAGATCCAATCATATAACCCAGTATCAGTTTTATACACGAAACTGACAATCTGTTTGAATCGGATAGTGATGAATCTAAGGAGAAATCTGAAATATATATTAAAACTTCAGAAAATAAAAAATGTGCAATCTGACACTGAACAAAATCAATAATTTAATAATAATTGTTGGTTTAAAATAAAAGACCGGTTTTGCAGTTTAGCACATCAGCCTTTTAATAATATATTAACTACCTATTTATTAATGTGTTCTCATGTGGATTTTATAAAGTACTATCTATTCTATTTTATAAAGCTTTGAAAAAATAACTAGTGTTTCAAATAAAACCATTAAAAACCATTGAATAAATTATATGTTTTTTTAAGAAAGAACCCTAAAATAAAAAAAAGAATCCAAAACATGGCTGCATATGAATGCAACGCAGTCACATTTATTCGACGAATAGTCGAGTTAGTATGATATAACAGCAACGAATTTACTAGTGTTCGCGTAATGGCTCCCTAGTAGCATATTAATAAAATTAAATGGAATTTATAACATTATATCTACAAAATTATTGCAAAAGACGCGTGGCCCACACATATATGTTAAATAATGCATAACAGTTTATCGACAAAGTTAAATTGCCAGTAATTTTTCCCATATAATTATGCTTAAATAGAAGCATTTAGATATAAAAACTGTATTCTTTTTAATAATTACTAAATGGATGACCTCTGTCTTTTATAATATTTTAAGTGTCAAACACACAAAGACTGGTGCATTTCCATAACGGCACAGAATACGCAATTGTTCTAATTTAAAAAAGGAATAACAGTGCAAATTTGGCTTTTAACGAACAAAAATGTCGAATTGTAGCAAATTTGCAGCGTTTACTTCACTTTATTGCTGATTAGTGGCAACGTAAACACTTCAACTCTATCAATAAGCGGTACAGTTGCAGCTATATTGCTTTTACTGCACTAAACTGAGATCGTTTTGCTTTTATTCGATGTTCATTCCACAAATCATTCGTGCTATTTACACAGTTACTGCACTTCTACAGCACTTTTTAGTGCTATAATCTGCGCCTTTTTCGCGTTGTATAAACGTTGACTCGACGTTTATAGCACTAATTATGGGATTTTTATAGAACTAAACAGTAAAACCAAAACGTCGCCGCGACTGTTATAGCACAACTTTTTGCTAGTTGGGTAATCATTACAAAGTATAAAACAAAGTCGCTTTCCGCTGTCTGTCCCCATGTATGCTTATATCTTTAAAACTACGCAACGGATTTTGATGCAGTTTGTTTTAATGGATAGAGTAATTTAAGAGAAATGTTTATATGCATTATACACCTGTGCGAAGCCGGGGTGTATCGCTAAAACGCAAATATTATGCACAGATCGATGTAACATTTTTCACATTATTGTTGATTTGTCAAAAATGGCTCAGCCAATTTCGATAAAATTTAAATAGGACCAATTTCGAAGTATATTCTTTCTAATAAAAAAATAATTATTAAAATCGGACTACTATGAAAAAAGTTATGCGAATTGTATACCGCCTCCGGTGGTTCGTTGGTCAATAAAGATTTTTCTTAAATCGGTTCACAATTGGCAAAAACATTGATGAACATACCTACACAGAAAAAAAAATACACACAGACGAACATAGTGGGTACCTCCTCCTTTTTGGAAGTCGGTAATAATATTTAACGCATCCAAACTTCAGTAACGGCAAATTAATAAATGAGGTACTAAAACACACAAAATTAGATCGAAAAACAGACATGAACTCATGGAAGTCTAACTTAGTAATGCACAGTGCACAGTTTTAGCCCCAATTCTATAGGTAACTATAAAAATATTCAACAAATTGCCAAATAATCTAAAAGATATCGAAAGAGTAAGGCAGCTAATAATAATTATCATACTATCCAAAGGCCTAATAGCCGTGGTGGTCTAGAGGTAGTGACACCCGCCTTACAATGGTGAGGTCGTGGGTTCAAATCCCCGGTCCCGTACCAATGAGTTCTTTGGAATTTATGTACGGAATTTCACACCACTGGCTTTTCGGTGAAGGAAAACATCGTGAGGCAACCTGCATACGTCCGTAGAAGAAATTCGATGGCGTATGTGAATCCACCAACCCGCACAGCGTGGTGGATATGGCCCAAACACCCTTCGTGGGTAGGCCTACGTCCTGCAGTGGACTATTAAAAAGGCTGGCACAGTACAGTACAGTACAATATCCAAAGGCACATATTAGACGAATATTTTAATGATTATCTAGAAAACATAATAATATATCATTCCAAATACGAACAGTAAAATTACCATACCCTTATAGGGTCAGATTTATATTTATACAAAACATGTTGATTAAGAATCACAAGAAAATATTACATACATAACTAAAATTGTATTGCAATAAATATTTGAGTTTGAAAAAAACTACAACTTTTAAATATACTCGTACCCATGCCAAAATTCAAGTGTATCCAATGCTCTGTTGCTGGTGGAAAGAGTATCAAACTAACCAATAAACCAACAGATTGACATTCAGATTTAATATAATCCTTGTTTTTTCCGTGGCTTTGCCTGCGTGATATTTTAATATCCGGAACAAAAAGTAGCCTATGTCACTTTCCAATTTTTCCACCAAAAATCAAGCCGATTCGTTAATCTATTGCTGCATGAAAGAGTAACAAACTGACAAACACACTTTCGGATTTATAATATTAGTAAGGATAAAAATTAATAAGGCTATGGATTATATTAATAAGGATTGAAAGACGATGCAAAAGAGGTTTTAATTTTGTTCTAATCTGATTGGTATTAAAAATAACTTGGAGAGGCAGAAATCTTGTTCATGTAGTCCCTGAGATTGCATAAATGTTGGTAAAAAATCCACATGAGGTTCTCTTTGCTCGCAGAGGACGGGTGGCGAAAGCCGAGCGAATGCAATATTGAGGTAAGCCTGTTTGCTTTCACAAGGACCGTGGTAGCAGGGCCTGTGCCTGACTAATATAACAGGAGGGGCCACGAAACTTGAGACAAAAAAAATGTTTGAAAAATGTAAAATAGTTATTTGTTATACAAGAGTGCAAAGTTTCTTTTTAACCGCTTTCTCAATTTTGATGACCGATCAAACGAAGGATTCTAAAATTAGTAAAAACAGAAAATGAAAAATATTTAAAGGGGGATTCCCATACAAGAAACGTGATTTTTTGGCTAGATATTAATAACGGCAACAAGAAGATGCTTGAAATATTCACGGAATATTAAGTTTTTAATTCCTTTTTTTGTGCCTATTGCCGTGGAGACGATGGGATGTTGGGGCAGTGAGGCCAAAAGTTTGATTTCTGAAATAGGGCGCAGGCTAAGGGAGAAAACCAATGACTCCCGTTCTGGCTCGTATTTGGTGCAAAGGATGGCCATCGCCATACAGCGGGGCAATGCGGCCAGCATTTTGGGCTCCTTTGCACCAGGTATGATCGCATGAGGTTAGTTTTTAATTTTAAGTTTGACTAAATATAGTATATATTTACATTTTTTGTCTAATAAAGATTTAATTCCTTTAAAAAAATAAATAATTAAACCAACATAACATATAATATATAAGGGGGCTTTTATACGACGTCATCCTTCGTGCGCGAGTCCGACTCGCACTTGGCCGATTAATTAGATTTGTTAAAAACTTAGAATAGGCACCTTTTTGGCGAACTACTTTTTTTAATTTGCTCTGTGCGCCATTTTCTTTTCACGTTATATTGTCAAAACCTTCTGATAAAATCAAGAAACTTGAAAACAAGTGAAAAAGCAAACCAAAAAAGGGGGGATGAAAAAATATTTATCGACTTGGCATTTTTCTGTTTTAAATATACTGATGTTAAAGCCCAAGGGCCCAACAACGGAGTTATGAAACAGTATCCTGGTACCCGCGTTATTCAGTGCAGTTTGGACAGGGAAAAGCTTGTAAAGGCAGCAGTAATTGTTTTTGGTGACAAACTAGAGGTAATTCACAACACCCAGCTTGTTACTGAGACTGTAGCAGCTGTTTTTCTGCCCAATCATTCCCCATTACTTCAACCCTTCAACCCACTTTAATTGACACTTTCACACTACCCTCTACTCTAACACATGACCCCATTCAAATACACTCTACATACACACAATCCACCGAAGTTGCACAAAGCGCAATCTCCGTCCGATATTAACTCCCTAAAAGCGTAGTCATCGAATAAATTCTAGTAAACGCAGAAAAAGGTATTCCGGGGATTTGTATCCGTGGTGTGGCTCTCTTCATGCATAAAAGTGGACCGCACTCCCCGGGCGATAAGCGTGGACATGATGGTGGTTGCATTAAAGCCTCTGAATAGCATGAGGTTATCGTGTATGAGGGCAGAGAAGAAAACCTGAGTTTTCTGAAGCCTCCAAGTAATGATCCTGATAATGCAACAGACAGGTGGGGCCGCTCCATTTTAAATTCTGCCATTCAATCTGGTTCTGAAAGAACAGAATTAATAGCAGCATCTGAGGGACCCGTTTTCCGTCCAATCGGCAACGATGGTGCCTTATCGGGTCTTTTCAGTGTCGCAATGCAGAGCTTATTCCGTTTCATGCCTAAAACACCACCTCCACAGACAACGGTGACCTCGAGAGTAGTTTCACCACCTCAGGCAACCCGAACGAGAGCCGACATAGGACAGGTCGATGGACCATGAAAGGACAGTATTTGGCAGCTTACAGAGCAGTAAGTGGTTTTGTGGAGCTGAAAAAGAGAGAGACGGAGCGAACAGGAAGACCAAAATACGCGATACCATCAAACGACCCAATTGTATTCACCACCAAGTGCACCAAGATAATGCTAGATGATAGAATCATTGAGATAGCTAAACCATTAAACGGAGTTCAGACGTCAAATATTGTCGAGGAGAACGATGGCTGGCACATGTGTCACACTCGTGATCGGGTGCTGCTTGCGGGTCGCCGGTCTGCTCGTGGCATTGCATCTGTGCATTGACTAACTTAGGCTAAGATTTCTAGTACCTACTAACTCTCTTTAATCAAATAATTGTAATTTTTAGTTAACGAAGGGCACAAATCCTGGAGTCTGTGGTTAGTAAATTTTAATTTAAAAAATGTATAAGCCCTGAAACTACAAGTTTATCAGTGAGTTTTTGTTTACATACTATGATGCTGGAAGAAGGTTGAAAAAATCAGCTCAACAGAAAAGAAATCGATATCAAGAGGTGCTTCAAAACATCGTTAAGAAAATAAAAAACTAACAATAATTGCAAATAAAAGAGGAAAGATGTTGGGTTACTTTGTACCACTTTTACGATACGACAATCTAATTAATACCATTATCAAGGATTATCCATGACCATTATAAAATGAAAAGTAGAAGAAAAGAGGGGAAGGAGAAAAAGCCACGAATAGCATTCTTAGATCAAACTAAAGAAAGAAACCTTAATGTTGTAGAGGGAGGTGAAAGCACTGGCGGAAGCCCGCGATACACGGAAGTACAGGGTTAATTTGCTTCCCCAGTACTAAGCCGAAAGGGGGTGATGTAGATCATGTGGACCATCATTACAAATAACTTTTGTGATGGGTCCAACAAATAAAATGAAGAAAAAAATCAGCTGTTTCAAAAATTTTGTCGATTCCGAGTTGCAATTTTGTATGAAACAGCTGATTTTCTTTTCTCGAATTTTGGGTTTGGTTGAATTTCGGGTTGCTATAGTAAAAGTTGTTCGTAATGATGGTCTGAATTAGTTATGGAGCCAACATAATATTTGATTTATAGAATGGCTTTCTAGAGCAAACGAACATTTTAAAATAAGGAATCTTCTCAGGATAAGTCATCTTAATAAAATCAACCTGATTAAAAGTAATATGTGCAATAAAAAACGAAGAAGTTCCATAACATAAAAATAAACATTACTTTGCCCTAGTAAAGCTCGAAAATTGGAAAGAAATGCTCGCGAATTTTGTGGCCTAGCTCATATTGATACTCGAAGGCGCTCAATCGGGGCAAGTTGCCGCGGCAACCGAGCCGGGCGAGCAACATTGCCTGTGATGACAGCCCTATATTATCTCCGTGACATCCGTAGTAAAATTATTGGTATTAGTCTAAGGGCGGGACTCCACCAAAACGGAGATGTGTGCGGTGTGCTGTGTGCTGTGCGAGAAGAGATGTTTTTCAGCTCGGGTGCGAGGCGTTGAGTCCTCAATACACATTCTGACACGCTCGCTGACATCGCTCACTGCACGCCGCTCACATCTCTCGTCTCCACTGCGCGTCGTCCGCGCACAGCTCACATCTCCGCTTCCATCGCGCCATACAAATATTACACATCTCCGCACAGCGATCTCCACAGAAGTGGAGAGGAGATGTGTCAATAACACAATTCTTGTTTTTTAAAAAACATCTCTCCGCTCCTCTCGTCTCCGCTTTGGTGGAGACCCGACCTAAGGGCTGTGTTTGTACACGACGGATCTAGAATATTTCTTCTAGTCATCGACTTGGCATTTTTTATGCTTGTAGTAGAAATACCTCCGAAGTAAGTTCGTAGAGGCCGGGTGGCTAGCCCTGATGTCAAAGTTTTTAGGCCGCCTGAAGGCCTTTGATATGGCTTAACGGTTAAAACAACCGCGGGACCTATAATCTAACGTGTTATTCGAGCCACGGTAGTGCTCAGTTGGAAAATGCCACCCGCAGTCACCCATCCAAATACATCCTGTAAACGTAGTTCGCTATATTTACTGAGGAATTCATGAGTGAAAGATAATTATTTTCGCCAAAAATAGCACAACCGACTTCAGTCATTGAAATCTACGAACAAAATCTGAATAGCTTGCTCGAGTCGATCTATGCCATTACTAGATAATTGTAAATTTTTCAAAAATCACAATAACATGTATATGGAACCAACTTCAGGGTATTCGGGTATTACAGAAGGTAAGTATATCCCTTTCAAAAAAAATCAGACGACTCTGTAGAAAGTTATCGAGTTATACGTGCATTTTTATGGTATGCATTTTTATCATTAGGTATACGTGCACGTCGACTTGAGAAACTCCTCCGTTTTTTCGTCAGTTAACAATGAAATGATATTTTTAAGAATATTTGTAATTGTAGGTACCTACCCACCGACCTATACCATCATTGTTGGTAGATATAATAATTCTTGTGAGACTAAAAGACTTCTAAACCAATGACCAGATTTTTTGTCACCAATAGACAGTTGTTTTAACCTGAGTATGAGTTCAATCCATCTATCCGTGAGCCGGACGTCCACTGCTAAATATAGGCCTACCCTATAGATCCTCAATAAGACCACTGCCAGTTCAACTTGCTAATCCACTGGGCTGTACCAGCCTTTTTTAATAGTCTACTGCAGGACGTAAGCCTACCCACGAAGGGTGATCCACCACGCTGGCCCAGTGCGGGTGGCTGGATTCACATAGGCCATCAAATTTCTTCTACGGACGTAAAAAGATTGCATCACGATGTTTTGCTTCACCGGAAACCCAGTGGTGTGAAATTCCGTACATAAATTCCAAAGAACTCATTGGTACAGGACCGTGGATTTGAACCCACGACCTCACGATTGTAAGGCGGGTATAGACCACCATGAATCCACTGGGCTAGCTATGTCGATTAGGCTGGTGTATCAGGTATGAAGATTTCAATGGTCAGGGGCAATTTTTCACTAACGAATTGTTTGTGGCAAAACCCTTTGAGTTATTTGGAACGGTTCTAGTATATATTCTACAACCACATGGGTGGTTGTAGAAAATCCCACTCAAATTTAATCTAGTACTATTGTAATGTAATTATTAGAATACGATTTTTCGAATAAATCATCGTGATTTGTTAGAGCATTCTTCACAAAACCCGTTATAAAGCATTTCACCCTAAATAACACCATCTGTGAGTTGCTGGACAGCGGACTCTTTCCACTTCTTGTGAGGACGCCTGCTGGGTCTTACCCATTGACCAGTAAGAACAACGCTTTTCACGTTATAGAGTGTAGAATTATAGATCTAGTGTAAGTACATATAAGCACGTTTCGAGGCGCTCTTGTGAATAGCTCAGTACAGATGGCTTAATTTCTCTGCGTTTACAATTTGCTTGGCTGTACAGATTTCTGAATGCCTTGAGTAGGTAATCACTAGTTATAAATAATGAAGATGATGTCACAAGAACACACGACCAATAATTGCTCATTTAAGAAGTAACGCAGACACCTACGACACGAGATGATTTCTCAGTGTAGGTTCTGCAGGACTTTTGATGGATTTCTCCTAAACTTAAGTTGTGTTTACTGTTAGTGCGATAATGATTTTGTAAAATTATTTTTGTAAAAATAAACTATTTTTATTTTATTAGTTACCACATTTTTATTCCTCGTTTTGATGACGATTTTAAGAAACGAGTAAAATTAATATATATTGTTTACCTTTTACGTCAGCCAACCCTACTTTTTAAGTTAAATAATGTGACGCAGTAGGCCACGCGGAAATGACGGCGAGTTGTTTACACCTAAGTGCCAGCTTTATGGTTTTATGACTCGAGCGGGATCTGTCTTTGTCTTCCGTTTATTGTTTAGTTTTTTTGGGTGTTTACGTATTTGAGAACAATAGGGAAGTTTCGAACTTTTAAGTTGTTTACTGGTTAATACAATGGCGTTTATGAGATCGAGTAATATCGCGAATTATCTCGTAGGATCGAGACTGTAGGTAATAACGGATATAAATACGCCGGCCGACCCTTGTGGACCAGTTATCATGTTTATACCGGAGCGAAAACATCTCGTGTTCAAGTGCGGTACCAGTGATTATGAAGTGACTAGTTTTTGTGAATATCAGTGCCAGTGTAAAGTGTTTGTGCGAACCAGTTGTGTCGTGTGTATTGTGATTTTGTGCAATAAAGTACAAAGTGATTAATCAGCGTTTCAACTGATTATCCAAGAACCCATCTCGTAACAATAAAATACTTGTATTGTAGATTATGAGTATGTAGATTACGCAAAAAGCGAACGAAGTAGTGTCTTATGTCACGGGTAGGGCTTGCAATCCGGATATCAGAAAAGTGGGATATCCTTAAATTATCCTATCCGGATAATTTCCCAATCAACTATCCGTATTTTTCGGATATTTCGGATACCTACAAATTATGATCATTTATTGAATAGATCTTGTTTTAAATGCGTTTAATTATAATTTTAAACCATTCTACAAAGTTTTGATTCATTTGACGTGTTACATAAGGTTGCATAATGCATAGCGAGTGTCGCGCCGCAACGATTTCGTCTGTTGATCCGCCTATGTGACTGCATCATCGGAAGACTGCAGTCTTAATGAGCGTCATTTGGCCTTGAGATTTGATTGTAATTGGATTTTTTCGAGGTCTATTTAAACGGTAGGTTTTAAAAAACTTAGCATGTAATCGTTGTGTTATGTGTATCCCTGGAGTATTCTTCAGACAACCGTACGATATCCCATCGCAACCTACTCAACCCTAGGTGTAGTGGCAATCACCGAAACGTAGCTTCGTGACAGAGATGCTGCTCTCCTCCCTCCCTTTACTTGAATGGTTATACCGCCATTGGTCGGTTCTGCTGTAACTCAGTCGGCTCTTACGACACCTGGTACTAGAAAGGAGTGCTATATTCTTCTCTCCCGGCACCCCGCGGCTAATTATAAATACCTCTGGTTATTTATCATAACGTTTTGTTGAGAGTTTTGCGTTTAATTTAAATGCTTGATTTTATAATGTTCGAAATTATTTTTTCAAAGTTTGTAAATTGTGATGCTTAAACATAAAAAAGAAGTCGTGCACTCTTAGAATATTTGATGTCGAATAAAATCCACATATGCGATTAATTGTAATGAAAAATTATTGGTGTTGTAATTATTAGTCCCATAGTAAAAGTTGTACTAGCATGATGCATGATGATATTATCTCTTAAAAGGTGGTGAGTAAATTACCGGCAAAGCGGTAGTGTAGAAAGCGCTATCTTAACCGCTTTAGAAGAATACTTACATGTACTACCTATGTAACTGTGGTGTCGTTATACTCGTATTTAAAGATGTTATAAGTTAATGTTTGTCATCATAAATGAATACAATCAAGCTCCAAGTGATAGCAAGTGGATTCACCCTCGACAAGTAGTCAAACTGCACAACACATGGACTGATAGCTCTCCTGCTGTATACGTAAAGAAAGTGCAGTGTAAGTTTGTAATTGATATTCGTCATTCTATGTCACGTATTGCACATTTGTTTAGTTTTGGTAGGGTTGAGTTAGTGACTAAATGACTTTTTATTTTTATTCTTTGATACAAAAACTTTATTGCTATTATACAAAATATAGTAGGTAGAGACAAAATAATGTAGTAGAGAGCGATGATGGTCTAGTGGTAGTAACACCCGCCTTACAATAGTGTGGTCGTAGATTAAAATCGCGGTGCCGTACCAATGAGTTCTTTAAAAGTTATGTACGAAATATGTATCACACAGCTGGTTTTTCGTGGAAGGAAAACATCATATTAAGGCAACCTGCATAGTGAATTCGTCCGTATAGACCAGCTAGGTAGGTCACCTGGCATATTTACCTTGACCCTGTCTATATCATTATTAAAATTTATTTTTATCTCATCATTTTAATATGTATATCTAATGTTTATAATACATTTCTATATGGTTACATAACCAATCAGTGAACTAATTTGTTTATTATTTATTGATCGTATTACCTTGAATTTTTGATAATCTTTGGTATTACTTATATTACCTACGTTTGACGAATCAAAAGCGCATTAACACAAACTGAGCACGCATTATAGTTAATATTGTCTTGTAATTCTTTTCAGTCCTAGAGGGTTGTTTTGATAATTTATGGAGCGAGCCCGGGGTGGACGGGGTTGGTAACAGGTGGCGTAATGCGGCCCGCGAATATCATCCCCTAATTTCTGGGGATGAGCCAAGATTTTTAATTTTTATTTCGTGATGACACAAACTTATTTTGGATTTATCAACGAGTATTATATACATGGAGCCATGGCGGTGTAGTAGGAGGACGCTTGCATTTTAAGAGTTATGCGTGGGTTATCAAATCAGCACGGCTAGCATACCTATGTACCATACAACAATGTTGGCAATTAAATCGACATCACAAAATGTTTATTTAATCATAGGTTTGCGTTTGACTACATACTGCTTGATGTTTAGCAAATATGCGATTTAGGGTGTAGCACACTTAGGTATCTTTCATAGATCATAGTGCGTATGTCTGTATACAATATCAACTAACATCGATATATGTTTTATACTAAATAAATTTCTATGTTTTTTAAGTTATGTAAATAAATATTTATTTCACAAAAAAAAAAAAAAAAAAAAAGCAAGGCTAATTTTCATCCGACTGTAGAATCCTTTGACAAATAGACCTACAACTTCATTGTAGGTATGTATAGCAAGCACTGCTTAAGTACAGGCACAAACTAAGTTTTTTGTCTATGGTACAGGTGACTATTTTGTTTCTTTTTTGTTTTATTTTTACGGTAATTTATAGGTTTTTTGCAGATCAGACAATCCGGACATGATGTCGTGATTTTTTGGATTGGAAAAAGGCTGGTTGAGAGAACAGGCGTCGTGATATAAGTGGCCTGATTGGAAAGATTCGCGGGTCCTGAATCTTTTTTTTTACTTGATTTGGGAGGAAAAGAGAACCGAAAGCCACATGCTGGCCGGATCCAGATGATCTGATGAGAGTTTAATATTGGATAGACACCTGCATATTTTACCGGGGAATAACCCCGGTCCTCCGAGGACGACCAATTTTAAGGATTTCCTGAGCAAACCTGTGCGGCTGTTTTGCTGTCACGCTTTGTCACGAGTGTTCTACGGGACTCCAAGGTCGCAATATTTCGTTCTTCACGGGTTGCAGCGATATGCAGGTGAAATCTCTCCTTTTCTCGCCTAATAGACTAAGATGATGAGGTTTGCATCGTTAATCTTCATGTGCAACTTGGATCTAGATTAAGACGTTCATCTTTGCCAAAAGTTCAAAGTAATTAAGTTTAAAGTTTTAAGTGTAATTAAGTTTAAAATAGAGAAAATTATGGTATTTTATTAGCTTGTTTGGGTTGTTTGTTTTTCACCCTAACACAGTGTCTTGTCTTTGTCGGCTCCGTTATTACTTGGAGAAACCGATACTAAGTTTAATTAATAAGTTGTATAGGAAATACATATAGGTTTGTTGGTAAATTCTGGTTAGAAACAAAGCATAAACCAAAACGTTTTTTTTAAATATTTTGTATACCTACTTTGAATAAAAATAGAATTGTATGAAGAAAATCTTTTACTCTCAGACCTTTTGCCCTTTGGTCTTAAAATTAAAGGTCATGGCGCCCACACTACCCTTATTTCTAGGCCTAGGAACCCATGGCTAGCCGAGGAACCACACCTGTCATCAGTTAAAAGATAAGTAAAATTGTTACAATTGGCAGGTTTAGGTATTCTAACAACTTTCAACTGCAGTAGGTAAATTAACGGTAATTTATTTACCGTTCTTACTACTCGTAGTGAGATTGGTAGTAACACTGGCAATAAACCATATTATTATGCAGTCGTAATTTATACACTATGGTCATAGACAAAACTTAGTTTCTGCTATGGTAGTGAACTCTTAAGCTCGAAACATACTATCGGACGCGGCTTACGGACGCGACTGACAGCCGCGACCTAGACTATGATAGTACACTGAGCCGTGCACTCTATCGGACATAAGTCGCGTACGTCACCTTCGGACGACCTTGAGCGTTCGGACGTCCGAGAGCGATCTGGCACACCGGTTGTTTTAAGACTGTGCACATTGCTAAGTCGCGAGTATCAGTCGCGTCCGTAAGCCGCGTCCGATAGTATGTTCCGAGCTTTAATTACGCTATAAAATTTCATAGGACATACAACTATTCCATAACCATAAAAAAAACATTGAGTACAAACTATACTAGTTCGTATTTTATAAAGCCAGTCATTGCCACAGAGGTTAGAGCCGCACCAGCAAAACATTAATTAATCAAACTAAGAATTACGTCCACATTTTAACTACTACCGCCGTCAAAAACCACCCTAGTAAAGTGAAAAATATTCACCACGTGTGCCCAGGAATGCACCCTGACCACGAGGGTGCAATGGGGATGCACAACAAAAGCCACCCTCGGCATATTGCAATGTGCCCAATAATAAATCAATTTCAGAGAAACGCGTGATTAAAAGAGGCAAAAGCGGATCATGAGTTACGCGACAGGTGCTTGTTTATTGAGATACATTTGCATATTTTTAAGTCAGTCACAACGTATTAGGTGCTGCAAAACTCAAGAAGTTTTTCACGGCATTTATATTCACACACAAGCTCACAATTAATTAAGTGGCAATAATTGGCTTAGAATCGACAAAAAATATGAAACAGCTTTTTATATTTTCTCGAATTCGGGGTTTTTTTTATAAGTGCCACCTATTCCCCTGGTGTATATTTCAGGGTCTTTTTATAATTATTATTTAATTTTTTACTACAAACTCATATCTCAATGTTACAAATGATCGAGTTACAATTTTTAGTCTAATTTTAATTTTATACATTTAGTAAGTATTCTTAAGTTATATTATACATATATACATTATTTATACAATTAGTAAGTAGCTTAAATTGTCATAATATAAATATGTCAATAGTTCAAATATATTTTATAGTTTATTATTACATTTATGCCCTATTTATACTATAAGTACCAATATTTGTCTTGACTCGTAAATATATATGAATTCAGGGTTGGTCCCATAGTAAAAGTAGTTCACGATGATGATATCAATCTTCTCTCTTCAGATTAGTACACCAGTTCTGGATAACCCTGTATGTATAGCGAAACAGGACAGTTTCCAAATGGGAACCAATGAGGATCTTATGGTTCAGATGATCAAGCCTTACTGCCTATAAGCAGCATGCCCGGAACATTTTTCTAAGAATTTCTTCTTAGAAAAATGTTCCGTCAATTACATAGGTACCTTCACTGAATAGATAGTGTTGTGAAAATCTGATTTTCATTTCCAAAGACTTTATTTGTACTTGTCCTAGTTCGAACTCAAGACCTCGGGATTCCAAGCAAACAGCTTGAAGACACATTTACGGGTCATAGGTATCTATCATTAAATTCGGAAATACAATCCCCAAGCTTTCTACTTAACAAACTACCAGTTCTTTGATACATGACCCGAACACCTGCACTTCAAACAAATATTTCTGTCAAATGGGTATCATTTACCCAAACAAAGTCACGCCAATTCAGATATCAATACATTCTGTACCTCCGATTGTGTAGCTGGGGTGCGTTTAGATACTCCAAAAAAATTGCCAGTCAAAAACTAGATCCATTTTTACTGTAGATAGTAGTAAGTATCTTAAGCAGAGGAGATCCTATCTAAGCTAAGGTGCACTTTTACCTAGAAGTTACCTGTTTACTCTTTGCTTAACCTGGTTCTTTAAAATGGCTCTTGACGATGAACTCTGAATCAATTATTTATAGCCCACAAAACAACGACAAATTAGTAAGTAAAAGTTGAGTGTCGCCACAGTCGCATTCTTCCTTTGGTGGTTCCGCTAAGCCCCATTTGCAGTCTCCATGGCCTCCTACTGGTCGAACAGCATATAGTCAAACATAAATTTTACGATCGAATATCTAAATCGAAAAGAAGAAGTAAAAGTAAGTAAAATTTTAATATCTTTGACAACATACAGTGGAATACAGTAGATTTTTCAAAGTATAAATTAAGACAACACAATACATATACATCCAATCAAAAAAATCAAGCAATTATTATTACGATAGAAAAACAATCGTAATAATAATTGCTTGATTTTAAATTTTAACTTATCATTATTCATTTTGCTTTCGTTACGGTACTGTAACGATGTGTAATATGTTGTACTAGGTATACAGTTTGTTTTAAAGGCGGGGCCACATGACTATGTTGGTTATAATGTCTTGGTTCCAACACTCCAATGCGTGGTTCGATCTTGGACTGATATTGGACGCAAACCGAATGATAATTAATAGGCTCTGATTGGCCATTCAATTCGTTGCCAATAGCTTTTCTTTCGTAGTTTTATTCGTAGCAGTCGCCGTCCCATGTGTGGCCTGGCATAAGACGGATTTCGTAGACGAGTGGAGTAGACTATAGTTTCATTTTTATCTTAGCGTCTAAACGTGCCCCTGGGATTAGTCAAGGGCGATCCGGCACGCCGGGAGTCAGGGTGAGGGGCAAGGGGGGAGGGTAACAAGGCGTGACGTACAGTCTAATGTCACGGTTTGACACACGATTGGAGACGCGCACGCGTATTGCAGGAGAGAGATTTGAATCGACGTGGAAGCCGTGAATATTTATCTAGATCCCTATCTGAATAAACATTTTTTTTCCTATAAAATAAGACTAGTTGTTGAATTGTTCGGATGGTATGGTGAAATAATGCCACATCGGATGGTCGTCTACCATAGTCCGTAGCAGGCACATAAGTGTAATAATCCATAATAGGTATACAATAATTTCTAAGAACTCGCACTGGACTGGTAACGCCCGCGACGTCATGATTACCTATAATGCGACTGATTACCCGCTAAAGGCCACTGTATACTGTACTGTATCAGCCTTTTCAACAGTCCACTGCAGGACGTAGGCCTACCCACGAAGGGTGATTAGGCCATATCCACCACGCTGGCCCAGTGCGGGTTGGTGGATATATTAAGAAACAACAACATCTGGTGGACGCGACGCGTGACCAAAATGCTGGTGTTTATTTGGCTCAACGTATAAGCATTGCCATTCAGCGTGGCAATGCTGCCAGCATGCTGGGCACGCTGCCAACTGGCAGTGGGCTTGAGCACTTGGATTATCTTTAGACCTTCAAGGGTCTGTGGATGATCCAATTGCTTTCTATATAGTAGTAGTGTAGTATTGTCATTAATAAATAAAATTAAAAAAAAAATTAAACAACATTTGTAAATAACCCATACCTACATTGTCGCACATTAATTGCTTTAGTGTTTTTTCAGTACCTAGGTATCAATAAGTATCTTCTTTTTTACACGCTTTTATTAAGTCGACCAGTATGTAGCTATGTAATGGAATCTAAGGTAACTAATTTTGTTATAATTTACTGAGGTTTTATGAACCTACCTCAGATCAAATAAAAAAATCAAAAGAGAATGTTGTGAACAAACAAGTGAGACCGACCAAAACTACGCCTCACCGTGTAAAGACAATTACACACACACCAACGTACAAGGAAACTACGCCTTGGCTTGTCAGTCGGACTATGGCGGCGCAGCAGTGAAGCACTCACACGTATAAAAAACCGGCTTCACTTGGCTGTTCAACGGCGTTCCCTCTTGATTTTTTTATTTGCTCTGAGGTACCTACGTTACCATTTTGTGCTTAATAAAACAAACTTTACAATTGTAGCGAAGACTTCATGTTGCTTCCTTTTTATTGAGTAACCACAGAGTACAGAACCCAATCATAGATAAATGGTTAACGCAGATATGATAATAAAAGGTAGAGTTCGAAAGTACTTTTAACAAATTTTACCATCTTTCAAGGGTCGTAGGGATGAAGAAGCCGGAAGATAGGCAAATAAGTTAAGTGTGTTTTTCTAGTTTTTTTAAACTTTTAATTTATTATTACAGACTTTTATTTAACTTGCTATGGATTTAGGTACCTATGTACATATTATGTATGGAAATTCGGGTGGAATCTGGCAAGTTAAATTTGACCAACTTCACGGTAACCGATTGAGCTGTAATTTTGCAAACATGACAATGTACAATCATAAACATGTATATCGCATGACAATGCAATATTATGATGACGTGATGCTGATTTGATGATGGAAATGGAAGGTGACGAAAGTAACTTCGCAGTGGAACGACACAACTTCATCGAGTTGTACTCATTCGAATCGTCTTGACGAGTAGTTTGTCTTTCAATGGTAAGCAGGGTTTGATGATGGAGCTGGAAGGTAGTCATAGGTACCCTGTAATGAAACGACTCAACCCCATCGATACTCGGCTCGTCTGATTCGTTTTGGTAATTACTTGTTCAGTAGTAGTAGTAGTTGTTTTTTTAGTAAAATTCCTGTTTCTAATATATAACAATATTATTACACAGTGTTTGTAATCAAAGCCCTCCGAAATGGTATGATCAATTTTTATAAAAAAAAATTCAATTATCTACCTAAGAATATTTAGTAGGTGTGAAAATAGTTCTTAGGCCTTTTTTTCCCCAATTTGATAAGGGGGCCTTCTCCAGATTTTTATATAATAATATGGTATGTACCTACATACAAAACGCATCAGAGATTCGGTAGGTATATAATGAAGCTTGGAGAAACCAAGACCTTTAGTGGAGGGAATTTCACTGATAAGTTTAGGTTTGCACATGAAGTAAAACTGGTTCTGCTCCTATAGCCACAATTTTCTCCGGTTCCAGGACAAAATAGGCGGTGTTTTACTAAACTACAGACATTCTAGAATAGATTGTACACATCATTATGAATTAATTTTACGGTGGAATAGGTTTACAGCGCTCAAATCTCAGTCCCGGGCTTTGGAATTGATGTAGGTACGGATTTTAACACCACTACTTCTGAGTTCTTTCCTTAACAAACATTATAATAGGTTAGACTAAAATAGATTAGTTTTGTATTATATTCCAACATGCTCTGCCTACTCATTTCAACTTGCCTATAACGCATGGCGGTAACTTTGGTCCACGAATTATGGTTTTGAGCTGTTTCGATTTCACACCGAAATCCGAGAGTACATAGCGGTCTTCAAAGTGGTTAGGCTACTTGAAGCTTGTTAAAAAGATTGCTTATTGTCCATAATATCTAGTATTCCCTAGTCCCCGTTAGTCGTGTCGCATGGACACCCTATGTGATCGCACGTGCGGCTCCCCTAGACGCATAAATTCGCCGTCCATTGAGCGACGTCACTTGCGACTCGCGACATATTGCGGCGAAATATTACACATTACTCTGACTGGCATTCTGGACCGTGAATGGATAGCTTTATTGTTTTGAACGTTCATGTTGTATATATTTTCTCCGTAAGTAATTAACTACGTTCGTATTCACCGGATAACTAGTCCTTTTTTATCAATGGAAATATTTTAAAGATACCACCGCACATCGGGGCAAGCGGTTGGTTATGTGGGAGTGCCCGCCCATTGCTGGACGGTATACCCACCAAAACCCCTGGGTGTTCCACCACTACGCCTGGTATCGAGGCTACGGGCACGCTTTCGCACACCTCCGCGGCACCCGCCAGCGCTGACCTAACTCAGGCCCCACCACGGAGCATGTGCTCCCACCAGAATAACGATGTGCCGAACACCAAACACATCGTCATCCACGACCTGGGAGCGACCAGCACTGGGCGTCGGACAGCACCCTTGTCCGACATCCCTGATCCTGATGCAATGGGTGGGTTGAAATGGCCCCGCGCCTGCCACTACGACTGCAGAGGATAGGGAGAGCGGCCGACGACATACCGACACTTGTCTTCCCCTGCAGCCTCCGCCAACACGTTGGCGGCGACCCGTTAGGGCCGCTGGCAGAATGGGTAGGCAACGGCACACTCGCCGCCCATCCGTCCCGTCGACTAGCGACCTACTAGGCAGCCTCCACACGGGCTTGTCGAGGCCCAAGACCCGGAGAGGCGGCCCCACCACGGGTTCCTCTTCGTTCACCAGGTTGAGGCAGACCTGGCTACTAAGCCACGACAAGGCCATTACCCACCATTGGGTAACAAGTCCTAGTGGCAGAGTTTATAAGTTAGCTGAAGGCCTCTGACATGGCTAAGCTGTTAATACAACCGGGCTTGAAATTTAGTAGTAATAATTATTTTTTGCCAAAAATTGGCATGACTTACTTAAACCGTGTACAGAATTCGCGAATAGTTCGCACGGATCGATGTAGCGTATATTTCACATTATTGTTGATTTATCAAAAATGGCTTACATGAGACCAATTTATAAGTATACTCTACCAATACTCTTACTACCAATACTCAACCAATAAAAAAACAACTATCAAAATCGGATTACTAAGTAAAAAGTTATGCGTTATGTTATACATTAAAAAATATATGCGTCGAATTGAGTACTTCCTCCATTTACTCGTCCGTAAAAATTGGTCATAATGATGATATAGTGACAACCTAGAATAGGTACGTTTGTAGTCTAAAGAGCCATACACCATGTACAAAATAGGTTGATACATTTGTGTATTACAGATGGTGATTACGATATTTGATGATAGAGTAAGTTTAGGACCTCAGCTGTTGATAAATTTTTATTTAATTTTTTATACCGATTCCTTCCTTTACGTTCATATTACAATAATTCTGACGATGGAAATCACCATACTACGTCGTTTGTTCGAGATAGCTCGTATCGTGTCGTTATCTTGAATGTTTGTTTGTACAAGCTCGCAGTCACAAAGCTTTGGACGAAATAAATAATTAAGTTCATGGTTATTTTATTTCTCTTTGGTCCATTTCCCCCATGGGCGAGATCGTAATCAAACAAAGATAGATTTTTAACAGTTTTAACACGAGATAACATAAATTAAACAATATTTAAATTGTTTCATTTAAAATGGTACTCAAATACAAAATGTCATATGATTTAATTTTTTATCTGATTTGAAAAAGGAGTCACTGGAGTAGCCATGCAATGACTATGATCTGAAAGAGTTATCTTTGTGATAAGCCTTTCAAAGATCTGAAGCGAACGTAGGACTTGAACCTGCCCCTTCGGATCACCATGTGTTATGATGTGAGTATGATCTGATATTAATTTAGTTAAAATTATTTTTCCATGTGTTATGATGTGAGTAGGTACGAGTATGATCTGATATTAATTCTGTTGAAATTGTTTTTCTAAATTTGCGCAATAATCTGAATTTGTACTTTAATAGTAAGCTTCCCACCCTGATACAGGCGTAACAAGATTATTTTTTGCAAAAAAATTGCATTACCGACTTCACCCGCGTACAGAATTTGCACGCATAGTACGCACGGATCGATGTAGCATTTTCACATCATTGTTTATTTATCAAAACTGGCTCAGCCGATTTCGTTAAAATTTAAATAAGACCAATTTCGTAGTACATTCTTTCCAGTAAAAAAATAATTATTTAAATCGGACTACTATGAAAAAAGTTATGCGTGGTTATACATAAAATATATATATATATATATATATACACGTCGAATTGAGTACCTCCTCTGTCTCCACAAAAATAACCTTGAAGGGAAAGCTCTATTTTACGAACTGAGAGCGCAAAGAGAAGAGGAAAAAACAGCAAAGAATATCATAAATTATCTACTGCTCCGTAATAGTAACTTTACATCTCGAAAACACTTTCGAATGCTTGCTCAGATTTGCCTACGTCCATGCGCATACGAGTAAGTCATATATCTTGCGGATCTTTTCTGTTAAAGAAATCCTCAAATGTGTCAGATTCTTGGGGACCTTCGTGAGATCTCTGGCCGTAGGAACCAGACTCGTCTTCAACACATTAGCCAGGCCACCACCAGCTGATTTCGGCATTTAGAGCAATATGGGTATTTGCGACTTCAATTGGCGCTTTGACTGCCTCGGTGGCTCAATGGTTAGTGACCCTGACTTCTGGATCAAAGAGGCGTGGGTTCGATCCCCACCAGGGTAAGCATTTTTGTGACGAACATAGGTGTTTGCTCTGTGTCTGGGTGTTATTTAGGTACTATCTATATAAGTATGTATTTAAAATATGTATATGTAGTAATATCAGCCTCTGGCATCCATATCACAAGCTTTGCTTAGTTCGGGGTCAGAGACTGTGTATGAGATGTCCCCCAAAATTTAATAATTTTTAATATTGCTATTATTCGGCGCTCAATAAAGAGCATTATGGGTAGGTATATTACAGGCTAGTGATACGTGACAAACTATATTTTTCATGTCATTTTCAAAACTCCAACTAAACTTCTACTTATATTAAAGTACTACACCAGTATACTGCGAGCGAGGCTCATCTTAGACTTAATTGTAGCTTCTGTAATTTTTAGGTTTTCATTTGGACTGAGACAATAACATTACGTATGGGTCTATCCATTACCATATCGGTAATAACGTCTTTCAATATTCTGAAGTAAGAACTCATAACATTGTTACAGTCAAAGTTATAACTTGAGAAGATTTGTCTCGTATTTTCAAGAAAAACTTTATAGACCCGTCCCCTAAACATGTTTGTACAAAGATGATGTACTACTACGATCCTATATTTAACATCGCTTTATCCGTCTTATCTGAACCACTCGAAAGTTGATCGCGATAAAATCGCTCCAATTGATTTTCCCGACAATATAGGGTTTATTTCGCGTTTTGTTTTATTGTTTCCAATCGATGAGCTTAAGGTATCTAGGGTGGGGCTTACGAGGCTGAAAAACTGACGTAGCCTGAGTAAATTGATGGATAAGTGAATTCTCGTTACCACTCAAACTAGCTTGGGGAGGACGCCAACGTTGTATGGCCACGTAGTAGGCGGTCAAGCGCAAAGTGCTGAGAGCTTCAAAAACCACACAAAAATAGGGCTCGCTACCCGTTCACCTACTGGCTCGCCACTTATGATGTTTAGTGGGTACAGTCCCACCTGGTACTTGGTCTCCAATCCAGGCCCGTCGGTCCTACGCGCTATTTGCCCTGCCCATTTCTATTTCAACTAGCTAAAAACAGGTACCTAAATTATAACACAAGATTATTTTTTGCAAAAATTAGTATGACCGATTTCACCCGTGTACAGAATTCGCGAATATTTCGCACGGATCGATGGATCATTTTTCACATCATTGTTGATTCATCAAAAATAGCTCAGCCGATTTCGATAAAATTTAAATGGCACCAATTTCGAAGTATACTCTTTCCAATAAAAAAAGAATTACTGAAATCGAACCACCGTAAAGAAAGTTATGCGTGGTTATACATAAAAAAAAATATATGCACGTCGAATTGTATACCTCCTCGGGTGGTTCGTCGGTCAAAAAGAAAATTTAATATTCTATCTACTAAGATTTCATAAAATTAAACCGTAGGATTTTATTTTATGATATCTAGTAGATTAGACAGAAAGTGCCGTACGACCCCTTTGGGGGTATTAAATCACGACAGTTGAATAATATCAAGTAAAGTAACAGAATTAAGACATCGATGACAGGTATACGGCTGACCGATATGTAACCCTCTGGAAACGTGATGAGAGCAAGATGGATCAACTCTATTGATGGGCGAAGACTCAACGTCAGCAAGTCGAAGGCAAATGTTCTAATGTTCTATCTATGGGATAAATAAATGTAAAAGTTTTTGACAAAAACGTAACATACTAATTCATACAACCGGCTCAAACCAATTCCTGTAGGCGATGCATTTCTCAAATTATTGTAATTACTTCCAAACCACTGAAACAAACTGTCAAGTACTATCGTATTGTCTATAGATTAATTACTGTTTAGGTGTTTCTGATAACTTTTGTATAATCTCTTCTACGCGAATTAAGTAATCAAGAAGAACAACTTTTACCATGGGAACAGACACGAAACTGCAAAAGAAGAGCTGTACATGGAAAAACTGTTATTTTTTTCTGAGAATTCAGGTTGGTCTCATTGTAATAGGTCATTCATCTTAATACACAAGTTTGTGCGTAGGTTCAGGGGCTCTATTTTTAAATACATTGCCCGCTAGAAAGTATGTGTAAATGCTAAAGAGACCTAGTAAGAGCGAGAGCGAGGATTGAAAATCTATGTAGTTATGTTAGTGCGAACGGCAGCACGCTATTCCATTTCAATTTCTTTATTCATATAAAAGAGTACCTACATAACATAATTGTGTTTGATACTAAAGCGTCACTTATTTGGCTTAACGTATAAGCATTGCCATTCAGCGTGGCAATGCTGCCAGCATGCTGGGCACGCTGCCAACTGGCAGTGGGCTTGAGCACTTGGATTATCTTTAGACCTTCAAGGGTCTGTGGATGATCCAATTGCTTTCTATGTAGTAGTAGTGTAGTATTGTCATTATAATAAGCGTCACTTATTCCATATTTAAATTACTTAAAAAAAACTTTTTATCTTCTAAAAATTCAGCATCCCAATTATAGAATTCTTTCAAACTGTATGAAAATGAAATCAAATCTTGTAACAGTTATAATCATACCAATCTGCTAACAAAAAATACCATAAAACGTAAGCATCGAGCAATTCTAAAGTACAAAAAAGTCATTCCGTTTAACCGGCAATCCAAAAGTTTCCAAGTCAAAGATGACACAGAGGGAAGTTGTGAGTGGGAAACAAATTGTGAATAAAAAGACATGCCTAGATAACGAGTGTTTGATGTACACTCAACAGGTGGATATCCGACGTTGTAAACAAATACTAGAGATGCCTAGCTTTGGAATTGACTGAAGAAGATTTAGAACTGGCAATATTATTGTGGAATGTTTTAACTGAGTGAAAGAAGCGAAGCGAATCCAAGCGTCTCAGTTTTGAATTGACGATTTGCTTTCTTCTGTCCAGATGCCGATTCTCTTCTACGGGTCACATTTTCAACGAATCTTGACAAAATTTGATAAAAGGGATTGACAAAGGGATTTAACCATTTTATCCACTTTTTAAACGACTTCCAAAATGGAGGAGGTTCTATGTTCGTCTGTATGTATTTTTTTGTGTATGTTCATCGATAATTTCGCCAATTGTGAACCGAATCGAAAAATGTTTTTTAGTTAAAAAGTATATACTCCCGAGATGGTCCCATTAAAATTTCATAATAATTGCCGTAAGCCGTTTTTGTAAAATCAAAAATAATGTTAACAATTCGAGCGAAATATTCAAAGGAGATGTCCACAAAATGTATGGAGGCTGGTATAATAATAATCGAAAATTCTAACCACAACACTCGTTACATTTCGAGAAAGTTCATATTTTTCTGAGTCTACTACATCAGTTAAAAACAAAAAAGAGCCCTCCGTTTTTTTAAATTAATTTTGAATCTATTAGGATTAATAAATATATTTGGCTCGATAGGTAGTTTATCTCTAGCAACCCTGGTTAAGTAACCTCCATTATTGTTAAATAAAAGCAGTTTTACCAATTAGACACAGTTTTTAAGTGTTTTTTGTCACATTGTGCCTACTACCTGGTCACACTGGTAGGTTATAATTTTTAATTTTAGCAAATTAAGAGATGAATGTGGAAGAATCAGCTACGAATGGAAGTAAAATAACGATAGAAGCACTTTATTATTGCTAAACTAGAAAAAATACAAAGCTGTATTATTATTTTTCATACAATTTATTTTTCACATTTAAAAAAAAATGGAGGCATAAATAAATCGAAATTAAATATTTTTGAGAAGCCCATAAATCAAGCTTTCAAATGATGTATATATCATCTTGGTTCGATTTTTCTCTGAATAATATACCACTTGTGGACGTCACCTTTTGTACAAGATGGTAGGCGATTCTGCAGTTTTTGCGAAAAATAATTATAATGGCATAATATGTCACTAGCATACATTGTTTATTCATGAACTGGTGGAAAGACTGTTTATCTATTTGCCCATGATAGAGGTACTGAAAAAGACTAAAAGCTGTGATGCTGTAGATGCAGAAAATTAGATGTCTTACGATCGTATTAATGAGTTCTTTAGAATTTATGTGCGTACAGATTTTCACTCCACAAGCTTTTCAGTGAAGGAAAACAACGCATGGTAGGTAAGTAACATCCGGAGATAAAAACCATGGTTATCACTAGTCATGCCGCACGAACTCTACTCGTAATAGCTATTACTGTTTTAGCCATTCCCTCATTAATAAATTGCAATAATTTTATTTCGATTGGCCACACATTTTTTGTGATGTGTTAATAACGTCGATTTGGCATTATTTCTTACATTCTATATTGATGATTGATAAGCATAATCTCTACTAAGGCAATAAACGCAAGTAAGCGGTCGCAAATAAACAGATATATAATTATTATTTTATTTTTGTGTTAATTCAAGTTACTTGCTTTATATGTAATTCTCACAGGAAATGGACCTCGATGAGTCCTGACGGTACCACGTGAAATGAGATAGACTTCATCATGACTAGCGTGAAACGGATATTCAATTATGTCTCCGTGATCCACAGGGTAAAAACCGGCAGTGATCACAGAATCGTGCGAGGCAAACTGAATATTACCGTTAAACTCGAAAGATCCCGTCTGATGAAGTCTACGCTCCGGCCCACTCGTGCCCACATACAAAACCCCGAGAACTTTCAGCTCGAGCTCTCAAATTAGACCCGTTTAACTTCGTTAGTCTTGTCCATGTCCATTTTAAGGCCCACCTGTTGAGAAAATCTATTGGGATCTTTGAGCATTGTACTGAGCTCGTCCATCGACTACACCATGACTACGATATCGAAATCGAAGGTGTGATGATTCGCCATTGATATTGATGCCGAATCGTTTCCATTGCAGGGCTTGAAGGTATTCTCCTCGGATAAACAGTTTCGCAAATTTTACCTCACTTAGTCTGACGCTTCTCTATTCAAATGTATTGCCTTAGAGCTGTCTTGCCGAAATTAGGCCAATATGCAGCATAGTCCGTGTCTCGACTGAATCAAAAGCTTTTTCATAGTCCACAGACGTTAAACAAAGGATTAAGTTATACTATTCGGTCTTATGTATACGCTGTCTTTTTTGTCCATGGAAAATCCTTTATGGATACTACCCCGCCAAGAAATGCAGGGTGATTACGTGGGAATCCCACCAACTAGTCAGTAAACCTACTAAGAGCCCTAGGGAGTTTATGCCTGGCATCCATGCACCGGAGCCGCGGGTGCACTTTCGCACTCGTCCGCGGCCTATACAGCGATACCTATTCCTTCGGCCTTTTTAAAGGTGAAGGGACTGCGTTTGAAATTGAAAATTGAAATTGAAAAAACTTTATTCGACATTACAAATTGATAATTTTGATCAATCAGGTCTCTACGCAATCGTCGTTCTTCGAGGGTCGTGAGACGAAGAGCTTTTAACCTATTTTTATAGGTTTTGCGGCGCAGACCATATGGTATTCTGGTGTCTTTCTTTGTGCACTTTCAAGTAAATCAATATCTTTTTTAAAATAAGGACTCCATACCTGGAACCCATACTCTAGCAGAAGCCTTATATAGGTTTTGTAAATCTTAATAAACACATCAATTGTTACTGTCTGAAAGGACTTGCGTATGACATAGATAAATTAGTTAGCCCGTTTGACTATCATAGATATATGCTCTTTCCATTTCATATCTGCAGTCATGATAACTCCTAAATCCCTCAGTTGGTCTACAGATGCTAAAGCAACTCCATCAATGGTGTATGTCTTTCTGGGGCTGGTTTTACCGAGATGTAAAACACTACATTTGGTTGTGTTCAACTTTATTTTCCAGTCCCGGGTCCAGTTCTGAATACGGTCCAGATCTTCCTGTAGTTATCCAGACTTTATCAACGCATTGGCAAAAAACTTCCGATCGTCTGCTAAAAAGGTTGACTGACATTCTATGAGCTCTATCAGATCAGTTATAAAGATTCCAAACAGCTGAAGAGCAGTCACAGAACCCTGAAGGACACCGCTGGAAACCGTTTTCTTTTGAGATAGTGAGCTTCCCACACGAACCTAATGTTCTACCTGTTAAGAAGCTCCGGTACCACTCCAGCAGTTTACCACGCACACCATGATGATCAAGCATAAATAACTTGTTATTTACACGCTTATTACACGCTGGTGAGGAACCTTGTCAAATACAAAAATCGAGGTATACTACATCAAAAGGTTCTTTTTTATCAACTTGTATACTCCAAGCTCAGAGCAAAGTGAAGCCAACCAAAACTACTCCTGGCCGTGTACAGACAATTACACACACATCCACGTACAACGAAACTACGCTTTGACTTGTCAGTCAAACTATGGCGGCGCAACACCGACGCACTCACACATGTATAAAAAGCCGGCCTCACTTGACTGTCCAACGACGTTTTCTCTTGATTTTTTTATTTGCTCTGAGACTCTAACTAAGCATGAACACATTTCAATAAATTAGTGACAGTTGACCTCTTTCCAATAAAACCATGTTTCTTCGTTGAGATCACACAATTTCTGTTTAAAAATAATGCTACTCTCCCACTTATAATCCTTTTCATAATCTTCACCACAACGCTTGTAAGGTTAATGGTCAAAAGTTTTCTGGTTTAGTTTTATCACCTTTCTTAAAAATTGGAGTCACTATTGCATACTTCCAGTCCTGAGGCAAGTAACCAGCTTCAAAGGAGGTGTTCATTAATTCTACTAAGACAGGAGCAATGGTATCAGCACAATTCTTAAGTATGCAGACTGGAAGTTGATCTGACCCGGGAACGTATTGCCAAGATGCATTTTCTCCACTTTGTTTGTGATTTCAATGAGCACGACGTAATTCAGTACAGACTATGAGTGTCTGGGTCAGTATACAGTTTGGCAATACGCAGCCCGGGTGATGACTGAATATTCAAATTTGCAATGACCTCCTTTTTTATCAGAAATACACTATTTTTTTTTTATATTTAAATTACATCAGTACATAAAATTCTTGGCAATAGATATTTTTTTTATTAGAAAATTACAAACCACAGACTCCAGGGTCTATGCCTTTTGTTAACTAAAATGTTTAATTATTCGATTTTACTGTACAAAAAAGAGTTAGTACAATAGAGATGGGTTAGTTTAATTTTTATCCTAAGTTAGTAGTTTCGGTGCATTACGTGAATGCCACGAGCAAACCGGCGACCCGCATGCAGCACCTGATCACGAGTGTGTCGCATGTGCCAGCCATCGCTCTCCTCGACCATATTTTAGGGAAGAGAACGACTCGACACACGACGCCGCCGCAAGAAGGAGCCATCGATGGCGAGAATGAATGCTTAGGGCATGCACGCAATGCTAAACTCTAGATATTACACACTTGTTATGATTTATTTTGTGAAAGCGATCATCCGCAGAGTCCGAGGCTTCGTCTCTGTGTGTTACACGGTGGTTTCAACTCTGCTTGTGATCGCTCCCATTATAGCTCTGCTCTTTCTGAAGCAGATTGGGTGGCTGAACTTGGAATGGGACGGCCCCAGCTGTCTGTTGCATTTATCACCCAGGGACTGTCTCCTTGTATGCTAAGATGTTCAAGCAATGAGCTAGCCTGCGTGAAAGGTGACTGGATGCCCCACTCGACTAGTGCAATCGTTTTGTTTTTCAATCTCACCAGTCGGGATTGGTGGCCGCCTGCCTCACACACTGGCATGGCGTTATAGGATTTCCGCTTCATTGTTACTTTGGCGGTGCTCCCGTTAAGAAGACATGCTAGACCAGGTGACAAGCGAAAGCTTATTCCGAATTTAGCAAGTGTACAAGTGTAAGTGAGGTCCATCAACTTGTCATTTTTTCGGTGTGAGGTCTCAGAGTCTACTAGGACGAGCCGGCACTTGGGTGTATGTTTGTATGTATATTTGTTCGACGATAACTCAAGTACCGCTCAACCGATCTCCATGAAATTTGGCATGAACTTAGTTTATATTTATAGAATTTTTAAGTTTGAATATGAGCATCATCTGTTCAGTGGTTGCGAAGATACGAGGGCCGTGGTAAAAAAAAAAACAAAACGGTGCCACTTTGGTGCGGGAGTTGCGGATGACTATTTTATCTATTTCACCGAATGTTATCTATGTCTTTCAACATTTGTTTAAAATAAATCGCTTACTTTCATACAAATATTGTTACACTTTTTTAAATCCCAGTAGATATATATGATATTATAAATCATAAAGTCATTTATTTGGCATAATAATAAATATGTGCAGATACATTGTTCCAAAGGCTCCTAAACTAGGTAGTCAGATATGTCAGGAGCACAGATATGTCAGGAGCCAATGGCTTCTCCTGTTATATCACATATGATATAAAATAGGAATAGCGCGGGGTCCAAGTCCGGGAAGGACTACTAGATTATGTTAAGTTGTAGATAATAAATACAGTTCAAAATTAAAGTGGTAACCATTTTATATGCAGTACTGAAAATTTCTTTTTTCTGTGAATATGTACTTTTAACTATCAATGAAACCTTAAAATAAATCCGATCTCGTGATACGGCGATCACGACCTCGCCTCTGTAGGTATTAAAAGGCAAATTATCTCCTACTAACCTAGTGCAGCCAACCCTTTTCGCAGAGATAGCTAATACTAAAATTTAATAAAAGATTTAACAAAATTATAGTATTAATCTCAGTGTAAAATCACATTTGAGCCACTTTGTTTGCAACAGACTGTCACCCCATGGCTGAGTTGCCATCGGCGTGTAATTTGTCGTCACGCTGTCACCTACGGGGTGGGCGCCGTGACGTCACGTCATTGCAACCCCTGACGGGACGCGCACCAATTTAGAATAATGGCCATCGATAAACAATAGGGTGATAAAGTTAGAAGCGATACCCAGCTTTATGAGATTTTTAAATGCGCTTTATATTAGTACCTGGCTATTTCTCCTTGTCACACTTCTCATCGTCACTTTCGTGACTCATTTTATGTCTGTATAAAATTGCAGCGCTTGATATGCCGATAAAGTTTGTATATAAATTTAAAAAATCGTCTGCTCTGGAGCAGCTCGCAAAACAAAGAGGAGACTAACGGCCAATCAGTGGTCTGAACTAAGCTAACAATAACGCAATTCCCCTAATTACCTTTTACAATAAAGGTAATACTTACAGAGCAATTTATGACGATTAGACAACAGCATTATCAATCTATTTATGTTTAGATATCTGTGGAAATAACATTGGCTACTATTACCGTCTTTACTATAGGGGTACACGGGGCTCGTGCCCAGAGCCCCCAAACTCAGGGGTCCGAAAAACCGACAACTTCTCTCACACTTTTAGGTATGTATTCTATATTATACAGGTTACAGGCGAAGTCAACCTATTCCTGATAAGGATGTGTAGTTAACATCGTTTCTGACTGATTTGTCTATAAAACATCCCATCTAGATGTTATAAATCCCTAAATCTAGCTGTTTTCGAGATATTTGAATTTAATTGTTTTTTTTTTATAAAATATACCCGATTTTTAAGCAATCAGCTCAGATATTTTGTAAGTCTTATTACTACTATTATTTGATTTTTACATGTACGATAAGATGTATGACTTCAATACCAGTATTGTAAGTAAAATGAATAAAATATACACATTTCAAAATAAATCTAAGCTGATAGCCGAAAATCGAGTATGTTTAAAAAATATATATAATATCTTGAAAACGGTTAGATTTAGGATAGGGTGTTTCATAGACAAATCAGTCAGAAACTATTTAAACTTAACACACTTAACGGGAATATCGACTTAGCCCGTAACCCTGTATAAATGTGGTCAGATATATTTATTGTAAATAAATAAATTTGAATTTGAATGAAGCAACGGCCGGGCGGCTGGACCTGCTAGCTTAGCATACGAACAAGAAAAGAGTTTTGTTGACGTTCTGACACGTCGAAAGAATTATCGTGGTGCGTATACTAGCCCGGCTGGGTTCGGCGTCCATATACCATATGCTGTGTAACAAAGGCTTTTGAATTCTGTAAATATACTATGCTGCCTACTTATTTATGGAGACTGCAGTAACTGCAGTCAAATAACACTTTGAATAAGATTTTTTTAGAAGTTTTCTCGGACTTGGTCTGAGGTTTGCTAACTCTGAAAAAGTTACTGCAATCGTCAATGCACTTTGACTGTTACCTCAGGAAAAAAAGACGTCTTTTTTGGTCAACTGTGCACTAAATTTCCGATCGAATTATCGATCGGAAATTTAGTGCAAAGTTGACCAATTAATTTAGGAAATATGAAGATGACCAATTAATTTTGGGATTTTTTTTAATAAGGTTTGAGTTCACTTACTGAGTATAAAACCACAAAATGCTGATGACAGATCCAGGTGGAGCTCAAGCGACATCTTAAAACAACGTTTTTAGCTAATATCTCGGAAACCATGCGCTTTAGGGCAAAAATTATAAGGACTTTTATTATAGAAAATAAAATTTGTCATCTTTTGTTTTCAATAAACATTTTTGTATAATGTACCGTTTACGATTTAAAGCCCGCTTAGTGAACTAATTTTTCTATCGCGGCCGAAAAACAAAACATAAAGAAAACTGATATAAACTTGTAGCGGCTTGCATCCAGCGTGATCCTGCGGCCTTAATAGGGTCATCGGTCTACCTGGCGGGTGGGACGTCCTAGGCAGCGTTTACCGGTACGTGGTTTCCACTCGAGAACTTTTCGACCCCATCGTTCATCAGCCCTCCATGCTATGTACCGTGCCTACTGCCATTTCTAGATGCCAATCCGCTGGGTTATGTCGGTAACTTATAAGTAGCTAATCGATGTTTTACATTTCTATTTAATTTTATTTATACACGTAATTTTACTTTTACGTCATCAATAAAAAAAACAATCAATATCCAGAAATCATTAACTGCACAGACTGTTGCGTTTGCGATAATTTAAGTTACAATATCGATACATCGATGTTTTAAAACCTTCCATCCCTAATAAAAGTTTTAGAATCGACTTTTTGGCTTTTTATTTTTACATCATAATACGAGTAGGTCTTTTTACTCTATGTTTTATTATACCCATGCTCCATCAATTTTATAACAATAAATCTGTTTAGGCTGATAAGTTAGTATGAACTATCATGTTTCTATCTAATAGAATAATAAAGTTAGGTGTAAAGAAAAAAGAAAAATGCAAGAAAGATCTTATTGCTCGTATTTTCATTATCCTATCACACAGGAGAGCAAGTTTTTCATTGTCAATTCATCATTATTATGATATTTTTTAGGTCGTAGGTACTCGGCTAGTGCTGAACACAGGCCTCTTGCACGCGACTCGTAATACTTCATACTTCGTTTGCCGTTATGCGGCCACTATAAACATTTTAGGTATTAGTGGTTCCAATGATATTTAGTTCAATGAGTGTTTCAATCCGCCTGCCATCACACTGCCTGGTGACGTGCTGGTCAGCGCATCAGAGACTTAATCTCGGCCAAAAGAGGGCTCTTGATTTTAAAATCTGTTTGGGACCTGGAATGCGGTTGAGGTCAGTCGCAGGTCCCTTTTCTTGAATGTTCTAACTCTCGAGGAGGCGGTCCGAAGAAAACAACGTTGTAGTAGAATCAGTATTGTATTTTGTCACTAGGACGGATAACTGATATAGTACTTATGTTTATTCTTATAATTAGCGGCGGTAAGTAGCCTAATTATAGCCGAAACAGTTGGTGTTGTTGGTAAAGAAAACTTAAATAGGCACTCTCCGTGTAGTGATGGGATGTGGGCTAGTTTCTGTACGACTAAAATAGTGTTGTGCCCACGTTCCATCACAGACTATAAAATAGTAAAATTAAAGGTGTGTTTGTCTGCATATACTTGATGCAATATTATTTAGTGAAACTGTTAGCGAAATATTGATGAAAATATGTTATGATTTTTCACTAAAATATTAGTTTTTCTGTTTTTCATTAATCTGCTGAGTAATTTTCGGGGTAATGAGGTTTGTTCCCAGTGTAGTAAGAATGGTAGTACCATGCTAGATAAATTTAAATAACATTAAAAAACATAGGAAAATCAACGAATTTCTTTGTTCGGTCCAGTATTGTTGTGTTGCAAAAGGTTTGATTTATACAGGGTTATTTCTAATCAATTAGCATCCTTCTAGATTCAAGATTCAAGATCATTTATTTGTAAAAACATGGTAACAGTGTAACAACAACAAAGTCGTATACAGGTCTTGATACATGTAGATGTTGAGAGCGCATGTTTTTGCCTATTGTGGCGTACAAATGTCGTTATAATTATATGATATCAAAATTTAAATTTAACAAGAGAATATAAATTTCACAAATTAAAAAATAACAATAATCAAGAATAGGTATCACTGAATTTAAAGATGTCAACGAAAATTAAAATAAAGGGGTTTCTGTTTCTTTTTACTACCGTAAAATTAAAATAATAACAAAAACAAACTTTCTATTCTCTTTGGTGATGACATGACAATGTCATTTCCCTTTCCTGTTTTAGAATGTCAGTCTTAGTTTTTTTTACTGCCCAATTTCAGGTTTATGCAGTTCTTAGGAGCAGCACATTTAGTACATTTTTCCATTTTTTTTAAACCGATTTAAAAATTAAATGACGATGCAAAAAAATCTCAATAATATTTAGGTATTTAAAAAGATAATTATATATGCTTTCTTTTGGTATATATATATTTTGTATCTGCGAGATTCCAAAAACCGCATCTTTTCCATGTCCATTTAGTGCAAAGTTAAATGATATTTTAATTTTTGAATTCACTTCGTCAGGGAATACGCGCGCTCTCATCAACGGGTCGATCGGTCGGGTTCCCAGCGGCCCAGCCGCGATATTATACGTGAGTAAAAGCCGGTGTTTTCTTTAGTATAATGAATTTTCACGCGAGTTTTAGTGAAGTGAATGTTCAATAATCCTAGCCTTACATTATGATAAAATTGGTTTTTACGTCCTTATTAGAATAATACTAAGTACACTGTATTCTCAATTCACATTCATTCAAAGTCACCCTGTTGGTGACATGTAACTAATTAGATATACACTCTAATTGTACTTATGTGTTTTGCTGAAATAAATAAATTTCTAAATATCCGTAGCTCCGTTGCTGCCTGAGCGAATAACAAATAAACCGACAAAATCACTTCCGAACTATAATATATCTTAAATAATATTAGAGTCATCAATTATCAATTATTTTCCTTATGGCCGTGCACCTACAAAACAGATGATAACGTCAAAATCTCCAAGTCCCGAGGACCATCACGATATCAATAAATTAATAACTGCTCTACTGCGAAATTAAGCTACAAGTTGCATCTCAAAAACCATCCTACAAAGGCAGCAAAAGTTATAACAAAGTGATCCTAATTGCATTCAGAATAGGGGCGATAATTGAAGAGATGATATTTTGAAAGGGGTGCTTTATTTAGATACTGGTATTAGATATTGTGTGAAGGCGTACGTTACCCGAGCGCGCGTTCGGCACGTGCCTGCCTACTCGCTCCGTCAAACGATTTATTAGGATACAGGTTGATCATGGGTTGATTTTACTGTAACAGCTTTCTCTACATCTATATATCAATGAGAATTGAATAACGAATACGTAGGTATTATATTATGTACTTACACTTACCTACTATAAAACAAAGTCGATATCCGCCGTCTAGTTTATATATTCACTTGCCGTCTTATTATTAGGCGCAGAGTTATTGTACTTTGTACTCATCGACTTGGCATTTATTCTGTTTTAAAGTTCATATTGATAGTTAATCCATCTGTTTTTTTAACAAAAATTAAGTACCTAAGTACGAGTGATTTAGAAGTGCCAAAGACAAAATACGACCCAAGACCAACTACTCCAAGTAGGTTTATTGTAATAAGGCGGTTCGATCTTTAAACCACGCTCACTCACTTTAATTGCCATACATTTTAATCAATAAATAGAGTTATTTAAGAAGAAAATGTAGGTATATGTTATGTGCGTAATCTATACCGATATTAAGTATAAAGAAGAAAGATTTGATTGTTTGCATCGAATAGGCTCCGAAACTACTGAACCGATTTGAAAAATTCTTTCGCCGTTGGGAAGCCACGCTATCCCCGGGTAACATAAGTTATAATATATTTTCAAAAAAATTAGGGATCCTTACTAAAACTCGAATAATGTAACCCAAGGTATAAAAAAAATACCTAAAGTATTCTTATATCACGTGCCCTGCGAAAATTATTGTTGATACAATAAAATAATGTACTACGACTTTGCAAAACACATCATTAATTAAAAAAAAGGCCCGACAGCATATGTCTAACTGTTATAGTTAAGGCACAATAAGTGTTCTTTTATTTTGAAAATTTAATTGAAATGCTGCCGCAAGAAAATGCTCTTAATTTGTATCTTAGTATGAATCCTTATCAAAATAAATTACTTTATATTCAAGACTGTTTCAATACCTTTACATTACTTTTTAAATGATTCAATTCGAACATTTATCGTAAGATTTCACGAGTTTAAAAATGTAAGTATAAGAAAAAAGTTGCGTGGTCGCCGCTCACTCCGCTGGGCTAGCTTTTTATTTTCTCCGCTATTCCTGTACCTTAACCTATACCAGCCTTTTTAACAGTTCACTGCAGGACATACGCCTACCCACGAAGAGTGATTGGTCAATATCCACCACGGTGGTCCAGTGCGGGTTGATAGATTCATAAAGTCCATAGAACATAAATTTATCGTCTCCAGTGTTTAAAAAAATACTATTTCGTTTTATTACAATTTTGACGAATGGTTAAAGAGATGATAATAATATAAATCTGCGACCGCGTAGTTATCCGTTGAGAAGCAAGAGTGCCAGTGATATTCTTATTATGTACCTACCTAACTTCTCCGTTATTCATGTACCTGTACTGTACCTATACCTGCCTTTTTTACTACTTACGATGGGTGATTGGGCCATATCCACCACATTGGCCCAGTGCGGGTTGATGGATTCATATACTCCATCAAATTCATTCTACAGATGTAAACAGGTTGGCACACGATGTTTTTCTTCACCGAAAAGCCAGTGATGTGACATTTCGTACCTACATAAGTTCCAAAGAAACTCATTGATACATCAGGATTCGAACCCATCGCCTCACGATTGTAGGACAGGTGTCTACTAGACCACCACGGCTATACAACGTCATCCAGAACTGGTGTACTAAGCCGAAAGGAGGCGACTAACTATCACGTGTAGTTGTTGTTAAGCAACGTTCAGCAAGGTTAGTCCTCGGATGGGTGACCGACCGCGGGTAACAGTAACAACTGAGCACTACCGTGGTTCGGATGACACGTTTAATTATAGGCTCAGGTTGTTTCAACCTTTTAGTCATATCAGATTGTTTATACAAACAGCCAGAATGTGGAACACTTTGTCTGAGTCTGACTTCCCGCTAAAGTACAGCGTAGGTGTCTTCAAATCCCGAGGAAATAGGTATCTTCTAACTAAGCGTGATACACCCTAGACCGCATATCTGCTTAACACGAGGCAGTGTGTAGTCAAACGTAAACCTATGCGAAATAAAAAAAGGTCTTCACGGGAATCGAAGATCTGTTCGAGACCACCTGAATATGTTGGATGCCAGCGCTCTGCTCAGAGCTATGATGGATCCGTACCATCATAGCTCTTTGGGTTAGCGAATTGAAGAATCCTTAGGTAGGGCACACAATTCATAGAAGTAGAACTGATGGGGAATATTTTGCAAAGTTCTGAGTGAATGTTGTTTTTAAACTTTCGCTATTTGAACACATTCTTATTTTATACTAAGGGACTAATCGCGCACGGGTAGACAGTCTACCCGTGACCACGGTCGATGCAACTCGGCCGAAACGTCGGGATGAAGAGGTATTTATTTATCTCGTAATTTTAGTGCGCGATTAGTCCCGTAGTATATAATAATAATGTTCTGAGTGAAGATGAGATCAAAAAAAAATGTAACATAGTAGATAATCAACGTGTTATTCAAGATCTAATAGATGAGCCCTGTTTTAAGCAGTGGGTGTTCTATGGCTTAAATGCGACTATAGGAAATACCCGTTTTATCGTTCAATTGAATACGAGAGCTCCACACTTGTCATTTCTCCAAGCTTTAGTTATAATTCTGTGGTGAAACCCTTTGAAATTACGTAAGTTCGGATGTATGAGCATCTTTTTCTAACACTATTTAAATTTCATATTTAAAATGGGACAAAGTGATGTATATCTCTTGCTATTTTAGTACAGTTTCTATTACTTTCGCCCTTATTCTAAGTCCCTAAAAATACATGGTCCGTCACGCACTCGGCCAATTTTCGCTATAGCTTTCCAAGCGAAGTGAGCCCTGTTTGGTTCTATCGCAATCACCCTGTGGAGTTTCCGATCGAGCCGAGCGTCTTGATTTGTGCCCGCCCGCCGCCCCAAGCTACAGTTTATTGCTTTCAGCCTTTCAGCAAGCAATTGAAGAAGCGCCAAAAAGTCAAATAAAGTTATGAATTTCAGTTTATACATACAGTTTGTCGTTCTAGCAGCTAGGTATTACCAAATAAAGTTTTCATAACTTTATTTTGTAATAGGGGAAGGTGTGCATGAAAGAGCCAGTTTTAGATTTTGACACCTATCTCTATTCAGTATTCGAATAGAACTATAAAATATATGCACACAGTTGCATAAAAGTTTCATTTAGATATAGAAATTTGCATTAAAAATAATATCGAACTTCAGCTCTTTCAAGACATGCTTGCATTGAAAGAGCCACGACATTTTATGAAAGAGCTGAACGACACAGAAAGATTTTTATACGCCGATGACCTTGCACTGGCCGTTCAAACCTCCACATTCGAAGAGGCCGAACTAAAACTCAGCAAAGCTCTAGATTCCCTCGGATCGTACTACGATCAAAACGCTTTGAGACCCAACCCAGCCAAAACCCAATCCTGCGCTTTCCATCTACGCAATCGCCAGGCCAACCAACAGTTAAATATGAAATGGAGAGGTACTAGTGTACAACATTGTGACAAACCATCATACCTCGGAGTTGCCTTAGACAGAGCCCTCACATACAAGCCTCACTGTCATAAAACACGAATGAAGGTTGAAGCACGAAATAGCCTACTTCGACGCCTGACTACTACAACCTGGGGAGCCTCGCCGCACGTTCTCCGAACCACAGGCTTAGCACTCTGCTTCTCTGCTGGGGAGTACGCATGTCCAGTGTGGCATCGTTCTGTCCACGCAAGAGAAGTAGATGTAGCCCTGAACGAAACGTGCCGGGCTATTACCGGTTGCCTAAAACCCACTCCTCTGAACAAATTATACCCACTCGCAGGAATCGCACCACCAGCAGCCCGGCGCATGTCAGCCTGTGCTATCGAAAAACAACGCCAGGAACACGATAATCGTCATCCACTATTCAATGCAAAAACATATAACAGTCGGCTCAAAAGCCGTAAAAGCTTTCTGAAAAATACAACAGCACTGGAAGGTCTCCCCAGAGATGCTAGAATTGAAGCGTGGCAAAAATTTCACAGCCCGCCACCGAACTATATTGCACCTGCTGAAGAACTACCCCCTGGCTATAAGGAAAACTGGCCTGTCTGGAAAACCCTGAACCGACTCCGTTCCCAAGTGGGACGAAGTTGAGACAATATGGCCAACTGGGGCTTTATAGACAGCTCGGAAACAGCATGCGTCTGCGGCTTTAACCCACAGACTATGCCCCATCTACTGAGCTGTGCAGCCTGCCCTCAGACGTGCACATCAGAAGATCTTAACAAAGCCACGGAGAAGGCCATTGGGGTGGCCTCATTTTGGTCAAACAAAATCTAAATACACAACATCTTATTTTTAACATAGTTTATATGAGAAAAAAAAATCGAAACATCGACTCGAAAAGAAGAAGAAGAAGATGAAAGAACCACAACTAAATACGTACAATTTCAAATTGAAAAAGTATGGGAAAAGAAAAGAAATGAAACCAAAGTGATTTTTAATACTGATGTCATCATTGTTACATCAGTATTAAAATCATATATGGCGGTAACTTAAACTAGTCATTGTCAAAGAATGTCTCGACATTTGTTTTGTAATGCTTGTGGCTCTAGAAAGTAATGTATTTTCTGGTTTACTTCTTAGATCGCTGTGTCTAGTCATAAATCCTCTTAACCACTCATCGCTAGCAATTTCAGCAACTACCTACGTTTTTGAGCAAATTTTGCTAGCGACAGCGTAATCATATGCCAGTTTTTTTTGCCTGATGTCTTGTCAGTCCGTACATTTTGGACGCAGTTTTTAAGTAATCTGCTAGTAAATCTTCTTGTTCAATAGAAAAAATTCAGTTATTTCCTATGTTAGGGCAATGTTTAGGTATATGTCAAATCACCAGAGGCCGGCTTTTTCATAACATTTTTAGGTGGCTCTTTCATAACAAGTTGCCAAAAAATAAATAACCTGTAAAATTTAAAGAAACATGCAAGACACCGTTTCAATACAATATCTGATTATGAAGGCAAAATAAATGCATCATATTATTTATACAATTACTAAAGGGTAAGTTACACTGAAAACTAGTTAAAACACTAAGTTTATGAACAAAAAACCTACTTTTTGGTCCGGATTTTTTCGGCGTGCTCCTATTTCGCCATTAAGAGTCAGCGAACTGTCAAACTTTTGTGAGTGACAAATAATAAGTTATAAACGGAAATATTTAGAGTGGCTCCTTCAAGACCTGGCTCTTTCATGCACACCTTCCCCTACCTAGCTATTAGTTCATAGGTACATACAGTTTGACGACCTGTACTGTACTGTACTGTACCAGCCTTTTTAAAAGTCCACTGCAAGACGTAGGCCTACCCACGAAGGGTGATTGGGCCATATCCACTACGCTGGCCAAGTGCGTGTTGGTGGATTCACATACGCCATGAAATTTCTTCTACGTACGTATGCAGGTTGCCTCACGATGTTTTCCTTCACCGAAAAGCCAGTGGTGTGAAACGACGATCTAGCAACTAGGTATTGCCAAAGAGGACATTTGAAATCACGTATTATATAAAATAACCAGATTCGGCACTAAAGTATTAGGTACCTACCTATCTCAAGGGCATATATTAAGAGAATTTTCCATAGTCAGAATAAACGCATTCTGTAGCTAAGTAAAAAGTCTAAGGCACATGCCACACGGGCGTTGACGCCGCGTAATTGCACCGCGGCGTCACCGCCGCTGCACCGCCGCGGTGCAGCGGCGGTGCTGAGCGTCGTCGCGGCGACACCGCGGCGCCCAGTGTTGCCTTACTGATGACATCTAGGCAGTTAGCGGAAAAAAAGGTTTTAGGGATAACCGGCTGAAGATAAGTAAAATCTCTCATATACAGTCTGATTTTGTGTGAGCCAACCGCAGAAAGAAAGTGTTTTGTTCTTCGTTTGATATATTAGAGAAATAATGTGGCCGATCGATAAAATCTGAAATAGATGCATTGATTTGTGCAAAGTGACATGAAAAATATCTCATAAGCCCATCGAGTATGGACTTGTGTGATTTGTCACGACGAGTGGCACAGTAACAGCTGTCCAAGTGACAGCTGTCAAACTTTAAAGTGATTTATCTGGGTCATTATCGATTCTAGACTACTGCTGTCTTCACAAAAGTGATAGAACTCAACGAGATCTACATTTCAGATGACAGCTGTCAAATGATTTATCTCGGTTATTATCGATTCTAGACTACTGCTCTCTTCACAAAAGTAATAAAGCTCGACGAGATCTACATTTCGGATGACAGCTGTCAAACTTCAAAGTGATTTATCTAGGTTATTATCGATTCTAGACTACTGCTGTCTTCACAAAAGTGATAGAAGTCAACGAGATCTATATTTCGGATGACAGCTGTCAAACTTCAACATGATTTATCTCGGTTATTATCGATTCTAGACTACTGCTGTCTTCACAAAAGTGATAGAGGTCAACGAAATCTACATTTCGGATGACAGCTGTCAAACTTAAAAGTGATTTATCTCGGTAATTATTGATTCTAGACCATTGATGACTTCACGAAAGTGATAGAGCTTAACGAGATCTACATTTCAGATGACAGCTGTCAAACGTAAAAGTGATTTATCTCGGTTATTATCGATTCTAGACTACTGCTGTCTTCACAAAAGTAATAGAACTCGACAAGATCTACATTTCGGATGACAGCTGTCAAACTTCAAAGTGAGTTTATCTCGGTTATTATTGATTCTAGACCATTAATGTCTTCACAAAAGTGATAGAACTCAACGAGATCTACATTTCTGATGACAGCTGTCAAACTTCAACATGATTTATCTCGGTTATTATCGATTCTAGACTACTGCTCTCTTCACAAAAGTGATAGAGGTCAACGAGATCTATATTTCGGATGACAGCTGTCAAACTTCAACATGATTTATCTCGGTTATTATCGATTCTAGACTACTGCTCTCTTTACAAAAGTAATAAAGCTCGACGAGATCTACATTTCGGATGACAGCTGTCAAACTTCAAAGTGAGTTTATCTCGATTATTATCGATTCTAGACTACTGCTGTCTTCACAAAAGTGATAGAGCTCAACGAGATATACATTTCTGATGACAGCTGTCAAACTTCAACATGATTTATCTCGGTTATTATCGATTCTAGACTACTGCTCTCTTCACAAAAGTGATAGAGGTCAACGAGATCTATATTTCGGATGACAGCTGTCAAACTTCAACATGATTTATCTCGGTTATTATCGATTCTAGACTACTGCTGTCTTCACAAAAGTGATAGAGGTCAACGAGATCTATATTTCGGATGACAGCTGTCAAACTTCAACATGATTTATCTCGGTTATTATCGATTCTAGACTACTGCTGTCTTCACAAAAGTGATAGAGGTCAACGAAATCTACATTTCGGATGACAGCTGTCAAACTTAAAAGTGATTTATCTCGGTAATTATTGATTCTAGACCATTGATGACCTCACGAAAGTGATAGAGCTTAACGAGATCTACATTTCAGATGACAGCTGTCAAACGTAAAAGTGATTTATCTCGGTTATTATCAATTCTAGACTACTGCTCTCTTCACAAAAGTAATAGAGCTCGACGAAAACTACATTTCCGATGACAGCTGTCAAACTTAAAAGTGATCCGAAATGTAGATCTCGTCGAGCTTTATTTTTTTTGTGAAGAGAGCAGTAGTCTAGAATCAATAATTACCGAGATAAATCACTTTTAAGTTTGACAGCTGTCATCCGAAATATAGATTTCGTCGAGTTCTATTACTTTTGTGAAGAAAGCAATAGTCTAGAATCGATAATAACCGAGATAAATCACTTTTAAGTTTGACAGCTGTCATCCAAAATGTAGATCTTGTCGAGTTCTATCACTTTTATGAAAACAACAGTAGTCTAGAATTGATAATGACCGAGATAATCACTTTGAAGTTTGACAGCTGTCACTTGGAAAGCTGTTACTGTGACATTCGTCGTGACAAATTACACGATCTGATTTCTAACGTGTACGAGGGATTTTTCTCATCTTCAGTTTAAGATTGAACGGATTGATGAATTCAAAACCTTTTTTCCCGCTAAAAATTCATAGAATACTCGAATACTCTAGATTTAATGTCTAAATCGCTACCGGCAACACTGGTCGCCGCGGTGACGCCGCGACGACGCTCAGCAACGCCGCTGCACCGCGGCGGTGCAGCGGCGGTGATGCCGCGGTGCAATTACGCGGCGTCAACGCCCGTGTGGCATGTCTGTAAAACAATAAAATTAAGTGGAAGTGTAAAAATAACCTATTATAAGCAAAATCTAAGTTATTGACGCCTATGAAGTTAGCTACAAGCTGCGCATAACCTAATCCTTACTAAAGCTTGCTTAGCGAGGATTGAGAGAAGGAGGAAGAGAACGGATGGCCGATGGGGCAGTAAAGTTCTCAAATAGAGCCCGCGGACCAGCAAGCGCAGCGTAGGACGTCCACCGACTAGGTGGACTGACGATGTAACAAAGATAGCTGGAACGCGCTGAATGCAGACCGCTTCCAATCGGCCTTATTGGAAATCCATAGAGGAGGCCTATGTCAGAAAAAGTCAGACCTTTAGTCGTACCGTGCGATCTCTCTCGTTCCAGCTATTAGCAAGGTGTTTGAGGTAGGGCTTAATAGAAGAGTTTTAAACTATGCGCTCCAAAGCGGTCGGGCGCTTAACCACAGACTTAGTGCGCGAAGTAGTGTGGTAAATTCTGAAAGCTCGCGAGGCACGATTGCACGTCGCTCTCGTCTGCTGCGACCTATCGCGCGCCTTTGACACAGCGGACCACCGACTTATTGCTCAGAAACTAGGTTCCCACGGAATGCGTGGCCCTTCCGGGTCGTTGATAAACTCCTTTACGTCAGGAAGAACGCAAGTCGTGGTCGCGTCTCATCCGACGAGCTGGAGAACGAAATAGGCGTGCTCCAGGGATCCTGTTTCTCAAACACTTTGTTCAGTCTTCTCTTGAATGACTTGCCGTGTGCCATCGAAGACGCTGACATAAACATGTATGCTGACGATGTGGCCGCAGTGATTACTGCGGCTTCATCTACTCAGCTGCATTGTATGATAAACTCTGCTGTTAGTAAACTCGATAAGTGGTTTAAGTCCGATGGCTTAGCATTGAACAAAGAAAAACCTGCTTTTTGACTTTCAATCTGAACGGGAGATCGAAAGTAATGTTCAGCACACACCGCGGTTCAGCAGGTCAACTCAACGAAATTACTAGGGTTCCACATAGACAGCGCCCTCACGTGGGAGTCACATATACAGGAGCCATGTGGGAAGCTGAGCCGCTCATGCTTCGCGCCCAGGCGGCTACGCGGGACGTTGTGTGTTCTTGTTACTTCGCCACAATCCACAGTAATATTTCTTACGGATTAGAATTGTGGGGCCGCGTCGCGGAGTACAAGAAAGCTTTCTCTATACAAAAACGGGCTCTGCGAGCCATTCTCATTCTCATTTAAAGTAGGGGCGATAAGTACTGCACTGACGTCCCGCATGGGGTGTTTTGTGCATTTCCCCCTCCAGCGTCTACCCGAGCCAGCCCAGCTCCTTAAAATAACGGAGCGTGGCTCTGGGCCGCTGGCATAACTACTCCAGTAGCTTGGATAGTAAACTGGATGGCGATGAGGATGGCGATGTCGATGCTGATGACAAAGCAATAGTAGTGTCCTGCAACCCGCAAGCGATTCTAGTTTCTGTTGTTGCCTTGCAATGCCACAAAACAAGCTCTACCGTTTCATTCTCCTGCAGGTAACCACGACAGAGTGGGCTGTCGGTGGCTCCCAGTTTAAACATGTGACTATTCAAGTTGCAGTGACCAGTAATGAGCCCTACCATAAGTCGGAGGTCTTGTCGCTGCAACCTCAATAGATCGTTTGTAATGTTTCTGTTCAGGGCTAGGAAAGCAGCTTTGGCATGCCTGCAATCCCCCCTCTTTTCCCACATATTTTGTTGCTCTTTTTCAGTATGACAACGCAGTAGATCACGCACTTCCACCGCCGTCGGCTTGCAGTGTCTAGCTGCTTTATCTTCCACCTTTTTTCTCGTGCCCTTCTTGGCAAGGGTGTCTGCTATGTTGTTACCCGGACATAAACCGTGACTTTTTGTCCAACGTACGATGGTTCTATGTTTATTCGAAATACTCTGAAGTGCTGCATGGCACTCAGCTATTACCTTGGACCTTGTTATAGGTCTCCTGAGTGCGTAGATTGTGGCAGCACTGTCAACCGTGAACATGATCGCTTCCTTAGAGTCTCCTTTTCCAGGAGATACCAGAAGCTCATTTAGTGGCTCCAGTGCTTTTGCGGCCAATAATAGGCCCATGGCTTCCGCCTGCAAGGCCGTTGTGGTTTTGCTCAGGGCATGAGACTCCTTGAGCCCAAGCTCTGGCGAGTAATAGCCACAGCCTGTCCCATTCTTATTTTTAGCACCATCCGTGTATCTGTTCCAAGACGGCGTTACACTGTCTGATATGTCAGCCTCTGTGATCAGATCATACTTTTTACAGTCCAGGTGCATTTTGGCTATCCTGTCCGTACCACTATTAGCTTCAGGGATTATACCTGTCGCCCGATCGATTATTCTGCAGTGGTTTGTGGTCGCACCCATGCTCTTCCACTGATTTGTAGATTTTATTCGTAAAGCTGAAGCCATCGCTTCCTGCTGAATGTGCAGGTGCAGTGGTGTAAGCCCAAGAATAATTTCGAGTGCAGCTGATGGTGTATTTTTCATACATCCGCTGATTAGCGAGCACGCAAGTCTTTGCGTTTGTTGTAGCTTTGCTTTTGCAGTAGCTAGGTTCGTACGTGTCCACTACACTACGCAGCCGTAAGTGAAGACCGGTCGCACTATAACAGTATGTAGCCAGTGACACAGCTTTGGCTTTAGACCCCAGTCCTTTCCCACCGCCCTGGTGCACTGCCATAAAATGTTTGTTGCCTTCGTGGTGACACACTCAAGTTGTTTTCCCCACAGAAGTTTACTGTCTAGCCAGATTCCTAGTAGTACGAGAGCCCACGACCAAAATTTTTGTCTCATAGCAATACAGCCAAAACCGCATCAAATCGATAGATACGATTATCCTGAACTCGAAAATACCAATATCAGACATTTTCCGCGTAGCGTTTGATCTGACCGAATTTTCAAAATTGTCAAATAATTTTACCGAACTGCATCATAGCAATATGTCTGATTTGCAGACTGTAGTTGAATGATAGTTCTGAGATACCGGAAACATATTTTTCAGACGTTAGTGGTGTAGCGCAAACCCGTAAAATCACTTAAAAAAATTAAAAATGAGACAAAAAAAATGTTTCATAGCAATACGTCTGAAAATCTTTTTTATTAGTAAATTTTGGTTATTTGATGCGAACAAAACAATTTTCGGACGGAAATGTGAACGCATTAAATTTTGAGACCGTTTTGAAAATGTTAACAAATTTTACCGATCGGTATCATAGCAATATGTCTGAAAATTGTTGGACATGATAAAATAAGTTGTCCACATGTGCAAAAAATTTATATCAGACAAATTAAGTGTAGCACCTTCTCTATCAGACAACTTTTCGATACGAAATCGAACGTTTAGAGCAGCTGCCGAGTGAGCTGTATAATAGTAAGAAAGGGGCAGGAGCGTAACAAGCGCTGAGGCTGTTGAAATTAAATACTGATTGATTTGATAGTTTTGGTTTTATTTAAAGCACACTTGAGTAACTTTTACAAAAGAAATAAGTAATGACATCTGTCATCTGTCAAAGTACATATAATAGACAAGGGAGATTCTTGAATATCTATGAAGGCTGTAAATTTAAAAAAACATTTAACAGAGGCGTCGGCCAGGCGACTCCGAAACGTTATTTTCGTTTTTGGGAGTATATGCTACACTTAAAGTGTCTGAAAACAGGTTTTTGGTAATCATGGCAGCAATCCGTATTGCTATGATACAGGTCGGCTAAATTTGTTGACATTTTCAAAAATGCGCTCAGGCTATGTGCTACGCGCAAAATGTCTGAAAACAAACTTTTTCGTAATACAATTATAAAATCTATGTACATTTTCACTATCAGACGTATTGCTATAATACCGACTGCCTTTTTTTTGACACAGCAGAAATGGCCTCCCACGCAGTTGCTACACTTTCGACCGTTACTACACACCTAGTCGGGTTCAGAATCATACAATCTAACGATTTTATAGGGTTTTTGCCGTATTGCTATGAGACATGGTTTTGGTCGTGGGCTCTAGTACTATAGATATTTGACTTCCTTGCTTAATGTTAATTTGGTACCGAATTGCGAAGGAGTTTTCAGGTCGGTTTTCTTTGTTTTTCGTGTAAATAGCACTAACTCTGTTTTTTGCGGATTAACAGAGAGGCAGTGGCGTTCACGCCATTTTTCAACTACTTTGAGTGCTTTCTGCATCTTCTCACACAGAGTCGACTCAAAAAGTCCAGACACCATGATTACCAGGTCATCGGCATATGCCACAGTGACAATGCCTTCTCTATTGAGGAGTACAATAAGTTCATCTACCACTACTACCCAAAGTAAAGGTGACATGACTCCTCCTTGTGGACAGCCTTTAGTGACCCGACAGCGCGTGGCGCCTGCCGTTTCAATGTTGGCTGTTCTATTTGCGAGCATTGTGGTTATCCAACCATTTACTCTGTTATCTATTCTGGTATGTGTGGTACCCATCCGTCTGTATCGTTTATTTGACAGTCTGGAAAGTGCGTCTGTAAAAGCAATTCAAATTGCTCTTGTTCTGAAGCTGTGTAGGTGCCATCAGCCTTTTTCAGTGTACCTAGTTTTATTTATGAGTCACTAGTTATTATTTTTATCAAACAGTAAAACAGCAGTTTCACTCTCAGATTGTATAGAGTTGCTATACTTTTTCCAAGAGTTGTTTTGGCTCTTTTTGACCTCCACCTTGAACCGGTGGCGCATTTTTCTGTAATTTTGCCAGTCTGCCTGAGCATTGGTGTTCATGGCTCTATTGAAATGGTGCCTGACCCTTTTTCTGAGCTTAGTCAGATCTTTATTCCACCATCTGTTCTTTTTCGGAATTGAACTATAGTTTTCCTTTTTTAATGGGCAAGCTTTTTCATAGCTTTCTTTTAGAGCGTGTACCAAGGCTTCCGTCGTGGTTTCTATTTCCTGGGGCGATAGTTCCGCTTTTAAATTAAATTTTGGTGTCTCTGACATAGCCTTTTCAAGTGCATCTCTAAAGGCTGGTATGTCGGTCTTTTTTGGATTTCTGTAAGAACGTGTTTCGTGTTTGCCGGTGGTTAAACTATATCTGATCTATCTATGGTCTGAACCAGAGTATTCATCAGTCGCTACGCGCCAATTATTTATTATTTTAGAGATATCATTTGTAACCAACGTGATATCTATAATTGTCCTGGCCCAAGATGTTACGAATGTGGGCTCAGTGCCATTATTTAGGACGTTTAAATTATGCCTGAGGATAAAGTCAAGCATATCGTTTCCTCTCTCATTGGTGTCGGTGCAACCCCAAACAGTGCAGTGGGTGTTTGAATCGCATCCTACTATACATTCTAGCTTGTTAGCTGTGCAGAAAAGCACTAAGTCTTCGAGCGCTGGATGTGGCGCATCTTCAGTTATGTCCAGGTATGCCGAGGCTACAATTACAGTACTGAGATTGCCTAGGAGACTTGTATCTAATTTAACTACAGTGAGGTCATCGGTGCACATGTGTGTCACCAAGGACGCTCTATATGGCTGCGGAATATATATAAGAGTACGCATTTTATTTTACACAGTAGGAGTGAAAACATTACCTCTGAGACCATTTACGAGTAAGCCGCTTACCTTGCCACGGACTAAATACGGTTCTTGGACCAGTGCTATTGTGTTCTGACGCATCTCCAGGGCTTCGCGTAGGGCAGCGGAGCCTGAGACGCTATGGTGAACATTACTCTGAATGACATCGAGATTAGTACAGATGTTTAGTGTACTATGTGATCCCCCGGCTGCCGCGGCAGTCGGAGTGTGTGTGTTTTTATGACTATTATCTTTTTGAGAATCCATTATTGATCAATATATATTTGTGGACCCTACCTCAAAATTAGGCATTGTACGCACGAGGGCGGGCAGTCTGGTACATGTTCATGGACGACGCAGGCGAAAAGATGCTGAGCCCATACAGGTCCAGCAGGTTCCTCCTCCTCCTGCGTCCACCCCATGCTCCCAGCGAGCGGCGTGTCGTCGTCGATCTCGGAGAGCGCGGAAGCGGTTTGAATGCACGAAGCAGCGCCCCCGTCATCCCCACCCACCGTTGCCGCCGACGACTCACCTCCTCTGTCAGCCCTGAAGCCCCTCACTCTTACGAAGACTTTCGCACATATGTAATATAGCCGAAAGTCCGCGCGCCTAAGCGGCTCGCCCCGCCGACCGGGTCGGTCGCGGGCCCGAGCGCCGGGCCCGGACGTGGCGCAGCCACGCGGCCGAGGCTCGCCGCCCGTGGCAGGTCACGCGTCATGCATGCCACGATAATTATTTAAGTTTATTTATAGTTAATTATTTGATTAAAGGGGCGCGAGCGCCGCCATACCGGGCAGAGGCATGATGCCCTCCTGTCGCAACTGGCTCCACTGCTCTCTCAGCTGGTCCCCGAAAGCCCTGCGCTGCCTCAAAAAAGCTCGCCGGATGATGCCGCGATATAAGCCGGGGGACAGCCAGCCGCCCTCCCGGCGCCCACCTGACCCTACTCCGGCGTCGCGCTCCGCCGCTGTCTCCCGGCGCCGCCCGCGCTGCTCCGCTCCGGCTCCAGGCTTCTGCACTGGTCCAGGTGCTGCTGGCTGCTGGGTGGCTGTCGTGTTCGTCTTCGGTCCAGTAGCAGCTGCGGCCGGCGAGGCCTGGGACTCCACCCCGCCGTCGCCTTCGGTCGCCCATTTATCACCCTCTGGCCCGGAAACCAGAGAGCGCCGGGTGCTAGCCGGGTCGCAAGGCATAACACTATCCTTAATATCGCTCATTATTTATGTTAAGCAGGAAAACTGTGGAGCAAGAAGACAGTTAATGGGCGCTCAGTGAAGGGTAGAAGCAGTTGCCCAAGCTACTTCCCCCCGATATTTCGCGTGCTAGGTGGTGAGCGGGTCGTCCCGAGAAACACAAGGGAGGCCGCACTCCTCCACCACACGGTGCCCGGCCACGGGCTGCCGCGGAGGGGGTGGGGTGCTCGGCATACCAAGGGATTGTTTGAAATGCCGTTCACCCCACTCCCCCCCAATGCCCTCACTCTTCATCCGGGCTTGGGACCGGCATCGCACTGAAGCTATTGTGCTGAAAGCGAAAGCGAAAGCAAAAGCTAAGCAGCGGGTGGAATGCAATAACTACAGTAAAATGGCGAGTTTTTGTGAGCCATTTTCGGGGATTCGGACGACGTGTCTTGTGTAGAGCTCTTTAGGGAACTGCGAGTACTGCCACTGCCGTGCGAACTAATCTATCAGGTAGCCCTTTTCACGCACAACCATTTAGAATTATTTCAGAGAAAAGGTACCTATTCTAGGTTAAATTTAAGAAGCAATGCTAGGAAAAACCAACTGGTGACTCCTTCTCATAGGCTGGCGAAATCGGAAAAGTCTGTATATATTGGTAAGCCCGCTATATACAACCAATTACTCGTAGAAGTTCGGGATGCACCTTCCGCTCGTTTAGGAATAAATTAAAATGTTGGCTACATGAGCAACTATTTTATGACGTAAATGACTTTTTGAAATTGCCTGAATTGTATTAAGATTTTGTGACTAATTTGACAATTGTCAAGTTCTTCTATATTTATTTTTATTTTGTGCTATATTGTATAGTTCCCTAATGTAATGTTTACATATTGACTTGTAACAAATGGTGTTATGAATAAATGTCTATATGACTATATGTCCAGCTGTGGACGTCTCATGGCTGATGAATGGATGGAATGGTAAGTAATTTATAAGCAAAAAATGATTATTTGAAAAAAATACACATATTTTTCTAGTAAATTAATTATTTTGCTGAAATCATCTGCACTATTTTTTTTTTGGAATCACCTGATGATCTGACTATTGGAATCTCAGCAAGAAATTCATTATGGATCCTACACGTCAACAAGTGCACTACTTGAGATCGACATTTGCTTGTGCGAATATTAACGGCGGTCTTTTCTGGTTGGAGGAGAGATCAGGCGACCATAATCCATCGATAAAATAATATTTGCTGAGATTTCGGATGTCAAACCAAATTCCCTCATTCCTCCATGATAATGTTCCAACATATTGATATGTTGGGCATCCAAATATAGCAAAAGGACTTGGGTAAAGTTGAATTGTCAGCTTTACCCAAGTCCTTCATCTCAAAGCTGGCTTTCAAATCTCTCTTAACTCATAGCATCTCATGCTTATTGTTCCAAAATATCAAAAGATCATCCACATAGACAGCAATGATAATTATATAACCATCCTGAATCCTGGTATAGATGCATGGTTCATTCTCAGATACTTTGAACTTTAACCGCACTAGTTAGTACATAAAACCGTTTAATTTAAAAAGTTTTTTAGTAATTTTATTTTAACTCAATATACCTACTTAGTAAAATCTAGCTTTGGGCATAGACAAAGTAGTTAGTTTATGCTTTGGGTAAAGCCGGAAACATACTATCGGACGCGGCTTACGGACGCGACTGACAGCCGCGACTGATAGGTATCTAGATAATGAATGTACACTGAGCCGTGCGCACTATCGGACATCAGTCGCGGACGTCACCTTGGGCTGACCTTGACCGTTCGGACGTCCGAGAGCGATCTGGCACGCCGGATGTTTTATTACTGTGCACATTGCTAAGTTGCGGCAGTCAGTCGCGTCCGTCAGCCGCGTCCGATAGTATGTTTCCGGCTTTATCGATGATCTAGCTAATAACCTTATAAAACTAAATAAAACCTTCATACTGAAACTTAATTAGAATAAAAACATGAAACAAAACAGCGAAGACAAAAGTCATTTAAAATGTCATAACATTGAATTTCACATTACACGCAACCCAGTAAAATAGGAATCAAACGAGCATCACATCCCCAAAATATCATGGCCAAGTTTGAGTAAAATTTTAAAGTTTTAATTTAATTCGCAATCATTAAAATCACAAAAAAGAAAATTAACATGTTTATACAGTAATAAACAATCTCCACAGTTCGTTATCCAGGATGGCAAGGTGAGGATGTTTACCTATACCTAATAGTAGTGGGTGTTTCCTCGTGGTCATACTCCTGTTTCTGCACACCCTGTCAGAAAGCCCAACCAACTAAGGGTACTAGTTTGTTGACCACAAGGATATTATGGAGTAGGTACATCTCCTCGTGGTCATACTGTAATAGTACGAGATCCGACTGCAGAAATGTTACGGTCGGTGAGTAAACGCTTATAATAGTTCTCCGAACTAGTATCTATCTTATAATAGTTCTCCGTAGGTCTCGCGACACATTTCTTTAATTGAATATTAATAAGCCTATATCTCGACTCACTCTTGATCGATTTGGTTCATTCTCGCATCTTCTAGGACTTAGATACTGAACAATCTTGGCAAATGTTATCGAAATCTTAAATCTATAAATAGCGCAACAGGAAATTTCCCGCATTTTAGAGATGGGAAAAATGCTTGGGAAAAACTCCTTGCAAAAATTGCCGACTACAAACGGGTTCTCAAAAGGACAGATTCTCAAAAGAACAAAAAACTCTCAAAAAGACAGAAGTACACTTAGGCAAAAAAGGAAAAAAACAAACTTTTATTTACAAATATTTATATTGGTTCACTAATGTTTAATATTTTTTGGAACCAACTATTCGTACGACTGCCTGCGTAATCTCGTGTAACATTCATACCAAAAACTTTACATTTTAAAAGTATTTTACAAACCATCATTTTATAACCAATGATATGGCAAACATTTAGCTACGACAATATATCGAATGATATTAAAATTTTGTTTTTTGTACATGTTTCATTTCATTTATTGTTATCTTTATAAATTTACTTTTTTTTTTTTTTTTTTTTGGTGTTTTTACTTGTATATGTATATAAAACAAATAATCATTTATTAATATATTACAAGTAGCAGCGATAGTTATATCTAAAACAATTACTTATAATAGGGTATAGGACTATAGGTCTAATAAAAATTTATAAATAAATTTATAAATTGTATAAATTTACTTGTAAGTGTAACATGTTTCATGTTAGTTGCATCATTTATAACTTAAGAATGACTGCACAGATTTTGATGACCTTTAGTTTTTTTTATTCGTCTCTTCCAAGAATAACAGAATATTTATAGCATAATTATAACAATAAAAACATATAATAAATGAGATTTTTACCTACTAATTATTTTTCGCAAAAAATGGAAAAACCGACTTCCATTACAAAATTCGCATAGTTAGCTCGAAATGATATATATGTTACAGTCAAAGTGATTAGTCCGTTATTATGTATAATAACTGGTTATTATCCTAAGTATAATAACTGGTTATCCTATCCTATCCTACTATAATATTATAAACGCAAAAGTTTGTGAGGATGGATGGATGGATGTATGGATGTTTGTTACTCTTTCACGCAAAAACTACTGAACGGATTGAGATGAAACTTTGCAATAATATAGCTTATATATCAGAATAACACATAGGCTATAAATTATAATGATATTGCGTAATTTTTTTTTAATATAACGGTGAGTGTTAAGTAAGATCTGAGAACTCTGAGAAGCTAATCTAGAGTGCGCTTCAAGAAATGTCAAAAAAAAACAACCGTCAAATCGTTTTTTGTTTTATTTTTTGGATATTCCACTTCCTTCATAAAGGGTGAACGGAACGTGAAATAGTCTAATTTTTATCCCGGATAAATAAAGGGTTCCCATGGGATAGCACAATAATCAAAATATCATGCGGGCGAAGCCGCGGGTAAAAACTAGTTGTACATAATAATAACTAATCTGCTTAGTAAATGTGATAAATCAATCACATTAAATAGTTATTATTCATAAAAAAGAAAAGTTATTACTTTCCCTATCCCTGACCGGTTAGGTCAGAGATAGGGAAAGTAATAACTTATCAAAATGTATAATATATTTTCATGTAGATTTAGATGATATATAGGTATATGTAGATAGACCACCCCTAACTTTTACAGAGTAGTCCGACTTTCTTTGTTTGGTAGATCACACTTCACAAATGGTAGGTATTATTTGAATTTCATTGAAATCGGCTGAGCCATTTTTAATAAATCACCAATAATGTGAAAATTACAACATTGATTCGGGCAAACTTTTCGAATTCTGTACACGGTTGTGACATTTTTTGCGAGAAATAATTATATCTTGACTAGAATTTCTTGAATTACAGTTGTTGCACGTGCGCTGGTCCGACCGGCAGCGGCGGTACTAAGGCCAGCTTGCCACTGCTGTGCCTCGTCCCTCGAGATGACGGCCGCGGTGTAGGCCCCGGCGGCTCGGGGGCAAAGCCCTATTCTTCCCCTAGAGGCAGCGGCAACTCTTCCAAGCCAGGCAAAGTCAAACTACTGGATGACGAATATATCAAAAAGAACTTCAAGCTGCCGAAACGCGCTCTGTACCTCGACCCTTTCAGGTAATCCTTACTAATATTAGAAATCCGATAGTGTTTTTTTTGATGGTTTGTTCCTCTTTCACGCGTCAACGAAGGAACGAATAGACCTTATTTTTCGCATGGATATAGTTCAAAGGTCGGAAAGTGATATAGGCTATTTTTTATCCCAAAAAAATTAATGGTTCCTACGGGATAGCACGTCAAAAGGACATGCGGGCGAAGCCGCGGGCAAAAACTAGTCTATAAAAATGAATTGCTAATTCCTTGGTCACGGCATCTCGTATTTGTTATTTGTAGGAGAAGGTTACAAAAAAATCAGAATCAGAATCCGAATCGTTTATTGTCAAACTGTGTTGTTACAAAAATATTACAAGTCTCAACAGCTTCGTCCATCATGGACATACAATATAATATTGTGTACAAATAACTTTAAAATAATAACTTTACATTTTGTTAATCATAAAACATAAAAGTCAAGCAGCATCCAAAATTATTAGCAATATAACATTCAGATCGCACAAAATAATTATAAAATACAAACAACTTAAAATAATAATTTGGTGCAAATAACACATATTTTTTTTACTTTACCATTCAAAAATTCGCTTACAGTATAATAACTCCTCACCACCAAAAAGTCAAACAATTTCCTTTCGAAAGAAGATATTCAGTCCGATTCCAGCACCGATTTAGGCATGTTGTTTTTAAACTTTCGCGATTTGAACACATAATTATTATATACTACGAGACTAATCGCGCACGGTCGATGCAACTCGGCCGAAACATCGGGATGAGGAGGTATTTATTTATCTCGTAATTTTAGTGCGCGATTAGTCCCGTAGTATATAATAATTAAGATTTTGGCATGTTATTACAAATTATAGGACCTATTCCTAATATGCTTTTATTAAAAAGTGTGGTAGTATGTGAAGGCATGCTAATTTTATGTTCATTACGCTTGGATATCATGCGCAGAAACATCTGTAAATTATGTCTTATGAACAACGCCATTTCATACATATACAGACAAGGATATGTTAATATCTTCAACTTTCTAAAATATGGCCTGCAAAAATCAGTTCTCTTTAAATGACACACAGCCCTTAAACATTTTTTTTGAGCTTTGAAAATGGTTTCTCTTTGCGTGCAGTTTCCCCATAATATGATTCCGTACCGTAAAGTACGAGGTTACTTGCGCATGATAAGACATGAGCACTGCTGCTTGATTGACTATTTTTCTAAGCATGTATAAGGCGTACGAGTAGCTTCCTAGCTTAGAGCAAATCGATTCGGCTTGCTTTTCCCAATTTAGATCAGAATCAATTATTAATACTAGAAATTTTGTTGTCGCTACCTCTTGAATGTCAATATTTGAATAACTAATACTTGATGTCATTTTTTTATATTTGTCGAATCCATAAAAGGATCCGCATCAGTTATGGTGATTCAATGTGATAATGATTTTAAACCATCTGACCCAACAATACTTCAGTGTGGCGTGGCGTGGGTTAAGCGGGCGAAGAGATAAATTGCGACGTCACGAACAATCAGTTTATTTCACAGAAAATTACGTATGACTAGAATTATAGAGAAAACTTTAAGCGAAGGACATGGCGTTCCGCAGCGTAACGCACGCTGCCACCATTTTATCAAGAATTACAACTCTAGCCGTTCTAAACACATTTCACCAACATAACCTCTCCGAACCAGCTCTCTTTACCACTCTCAAGTGACATCTGTCAAGTCATCATCGCATTTTCCCGCCCATCGGCCATTCATGCGATGCACTTGAAACCTCCTTGGAACCAATCAGCAGCGTTCGTCACAAGCGTTACCCCAGGAATGTTGCCACTACCATTCCTAGTCCTTCGAAATTATACTAAGTGGCACTATTTAAAAATAAACTTAAAGCTATTGTCCCGATATATTTATTAAATATCATTAGAACAGTTTTGTCAAGATTCACAGATAATTTATTACATGTCAACCATTCAATTAAGTCATTTAATGCTGAGTTTATTTCTGTTTCTATTGGTGTATACCCATCACCTACAAAGATAGCTGTACTATCGTCAGCAAAGAAAACCATTGGATGACTGATAGCTTTTGGAAAGTCATTGATGTATGAAATAAAATAAACTTGACTATGCTTCCCTGCGGAACCCCACAACTTACTGGCTTAGAAGTTGACAAATAAATCCTTTCAGGTTTTGTTTTTGGACATACCTGTACTATTTGAGTCTGCTTTTCGATACGATAAATACGACTTGTTCAAATTTAGCGCGTTCAAACCTAAACCTATTCTTAAAATCTATTCTTTACAATTATTTCTCAAAGATTATAAATTTCAAATGCAAGGTCTATCCTGAAGTCCCAATTTTAATCACGCACGTGAGTATTTCTAGTAGTATTTGGCCAATTGCTGGAGTAACATTGGCCTGCAATGCTTAATCGTAGCTGTTTTATCCGTGTAGACTTTAGACTTTACATAGCTCCACAGACTATTTTAGATACTACGTATCATAGCTCCAAAGGAAAAGGTCGAGAGGTGTGACGTCATACGATCTAGCCGGCCAATTCACTGGTCTAAAGCGTGAAATGATCTGTTTGCCGAATTGCTCTCGCAGTAAAGCCATGACATCAAGGGCTGTATGGCAAGTTGCGCCACATTGTTGGAACCAGATTTAGTCGAGACTACGGGCTTTAATTTTGAGCATCAAATAGTCTGTTATCCATAAATGTCGACTTAAGACCATAGCTGTCTTTACAAAAGTGAGAGAGCTCAACGAGATCCACATTTTGTATGACAGCTATCAAAATTAAAAGTGGTTTATCTCCATAGCTGTTAACTTTAGACCTTTGTTATCTTCACAAAAGTGAGAAAGCCCAAAAAGATCCACATTTTAAATGACAGCTGTCCAACTCAATAGTGGTGTATCTCGTTAAATGGCGACTTTAGGATATAGCTGCATTTACAAACTTGAGAGAGCTTATAAAGATCTACATTTTGGATGACAGCTGTCAATGTTAAAATTGTTTTATCTCATTAATTGTCAATTTTAGACCTTTTCTGTCTTCACAAAAGTGAGATAGCTCAACGAGATCTACATTTTGGATAACAGCTGTCAAACGTAAAAGTGGTGTGTCTCCGTAAATGTCAATTTTATACCATAGCTGTCTTTACAAAAGTGAGAAAGCTCAGATACATTGTAGATGTGATTAAAATATTACTAATATAATTTTTTTTCGTCTCCTACCTTCGATAGAGAAGCAGTGTCGAATTTGCGTGGCTATTTATAATTACTTTGAAAATTATTAGTAAATGTTTTATGGACGTCGTTGATTGGTTGACAGTTTACAAGGTCATCTTATATAATACAGATTTTTTATTTTCCCACACTAGCACTGTGACCACGAGTCCTACATTTTCATAACCACAACCTCCTGTGCTCGTTATTTGTGCCAAACGAGCCCAGAGAGCCAGCAAACAGGCGTGGTAGGCTGCATGACCTTTTTTACGTCAATAGCAGTAGCACGGTGGCGCCCTTACTTCGCTCCCGTCGCCACCTCAATGCACTCCTTGCTGCTAACACCGAAATAGATTTATTGGATGATAACTGGCAGCAAATTGTCGCTTTGCTCCTAGTCTACTGATCCTTTCTGGATCAGTGGGCTGGGCGCGAGATGCGGACCTTAGTCTTGACATTGCATAGTTTTTTTGGGAGTAATATGAATGTGCGTTCTTATTTTTAGTAGTTTAATTTTGTTGACAACCATTATTATTTTGACATTTATTTTTGTGACATTCTATTAATTTTTAAGAGAATATGTGTGTTTAGATGTAATATGTAATTGGCATGTCCGTTTTAATGGCTCAATAAATACAATATAATTTAATTTAATAGCGCTCCAGAAACTTGTATTTTCCTCATTTTAAGCAAGCAAATAAAAATCACTCTGTTCCAGGCGCCCTCTGATCACATTTCCCATGACTCAAGAAGGAAAAAATAGGAACTTCAATATGGCCAAGAAACAGAAAACCAATCAGCAGATATTGGATGGTTTCCTGGACCCAAGTGAAGCTGTGAATGCGCCTAGCGTCTTCGTTAGTACTTTACTTATTTAGATATTATTTTATAGATTGCTTTCAGATATTCCAAACACAAGTCGCCTCAAAGCCACAAAAACTTTATAAAAAACACTACCCCCCTTTAGCCCTCTTAAGGGTCAGCCCCTGTAGGGTGGCCACCCTACAGACTTTCGTCTTGCTGAATAGCAAAAGCTGTACGACCCACCACCAAACTACATTAAAGCAACTGAAGAGCTCCCACCTGGCTATAAGGAGCCTTGCATGACCCACCCCGCCCAAAATCGGAAAAGCTCCGAAATCGGATGCCTCTGCGGCGTGAGACCGCAGACAGTATCACACCTGACCAACTGTGCACCATGCTCTAAAACCTACACCACTCAGGACCTAAATGAGGCAACAGAAAGTGTCATAAAGGTGGCTAAGTTTCTTACAAAAAACGGGATATGATTTTTAGCACGCAATATTGACTCGAAAAGAAGCAGACATTGCTTTGGCCCAGTTGTCTTCAGCGATTCGTGCGACCTCAAAATAAGAACTAAAGTTTAGTCCTTATTCTGAGCGTACGACTCTTGGTATAGCAATAGCAAACAATTTCCGGCACTTTTGTGTCCCTCAACTTCTCCCACAATTTGTCATAAGAGACCAAATCAAATGCTTTGGATAGGTCGAGAAAGCACGCATACACCGTCTTGTGCGATGTGTAGTTATCTGACGGCATTTTTAAGGCATAGTATTGCACTTTCTGTGGACAATCGTGGCCGGAACCCAAACTGATTGTGGTGCAAGGATACAAATTTGCTCAACTGTAAGTTAAGCATGCCGTCAAAAACCTTAGCTATAACCAAAGAAGATATAATAATACTACGTATAGAACGGCCACTCGTTACCCCCCACCCGTTTAAGTCTTCTTCACTTCCACCCCGCGCCAGGCCATATATTAAATACTCTGCGCGCGGGCTGCACAGGCCGGTGATTTCTACTACAAAAAATACAGACTTACAATGGGGAAGACGTGTGCTGTTTATGGCTGTACTACAACAATGAGCGACAAGATATCATTTCATTATTTCCCTAAAGATAAAATAAGGTACCTTATTTACTTTTAGTAGGTAGATAATATTGTTATAAAAATTATGTCATTCAAAATTAGATACTTCTTCTTGATATTTTGTTTCAAATAAAATAAATAGTTTACACAAAACTTCTTGGTCAGTCAGAATTACATTTCATACGGTCGACATGGGTCGTTGACAACCATAGGCGTTCTAAACACAAATACCCGTGTAGCGTTCGTGCGTTTGTGTAGTGTCTGTGAGTAAAATGTAGTGTTGTGTGCGTAAGACAGCAGATTTTGTATGAAGAATCGCGGAGTGTCCGGGCTGTGCTATAACAGTGGCAAGAGAGATAGGACTATAGTTGTTCTTATCGGAGAGATCCCCGGTTCTGTTTTTAACTACAGGGACAACCACAGTTTTCATGTACTCTTCTGGCAGATAAGAGTGACTCACGCATAGCGAGAAGAACATGGCCAAGACTCTCGAGACATGTGGACCGGCGTGCTGAAGATGCTCAATGCTGAGTCCGTCGTGGCCGGAAGCTTTGCCTCTCGATATGTTTTTTATAACTTGTGCAACATCTTTAGCAATAAACCTCGTCCCAACCACTCTGTCCTCTACGTCAGCATTGTTCATCTCCACAGACGGACCAAGAAAAAAAATGAGATGATCTCCATAAGATTGGTAGTACAGATAGATAAACAAACGGCCGAAATATTGTAGTTTTCAACAAGACCCTCGCCAAAATAGAGTTCTGTTTGTGATTTAGCTCTAAGTAGGTACTTACTAAAAAAAATATTTTTTATTGTCTCTTCTAGCCCTATGCCAAAAGCACGACTGACAATAAGAAGCAAGAAGAAGATGAAGAGATAATCTATATTCTTCAGCTGCCGGACTACGAGTTCAAGTGTCCCGTCCATCAACAAACTATTAGGACACCTAGGTATGATTATTTTTGACCGACTTCAAAAAACAGAATCTCAAGTCGTCTGTAGGTATGTCTTTTTAGGGTTCCGTACCTCAAAAGGAAAAAACGGAACCCTTATAGGATCACTTTGTTGTCCGTCTGTCCGTCTGTGTGTATATCAAGACTTTTTTTATCTCGGGAACGCGTAAAGATAAAGAGTTGAAATTTAAACTATATACCTACGTATATCTATGTTATCTTGCTGCTGCGTAAAAGAAAAACTTCTCAATCATCGTGAAATAAAGTTAGAGCCGTTTATGTCGTAAAAAACTGCATATTTCTACACTCACAAATACCAAAACCTACAGGGTACTTCCCGTACACATAGAACTATAAAATTTGGCTAGAAGCATTGTCTTAGAGTAAACATAGGAATAAATCTGAAAACTCCTTTTTTATTTAAATCACAAAAAATAGGGCCTAGATTCACAAAATATGGGTTGAAAATTCAAAGTGAGTAAATCGTATCATGCAAGGTATCATATAAAAGAGCTTCATTGGCACATGCTAAAACAGGTTTTTAATTATTTTTAACAATGTGTAATTTTCGATAAATAACGAGAAAAGTGAAAAAAAAAACATTTTTTGTCGATGATTGTAGTATAGAGATTTTAACAACTTATATACTTCTCAATTTTGTGAAGTTTTCTGGATTTGTACGGAACCCTCGATGTGCGAGCCTGACTTGCAATTGTCCGGTTTTTTTTTTGTATTTAATATGTATGTATGTTACGCAATTACTCCGGCATTTATTTCTTATTTATTTGAACATATTTCAGAGATGGTCCTATTTAAATCTACACCATCCATCTGCCTTAGGACGTCCACTGCTAGACATAGGCCTCCCCATAGATTTCTGAATAAGGCCGGTTGAAAGCGGCCTGAATCCAGTGCGTTACTTTGTTACTTGCGCGTCGACTTGAGTACCTCCTCCGTTTTTTCGTCGGTGAAAAATGGTTTATGTTCAGAACTTATAACGCCATCTATCTGCATGAGGAATATCCTTTGCACCTCGTGTAAGGGTGACGCGACATAATAATATACACCAATGAGGTTCAGGATTGTTTAAATGTTTGTGAATTACACAGGTATCTAGGTAAATTAGGACAGATGGCAGCTCTACTCAATCTAAAAAAAAATATAGTTTAATTATAATTATTGCAGCGAAATATTGATGCCATTTATGGTTTTGGAAGATTTTATAATTGTACCTAGTTCTTGATTTTATACAAAAGAGTAGAGTTACCTGAGCAACGAGGCAAGCTAAACGTTCGTTAGATAGATAGATAAACGCTTTATTTCACACCAAGAAATAACCATAATAATAAGAAATAAAGATACAAAAACAGTGTAACAAAGGGCGGCCTTATCGCTAATAGCGATCTCTGCCAGGCAACCTTAGGATGGAGAGGATAGATAGCGTATAAATAATGGACGGGGTGCGCATTAAATAAAAACATATATATAGTTATACATATAAATTAAATTATACGTCATAAACCTACATACAATAAATAAAAGATATAAATACTTAAAATACATAAAAATAAAATAAACCTATAACTAAATAATAAACGAATACATATAATTTACATAGATTATTTATACATAAAAACAACAGAAAAACAACAACAACAGTTTCAAATTTAATAAAGCGACAGTTTCTGTAGATAATGGTTTTTAACCTGATCCTTAAATATGTTCAGTGATGGAGCTTTTCTAACGGTTACCGGCAATGCATTCCATAACTGAACCGCTTGAAACGCAAACGACCTGCCGTAAAAAGTCTCGCACCGTGCGGTAGGAGTCATAAGTGAAAGGTTATCTTTGGATCGGAGGGGAAGTGGATGTGCATCATGCCAGAAAGAAAAGGAGTCTTTTAAGTAGAATGGAGTAGAAGGATTGAAAAGGATGTTATAAAGAAGGTAAAGGATATGAGCATACCGACGAAGACGAATTGGAAGCCACTTGAGCTTGGTGCGAAAATGAGATACATGGTCATATTTGCGCAACCCAAATATAAATCTAATACAGTAGTTTTGGAGACGCTCAAGCTTATCAAGCTAGACTTCGGTGAGATCTAAAAAACTGGCGTCAGCGTAATCTAAAATAGGAAGCAGAAGAGATTGTGCGAGCGCAAAGAAGTTTCGGAGCCGTCTAAGAGAGCTACCAGCACAAACAACTTGCAGCTAAGTATCCCAGCATAGCGTACGATCAAATATTACTCCGAGGTTTTTAACAGATTCATTATATGTCAGAGTGATACCGTCGAACTCTACGCTAGAAAGGTTGGCCCAGTCGATTCTCGAAATGTTATATGAGCTGCCAATTATAATAACTTGTGACTTTGCAGGATTAATTTTTAAGCCAAAAGAATTGCTCCACTCAGAAGTAACTCAGTTACTTTATGGAGATCAGAATTTATTGGAGCTATCGCTGAATCTATATTATTTAAAATTCGCAGTCAACGCGGGCTAAACCGCGGGCTATTATAATTTTAAGCAAGTACTAAATAACGCAGGCCAAACTGCGGGCTATTATAATTTTAAGCAAATACTAAGAAAACGCTGGTTAAACCGCAGGTATTGTCATTTTCAGCAAGTACTAAAACAACCCTGGCCAAACCGCAGGCTATAATCATTTTAAACCAGTACTAAGACATCGCGAGCCAAACCACGAGGCTATTATCGTTATAAATAAGCAAGTACAAGACAACGCCGGCCTAACCACACGCTATTATCAGTTTTAGCAAGTACGTATACTTGCTATAACAACGCGGGCGAAGCTGCGGGTTAAGATATTAGAAGATATAAGTCTTGATGAAGTAATGAAAGCAGTGTCTCAAATGAAAAATAACAAAGCAGTAGGCCCGGATAAAGTACCAACTGAGTTATGGAAAAAGCTTGGCCCAGTAGGGACACAATGGCTGTTAAAGCTGTTCCGTATCATATTGAAGACATCAATCATTCCTGATTCATGGCAACGGAGTTACCTTGTCCCGTTCTATAAAAACAAGGATGATAAAACGCAGTGCGGAAATTACCGAGCGATCAAGTTAACCTCACACACGCTCAAAAACTGGGAAAGGATACAGAATCGGCGTATAGAACTCCTACTATCACTCCAAATCAATTTGGGTTTACTCCTTCTAAGTCAACGATAGATGTAAACCAGACTATATGCATATTTAGGGAAAAACATCGAATCAATAAAGAAGATCTGCATTGTGTCTTCATCGATTTGGAAAAGGTGTTTGACAGAGTGCCCCGAAAATTTTGGCAAGCGATGAGAGCTCGAAACTTTCCAGAGCATTATATCAGCCTTGTGAAAGATATGTATCATGAGATCAAAACGCGGGTAAAAAGCCCGGCTGAAATAAGCGAGAGTTTTGAGGTGGGAGTTGGAGTGCACCAGGTTTTGGTGTTGAGTCCAAAGATGTTTAACCTAATCATGGACTATCCCACTAGAAACATTCAGGCACCGTTACCATGGAGCTTATTGGATGCAGATGACATTGTCTTATAGCCAATTCAGCAGGCCAGCTGCAAGAGACCCTCTCTGAATGGACAAAATCACTGGAGAGGTTCAGGCTTCGCGTTAGTAGATCGAAATCGGAACACATGGAGTGCAACTACAGCCTAAATAACAACAACAATTACAATGATGGAACTGCTGTTCCTCGAGTAGAGCAGTATTTAGGATCTGTAATTACGCCGGACGCTAGCGCAGAGGCCGACGTTTCGCATAGAGTGAACGTGGGGTGGCAAAAGTGGAGAAGCCTTACAGGTATCCGCTGTGACACGCGCATGCCCATAAGAACTAAGGGCAAAGTAAGTATATAAAACAGCATTAAGACCCGCGATGCTTTATGGTGCTGTATGTTGAACTGTTAAACACGCACATAAGCAAAAATTGCATACAAATGAAATGAAAATATTGAGATGGTCGGGAGGGGTAACCAAAAATCAAAAACGAATACATGCGCGGTACTTTTAAAGTAGCACCTATAACTTTTAGAAAGCTGCTTGCGGTGGTATGGACACGTAATGCGTAGGGACGATGAACACGCGGTTCGAAGGGCTTTAGATCTGCCCCAGTCACCTGGTGGACGAGTATGTCCCAAACTCTAAAAAAGGCCAATTTAGACCAAGAGACAACCCAGGACAGATTGTCCTGGCACAGGCTCATCCAACCCCACCTAACATGGGAATGAACAAAGAAGAAGAAGAGGAATCGGAAGAATTTAACGCAATGACTTGAAATTCGACAGAAAACTGGAAAAAAACGTATAAAAAATCTCATCGTTTAAAAATTGCTATACAATACAATACAACAACACTTTATTGACACCAACAAGAAAACATAACAAAAGAAACAAAGACAGAAAAGGCACAAAAGGCGGTCTTATCGCTAAAAGCGATTTCTTCCAGACAACCTCTCTTGGATGCGAGGAAACGTAAATACGACAAGGACGGTGTAAACGTAAAAACAAACAAAAAAATAATAATAATAAAATAATGAAAGAAAGTTACTAAAAATTCACATCGGTATAATAAGAATAAATAAGAATAAGAGTAATTTATTTCGTGACCATAATGTTGTTCCTTAAGCTAATTTTACTTAAATAAACTAGATTATTATTTATTACTTAAGATATTTAAATACATGCATTAATTAAAATTTATTGTTGATTAAATGAATTAAAATTAAATCGAATTTTAGGGTTAATTATGAAAGATTTTATATTTAAATTTAAGCACAGACATTGTTTACTTATTCGTATTTAGCTCGTTGTGAAGCACTAGCTTCCACGGTAGGATTCCCTGTGTTAGTGGAAGCTCTTCAGGGATGATTTGTATATCGGTAGAAGAGGCGCCAAATCGGTAGAAATACCGAAAAATCGGTAGGCTCGAGACCACTGAGGACAAAATGGCGGTGGAATCGCCGTCGCGTCGCTTCGACTGTAACTTGTGCGGGCGACGCTCCTTAGGCTGGTGCCACACGGGCGTCACCGCCGCGGAGCGTCACCGCGGCGACGCTGCGGCTACACCGCCTCTGCACCGCGGCGACCAATGTTGCTGTCAGCGACTTAGACACCACACCACCGCAGTGCCGCCGCGGTACAGCGGCGGTGCAGCCGCGGTGACGCGCCGCGGCGTTAATGCCCGTGTGGCACCTCCCGTAGGCTACGCCCAGAATTGTATTGCGCGAGGGTAGTAGTACATTATCATTATCAAATGCACCAGGAGGGCCGTCCAGAATCACTTCCTTTTTTTTTCAGGTTCATATGGCATTCGTGCAAGAAATCAAATAAGAAAGACACTGGATCACTGAAACAAGGTGGAGGACCACTGAATAAGCCGAAACCATGGCTGCTCAGTCGGTACACAGACTTCGATTTGTTGTCCCAGTGGTGAACTTAAGAAAAGTCACAAATCTAATCAATTGCCTGTTAATAATACCTAATAATGTTAACAATACGTAACAATAATACCTAATAATGTTAACATAGTAGTGCACCTACCGAAATATACACTTTCCGAAACAGTTGGCGCATTTTTCTTTGCAAGGATGAAAATAAGGGGTCTTACTTATAAAAATTTCGCTAACCGTTGCTTAGACACTGCTTAATACTTAAGCAATGCTTAACTTTTTTTCACTCATAAACGTTAATTATGCTTTGCTTAGATAAGCAAGGAAAGATACACAAAACGTCTTTGGTTAGCACAGATTAAAATCAAAATAATCGACTAAAAGACAAAATTGAACGAATACAGTCGTCAAAATTATGACTTTTGTATCTATCCATTGAGGAAGGAATCAAATGGAGATGGTGTAATGACATTTAGATACTTTGACATGTAATAGTTTAAAAACCGAAATAATAATCATATAGACGTCTCTTTCAAATGTACGTAATAAGAATAGACCAACATTATACAGCACAGTTTCGCTATAGTGTCTTTATTTTTCGTGACTTGTCGCGCGTGCCTGGTCCGCCATATTAAGTCGAAAAACAATAGCGATGTTCTTATTATATCAAAAAAACTATTGATATTTTGGTTAGTTTTTATTCGTGTTATTGATTTGCTAAAATTTTGAATTTTTATTTTATTTCACTTTTCATGTCAAATTTAACAACTGTCATTCCAGAATTAATACAAGTAAAATGGCATGACAGGTGTGAAAGTAACAGCTGTCAAACTTATAAGTATTATTATCTCCGTAACTATCGAAGCTAGACCATTACTGTCTTAATAGCAGTAATAACACTCAATGAGATCTATTAGATTGTTCTAATGACTGCTGTCAAAGCTTAAAAGTGAATTATCTCCGTAACTATCGAATTTAGACTACTGCTGACTTCACAAAAGTGACAGAGCGCAATTAGATCTATATTTTAAATGACAGCTGTCAAACTTAAAAGTGGATTATCTCCGTAACCATCGAAGTTCGACTATTGCTGTCTTCACAAAAGTGATAGAACTCAACGAGATCTAAATTTCGGATGACAGCTGTCAAACTAAAAAGTGGAATACCTTCGTAACTATTAAAGCTAGACTATTGCTGTCTTCACAAAAGTGATAGAGCTCAACGAGACCTACATTTCGGATGACAGCTGTCAAACTTAAAAGTGGAATATCTCCGTAACTATTAAAGCTAGACTATTGCTGTCTTGATACAAGTGATAGAGCTCAACGAGACCTACATTTCGAATGACAGCTGTCAAACTTAAAAGTGGAATATCTCAGTAACTATTAAAGCTAGACTATTGCTGACTTGACACAAGTGATAGAACTCTACGAGACCTACATTTCAGATGACAGCTTTCAAACTTTAAAGTGAAAAATCTGTGTAACTATTGATTGATTAAGTTGATTATTTCCTTAATATTGATAGCTGTCATCTGAAAGATATCATATCTCTCTTTGAGCTTTATCACTTTTGTGAAGACAGCAATGGTCTAGCATCGACAGTGACGGAGATAATCCACTTTTAAGTTTGACAGCTGTCATCCGAAATGTAGATCTCATATCAGTTTAGTGAAGAAAGCAATGGTCTATAATAGATAGTTATGGAGATATTCCACTTTTAAGCTTGACAGCTGTCATCCGATACGTAGTTCTTATTAAGTCCTATCACTTTAATTCTATACTCCATAAAATTTAACTTGATCTCTGCGACAGTAGAAGATTGACATTTTTAGAGTTGGGATAGTGGTGGAAAAAATCGATTTTCAAACAATGTTGTAATGAAATCGAATGAGTAGTTGAAGGTGAGAAATTGGATTTCATTTACTTACTATTATTTAAGATCAAGTATGTACACATGTAAATAATGTTATGATATTAATTATATACTCATAATAATGTATCGATAGTAGTTATCGAGGTTTTTACTATTATCGATGGTAATGTAACATATAATTGGGTTTAATTTAATTACACATGTAAAAAATGTTATGATATTAAAATATACTCTAAAATTAATGATAAATCAAGTTTTATTTAAAATATCGTCAGTATAAACTATCGATATTTTAATTAAAACTCTATCTAAAACTCTGTGGTCACGATCATTCGTCGCCCATCACTAATCGGCATGTCCACAAAGTATGACATTGACAGGTACTGTCAGTACTATTAAGAAATTCAGGACTTCATAGCCGTGATTTTTCTGACAGCTGTCGCAGAGATCAAGTTAAATTTTATAGAGTATAAGTCATACCTCAGTAGGTAAAGCAGTGGAGACTTTTCTAGAGGTGTCTATGGAGTTTTGGTAACAACACGGAACGACATGATACGTCACATTATATCACTTGACCACACTCATGCACGTAATTCAGCTCATAATCAATGAAATACCACAAATTTTCACTAATTATCACTGATAAAAATACAACTGTAACAAAATAATACAATGAGGCGACATGTCTTTTCCGCGTTCCCGCCAAAAAACTCGGCCTGCCATTCTAGTGTGGATTCTTGAATATGACAGCTGCAACCTTGATATCTGTAATTTTTTTAATAAAAGTTTGCTATTATATTTGATTCGGCTAAAATTAATTTGTGTCGATAGTTTTATCGATAGGTACGGGGAAATCGATAAGTGTAGTGTGGTAGTAACAACACTAATCCGCCGTATTATGTGCGGTGGGTATGCAGGTTTTTCTCGTCGTTAGGGCAACTCCATTTGATTCCTTCCTCAATGTATCTATCTCGTTACTGACAATGACAGCAGTGACGGCGTACTATCAAAAGTTTTCAAAACCGGCATAGATTATACAAGAAAACCGCGCAAATTTTTGTACAAACCTTTGAACTTAGGAGTTCTATAATGCGGCGCATATTTGCTTTGGTGAACCTGTACTATTATATATTCTTTGCCTGTACCTAAGCCGAAACTCGTCATCCGACAATTCGTTTAGCGGATGGAAACGAGTCCTGTAGGTCTTCCTTCTTCTAGTCGGCGGCGGAGCTGCAACCAATTCCAGATCTGCCACGTCGTCGTTATAATCTTGTAAATTGTCAAAGTCCAGGTCCATGTTTAAAACCTTACTAGCTACACCACACAAGTAATTATGATATTTTTATTATCAACACCAAACTGTTAAACGTCAACCAGCTGATTTAAATCCGCCATCTTGCCTCTTAACTATTTTAAACAATGTCCCGACGTTCTTTAATTTTGACGGGTTACTTAGCCGCCTGGCTAAGCAGTTGCTAAGCAAATGCTTAAAAGTTAAGAAGTGTTTATGAGTAAGACCCAAGATGCTTATATACGAACTTAAAAATTCTATATGTCGGATAGTGGAGAAGCGCCATCTAGTATTAATAATAGACATAGCATAGTTTGAAACGTCAAGTGTCATCTGTCATTTAAGCGTCAAGTGAGAGCTGTCATTTGAACGTCAAATGTCAACTGTCGTTAAGCGTAGAGTTGCAACTCATTGAAAAGGATCCTTCCTCAATGTAGCAACTGCTTTTTGATTCCTTCCTCAATGTAGCAACTGCTTAGATTATAGAGGGAAAGCAACTGTCATTTGGGTGAGGTCGACACAGAGCCTGTAGTATGGAAATAACTTCTCAAGTAATTGGTTCACTCATTTCTGGTAGATCTATGGTGGGAGAGATTCGTTCGGTTCGTTCGGTGGATGCCGGCAGTCATGGGCAAGAATCTTAGAAGAAAAAAAAATCGCTCTTTTTTTCCACCATAGAGAAACGGTAATTTGCATTTTGATTTTCCAAATTACATTCTCTATGCCCATTCAAAGCTGCTCGAGTTGCAAATGTCAAAGTCAATCAAATGGATGCTCGATCCACTCGATCCGCTTGTTTCGATCATTGAGGAAATGGTTTCGATACGATACCGGATCGATCCAAAATGTTAACCCACTTGTTACTAGCGTTTGATATACGGATCAATGAACAATAAAAAATATTAAACAAAACGTAGATAGTTTCAAACAATGATGTTTAATTTATTATGTATTATACTTCAATGGTTTCAAATTTTCTTTGTTAATTGTTTGTGATAGCTGGATGATTCCTTTGTCGAATAGACGTAGTTTGTTCTAGTTTGAGTTGGACATGTAAAATTTATAAGTGTTGATAAATCGTGTTTATTTGTCATGAGTGTTTCGAGGTAATTAGATAATATTAATTGTATTTATATTGGGTAACTGTTGTAAAAATATTAATATTTGAATACCTTGTGTGTTGGAGCCCCCCGGATTGTGCCGTTCGGATGGCAAACGCCCGGATGGTCTAACTCTGATTCCATGGCAGAAAGGACGCTGCCTTGTGTGGGACGCGACTTGTGTAAGCACATTTGCTTCATGTCACATCTCAGCTACCCAGTTGTCTGCCGGCGCGGGTGCAGAGGCAGCGGTCCGAGGAAAACGCCTCAAATACTCCTGCATGGAATCAACGTACGACTTTGTCCCGTTTGCCGTTGAGACGGCGGGTTCGTGGTGCTTCGGGGCGGAGTTCGTGCGTGAACTTGGTCGGCGGCTCAGGGAGAAGGGACAGGATCCGCATTTTTTCATTTTGGATCTTCTCCTCCTGTCTCTTGAAGAGAGGACATAGGAGTCAGGAACCAGCGTCGAGGCGAACCTCCTTACTGGGGCTGGACGCTGCACCACACTGGGTGTAGGGCAATGAAAGGGAGGGCGCGAATACCCAATCCCGACCGCGAGGTCGGGCGGCATCTCTCAGCGCCCTCGCCCCGCCATTCTGGCAGACGTCCATCTGCCATCTTGGCTTTAGGTTAAATGTCTCGTATATATATATATATGATTATAGGTTGCAGTGCTTCTAGGATTCGGAGTCCTCACAACCTGCACAATGCAAATGCAGGCGGCATCTCCTCCTCTTCGAGTTGTTGACGTTCGCACGTCGGGTCCGGTGGCTTGTCCGTACAGTGAACGCAGCTTCGAATGGTCAGTCTTGGGAGTTACACTCGACCAAGACCGACTGAAGCGCGGAGCGGGGCTCTCTCGAACTGTCGGGGCTTGCAGCGATGCGGATGGGGAGTGGGATCGCTAGCCCGGCTCAAGCGCTTTGCCGCGCGAGCCAGGGGGTAAGGTTTTGAAAGAAGGAGCACGATTTTAGGGGTGAGAGGCATATCATAGGGCCGCCATCTGTGTACACCACACCGCGGAAAAAATGTGTCATAAGCAAGGAAGTTTCATACGAGAACTGGAATGATTACGTGCATCCCAAAAACGTTTCGAAGAGTAAAGCACCAACTTTGGAATATATCTCTTTCTACTAGTGTATCCATACAGTAATTTCATTTAATAGGACAATCTACAAAACACTAAGTATATACCGTCGAAAGGTCAATAAAAGAATGAGGGAAATCATTTGTATTTCAGGTGGGATAGATCTAAAATTCAAATATTATTATAAACAGGGTTATCTACTTAGGTACCCTGTATTAAGTAAAAATGATTGGTTGGTTAAGACCATTATTACAAACGCTTACTATAAGAACAACCCGAAATTCGATAAAAAAAAGCAGCTGTTCCATGCAAAACTGAAACTCGGAATCGACAAAATGTATGTAATCAGATTTTTTTCCCTTAAATTATAGTCTCAAACTATAGCCTTATAGTAAACCTCGTTTCGGCTGAGTACATCAGTTCATTATAATATTATCTCTACACCATCATCTTATTGCCCTCAGCGCCTGATCTCAAATATTCCTAAAATTTTACGGTAGGTATAGTTAGCGTAAAAAAATAATAACACGTTGTTGTTCTTAAAACTTTTAATTCATGTTTGTATTTATTCTGTTCTATTTTATGTAATTTTTTAATTCGTAGTCTTTAAGGATAAAAAATATAAAATCTAGTATTAAGTGCTGTAAGTTACATTTTCTATAAATAAAGAAATTGAAAATCTCGACTCGCTTTTGACCAGTTTTGCTCATACTTACAAATCTTGTTGGAATATACTAAACCATCTTACCAAATATTATAAAAATTAGCTGATAAATAGCGCGACAGCAAATTATATCTACTCGTAGTCACCGAGCTGTACTAGTTACTAAGTACAACACAGTTCATTATTTTGCTATCATACAAGAAAAGTGCATAGTTCATAGAAGTAAGATTTGATTGATTACAATGACTTACTAACGTACGTAGTATTAGATTATATATAAGTAGTAATTACTTCTCTCTACGACCTAACATCACAATCCCGAAATGTTTTGTTGTTATTGTCACCCTACACAAGAAATTTGTAAATAAACCAAGAAACTTACCTAAAAAATGAAATTCCACAACCAGCATTAGCTCCACTATTACAGCCCTTAACGCAACAATTTTTCAGCATTTTTCAACTTATAAAAGTATTAAGCAGCAAGCAGAATAACTACTTTTGTATAAATTATCAGCTATATTGTTTTATGAAGTGCCATGTGTGCGACCGTGCGTAGTTGGTAAATTACTACTAATTCTACTAATATGAAAAAACAGTTTTTTGTATTGCAAAAATAATTACGTACCAATATTAAAATCAGAACATTTTCGAACTTCTTACGTTAATTAAAATACATTTTATGCTAATCTATTTATCAACTTGTACGATTGAATGCGATTTAATGATTACTAGATATATGAGATAATCTACCATCCAATAGTTTTATTAATACTGGTAAGTTTCGAGAAAGAGACAACGCCCAACAGTTGTTGCTGTCCTGCTCGGAAAGTTTTTCCCATTTGATAAGTAAGAAACAAATGTGGTTCAAATTTTTATATAGAAATAAAGTACATTTTTCTTTTTAAATTTTGCTTCGTAAGCGTTCCAGTTCTCGTATGAAACTTCCTTGGTCATAAGTACGTCATAGAAAATCTCGGAAACATGGCGACGATTTCGCCCCGCCCCCTTGAAGTGTGCTAAAATCGATTCGAAATTCGAATTGATAATAATATCGATTATTCCGAGAAATACCTGTAAATAAATGTCATCCTGTACATTTTATCCCACATGACCAACCCTCTAGAATCACCTCTTGTGTAGTTACCGAGTTTTGAAAACAATTATTTTAAAAAAGATTCTAAGCAATCAGATATGAATGAAAGTAACTGTTAAATGTATCGCTATACACTTAGGCTTAACGAATATATACAGGGTGTCACTGAACTCAACATCAAGCCGTTACGAGGTGAGAGGTGGGGTCACACCAGTCCCGGGAAAAATATAAAAAAATCCCAATCAGTTATTTTAATTTTAACAGCCAAAATAAAAAATATATGAAAATCCATACCTTGAACCATATTTTTAGGTAGTGTGACCATATATTTAAAAAATTTACGGTGATTTTTTAATTGGCATAGTCCTTATTAAATGTACTAATGAATCGCAATCACAAATCAAGCACAAACTATTACTAAGTTCCTTAAAATTAGCATTTATATATTATACATAGAAGTAGAATTAAGTTTAGGTAAGAAGTGCCTATAATAATTGAAAAAACGTAACTATGAATGGACCATGGATATTTTATGCCACCAAAAACATGTACACTCGCGGCGCCCCTCTGAATGGTAAGGGAGATGTGCTGCGCTAAATACGCCCCTGACCGCGGATCCTGTCCCCTCTCTCTGAGCCGCCGACCAAGTTCACGCACGAACTCCGCCTCGAAGCACCACGAACCCGCCGTCTCAACGGCAAACGGGACCAAGTCGTACGTCGATTCCATGCAGGAGGCGTTATTTGAGGCGTTTTCCTCGGACCGCTGCCTCTGCACCCGCGCCGGCAGACAACTAGGTAGCTGAGATGTGACATGAAGCAAATGTGCTTACACAAGTCGCGTCCCACACAAGGCAGCGTCCTTTCTGCCATGGAATCAGAGTTAGACCATCCGGGCGTTTGCCACCCGAACGGCACAATCCGGGGGGCTCCAACACACAAAGTATTCCAGCCGACACCAGAGCACGCCTCAAAATATCGTTCAGCGCATGATGTCGAGGTCTTTGCTCGGCACATTGCACGCATCCCAATCCGTGATGACCATCTGTGTCGACAACCAAACCACAAATGCAGACGTGGGGCTCGCAAATCTTGCTGCCCAGACGAAGGGCTGCAGCTACTCGCAAGGAGTCATCGTCGAGTAGCGTGCCCATATGTGGACTGGGTAAAGCATTCAGCCACGCCCCTGACTCGAGTTTTGCGGCGGCCTACACTCGAGCCAAGTAGGCCCCCGAACTCTCGCTCAACAATACCGAAATGTGGCTCTTCGATAGCACGTCGTCCCAACTCTGCTGCCCCTTCGGGCTTTCCGGTGGGTTTGCAACCAAAGCCAAGACCAACCACTCGCTATAGGCGTCATCGGCGTATGGAATACAGATTTCGCTACCATTATTAGGTAAAATGCGAGTAACAAGATCCGTGACTCCTGACGAAGAAGCCAAAAACGCGACAGGTCCAGTTTCCGGAAGCCGACGTACACCCAAGCCACCAGATCGAACGGGAAGGCTGGCTTGACACCACTGGGACTCAGTCATATAGGACGTTAAGTATTCCTTCCAAAATCCGTTTGACACCGTTGTCAAAACTTAGAACGTCTTCCGAGAATCTCCACGTCGGTGCTGTTCTAACAAAGTAAGTTAATTTAGGCAATGCGAAGCAGTTCCGCAGACGAGTTAAAGAGACGTGAGCTGGAAGGTGTTGGAGATGAGATACAATACTAATAAGATTTTTCGTTCATTATTGTTTTCTGCCTAGGTACGAGTATATGCATTGAAAATTATTTTACACTTTTTTGTTTGATATGCTATGAAAGAGTTTTATTTAGTTTTTGTAAACTTTTTTATTTTAATAGAATACAGTTTATTGAAACTTCATATTCAAACTATGTATACAATAATGTGATATAATGAAATTACATTGTGTCCAGCGACCTTCAAGATAGACACCTAATCGTACAAAATGAAATGTCGCCGACCAATATCAACCAATCCATATGGAATCAACCAATTCAATAACTAGTCTTCATTAGACTGGCGTTGCGGTCGCATCTCGAAGCAAAGAGGTAAATATGGGGAACTGCGTCATTCCATCTTGCCGAAATTACTCGGTTTCAAAAGAAATAACGAAAGGCATTGTCACATTTCACCGGTAAGTAATAAATATCTTTTTGAGTGTGATGTGAGTTACAAGCAAAAGCAAAATATTGTAAATGAAATCATTTGACAATGTAAACAGAGTGGAAAATTTATCTATGGTCTGTTAGGAATGTCGGATAATGTCAGTATGAGATCGAATATTGACTCGTCAAATCGATTAACTTTAAGGTCAAAATTGATTTTGACCCGGGCGGCCGGCCATGTAAAGGATTAAGGTCGCAAGGTCAATGTGGGTCGAACTACTAGTTTTAGATCGATTTAATAACATTATGGAGCAGCATCACGTGATGTGTTCACATTTTTAACCGATTTAAAAAAAGGAAGAGGTTCTATGTTCGTCTGTATGTATTTTTATTTTACGTTTACGAATCAAATGTTTTTTTTATTTCTGGAAGAGAAAAGATCGAATTTAGAGGTACTTAAGGCTGCCAGCTGTTATTTAATAGTGTTATTTTATTGTGTTTTATGTTATTTTTTATGTTATTTTATGTTTTATGTTATTTATTGACTTTTGTTTATAACTTCTGGAATGTACGATAAAAACGTATATATAATTACATAAGTCCACCTATTAAAAAGAGTCAAAATGTGAATAGATTAATCGAAATTTCAGCCAGTCGGACTTATCATGTGATATGACATGACGTCATCCTAGACTCGAATCAATTTAGCAATCGATTCTTTTCATCATGTATTTTGAAATCCCTATTTCAAGTAGCAAGTTCACTTAAAAGTTGTCTATGGTACAAATTGTATTTTTCACATTTTTAAGTCTAGGTTTGTATGAACAGGCTCCTTCTGTGTCCTGTGTAATAGGGCCTATTCTGTGATTGTATCATAATACCTAAATTAATTACAAAACTACAAAACTAGCTTACAAAAAATTAATCGAAAAGCCCGCCCCTGATTGTCCCCGGCGCAAAGGTCCCCATCACACTGGCTGCATTACCGCGCTGAATGTCAATGGCCAACCTCTGCACCAAAAAACAACTGGAGCGGGGGTCACCGTGTCTTTCCCTGATCCGTTGCCCAATCTCCCGAATCAGCTTCTTGCTCTCGGTCCCCCAAGAACCCAAAGTCTCAACGGCGACGGGCTCAAAGTAATATTGCGCTTCCAATACTTTTAATAAATGTATTGTCATCCGTCTTTGATAGGTGTGCAAAAAAATATGATCACTCAAAGTAGGTCAAAATCGAGCTCAATGGAGTTGGTTACAAGCAAGCAAGCAAACATACAGGTGAAACTAATAAAAGCGTGTTAGTAAAATAAATAAAAGACAAGCCAGCACAGTCATATTAACTACAGTAAAAAGCATCTTACTACTGAATATGAAATGAAATAAAAATAGTAAAGGAAAATTAAGTAGGTACCATAACGGTTCTAGGTAATAAGCAGGTAAATTGGTAAATATTTTTTGTTAATAAAAGAAAATAATTTATTTCGAAATTCGATAACTACGCAGGGAGTGATCATAGAGAGTTGGTCCCATAGTATAACATGTTGAGAATTATATGCATTAATACTATTTCCCAATTAATTGTTTTGGTCGGAACTATCAGAATTAGCCCAATATGAATGTTGTCTTTTACAAACCTAATAGTTAACTAAGATTCCACTTAAAAACATAGGTAGTCGTTAATTGGTAGTCGGGTTAAAAGGAAGTTTGGCATAAATGAGTACTGTACAACGATATATTTATTATGACTTCTACCGATTATGTACCAAGAGAAGTATCGAATAACATAATGCAATGCAATAAAACCGTAACTTTACCACATCTCTATTTGAAGTATAAACATGTAATATATTTGCTTTTCTCAAAATCGTTTTATGCTGTGTTGTGAATAAAATAGATAATTTGAAACTTAATTTATAGTTCCTGCACTGAACACTCGTTAATATTTAAAAAAAAATAGCCCCGAATGCATCAGGTAACCCTGGTTGTTTTTATTGTTTGTGCCCTTTTAATGTTATAAATTCTATTTATTTATACATTTAATACAATATTTGTGGAAATCACAATCAGCTTTGCTATAACCAAAACACAAATCTGAAAATCATTTCCTATTGGTTGGATGGTCTCAGAATTATGGCGGCAACAACTGTCAAACAGTTTTTGGGGTAGAGTAGATGGCGGGGGGCAAAGAATTTGATTACAAATTTTTAATAGGTACCTTAATCATATGATATAGGGAAGCAAACAATAAAATTAAAGCAATGAGGTTGTGTAATGAGAGTCGGAGGGCAAAAATCAGAATACAAACCATGCCCTTCGTTCCTATAGGACCTCAAATTAGGAGACCACTATAAGGTCTGAATGTTTGCGGAGGGACATAAGAGTTTATTTCGTATCTATTCCCTTCTATAACGTGCAAATAACGCCGACTGAACAAAACTTTCCATAGGCCGAACGGGATCAAATGAAAATATCCTTAGAAATGAATGAACAAGCTGCATATATTGTTCATTACTTCATTCATTGCCCTCGCCATCCGCCATCTTTTCTCTTTTACGGAAAATATTAATAAACAATAGTAATTTCACGCCTTGAAAACTTCGAAAAGTTTAGTTCATTATATTGACATAGTCGATTAATCTTCTTCCTGTGTGTGCATCTAGTGTCTTCAGTAACTTATTTCAAGATAAATTCAACGTGTTTCGAGATGACCGACTCCTCTACATAAATTGGATGAAAAATTACTAATGTAGTGTGTATTTTTGTTTTACATCTAAGAAATAATAAAGTGCAGTGCAAAACAGTGATTTTCGTTTCATTTTCGCCCACAGTCTTTTCAGTTTCTCAAAATATTAAATAGAAATACTAATGTATAGAAACCTATATATAGCTATACGTTTTGATGTCACAGAATAAGTAATAGTATGTTGACATTGTAGGCCGAGGGGTGAAGTATGCGGGGGGCGAAGTTCAATTGGCACCACCACAGATAGCGTTACGGCCTAAAAAATCTTCGGCAGTCGGTCGCATAGAGGAATTAAACGCTAGAGTCGGTCGTCCAGTGATGCCAGGTTCACTGTAATTACAGTAGATTCGCTGTAATTTAGCTGCTTTTTTCCCGTTTTACTGTATACTGTATTACAAAAATACAGTGTATGAAAATCACTGTATTAAGTTTTAACGTTCCAAAACGATACATCTGTTAAGTGTCTACGTAAAACGAAACGCAATTGTGCTCTAACTCTAGTAAATAATGATCGGGAAATCCCCCAAAACAGTCTACTTTTTTTGAATGGTGTCTCCGTGACTCTACAGGCATATTACAATAGACAATTATTATTTGACCAAACGCAAATGTATGTTTTTCGTATATATTTTCTGGATTGTAAAGCAGTATTGTAACTTTGCGGATATCCGAATAGTTTGACGTGATTTTATGTTGAACTTGTAAGTACCGAAATAATTTCAGTCGTCGCAACTTGTTATAAATTATAATAAATAATACCACCAAATAAATTTAAATGTCTGTGATGATGAAGGACCCTCTACACCTAAAAAGAAGAAAGTTTATAAGCAAAAATTCCGCGATGGATGGTTACAGCAAGAAAATTTTAAAACGTGGTTGCGGCGTGATTTGAAAGATCCACATCGCGCTTATTGTGCATTGTGTAACACATCAATGATCGCTGACATGGGAGCGCTAAAACGTCATACTGAAGGTAACAAACATATTCTTAGAACCAAGCCCTCTTCATCTCAAACTTCTATTGCCACTGCGTTTCAAAAATCATCAACATCTTTAGACGATAAACGTAAAACAGCCGAAATAAAGTTAGCAGCATTTATGACTGAGCATAAAATATCACATAGGGTCATGGACCATCTAGTGGATTTATTGCGTAGCATGCTTGTCATCAATGAAAAAAATTATGACCAAGACGAACCATTTCTGAGTGAAATGGATAGTGATTAATAATAATTTTAGTAAAAATATATAAATTGATTACATTATGGTATATTTTACTTTTATTTACTGTAAAAGCGCTGTATTTAACTTTGTGATTTACTGTATTTTTATACCAAATACTGTATTTTTATATCCAAAACACTGTAAATTTATAAATCTAACCTGGCAACACTGCGGTCGTCTGATACGTAGTATCTCTCCTTAGTTTGTGTTGTGGTATGGTTCATAATTTAATGTCTAGTAATTAAAACGTGCAATAATACTATTTAAATTCTCTTTGCAATAAATAACTCTAAAAAAATCGTCAACATGGGCAGACGTCGTCGACAATTATTTACGCCTAACAAAAACAAAGTAAAAAATTCTCCAAAAGTTGACTCAAAATCCGAGATTGACGCAAAAGGTAGTTTTTGACTTTTTCTTTATTAGACCAATGATAACGCAATTTACTTTGTCTACTTTAGATTACTTTGTATTGTATTTCGACTACAGTGCTATTAGGTACCTATATACCAAATTCTGGTAAGTATTTAGTTCTTGATTATGTAGGCAGTCCCAGTAAACTTAATGGTTGCCCTGGAAAAGCTCTCGAAATTCAGATTTTCTTGGGTTCATTTTTTACAGATGAACTATTTATGGTCGCAAAATGGTTTTTTTAAACGTACCTACGTTAAGTAGCTATCTGTAAATTTTAGTTTTGTGTGCTGACCTAAATGTTGGATCTTAAGTACAAAGTTATTGTTGTTATAGCAGAAGTTATGAACGCTGCTAGAGACCAGTTCAAAGGAGCCCTTAAAGATGTCTTGGAGCACAAGAGCCAGGAGGAAGATTCCAATGACTCAGCAGATGAGACCTACGGTAAAGAACATAGGTAAATATACTCCATCTCTTATTAAATAATTTATTTGCTAGGATTCATATCATAATTATGTGTATAATGTAGAAGTTCACTGTACCTACTGCGCTGGCCTTGTATATAGTCCACTGTAATAATAATTGATGTATGTATCTGCATATTACTGACTTTTCAGTGAAGGAGAGCATTGTGAGGCAACCTGCTTAGGTTTATGGATATAAGCACGTAAAAGAATGGTGTCCAATGGCAAGCGTGAAATACACAAGTGTATAAATTATTATACTTAGGAGCTCCGTTAGCCTGTTTGCTATGTGATTATCTAAAAGAGTATTGTTTTTATCACAGACGTCACACTGACAACAAGAAAGAAGGCCACCTATCAGATGAAGAAGCCAAAAAAGCACTTCTCAAGTCACCCATACAAAGCAAGAGTTCAAATCAGCCCTACGTACTGAAGCTCTTCGATCGGACTGTAGATCTGTCTCAGTTCAAAGAAGACACTCCACTGTATCCAATATGCAGGGCTTGGATGGCGAATCAACCTAAAGCCAACTATAAAGATATGCAGTAAGTCCAAATTGTAGATGTTTTGCCTTAGCCACAAATGTTGCTACAATTACAAACTTTACCATAGTCACAAACACCTCTTCAGCCACAAACTAGAATCGCTTGTGGGCTGCATGACCCTACTATTGCTTTGTGATCAGCATGGACATCATCATCCTCATAGCTATCTATCTAGTTTATCATCCAATCCACTGGAGCAGTTGTGCCAGTGGCTCAGAGCCATGCTCCGTTAATTTAAGCAGCTGGCCTGGCTTGGGTATTATCTGAAAGGGGAAATGCACAAAACACCACATGTGGAACGTCAGCGCAGTACTTATCATTCCCACATCAAATAAGAATAAGAAGCCATAAACATTGTCACTGTGCTCGTCATTTCAACATATCTAAGTGCATTTCAATCATGCAAACAGGTTGAAAAAGCAAATACATTACCAAAGTCAAAGTCAAATCATTTATTGCAACATATGAAATTTACATGCGGTTCTTAGTTAACATGTTTTGTATAGTGATATATAATATATGACCCTATAAGGGTATGGCAATTTTATTATTTGTAATGGAACGATTTATTATTACCATTCCAAACATTGTCATTAAGCCCGATAATAGAGGCGCCAGTTTAAATTTAATAGCAACGTAAAATGCGTTCTCTCTATTGAATGCCTAAAGTGAAAAAGAAACAAACACTATGCTATTTAGCTATTATAATTACGATGGCGCCTTTGTAATCGGGCTTATTGTCATAATCAGTTGCCACCAATGTTTTCGTTATTTGTAGCTAGTAGCGCTTCATGTCGCAACAACAAATGAATTAAAACACTTCTAGTGTTGTTGTTCGTGACTCTAAGCGAGTCAACTGAGACTTAGTCGTAGTTCCATTTATAACCAGACCAAGATTATAGACCAAGAATTGCTAATGAAAGTAGCAAAGTCAAATTAGTTTAGCTAGCAAAGTCTATTAGTTGGGTGACAGTGGGCAGGCCTCAGAGCATGTAGTGACCAAAAAAATCAAAATTTCGTATCCAAATCTATGTATGTATACAGTACGCATTAAACACTGCATATAACTACACTATTCTTATTTGGTGTGGGGGCTATAAGTTCTGCACTTACATCCCGCATAGGGTATTTCATGCATTTCTCCTTCCAGCGTTTACTCGAGGCCAGCCCAGCTCCTTAGACCCTAGTTCACCAACACCTAATTGCTTGAGTTAAATATGTGATAACTGTATTGAAACAACAGTTAGTGCTTGGTGATAGCAAAATTTTGTTAACAAGTTGACCATCTGTTGGTGAACTTGGGTCTGAGACCGAGTTTAACTGTTGTTTAAATACAGTAATCACATGCCTTAGGTTGTTGACGACATGACAACAAGTTGACGGTACGAGCTCGGAGTTAAAAGAAGAGATAGATTCAATGGTAAACAGTAGAAATTTTGTGTTTATTTGTTTTATAACACTTTTAATTATTATCTAACATGGCTGCATACTAAATGCGCATAAGGTGTTCTCCATTGTAAATTATGAAAAAAACTGTCGAATGAATTTGTTTAAATAATCGTTATTTAAAATAACTAATATATTAGTAAACTAGGCCGCTATTTTCATAAAAGATGTCTCAGTTTAGTTCTGTTTTTTATACATCCAAAATTTCCTAAAAATTTGAGTCAAAATTCAAACGTTCCAAGGCTTATCATAAGAGTGGTAAATTTTTTTCACAGTTTTATTAAAAAGCGTAGATTTTGTAAAGACAAATTGATATAAATCTTAGTTTTAGATATTCAACAGCAAACACTGGTGTGATTACCTACCAACGTTTGTATGGAGTGAAGAGCGACTTGTTTACTCTTAACTTAAACAAGCGTTGGTGAACTCCGGGCTTAGGGGCGTTGCTTTGGACCGCTGGCATAATAGGCTATTTGACAACATTAAAAATATACTATTGATTGTGGTAATCCTCATAGATAATAGCCTGAAAAAGACATATTTCACTTTATTTAAACTAAAATATGTATACTTTTCCCAAATAACACGAAATAAAATACGATATTTTTTTGATATTTTATCTGTGACGAAAACGCTCTAAGTCGGGTGGCAACTCTGGTGGTGTCACATGCTAGTAAACGAGAATTTCTCGATTGACTGTTGTTTGTATAATTTGTGTTTTGTGTTTTCGGAGCAATATTATTGGATCTGTAAGTTACTTTAAAGTATTTTTTGTCAATTTTCAGATGTAAACTAGCCTATTCACCAGTATTAACTAACGTTATTTACTAGTGTGTGACGTCACAGACCAGCGCCATTAGTGTGTGATGTCACAGACCAGCGCCATTACAGAATGTCGTTTTGGCGGGAACTTGAATATCTATTCTATAACACTTGATTTTCATTGTTAATACAGTAGATCTCTCGGAAATATAAATGCAGTGTGCTTATTATGTACTAACAAATAATTTAAAACGATTTCCAAAAACTAGTCAAATAGTCTATTGCTCTAGTAGGTATATGAGACGGTATAGGAGATGATGGCGATGTGCATGACTACGATATTGATAATACAGAAGCATAGACTTTTTTCACAAAGACCTAATAATTTAACCAACATAGATATCATGTATTATGGCCAACAATTAAAGAGTGTCTCCAACACGAAATTTCTTGGCTAACCAATTGATCAAAAATTGGATTGAAAAGCACGTGTCTCAGAACTGAATAAAAATTAGTAGCTCTTCTTATGCACTATATCAACTAGCTCCTACAATTAGTACTGAAGCTCTCTTGACACCTTATCATGGACTGGCTGCAGCGGTTTTGAGATATGGTTTTATTTTTTGGGGATACTCAACAGAAAAAATCCAGGCTTTCAAACATCAGAAGCGCTGCATTCGATCCATGTTCAGACTGAAGCCAACGAATAGTTGTAAACCCTATTTCAAAAACATAGAATACTTACTCTTCCATCAAAATCTTTTCTAAAATAGTATTTTTGGGATGGGCCCTTTAGTATACAACAAGATACCCCAGAGTATAAGGAAATTAAGTACAAACCAATTTAAAAAGAAACTTAAAGATTTATTGACTGCTAAATGCTATTATAAAATAAATGACTTCCTGTGTGATAAACTTTGACATTAATATTAAGATTTATTGACTGCTAAATGCCATTATCTAATGTGTAAATTACTCCCTATCTGTTCCACTCTGACATTCAATAATATTTTTTTTTCTATCACTATTTTAATTTAATTTGATACCAAATACGTATAATTTTTATCTATAATTTTAATGTAAATACCTGCTAATGTAATTAATGAGCAACTCGCCTCTCACTTTTGCACACCCACTCATAGGGTAGAAACATGTTGAGATAATTTACTTAAATAAGACCTATAAAACACATGTTTAGCAAATAAATTAATCTTTATCTTTAGCTTCATTCAAGCTGTTAGCTATTCTAGTGTCTTATTTACGATAATGCAGAAGCGTCATGCAATCCGTTAGCTATTCTAGTGTCTTATATTGCATTGGCATTGCGAAGTCACAGAACATGCTACTCACACCACATTATGTTCAAATTAATGATTGAATATGAATTATCGACATGGTGATTACAGATCCTCTTCCCGGGATGAGGAGCAGACAGGAGGCGTGGAGTTGCCCGGGCCCGTGGGGCCTCCTGTAGCTAAGGTCCCGGCTCTGCTGCCCGAGCAAACACCACACAAGGACAACATTAATCTGAACTATGTAACTATTTATATTATGATAGTTCTCCGAAAAGTAGACCTCGTGATACATCTCTTTAACTGAATCTTCATTAGCCTATGTCTCGACTCGCTCTTGACCGATTTAGTTCATACTCACGAATCTTATTAGGATTTAGTTACTAAACAATCTTGCCAAATATTACCAATATTGGCTGATAAATGAAGCGACAGAAAATTTCACCCTTTTTTTGAGTTATTACCCAAAGGGTAAAACGGGACTCTATTACTAAGACTCCGATGTCCGTCTGTCCGTCTGTCTGTCTGTCTGTCTGTCACCAGGCTGTAATCTCATGAACCGTGATAGCTAGAACGACACAGATGATGTATTTCTGTTGCCGCTATAACACCAAATACTAAACCATAAAAAAATATTTAAGGGGGGCTCCCATACAACAAACGTGTTTTTTTTTTGCCGAGGAGCTCCCATACGGTTCGGAACTCTTCAAGCGCGGGTCGGTTTTATTCTGTTTTTAATATTTGTTGTTATAGCGGCAATCGAAATACATCATCTGTAAAAATTTCAACTCTCTAGCTATTACGGTTTATGAGATACAGCCTGGTGACAGACAGAAAGACGGACAGCGGAGAGTTATGATAGGGCCAGGGTCCCGTTTCTCCCCATTGTGTACGGACCCTAAGAAGCACGTTACGTGCGCTACCCGCGTCACTTGGACCTGGGAGGGAATAATGTGTAAATATCCAAACAAGTGTAAATATTAGTTAGGTATTTGAAAATCAATTATTTGTACATAATAGTGTGATTCCACATTTTATAATATTTTTTGGAAAATTGTGTGTTTTTATGTACAGAATATGCTCATAAAAGGGTGCTAATTAATTACCAATAACCCAGTATTTCGATAAAACCTATTATCGAGCATTGTCAAAAATATTAATTTACTTAATATTTTAAATTGCAGAAATACAAAATACAGAAATTTATTCGGGACTAAACAATTAGGTACACAGAAACAAAACACGAAAAACAACTAAAAAATAGAACAATTCATACCCAATGCTTTGCCACGAAACTGATCCCAACTCAGCATATTGCTGGTTATAAACAACCAGCACTGATATTATGTTGGGACCAGTTATGAAGGCGCTATCGTAATTATAATAGCTAATTAGAATATTTATGTTTCTTTTTCACTACAGGCATTCGATATTTTCAGATTCGACTTTTTACGTTGCTATTAAAGGGGTTTGAACATTTGTGGCATATCCACCCGCCGCCATTTTGATTTTTTATTTCAAAGATCCCGCGCACGATGTTAGTAGTATATATGAGTAGGGGACACTTACACATACAATAAATATTTCGTACTATGGTGCCCTAAAGTGTCACGTTCTCGAGATATTTGGATGTAAAGATCGCTGTACGAGAACTTTGCGATCTTTACATCCAAATATCTCGAGAACGTGACACCTTAGGGTTTCATAGTACTAAACATCTATTGTTAGTAAAAGTATCTCATACCCATATATACTACATCCATAGTGCGCGGAAACTTAAAAAAAAATGACGGCGGGTGGATATGCCAGCTTCCATACAAAAATGTTCAAACCCCTTTACGATGGCGCCTTCATAATTGGGCCTATTGTGTGGTTACAGGATGAAGCGCCACCGTTGAGTCGCGAAGAATTGCTCCGTTTTCACATGCCGCGCTGGGCCGCCGTCAAAAATGCGTGGCATCAACAGTCACAGCTCAAAGAGGCCAGGTTTGTATGTTATTATTATAAACTACGGGACTAATCGGGCCACAGGTTGACTCACCCTTGACTTGCCCGTGACCACGATCGATGCAACTCTGTAGAAGCGACGGGATCATGAGGTATTTATTTATCTCGTGCTTTTAGTGCGCGATTAGTCCCGTAGAAAATCATAACAACAAGTTTTCAAATCGCAAAAGCTTAAAATAAATAAATATCAGGTTATCTTACACATGGTCTCTGACCCCAAACTAAGCAAAGCTTGTGATATGGCTGCCAGAGACTGATATACTTCATATACAGGGTTATTTCTAATCAATTAGCATTCTGTACGAATAAGCCCCTAGAAGAATGCTAATTTGTTGTTCCATAGAAAAATTTAGTTCATCCGCGACAAAATGTATAGAACAGCTGTTTTTTTTTTTAGTTTTAACGAAAGTCGTAGAACAGAAGTTGTTAGTTTTTATGTACAGAATAAGCCCCTAGAAGGATGCTAATTGATTAGAAATAACCCTGTATACATAATATTTTAAATACATACTTATTTAGATAGTACCTAAATAACACCCAGAGTCAGAGCAAATACCTATGTTCATCACATAAATGCTTGCTCTGGGTGGGGATCGAACCCACGCCTCTTTGATCCAGAAGTCAGGGTCACTAACCACTGAGCCACCGAGGCAATCAACAACAGGTTTGTGTAGTAGGGTAGTTAACACTAGTTCCATTTTCAATGGAACACCCATTTTCAATGGAACAAAAAAATGGTTGTAAAATATTAACAGTAGTTCCACCATGGAACTGTTAATGGTACTAGTGGCGAAGAACCGGTATTCCGGCTTTATGAACTGGTATGCCGTTGAAGGTGCCATTTTTGGTCACTTTGAATTTTAATTATTGTGTAGACAATTTTAATGTTAAAATAATTTGAAACTGACATTTACGGAATTACTTAGGGATGATTTATATTAAGGACGGCGCGGGCGCGGGTCGGGCTGGACGGGGCCCGTACGACCTTACAATCGTGAGGTCGTGGGTTCAAATCCCGGTCCCGTACCAATGAGTTCTTTGGAATTTATGTACGGAATTTAACACCGCTGGCTTTTCGGTGAAGGAAAACATCGTGAGGCAACCTGCATATGTCAGTAGAAGAAATTCGATGGCGTATGTGAATCCACCAACCCGCACTCGGCCAGCGTGGTGGATATGGCCCAAACACCCTTCGTGGGTAGGCCTACGTCCTGCAGTGGACTATTAAAAAGGCTGATACAGTACAGTACAGTAAGCGACATTCCGCACGGTCAGTGTTATTTTGTATGGGTGACCGTGGGTGGCATTTTCCTACTGAGCGCTACCGTGGCTCGGATGACACTTTTAATTGTAGGTTTTAACCGCTTAGCCATGTCAGAGGCCTTCGTGCGGCCTAAAAACTCTGACACCAGGGCTAGCTTTCCGGTCTATACGAACTTACTTACTTAGTACCTCTAAAGCATGGGCACATATCAGTTTCCGATGGTCATAGTAAAATACAATGACAGTGAAATCAAAAGCAATTTTGTGAATTTAAAACGTTTAACTTTGCTACACTTTATGAGCTTATTATCTCATATTGGATGCTTTAAATGCTGTGTGTTACGCCATTTTAGAGAGGTATTTAACTGACCTAGTTTTAAAATGATGGGCACTTTGATGGTCATCATTTTTTTTTACAATAGGAGCACAAAGTTAAAACACTAGATTTTGCGATTTAGGAAATTTTGGAAGAAGTATTAAAAAACAAAGAAACTGATGATGCGACCCGAAAATGGCTGTTTGATTTTGATAGCAAACTTATCCGTAACTACTTTGCAAAGAACAGACAAAAAAATCTAGAATTCAGGTCACAAGATTGTAAAAGGAGACGGGTGTGCCTTTTCTGAAAGGTGACGTCCACAAGTGGTATATTATTCAGAGACATAATTCAATTTTTTCAATTTCAATTTCTTTATTTCCTTAATAAGTAACTTTACAGTCAGAACCAATACGTTACTTATTTTAGACTTAATTACACACAGAAAATAGTTTAAAACTATTACTTAATATATAAAAATATAGGTACTATGTTTACAATGCTGTTATGGCACATCTTTCGAAGAAACAAGCTCTAAAGATTGTCTAATAAATTGTAATTAATTGTATATAAACTTATACATATAGTTAAATTACGTACAAACTATTCCAAAATGGAGTGGTTTTCACTATACATTATAGAGCTATTAACAAAAACGGGCCATCTGTCAGCAAATACGTCAACTTGTGGTTGTGCAGACATTAGCGCATTGAGGTGTCGGTGTGCTCGGCAGATGGGGGACTGGTCTCGCGCCACGGTGCGCGGGGGCACGGGGGAGAACAGCGGTACTCGACCGCTGCGGAAACGAGTGAGGTTCTCTGGAACTGAGAGGCGACTCACCTCCGACAGCAGAGTGGGGCAGTCGAGAATGCCATGGAGTATTCTGTACATAGTTAAAAGAAGGTCGTGTGTTCGGCGTGTTTCTAGAGAATTGAAACCCAAATCGAACCAAGATGATAATATGTATACATCATTCGAAAACTTGATTTATGGGCTTCTCAAAAATATTTAATTTAGATTTTTTCATCTCTCCATTTTTTTAATGTAAAGAATAAATTGTATGAGAAATAATAATACAGCTTTGTATTTTTTCTAGTTTAGCAATAATAAAGTTCTTCTATCGTTATTTTACTTACATTCGTAGCTGATTTTTCCACATTCATCTTTATTTTGCTAAAATTAAAAATTATAACCTACCAGTGTGACCAGTTAGTAGGTACAATGTGACATAAAAAAACTGTGTGTAATTGGTAAAAATGCTTCTTTTTAACAATTTGGAAGTTACTTAATCAGGGTTGCTAGAGATAAACTACATATTAAGCCAAATATATTTATCTTAATATATTCAAAATTAATTTAGAAGAAAACGGAGGGCTCCTTTTTGGTTGTAACTGATTTAATTCTCTCTCAGACTCAGAAAAATATGAACTTTCTCAAAATGTAACGAGCGTTGTGGTTAGAATTTTTGATTATTAATATACCAGCCTCCATACATTTTGTGGACATGTCCTTTAGAAAATGTTAAATATCTCGAAAACCGTGGCATTTTTACTGAACACAACCCGCCAACGAAGTATTATGCACTCTTTACCGAACAATCTGTATACAAATGACTAAAAATTACTTTTCCTTTCCAGATACCAGGGAACACAAGCTGTGTTAAACTCCATCAATTTGGAGTACCAAGCTCGTCGAGTAATTTAAATACCTATTTCCTTAGACTGCGGATGATCGCAAACGAGCGCGACTGTACAGACACTAATGGCATTGCTAGTAGAAGAACTACTCTACAATTTTAGCTGTAGATCTACTGTTTCGATATCTTCACAGTTAACAGTTTAGGCCTCAAAGGAGAAAAACTGTAGATTTACGTTTCTTAATTTAAAATACAGTTTTCTACTGCTTTTTATAAGCTTTATACCGTTTTTGTCTAGGTTGGGGTTGAGTTTGTCCGAGCTGAGCTCGGTCACTCTCTATTAGAGTTATTAATAAGCTTAATTTGGCTTAAGGCTTGCGGGCCACGCCATGTTTTTTCTGTTTCGTGTGTTTGTTCATAATGTATGAACAAAGTATGTAGCTCTCTGTACAGACACGCTTGCTTGCGATACAAGTATACTACTAAGACTAAAGTGATAAGTTAAAGCCCTCATACACATTGCGATGGTTGGAGCTAACCGCCAAATTTTAATAAGATCGCGTGTAACGTGGTCCGTCCAACATTTTTATTAATAATGCTGGTTGGCGTCGATCGGTTCCAACCAGGTACATCGGCACATTGTAGGGACGTCTGTAGTCTGTAGATTGTAGTGTTAGATGTAAAATGTGCTTGAAAGTTTCAACTGGTAAGGTTAAATGACTGTATGCTAGCCCAGCTATTAATATACTATACAGGTTTATCCAGTACTGGTGTACAAAGCCAAAAGGAGGTGATTCAGACCATCATTATGAATGACGTTTTCTATGAGGCCAACCCGGAATTGAAGAATAACCTGCTGTCTCAAACATTTTGTCAATACCGAGTTGAATTGTGCATGGAAACCAGATAATTTTTCTGAATTCCAAGTTGACGCAAACCCGTAGGTTCCGAGTTGTACATAGTAAAATTTGTTCATAAATTCATAATGATGGTCTTAACCTCAGAAGAATGACAAGTAATAGAAACCTTGCTAAATTTCGCTCAAATAAAAACTACTTACATCTGTCTTCTTCGTATCTGGTGATACAATCATACGCGAGAGTGAGTGGAACAATAAAAACGCATCGTCTGTCGGCATACGCCAAAATCACAAGTTGGAATGTCGAAATTGTTAAAATTGGTTTCACTTTGTCTTTTGCGATATGATCGGAAATTTGAACCCTCTGGTTCCAGCAGAAGGTTCAAATCTCTAGTCATTTTACCTTCCTACCTTTTTTTAATTTGGACAGCCGTGATAGCTCAATGCTAGTTCTAAATTACGTAAGTTCGGGTGTATGTACATCTTTTCCTAACACCTTTTAAATTAAATATTTAAATTGGGACCATGTGATGTATATCTCTTGCTATTTTAGTACGGTTTCTATTACTTGTCATTCTTCTGAGGTCATAACTACCCCCTTTCGACTTAGTACAGGGCAAGCAGATAACCCTGTATAGGGTGTATCTCTAGGCGACAGACACATTTAATTTACAATATTTATTATATTTGACAATGACCCCCCACCCGAAGTGCCAGCCTGCCAGACGGGCGCGCGGCCCGCGGCGAACATGCCGCTCGCGCTGCACCACCGCGACAGTCGGAACATGGCGCGCCACGCGATCGACATCGCATATTATGCTCTTCTGCATACTCCTCCCATATTTTTAGTAGCTTACGCATTGCAGATACTGAAGGTGCCGACAGCACCATATATCATCAGCGTAAGATATATGATTCGTTTTTTTATATTCTCATACTGATAATTCCATCTTACTCGGTTTCTTTGTTGTTCGTACCACTTCTTAAATAACTGAACTATTTGTCTAACGTACAATAAGACCAAACTTAATATCGCAAAAAAAATCAGGTGGTCTGAACAAAAAGTGAATCGACTATTGAAAAAATGCATGGAACAGCTGATAGCTGATAATTATATCAATATGTTCCGTAGTCTAGAGAAACACCAGGTATGTAGAATCCTTTTTGAAAAAGACTTATTTTATTATTAGTCATTCATATCTTTTTACCTTTTTCTTTTTTTATATCATCATATTTTTTGTATTCCTATGTGAAATTTTTGGAAGAAATTTTCAAACTTTACACAAACTAATTTAAGACTACATTGTTTATAATAATTTTATAATCTATCTATGCAAACATTTGGCTACAAATGGCCAAAGCCTACTTCTACTTTTGTATTGATATTTTTGTGATAAAAATTAGTAAAATAAGAATCGTGTTGATTATTTGTGATTTTTGTAAATCTAATCCCACCGAAAGCATTTTCGTGCAAAAGTTGCCACATATTGTAGAGTTGGAAAAGTTAGGGCTCGTAGAGTTAGAAGCTTGACTGATAACCTTTTGACAGTGTGAACTACAGGCTGTCTTAGCAAAATTTTACACTAAATTGTTTTACGTGGGATTTTACGTCTTTTTATAGATACATATACAAATACATAAATTATTATATCTAAGATTAAATACTTACTGTATTCGTTGTTGTTTATAAAGGGTTACACTCTAAATTATTAAAAAAAAGGTCGCCTTCAAAAGACTCGTAAACTAGGAGTTTTTCGTATGCTTAATTCCATCTCCTAATTTAAAGATTTTCGAATCTCTAGTAAATTTGAACACTTTAGCTATAGATGTTTGTAACAAATGCTATTGGTGTACTATTCTAATTAAACTATTGATAATCTAAATAAAGAGCTTTTTTGTTATATGAGCCCCTAAATTGAGCCTTATGGCATCCTATAATCTGTAATATTGTAACTTATACTGTAGTATCTCATGTCATAGTCAGTCAAAAGCCTTTGAGAAATTGTAAAAATCAAGATTTTGGGAATTCAACATTTTGCGAATTCAATATTATGAGCCGAAGTGAAATGCTTCTACAGACTTACGTAATAAGCTATTTGACTAGTTTTTTGAAATCGTTTTAAATTATTCGTTAGGACATAATAAACACACTACATTTATATTTCCGAGAGATCTACTGTATCAACAATGAAAATCAGTGTTAAAGAACAGATATTTAAGTTCCCGTCAAAAACGACATTCTATAATGGCGCTGGTCTTTGACGTCACACAATAGTAAATAACGTTAGTTAATACTAGTAAATACGCTAGTTCACATCTAAAAATTGACAAAAAATACTTTAAAAGTAACTTACAGATCCAATAATATTACGCCGAAATCACAAAACACGAATTACACAAACAACAGTTAATCAAGAAATTCTTGTTTACTATTATGTGACGTCACCAGAGTTGCCGCCCTTCTTAGAGCGTTCACGTCACAGATAAAATATCAAAAAAATGTCGTATTTTGATTCGTGTGATTTGCGAAAATTAGGCATATATTAGTTTAAATAATAAGAAATATATCATTTTCAGGCTATTATCTTTAAGGATTACCACAATCAATAGTTTATTTTCAACAAATAAATAAATATTTTTGGGACATCTTACACACGGCCTCTGACCCCAAACTAAGCAAAGCTTGTGATATGGCTGCCAGAGACTGATATACTACATATACTTATTTTTAAATACATACTTATATAGATAGTAACTAAATAACACCCAGACACAGAGCAAACACTTACGTTCATCACATAAATATTTGCCCTGGGTGGGGATCGAACCCACGCCTCTTTGATCCAGAAGTTAGGGTCACTAACCACTGAGCCACCGAGGCAGTCAAAACGTTGTCAAATAGCCTATTGTGCAATGAAACAATGAACAATGCCAATGAACAGCTACTAGCTGACTGAACTTACAGCTGCGCAAGGATTGGGTTATCGGTTATCCCCAGTTTGTAGCTAATATCACAGCTACCAATAAGTTTGAGGCCTATGCCGTCGTATAAAAAAACATGGTAAATATTGGGTAAGTATATTATTTTAAACTAATAGTTTTATGTAATAGGTAACACAGGCGATAAAATGCCTGTTATTTAAATACTTATGTGATAAGTAAGGCGCTAAGCAGACAGAAATAATCCTGACTTGCGGCAACAGATATCTCACAGCTATAACTTAGAAATTATGAAAAACATTACTACTATTTTTTTTTTTTTTTTGGTAAATAAATCATTTTGTATTTGTATTTATTACATCACTATGTTTATACTACTTATTCACAGAACCTATTTTGTTTTTAACAAACAAAAACTTGTTAAAACAAACTTATTGGTTCAGTAATAAAATGCCATATTTAGTAACTTCATTTTGTTTACACCATATAATAAGAACAGTAATAGAAACCGTACTAAAACAGCAAGAGATGCTTTACATCAGGCAGTGTGTAGTCAAACGCAAACGGAATAAATAAAAAAAAAAAAAAAAAAAAAAAAGGTTCACATACACCCGAACTTACCTGACTTCGAAGGGTTTCACAAACTAGCATTGAGCTATCCTGGGTGTCCAAATTCATAAAGGTAAAAAGTAAGAAAGGTAAAATGATCAGAGATTTGAACCTTATGACTGAAACTAGGGTGTTCAATTTTCCAAAAAAGACCAAGTGGAACCAAATTTTCTATTTTGACATTCCAACTGGTGATTTTGACGTATGTGACTGACATTGCGTTTTTTTTATTCCACTCACTCTCGCGTATCCTGTATAACCCAAGGAAGTTTCATAGGAGAACTGGAACGCTTACGAAGCAAAATTTAAAAAAGAAAAATGTACTTTCTTTCTATAGACAAAAGGTTCACATTTGTTTCTTACTTATCAAATGGGAAAAACATTCCGAGCAGGACAGCAACAACTGTTGGGCGTTGTCCCTTTCTCGAAACTTACCAGTATTAATAAAACTATTAGATGGTAGATTATCTCATATATCTGGTAATCATTAAATCGCATTTAATCGTACAAGTTGATAAATAGATTAGCATAAAATGTATTCTAATTAACGTAATAAGTTCGATAATGTTCTGATTTTAATATTGGTACGTATTTATTTTTGCAATACAAAAACTGTTTTTTCATATTAGTAGAATTAGTAGTAATTTACAAACTACGCACGGCCGCACCTATGGCGCTTCCTAAAACAATATAGCTGATAATTTATGCAAAAGTCGTCATTCTGCTTCCTGCTTAATATTTTTTTAATTTGAAAAATGGTGAAAAATTGTTGCGTTAAGGGCTGTAATAGTGAAGCTTATGCTGGTTGTGGAATTTCATTTTTTAGGTATGATTCTTGGTTTATTTACAAATTTTTTGTGTAGGGTGACAATAACAACAAAACATTTCGGGAATGTGATGTTAGGTTGTAGAGAGAAGTAATTACTACTTATATATAATCTAATACTACGTACGTTAGTAAGTCATTGTAATCAATTAAGAACATACTTCTATGAACTATGCACTTTTCTTGTATAATAGCAAAATAATGAACTGTGTTGTACCTACTTAGTAACTAGTAAAGCTCGGTAACTACGGGTAGATATTATTTGCTGTCGCGCTATTTATCAGCTAATTTTTATAATATTTCGCAAGATGGTTTAGTATATTCTAACAAGATTTGTAAATATGAGCAAAACTGGTCAAAAGCGAGTCGAGGTATTCAATTTTTTTATTTATAGAAAATGTAACTTACAGCACTTAATACTAGGCTTTATATTTTTTATCCTTAAAGACTACGAATTAAAAAATTACATAAAATAGAACAGAATAAATACAAACATGAATTAAAAGTTATAAGAACAACAACGTGTTATTATTTTATACACTAACTATACCTACCGTTAAATTCTAGAAATATTTTGAGATCACAATTTGACTTCTTCGCAATATGAAAAAATATTTTTAGCAATTATCGTTGTCCATTCGTCGGCAAAGATGTCTACTAGCGGGTGGGAGGCGCTGAGGGCATTAAGATGATGGTGTAGAGATAATGTTATAATGAACTGATGTACTCAGCCGAAAGGAGGTTTACTATAAGGCTATAGTTTGAGACTAGACTATAATTTGAGGAAAAAAATCTGCTGTTACATACATTTTGTCGATTCCGAGTTTCAGTTTTGCATGAAACAGCTGCTTTTTTTCTCGAATTTTGGGTTGGTCTCATAGTAAACGTTCGTAATAATGGTCTTAATCAAGCAATCATTTTTACTTAATACAAGGTAAGCAGATAACCCTGTTTATAGTAATATTTAAATTTCAGATTTATCCCACCTGGAATACAAATGATTTTCCTCATTCTTTTATTGGTATATACTTAGTGTTTTGTAGATTGTCCTATTAAATGAAATTACTGTATGGATACACTAGTAGAAAGAGATATATTCCAATGTTGGTGCTTTACTCTTCGGAACGTTTTTGGGATGCTCGTAATCATTCCAGTTCTCGTATGAAACTTCCTTGGTATAACCAAATATGAATATGACAGCTGTAACGTAGTTTCTATTTGAGTAAAATTCAGCGATACTTCTATTACTTGTCATCGTTCTGAGGTTTACACATTGAGGAAGGAATCAAATCCTCAATGGGTTTACAACGTCAAAGACACATCAAAGAGAATGTAATAGTAATTGAAATTGAAAATTGGGTAAAATGTGAAAAAAGAAAATTCATTAAAATTCGTTGTAAAAATATTAACTGTAAAGTTTATCAGTTGCTTGCAACTCCTTAAATCTTTATATTTTAATTTCTTTTAAGTAAGATTTTCAGCAGGTTTCAAAATGGTGGACACGAAAAAATTGGCGAACATGTGAGTACGAAGCTTTGACTTCCTATTTAGTGCAGCGAGATATTTAGTCTACAAAATTATTTAAAAAGTAAAGTTGGATTAACTAGTTCTTTCAAACATATTTTATGTCCGATTTGAATATGTCCCGGTTTATATTGCCTATGTTATTGGTACTGTCCATTCTATGTCAGATATTCTGATGATGATGATCATTGAAGTATAATTAAACATCATTGATGATGATCATGTGCTTAATATTTGAACCCATAGAAAAGAATTGCATAGGTACTCAGCATTCTTCTCTGTCCTCTTCGCACTCCGAAGATCTCCAATGCTCCGTCCTACTCTTACTCAAATTAGTGACCATTTACGTGCCTATACCTACCTACCCAGTTCTAGTGAATTAATTTAGAGCCCCATGTAGCCATGACTGATTGAATAAATAGTATACAGGATAATCAAATAACATCCTTTTAGGGGATTATTCTGTAACTATATCCAAAGTAACAACTTTAGTTCTGCGACTCTGTCAAAATCTAAAAATAAAACAGCTGTTCCATACATTTTGTCGAGGGTGAACGATATTTTTCTATGGAACAGATTTTTTTTGAGATTTGACTAAAGTATTTAAAGTCGTTAGTTTTGATGAAATGGTTTTGATGCAGCGAGATTTTAGATGTACAGAATAAGCCCCTAAAAGGATGCTAATTGATTACTTACCAATAACCCTGTATATATCTAGCTAGACGATGGATTTATTATTGAAATATATAAAATAGCTGTGTTGCATAGATATAGATAGATAGATAATTATTCATGACTTTAACCATAATTACAATACAAAAACCCATGGAAAAAAATATTAAGTACAAATTAGTTATACTAAATGGCGGCCTTATCGCATAAAGCTATTTCTTCCAGGCAGGATAACTTTGTCTAATAAGTACACTTTGTAGAGAAGGTTGTTTTTATCGGTCAACCCAGAAGAGTTAGCTAACCACAGTTCCAGAGAGCTATTAGGTACAACTATATAATAAACACTGATGCGAGATCTTTCTAAGGATTATATTCGTCGTGTACTTACATATGCCTTGTGTAGGCCGAATCAAACTTCTTGGCGGCTGTGGAGTTAGTTACAAACTGCGCGAACGCAGCTTGTAGCTAACATTACAGCTACATATACTGAGCGCCACACAAATTGGCAGATGAGATGTTAGCCGCAGATGGCACTTCGCCATGATTGGCTAATTATTGCGCATGTGTGCACAATTCAGACGCTGTATGTGGTAGTGCGTAGGGAGCGCGCGGGAGGCATGAGGTTGGCGGGCGGGTGTGCCCCGGCGTCTCGTTTCTCTGGCTCCCGCGAATGCCTATATTTCGGTTTTTGCGCATTGCTCTGCGCATAACTTCCCATCCGTCAATTTGTGTGGTGCTCAGTATACTAAGAAGTTTGATTCGGCCTATAGATAGATACTTAACCTTTTTACTCATAGATAAGTAGGTATGTTAATACTTTGAATATGTTTTACTGCGTTGGCACTGTGAACCCAAAGTGGGTCTTGGCCTCCGACACTAAAAGGCGGCAGCCGTCATGACGCTCCGCCAGCCCGGCTGCTGCATGTCGAGCAGATCTTTTAACTTTAGATAACTTTTTTCAGACCTCTATTAAGACCTGGATTTGATGCCTTAGACATGACAGCACCTGTTTTAGTGCAGATAAATCCAGATGGAAAATGGGAAAAGAGTAAGCCAAAATCATTGGATGAGGACCGATTGAGAGCGGTGGTGCAACATCTCGTCAAGACCAAGGCTGTGTCTGCAGCTGAGAGCTTTTGTTGCCAGTGTGCAGCAGAAAACCAGGTAAAAAAATTATTTTGTTATGCGTTGTCAATCGTACTTTACCGGCTGCTCGCACGAAAAAGAGTCACGTACCGCCTGAGCCGAGCGTGCAAGCGAGTGCGCGGAATAAGCGATAGAGAGGCACGATCGGCCTAAGCGTACGGCTTGTTCAATCGACCACGCTGGCTCAATGCGGGTGCGGGCTACCAATCGTATCCTAATTGAAATCTCTCTCGTTATTTCTTTTTATGAGATGTGTGCGTTTATTTCGCTTAGTCCACGGGACATGTACCTAACCTTGTCATTAATTTAGTGGGCGAACGCCAGAGCGATTACGATCGTAACTATGTCATTGCTTGGAAGCCAATGAACTTTGTCTAGGACCTCAGGTTCGACCCGCAACTTTCAGAATATCGTACCATTTTGCCTATTGTCACGGGACCATCGACTTTGCATTTTTTCTTTCCTCGGGACCAAGACATGATGGCACAATAATTAGAAAGAGGTCAAAGCCCAACAGTGAGATAGGGCAGACTGCGGATGATGATGATGATGGGTTGCAGTAGGGGACCCAGATTATTAAATTATTATTGTTTACAGACAATGGGAAGCGGGAGTTCAAAATACGTGCCTGTTATAATGATGCCATTATATCCCGCAGACAAATGCCCCTTTGACATGGATTGCGAAATTGAGAAAATGAAAGCAACTACAACTAAACCGAAGAAACAAAAAAAATCCGGTGATAAAGCCCAATCTGCGAAAGAAGAAAAAGACAAAAAGAAAAAGAAACGTGGATTTGTGATGCAAAGGCTGACAGACTTTGATTTGCTGTCCCAGTGGTAAAAATATGGTCTGAGTCACAGAAGAGAGAGAAGGAAATTCTGCTGATCTGTGGTCTGAGCGGTAATTATACCGATCAGGATTCTATTATTTGACTTTTGACTTAAACGAAACTTTACGGAACTTTGCGACTCACACACGCCATTAAGAGGCAAGAGGTTCTATTTTTACTTTCTTACGGCTCGGACGTATAACGGGTCGTGGGACTTGTATGGAGACGGCTAGAACGTACTCGTATAATTATAGAACTTTACGGATTCTCCGTACAATCTGTCAAAATTCGTATACGTTCCTAGCCGCTCGAAAGTCAAAAATTGAGCCACAGAGAAGAGCCACACGAAAATTTATAGATCTATGCTCTCTCATCCGCAGCATCACATTTTTGAAAAGACTTATTTTACCATGATTTCAAAAACATGACCTAGAATCTGGACGTATGACCACGAGGAAACACCCGATATAAAAGATAGCAAATAAATCAGAGGCAAGGATTTGATATCTTTTATTTTGAAGGAGATAGGGATAATTTATATTACAAACTCAGAGCAAATAAAAAAATCAACAAGAGGGAACGTCGTTGAACAGTCAAGTGAAGCCGGTTTTTTATACATGTGCGAGTGCGTCGCTGTTGCGCCGCCATAGTTCGAATGACAAGCCAAGGCGTAGTTTCCTTGTACGTTGATGTGTGTGTGAATTGTCTGTACACGGCGAGGCGTAGTTTTGGTTGGCTTCACTTGTTTGTTCACAACATTCCCTCTTGATTTTTTTATTTGCTCTGAGATTACAAAGGGACGGGCCCGGATGTTTTGCCAAAGTCTGGCGAGCTGTGTAGGGTGTTATATTACACAATATGAATAGTGCGACGTGAAATAGTTGAAAATGAATGAGGGCGCCACCATCGCTTTGTTTGTTCATAATGACAACTGTGTTTTTCGGTTCACAATCCAGAAAGTAACATTTTTTTACACCTTGGGTAACATTATTAAACATTTGTTCCCAACGAGTAACACCCTCAACTGTCACACTGTTACTCGATGGGAAATTTTAAAGGAAAAATTCCCATCCAGTTACACTGTTACTCGATGGGAACTTTTTATTAGTATTTTCCTAACCAGTCACACTGCTACAGGAATTAATAAAAAGAATAATAAAATTAAATCAGTTTTTTTTATTTTTAATTGACTCTAGGTGTAATATTGGACGAAACAAAAAAATAACTAAGTGAATTGGCTCGTACCACTAAAACTAAAACTTTAGGTACATTTTCAAAACATTGGTAGAAAGGACATGTCCACAAAATGTATGGAGACTGGTATAATAATAATCAAAAATTCTAACCACAACTCTCGTTACATTTCGAGAATGTTCATATTTTTCTGAGTTTATTACAACAGTTAAAAACAAAAAAGACCCCTCCGATTTTATAAAAAATAATTTTGAATTTATTTGAAAAAAATAATATATTTCGCTCAATAGGTAGTTTATCTCTAGCAGTCTTGATTAAGTAACCTCCAAATTGTTAAATAAAAGCATTTTTACCAATTAGACACACTTTTTAAATGATTTTTTTGTCACATTGTACCTACTAACTGGTCACACTGGTAGGTTATAATTTTTAATTTTAGCAAATTAAGACATGAATGTGGAAGAATCAGCTACGAATGCAAGTAAAATAACGGTATAAGCACTTTACTATTGCTAAACTAGAAAGAATAATAAGCTGTATTGTTATTTTTCATACAATTTATTTTTCGCATTTAAAAAAAATTGGAGGGGTGAAAAAATCTAATTTAAATATTTTAGGGAAGCCCATATATCAAGCTTTCAAAAGATGTATATATCATCTTGGTTCGATTTTTCTCTGAATAATATACCACTTGTGGACGTCACCTTTAGTCATATTTCTGTCGAAATTAATTTTGAATATTACACAATTTTAGGGGTACAATATCTTTTCGCGAGATTTAGGTACGTGATAATTAGCAGATAGCTTCAATATCTGCTTCAAAATTGCGTTGCAAGGTTCCACCCGAAAAAAAACATATTATTTACATACCTACTATACATTGCAAGTTAAATATAAGCTTGTAAAAGAGACTTGCGAATTGGCTCAGAAAAAACAAAGATATGAAGTAATCAGAACACACACGAATTGAAGATCCCCTTCTTTTTGTAAGTCAGTTAAAATAAAAGGTTTCTCAATATATCATCATCATTTCTATCACATGTCGCCTACTGTTCGATACACGATACCCAAGGTGTTGTTTTGCAAAGTGCAGGAAGTGAACAAAAAATCAGCTGCTCCATACAAAACTGGAACTTGGACTCGACAAAATCTATGACACGGTTGGCTTTTTTCTCGAATTTCAGTTCGGCCATATAGTAAAATTTGTTCATAATAATAGTCTGAACTATCTCCTTTCGGATTAGTACACCAGTTCTGGATAACCCTGTATATCTGCACATCAAAAATTTCTTGCCTTTTATATTGTATCTATTGCCGTATTTTCATTGCGCAATTAGTCCCGTAGTATGAAAATAATTCAGAATTCAATTAAACAGATGCGAGGCTTACTGTTTGGAAAACTGCTTGTCATACTTCGGTTCTACTTTGAATAAATTTAAAAATCTTGAATCTATTAGCAAATTAAAGCAGCAGAGGGTAGGACACACACCATGGAAATACAGGATAGAACATCCACAAAGTAGGTAGAGACAAACTGATAATAACACTTCTAAGTAATTGAACTTTCCAGCAAAACAAAGTTAAGTTAAAATGACAGAGAGCAAGGCACATAGTTCAATGAATGGATAGCCAATGGGGCTGTTTTCTCGAATCGATCTCACCTATTTTGTTGTATTTGTAATTCAAATTCAATTCAAATTCAAAATGCATTTATTCAATTGACATCTTACATTGCTTAGAAACGTCAATACAACAAAATAAAATTATAGAATTAAATAATGTGACTTATTTTGTGTTTTTTAATTATTTAATGTTACGTCTTTGATACTTGAATAATTTAATAAATTTAATAATTTAGTAGAACGTTTTTCGCTTAGGTAGGTGGACTAAGGATAATTATATTTATACGTTACAGTTATTAGGTACACGATTTTAGAAAGTACGTGATTTTCCTGATTAGAACTATTATTTCGCTTTGGGCGCAGAATTCTAGTAATGGCACATAGTTTATTTAAATGCGGCCGTTGGAGGATTTCACGTTATATGTATAAAGTCTTAGAGAATAAATAACTAAAGTATAGAGCGCTAGCACCGCACTAGACGCCTAGTGCGCGTCTAATCTCTAATTTATAATATCTATGTTGGCGATTCCTAGGGATGGGCACGCGGGCAACGCAAACTCATTTTGCTGTCGATAGATGCAGGTTCAGCGCGGTACAAACAAGTACAAATAATTATATTTCGTGCGATAACATCTAAAAGTATAAGTAGGTATTTATTTTAAGGGATTCATTAAGGAATCAAATCAATCAGTGTACTGAGCAAACTTTATTCCATATGTTTGTTTTAAAGCGATAATCCGTTTTCGGTCATTTGGAAATCTGAAAAATAAGAAAACGATCGATATTTTTTTTATATTTCAACCCTTTTTTAGGAAAGTTGTTCAGTACTTTGAGTAGGTTTATCCTTTACATATTTTATACTATATTTGTAGGACCCTGTATTTTCAGTTAGTCAGTATTTGGATGTGTAACCGTGGGTAGCATTTTCCAACTGAGCGCTACCGAGGCTCGGATGACACGTTAAATTGCAGGTCCCGTTTAGCCATGTCAGAGGCTTTCAGGCGCCTTAATACTTATTACAAAAATGTATCTCTCACTGTTACTTTTTTAAAATTTATTTTTACTCCATTCGATACCCACTAAAATCTTCAAAATCAATTTGCCATTGTAGACGTGATATCGTAACATTACATAATTATGTAGGTACTTTAAGTTAATGCTTACCTAATACTTACGCATCAAAATATTAGAAAGTATATGTACAAAACAATATAAAATTACCTATTTATAGTAAATTATTATAAGCTTTTAAGTGAATATGTTAACACATTCACTGTATTAATGTTCATTCATTCAGCAGTGAATGTGTTAAAGTCACAAAAATCTGTTACAATATTGTGCATCAAACATTATCAGAGGTTTGAGGTACGGAACTACGGATGGCGTTGATAACTTGAAATTCAGTGTTTAAAATTTGAGTATAATCCAGTATCACATTTCATCGCTAAGTCGATTATTATACTTATTTTTATGAAAACTAATCCGTGATCGCGGGGGTGAAGGAGACGTGAGAGGCGGGCACGCACTGGCTCGCCTGCGTACCGCACTCCCGCCGCGTGATTTAGAGATGGGACGTGACCAACGCTGTAGTCGATATAATGTTTGATAGAACTACTGCACAATATTGTAACAGATTTTTGTGACTTTAAAATATTTACTGCTGATTAAATGAATATTCACACAGTGAATGTGTTAATATATTCACTTAAAATCTTATAATAATTTATTATTATAAATACTTTTATAGTGTTTTGTACATATACTTTCTAATATTTTAATGCGAAAGTATTAGGTATGACGTTAACTTAAAGTACCTACATAATTATCTAATGTTACGATATCGCGTCTACAATGGCAAATTGATTTTGAAAATTTTAGTAGGTACCGAATGGAGTGAATGGAGAATTATAAGTATTAGGGCGCCTGAAAGCCTCTGACATGGTTAAACGGGACCTACAATTTAACGTGTCATCCGAGCCACGGTAGCAATCGGTTGGAAAATGCCACCCACGGCTACACATCCAAATACTGACTGATTGAAAATACAGGGTCCTACAAATATAGTATAAAGTATGTAAACGATAAACCTATTCAACTAACAAACAACAACAACTTTCCTAAAAAAGGGTTGAAATATTATAGTAAAATATCGATTGTTTTCTTGTTTTTCAGATTTCGAAAAAACCTGAAAACGGATTATCGCTTTAAAACAAACATATGTAATAAAGTTTACTCAGTACACTGATTGATTTGATTCCTTAATGAATTCCTTAAAATAAATACCTACTTATACTTATAGATGTTATCGCAAGATATATAATTATTTGTACTTGTTTGTACCGCGCTGAACCTGCACCTATCGACAACAAAATGAGCTTGCGTTGCCCGCGTGCCCATCCCTAGGAATCGCCAACATGGGCGTCTAGTGCGGTGCGCTCTATACTTTAGTTATTTATTCTCTAAGTGTATACGTATATCTATGGTTTCTTGCAGTTGTGTAAAAGAAAAACTTCTCAGTTATCGTTTAAAAAAGTTATAGCCGTTCATGTCGTAAAAAACCGCATTTTTCGACACTCACAAAAATCAAAACTTACAGGGTACTTCCCGTCGACATAGAACTATGAAAGGTGACGTCCACAAGTAGTATATTATTCAGACAAAAATCGAACCAAGATTATAAATACATCATTTGAAAGCTTGTTTTATGGACTTCCCAAAAATATTTAATTTAGATTTTTTCATCCCTCCATTTTTTTTAAATGTGAAAAATAAATTGTATGAAAAATAACAATACAGCTTATTACTTTTACTAGTTTGGCGATGATAAAGAGCTTCTTTCGTTATTTTACTTGCATTCGTAGCTGATTCTTACACATTCATCACTTAATTTGCTAAAATTAAAAATTATAACCATGGATTTATCATATAAACAGGATTGAGTACTGGCAAAGAAAAACGTGCCGACAAAGATACCACATCAGATGATTGTGTCTCTTTTCCAAGTAGGATGACCAAAACATCTCGATCATCTCGGGATATAATATTTCTTTGGAATGTTACTGCACGCAGGAATCGCAGTTATCTTACCCCTAAATCGTCGTCTTTCGTCATCGTCGTCGTTTTAGCAATAGGACGCCTACTGCTGGGCATAGGCCTTCCCTAAAGATCTCTATAAAACCAATCTCCATAAAAGCAATGGTCTAGAATTAATATATACGGAGATAATTCAGTTTCAAGTTACTGTTATCGGAAATGTAGCTGTCGAAGAGTTCTTTCACCTTTGTTAAGACAGCAATGGTCTAGAATTGATAATAAAGGAGACAAAACTACTTTTAAGTTTGACAGGTGTCATCGGAAATGTAGATCTGAATGAGTTCCTTCACTTTTGTGGTGACAGTAATGGTCTGGAATCCATATTTACGGTGTTAAACAACGTTTAAGTTTCATAGATGTAATCTTGACACATATCACGCAATCCGTGTCAGTATTTAACCACGAAAAACTTTGTCACAAATAAACTTTATCACAAAAAATCTTAATCACGACAAGACTTTGTCACGAAAAATCTTAATAGACTTTATTACGATAAGTCACAATCATTTTTAGGCTTCCGTTGTAAACAAGGCATCCATTATGAAATAAAAAATTGCGAACTTACTTCTTTGAAAATGTCGTCATGGGTGTAGGTTTCGAAGTCTTTGGTAGATTTCAAAAATGGCATCCATTTTGGAGTAATGCTCGCTATCTTTAATTCAAAATGAATGCTAATTTTGAAATATACACCCCCAAATTCTCAAAAACGACGTCCAAGACGACTTTTTCAAAAAAGAAACATCCGCCGTCACTAATTCTAAAATAGATGCTAATTTTGGAATCTACGCCCCCAAAAACCTCGAAAACTATACCCATGACGACTTTTTCAAAAAAGTAACGTCTACCATCTTTAATTCCTAAATGAATGCTAGTTTTGAAATCTCCACCCCCTTAAACGTAAAAAACGACACCCATGACGACTTTTTGCAAAAAGTGTCATCCGCCATCTTTAAGTTCAAAATGGATGCCATATTTGAAATCTACACCCCAATAACCTCGAAAATTACACCTATGACGACTTTATCAAAAAAGTGACGTCCACCATCTTTAATTTCAAAATGGATGCCAATTTTGAAATCTACACCCCCAAAAACCTATTAAATGATACGAGGACATGACGACTTTTTGCAAAAAAGCGACATCCGTCATCTTTAAGTTCAAAATGGATGTCATTTTTGAAATTTACACCCCTAAAAACCTCGAAAACTACACCCATGATGACTTTTTCAAAAATGTGACGACCACCATCTTTACTTCCAAAAATGGATGCTAGTTTTGAAATCTACACCCCCAAAAACCTATTAAACGACACCAATGACATCTTATTGCAAAAAGTGACTTCCGCTTTATTTAATTTCAAAATGAATGTCATTTTTGAAATCTGCAACCCAAGAAAATGAACAACGACACACACGACTATACTCCTATTGTACACCCAGCATGTTTAAGAAATATGTCAAGCATAGTCACCCTACCACACTTTGTATACACCATAGTACGCCATTTGCAATCGACGGTGATACTCTAGTCAAAATTAAAAAATAACCATTAATCATAAAGACGTAGGTATTCATTGAAAATAAATATCAAACTCTGTTTTATTAGCATCTATTCGCAATTTTAACTAAATTCTCATCAAACTACATTGTTATAAAAACTTAGAAATGGTTAAGAGAGTCGCGGCTTTACAGTTAATAATTCTACCATATATAAGTGTCTTTTCGAAATGGCAATAGTGCGAGCGGGACACCTTCATCACTTTGGGAAGTCTCACTCGGCACAGCGTCTCTCTTATGGCATTTCAAAGGAATATATGTTTTGTTTTGTTAAGGTTGAATTTTCCTAAACTAACTTTGAGCCAAAGAAGGATGTTACTGGAATGTTACTGCACGCAGAAATCGCAGTCATCTTATCCCTAACCCGTCGTCCTTCGTCATCGTCGTCGTTTTTGCAATAGGACGCCTACTGCTGTGCATAGGCCTTCCCTAAAGATTTCTATAAAACCAATCCCCATAAAAGCAATTGAATTAATATATACGGAGATAATTTAGTTTCAAGCTTGACGGCTGTCATCGGAAATGTATATCTCGAATAGTTCATTTTATTAAGACATTTATTAAGCAATGGTCTAAAATTGATAATGACGTGGTTGTGGGTTTCAGTAAATAAAGGCTATTTTATTTTATAATGACGGAGATAAACCACTTTAAGTTTGACAGCTGTCATCGGAAACGTGGATCTCGAAGAGTTCCTTCACTTTTGTGATGACAGTAATGGTCTGGAATCCATATTTACAGTGTTAAACAACGTTTAAGTTTCATAGATGTAATCTTGACACATATCACGCGACCCGTGTCAGTACTTTGTCAAATAGACTTTATCACGAAAAGACCTTATCACGAAAACTTTTCCACGAAAAGACTTTGTTACGAGAAATCTTAATAGACTTTATTACAAAAAGTCACAATCATTTTTAGGCTTCCGTAGTAAACAAGGCATCCATTTTGTAATAAAAAATGGCGGACTCAATTTTTTGAAAAAGTCGTCATGTCGTGGTGTCGAGTTTCATTTATTTGGATTGTAAATTTAAAAAATGGCATCTATTTTGGTATTAAAGATAGCAGACGTCAGTTTTCCAAAAAAATCGTCATGGATGTCGTTTTCTAGGTTTTTGGGGGTGTAGATTTCAAAAATGGCATCTATTTTAAAGTAATGTTCGCCATCTTTAATTCTAAAATTAATGCCATTTTTGAAATCAACACCCCCAAAAACCTCGGAAGCTACACCCATGACGACTTTTTGCAAGAAGTGACATCCGCCATCTTTAAGTTCAAAATGGATGCCATTTTTAAAATCTACACCCCCAAAAACCTCGAAAATTACACCCATGACGACTTTTTCAAAAAGTGACGTCTGCCATCTTTTATTCCAAAATGGATGCCAATTTTGAAATCTTCACCCCCAAAAACCTCGAAAATTGCACCCATGACTTTTTCAAAAATCTGACGTCTGCCATCTTTGATTCCAAAATGGAAGCCAATTTTGAAATCTTCACCCCCAAAAACCTAGAAAACGACACCATTGACGACTTTGCAAGAAGTACATATGTGTGCGAGTGATTCATTAACCTTATTACACGTCAAAATTCGCGTAATTTCGATGAATTGGTTGTACTTTTAGCGAGAATCGACATTACTTGTGACGTTATACTTTTGGGCGAGTGTTGGCTCAGTAAACTCAATACCCTGCCCACACTCGGTGGTTATACCGGCTATAAATCTAGTTTCTCTACGCAAAATGATGGCGTTGCAGTTTACATCCGCAACAACATCAAACACAATAGTTTTGAGCCCAGAATGGACGATTGCAACTGTATTGTTACTCAAATCGGAAATGATCTTGTGATAGTTGCAATATACAGATCTCCGTCATTTAGGAATCTTGCTAATTTTATAAACAGCTTGAATAACTTACTATCGTCTTTAGACTCTTTCAGAAATATTTTATTGATCGGCGATTTGAATATCAACCTGAATTCTACAAATCCTGGCAACACTTCAGTAGATGACTATTTAACCGTAACTGCATCGCATGGGCTTCTATCAGCGCACAACTTACCAACTAGGGAAGGCAGCTGTATTGATCACGTGTTCTTGAGAGCAAACAACAGAAGCTCTAATACGTTGGTTCTCAACTCCTCGTTTAAAACAGATCACTCACCTATCTTTTTCTGTATGAGAAACTCGAAGTTGCCAACTAAAAGTGCCAATAAAACAAAGCAACGTCTTGATCTGCATGAAATCGCAAAAGACTTGTCTCAGACCGATTTCACGACGATCTTTGCCTGCACTGACGCAAACACCGCTGCTGAACTTCTGATTCATATTATTAGCTCATCCATCAGCAAAAATACCAGATTAGTTACCACTTCACGAGCAAAAAAATCCTCGAGCCCTGGATAACACCAGGTGCTTTAAGATGCATAAGGTTCAGGGACAAACTGCACATGAAAGTAAAAAGTAACCCAAATGATATGGTGCAAAGGCTCGTTTATAGCAAGTATCGCAACTTTTGTACAAATCTTTTGCGTAAGCTGAGGCACACTTTCGAGCGACAGGAACTTGAGAAAGCCAAAGGCAACCCAAAAGCCACCTGGAATGCTGTCAGAAACATTGCTGGGTTTAAGCCAAAGGAATCCTCTTCAGCTGAACTTCTTACCATCGCAAATGATGCTCAAAAGTCGATAGATAGGGTTAATAACTTTTTTGTTAACATAGGAAGAGAGTTAGCAGACAGAATCACTTTAACTACAAGCATTCTACCAAATGTTCTTCGAATTAGTACTAATAAATTAACAAACTCTATGGTGATCCTGCCGACAAGTCATGAAGAAGTCGATTCTCTCATAAAGGAATTAAAATTGGAGTGTGCTGTAGGATGGGACAATATCCCTCTTAGTGTCCTAAAATACGCCCGCATCTCGTTAACTCCCCTTTTAACGCGCGTCTTTAATCTCTGCATCTCGAGCGCAGTCTTCCCTAAAGCTTTCAAAAAGGCCATTGTCCATCCCATATACAAGGGCGGTGATAGAGACAGTGTAAACAACTACAGGCCAATTTCAGTACTCACTCCAATGTCCAAGATCTTAGAAAAAATACTAAATAAGAGATTGGTTGATTTTTGGGAGAAAAACAAAGTAATTGCGGACAACCAATATGGTTTTCGTAAGGGTAAATCTACGGAAAACGCAGTACTCGATTTGACCAATAACATTGTACGCCAATTAGACTTTAATAACAAAGTAGTATGTATATTCTTAGACCTTTCAAAGGCTTTAGATACTGTTTCTATCCCTCTCTTAATTCAAAAGATGGAAGACGACGGAGTTCGAGGTCTTGCGCTCGAGATGTACGAAGACTTTCTAACAGGTAGAACTCAATCGGTCAAAATCTATAACTACAACAGTTTCTTCCAAGAATTAACTTACGGCGTCCCCCAGGGCAGCGTGGCTGGTCCTACCCTCTTCTTGGCCTACATAAATGGCCTGTGCAAACTTCAGTTACATAACTACAATGTGTTTACCTATGCAGACGACACTGCCTTATTGGTGTATGGTAGTAACTGGGAAGATACCCAAAATAATGCCGAGAAAGCCCTGCGAGTATTAACAAAGTGGCTTTCGGATAACTTGCTGACATTGAATCTCGAAAAAACGAAGTATATGGCATTTTCTCCTAGCTCAAAGTCACAGCCAGCTGTGACTTTTTCAATAAAAGTTCACACTTGCAGTAATAACACTAAAGCTGAGCCCTGCTCTTGTTTGTCGTTAACAAAGACGGAACAATTCAAGTACCTAGGTATAATCATGGACTCTACGCTAACTTGGAATGGCCAGCTGCAAGCCCTGGTACCGCGAGTGAGGAAACTCATGAGCGTTTTCAAAAAACTTAGATCCGCAGCTCCTCTTGAATTACTGAAAACAGTTTATTACGCCTTGGTACAATCAGTTCTGTCCTACTGTGTCACAGTATGGGGTGGAACCTTTGGTACACATTTAAAAAGGCTAGAAATAGCGCAGAGAGCTATTTTGAAGGTCATGTTGTGCAAACCTATCAGGCACCCAACAGCTCTACTCTACGCGAAGTGTTCTGTCTTAAAAGTTCGACAGCTATATGTTCAACAAATTATTCTTAAAAAGCACTCTCAGCTTCCTTTTGGTCTTAACTATCTTGACAAAAGGAAGTGACAACAAATTCCATAGACTCGAACTTACCGGACGACAATTCGAGGTCAATAGTGCTCTGGTATACAACAGAGCTAACAAATGCTTGAATATAATATATCCTCTATCATCCTGTGATTGCAAAGCTCTTCTAGCTAAATGGCTGAAAAGCCATTTAGCTAGAAATGAAATACGAATTGGAGCGATTAAATTATGTCTTAAATCTGGACTGGTACTGACTGTGGATGTCTGTGAGTGCGCATTGATACCTCCGAAGCGTATACGCACAGATACTTACAGACGCTTACACATTACACACACACACACACACACACACACACACACACACACACACACACACACACACACACACACACGCGCGCGCACACACACACACACACACACACACGCACGTAAGCACGTATTAATGAATTGTTTTTAACTGTACCTACTCTTGTTAAGTAACATGTGTTGTATATAATTGAGCAAAAACTCTTGTATATAAATAAGTTTTACAATTTTATGAAATAATTTATACCATCATATGAATATGTCAATATTTTTCAACAATTATTACTGTTATTATTTTTTAACATTATTGCTATTAATTAATTTTACTTGAAAAACAAAATTAAAAAAAAAAAAACACTGACATGGCTCAGACCATTTTAAACTTAACATTATTATTATTATTTTTTTAATTAAGAAGTCAACAATTTTTAGATACCATTAATTATACTGTGCAATTGGTAATGATGTAATTATTAGGAAGGCTATCCATCAAAATACAGGTGTTCTCACACCTAGTTTGATGACCATGGCTACATATGTCTTGTATTAATTGTACTGAGAGAAATAAATTATTATTAAATTATTATTATTATTCACATATTCATTTATTATCTTAAATCTAAGTTTTTTTACAATATTTATATAAAAGAACAAAATACTATAAAAAAACCTAAAACTAGAGTGCCGCCGGCAGCGGGGCGGGGCTCAAGCTACCGGTGGTTGGGCCTACAGAGAGAGGAACCTTCTGACAATGCGCGCTGTGTCCAGAACGACCGCCTTCTGTATCTGACCCTTGACCCAACCGTCTAGCGAGAGCCTCTTAAGGTGGTGGTCGAGACTCTTCGCTATTAAGCCGTTTACCGAAACGACTATCGGGACAATGATCGTCGAGTCCACATCCCACATGGCAGTAACCTCGTGAGCCAAGTCAAGGTACTTGCTGAGCTTGTCCTTCTCGGCCTTCACGAGGTTCTCGTCATGTGGGATGGTGACGTCGACGAGCACTGCCCGGCGTTGGGACCGGTCGATCACCACGATATCAGGCCTATTGGCGACAATAGTCCTGTCCGTGATGATAGAGCGGTCCCAATAGAGCAACGCACGACCATTTTCGAGAACTGGCGCCGGTGCGTACTTATAGTACGGCACCTCAGACTCGACAAGGCCGTATCGAAGAGCAAGTTGCTGATGGATAATCCTGGCTACTTGGTTATGCCTGTGCAAGTACTCGCCGTTGGCAAGATGAGAACAAACGGAAGTAATATGCCTGAGTGACTCTCCGGGACGGTGGCATGCCCGACAAATGTCGACCGTACCGTCCTTCAGGATATACTTCCGGTAGTTGTTCGTCAAGACAACTTCGTCCGCAATTGCACAGGCAAAACCTTCGGTTTCCCCAAAGATGTCACCGAAGCGCAGCCAGGCCACCGACGCGAGCAGGTCCACATCGGGTCCTGTTAGGGCCCGATAGAACCGCCCGTGCAGCTTCTTGCTCCTCCATACCGCCTTGCGATCATCGGTGCTGAGCACCGATGGCCTGCGCCAGTTCTCCTTCGCCAGGTAGAGCGGGGTGAGGCCTCTGTCAACTGCCACCACATCGCAATGCATTCCACGCCCGCAGTTTCGGAAATAGTCCCGGAGACTGTATACTTCGCGGTTGTGGAGGTCTTTGGCATTTAAAAAGCCTCGGCCACCACTTCCGCGGAATGTACAGTCTCATGACAGACGAGCGCGAGTGTAGCATGCTATGCAAAGTGAGCAGTCGACGGACCCTCCTATCCAGGGCGTCTAGCTCAGTCTGAGTCCACCTCAGTATGCCAAAGGAGTACATCAGCAGCGGCATCACCCAACCATTGAAGGCGCGCACCTTGTTGCCGCCGGACAAAAGACTATTAAGTAATTTTGTCAGGCGACAAAAAAAGCGCTCCTTCACCGATTTCTTGATGTCCACTGCCGATATACCCAACGACTCTGACATACTGAGGTACTTGTAGGTCTCGGTTTCGGAGAGAGACCTGATAGTCATCGTCTCAGAAAGTTGTAGATTCGGAGAATCCACAACTTTCCCTCGCTGTACATGCATGACCGCACACTTATCTACACCGAACTCCATCCTGATGGCCATGCTAAAAACTTCAGTGATTTTTAGCAGCTCCACCAGGTCTTGGTATTTCGGTGCAAACAGCTTTAGATCATCCATGTACAGCAGGTGAGAGATAACTTCACCCTGTCTGCGAAGCCGATAGCCTAGCTCTGAATTCCTCAGCAAAGTGCTGAGAGGATTCAGGGCCAGGCAGAACCACAATGGACTCAGACTGTCACCCTGGAATATTTCCCGCTCAATCCTTATCAAGTCTTGCGGGCCAACGGAGCCGTCTCCACCACCTGGTTGACGAAGGACTGTGGCCCATTGCCCCATGCATGACACTAAGAATGATTTTAGAGTTGTATCGATTTTATACAACTCTAAAATCCTCTCGAGCCACGAATGAGGCACTGAGTCATAGGCCTTCTTATAGTCAATCCAGGCGGCAGAGAGGGCTCCCTTGTTCCGTCGGACTTGCTGGCTTATGGTTATGTCTATGGGGAGGAGCTCCTTAGTACCACGGGACCCGACCCTACATCCATTCTGAGCGAAAGCCAAAACGTTTTGCACAACAACGTGCGCGTTAATTTTGATGCTCAGAATGGATGTGAGGAGCTTGTAGATGGTAGGCAAGCACGTAATGGGTCGATACCTAGTTCTTTGCAATTCAATTCAATTCTTTATTTGCAAGTTAATGGGTAACAATAAAGGTCTTAAATATAACATGATCTACCAATAACAACCTAATACAAGGTATGCAAATATACACATTTGTTCAATTTTACAATTAATAATATGACGCCAATTTTGAAAACTACAAAAAATAATCAATTTTTAATAGTTGTGCAGCCCGTCCGGCCCAGGAATTTTCCAGTTCTGAGCCGTACGGAACGCACAACTAACGTCTACGGGATCTATTAAAACAGATCCCATAGGTTCGATAGTCTCGCATTCCCGCTCAATCACACGCATCCAGTCACCCTCCGTGTGTTCGACGGGCACCGACCAAATGCCGCGCCAAGTCATTCATGGCGCTAGCATCCGGCAACTGCCCATCGCTCACACGTTGGTCGGTTCTCTCCCAGCCTCGGTACACTTTCCTTTGGTCACTTTGGAAGAGGCGATTTAGCCAATATCGGTCCACACGCTCTCTGTAGCGACGAATGCGGTTTGCCAACGCATAGACTTTCTGTTTCAGATAGTCTATGCGTTCCGTGACACTGGCCAAATAGTGCTGGGGTCTGATACCAGTCCCGGCAAAGGCCTGTGTCATGAAACGCATGACTCGGGGGCGGTTATTCCCCCGGCTGAAACAGATTAGCTTTGCTATGAGAGTCCTGAACGAGTCGATACGCCGCTGGATCCGCATTTGCCACGCGGGCACACCCCCGGCGGGTCGCGGTGCACGGTTAGTGTCCGGGAACTTAACACGTGCAACGCGACACGCCGCGATGGCGCCGCAGTACAAGATCGAGTGGGTATCGACTAAGCCTTCGCTAGCCCGTAAATACGGGACTAGCAAAGGATTCAGGGCTCCCATAAGCGCCAAGTTACGCCTATGGGTGGGAAAACGTGGCAGTCGCGGCCTAGAGTCGGGTGCGAACCGATACTGGGAAATCGCGTCTTCCAAAGCCCTCCTCAGTTGCTCACTCACCTGGCTAGATACGCTCATACTCGCTTCATCTGCCTCGTCGACCGCAGGACCAACGAGTCGAGCGGGCAGCGCCTCCAGGCGGAGCCGATCAATTACGGACTGATCCAGCAGTTTGCACCGGTGGATAGCCCGCACTTGGTCCGATAGCCGTTAGGCAGTCACGGCCACAGTCGGTTCAAGGGCCTGAAACAAAGGCAGCATTCTGGCACAGTACGCTGTCATGTTGGTTCCCCCCTCTGTAGCCCCAAGTACGCGCGCATGCAATTCTCATTAATGGTTTGAGTCCATCGCATGCGACGCACTATGCCACCGGTAGCGGGAGCGGATGGCGGGGCAGGATGCCCCACAGGCCCCAAGCGTGCCGGCAGCGGTGGACGGCCTCGTCGTCGCGCTGGTGGTGGTGGCGGCGGTGGCGACCGTGGCCCGCTCGTGTCGCTCGACGAGCCGCTCGTCTCGCGGGTGGTGTAGAAATCATCACCCGACGATGCGCTCGGAGCTGACGATGAGGCGGGCGATGGTGGTGGTCGTGCGCCTCTCGAATCCGCTATTAATTTCGTCTTTGATTTTGTTATCATTCCTGTGATTTATTCTGTATTCCGATATTTTCTTGAACGTCATATTGACATAAATCGTCAAATATTGGATTTTTACTTTTCTTCCTATATATATATATATTTTTTTTTTTTTTTTTTTTTTTTTTTTTTTTTTTTTTTTTTTTTAATTAAAATTTACTAACCACAGACTCCAGGGTCTGTGCCCTTTGTCAACTAAGATTTACAATTATTTTATTATAGTTACTGTACAAAGAGTAGCTACTAGAAATATTAGCCTAAGTCAGTCAATGTACTGCGTGAATGCCACGAGCAGACCGGCGACCCGCAAGCAGCACCCGATCACGAGTGTGACACATGTGCCAGCCATCGCTCTCCTCGACCATATTTGAGGGAGGAGAACGACCCGACACATGATGCCGCCGCAAGAAGGAGCCTTCGATGGCGAGCATGAATGCTTGGGGCATGCACGCAATGCTTATTTCTTAAAATTCGAATACACTTTTTTCACGTCCTATGCCAATTTAGTTGCCTTCTCCCGGCCCAAAGCCTCCATCACCGCCTCGTTCCGATCTCTGACAGCCATCTGCAGGTTGTACTCCTTGATGGTCTCCGATGACACAGACGATGCGCGCCGCACGAATCGACTGATGGCATCATTTTCGATGTCGTCGGCGTAATAGATGAAGGTCCCGGTGTGCCGCGATAGTGCAACGACTGCGTGTGAGACGCTCTCGTGTAGTTTCATTTTCGGCTTTGTTTTTATAACGATTACCGACTCGTACGTTAGTCCCTGAGCTTCGTGAATGGTAAGGGTGCGTGATCCTGAGCCTCCCCCATAACCTTGACTTATGAGGGTCTCCTTTTCTTCCTGTGTATGCACTAAGAAAAGGGTGTTAGGGAGGGTTTTGGATATTTGAGCCCCCTTGAACCTTTTCTGCTCAAGAGACCTAATACGAGGGGCTGAGGAATATATACCTGAGTAAATTTCCCTCAACGCATACGCGACATCCATTGGGTTTCTGTGTGTGCAGAGTAACTCCTGGGTGATATTTGTAACTAGTGTTGGTGTTCTTCCTATATTGTCGAAGTTTCATTGCAGAAAATATCCAAATGAAGTGGAAAATATATTTTTTTTATTATTATCAACATATTTATTTAAAGTCTTATTATTATTATTATTACTTTTTGCAAAAAGTGACATCCGCCATATTTAATTTCAAAATGGATGCCATTTTTGAAATCTACAACCCAAAATAATGAAAAACGACACCCACGACTACACACCTATTACTATTGTACACCTAGCATGTTTAAGAAATATGTCCAGCACAGTCATCCTACCACACTTCTTTGTATAATTATGTCGCAGACAATTTGTATGATTCCGCAGTTATGTAAAATGCCGAAGGCAAAATGTATAATAACTGCGAGCGTTTTTAAACTGACGACGCCGTATCTAAACGACGGAATCATACAAATTGCCTGCGACATATACACCATAGTACGCCATTTGCAATCGACGGTGATACTCTAGTCAAAAATAAAAAATAACCATTAATCATAAAGACGTAGGTATCTAGGTATATTCATACAAAATAAATATCAAACTCTGTTTTATTAGCATCTATTTGCAATTTTAACTAAAATCTTATCAAACTACATTGTTATAAAAACTAAGAAATGGTTAAGACAGTCGCGGCTTTACAGGTAATAATTCTACCATATATGTGTCGTTTCGAATTGGCAAAAGTGCGAGCGGGACACCCTCATCACTTTGGGAAGTCTCACTCGGCACAGCGTCTCTCTTATGCCATTTCAAAGGAATATATGTTTTGTTGCGACGCATTAAGGTTGAATTTTCCTGAGCTAACTTTGAACCAAATTTCGTCTGTGCGCAATCCAGATAGTATACAAAATCCTTGCATACTACCAAATCTGTTTACGACTAGTTCTTGCTCTTTTCCGCTAGGGGCGCTGTACAAATATGTATGGAGCCACACTCGAACGCGAAAGATTGAGTGCTTCCACTCTGCCCCACCAAAGCGCCCCACTGGTGGGGCAGATTCTACTCCTTCATATTTTTTAGTGGAATCTGCCCCACTCGTCTCATCTTGGTGGGGCAGATTCCACTCACTTTTTAGACCAGTGGAATCTGCCCCACCAGGGGTGTCGAGCAATTATAAATTAAATTGGTGGTGCCATGAAGTGTGCAATTTGACTGAAAATTTTTAATCATTATTTACGCCCCACCACTAGAACAACTTAGTGCAGACACTAGAACATATAAGTGAAGACATTAAATGCAAAATAATAAGAAGATTGTAAACTTTAGTTACAGCACAATTATCTGAAGTAAAATATTACGGATTGTATGTAGTTATATCGCAAATATTTTCGAAGTAATCGTAAAGTAAAAGAAAATAATAAATTAAACGTTATCATTCAATGTATAATAATCTATTCATTGTAATGGTCTTTAATAATCTATTCGATATTTAATCTCAGTCATTAAGTTACTTAACCCTTTACGGCGCAAGAGCGTTAATTTTCGTATTTTTTAAAATGTTATGCTACGTAGTGTTTAAGTAACAGAAAAAATAAAAAAAATCATCTGTAAAGAAAAGTATTTTTTATTATATTTTATTTTTATATAATGTATATTTTTAACATGTAGTAGAAATACAAAACTACGTAAAACCTACATATTTTTTTAAAAGCTTCATAGATATGAGAAATGAAACATTTTGAAACGGTTATTATGCTTATTATTAACACAGTGCAGCTCCACATTTTTCACAGGTCATTTGCGTGTAGCTCTTGCAGCCAAGAAATTTCATCCTGACTTGTTTGCCGAGCTAGATAGGCTAGTGGCCAGTCTGGTCTAGTCTTTCATTCTTGGTTGGAAGGTTCAAGCTGGAACTTTCATCTTTTTCAGCTGAATAGCACTTTCTAGGTCACAGGCACTTTTCATTTAGTTCGCAGTTTTATATCAGCATAATAAGGAGTTATTTTAAGGAGCTGGGCTGGCTGGGGTAGACGCTGGAGGGGGAAATGCACAAAACACCCCATGCGGGACGTCAGTGCAGGACTTATCGCCCCTACTTCAAACCCCTGGTGGGGCAGATTCCACTCACTTTTTAGACCAGTGGAATCTGCCCCCCCAGGGGTGTCGAGCAATTATAAATTAAATTGGTGGTGCCATGAAGTGTGCAATTTGACTGAAAATTTTTAATCATTATTTACGCCCCACCACTAGAACAACTTAGTGCAGACACTAGAACATATAAGTGAAGACATTAAATGCAAAATAATAAGAAGATTGTAAACTTTAGTTACAGCACAATTATCTGAAGTAAAATATTACGGATTGTATGTAGTTATATCGCAAATATTTTCGAAGTAATCGTAAAGTAAAAGAAAATAATAAATTAAACGTTATCATTCAATGTATAATAATCTATTCATTGTAATGGTCTTTAATAATCTATTCGATATTTAATCTCAGTCATTAAGTTACTTAACCCTTTACGGCGCAAGAGCGTTAATTTTCGTATTTTTTAAAATGTTATGCTACGTAGTGTTTAAGTAACAGAAAAAATAAAAAAAATCATCTGTAAAGAAAAGTATTTTTTATTATATTTTATTTTTATATAATGTATATTTTTAACATGTAGTAGAAATACAAAACTACGTAAAACCTACATATTTTTTTAAAAGCTTCATAGATATGAGAAATGAAACATTTTGAAACGGTTATTATGCTTATTATTAACACAGTGCAGCTCCACATTTTTCACAGGTCATTTGCGTGTAGCTCTTGCAGCCAAGAAATTTCATCCTGACTTGTTTGCCGAGCTAGATAGGCTAGTGGCCAGTCTGGTCTAGTCTTTCATTCTTGGTTGGAAGGTTCAAGCTGGAACTTTCATCTTTTTCAGCTGAATAGCACTTTCTAGGTCACAGGCACTTTTCATTTAGTTCGCAGTTTTATATCAGCATAATAAGGAGTTATTTTAAGGAGCTGGGCTGGCTGGGGTAGACGCTGGAGGGGGAAATGCACAAAACACCCCATGCGGGACGTCAGTGCAGGACTTATCGCCCCTACTTCAAATGAGAATGAGAATGAGAATCAGCATAATAAGATTTCAGTAATTAAGTCTGAGTAGTAAGTCTGAAGTCTGCCAAATTCAGACTTTCGCTAGGTCCTCCAGTTTCATCATTTATTTTTCTGTAGAGAAACTAGCTGTTACGCTTTGCTATATCGAAAAAGTGGTAAAACAAACGTATATGCCCCTGCTTGCTTTGTAGCTTGATTTTATAGTGGCCTTATACGCCGCCTGAAATATCCTCCTCTCTCCTCGCTCCTCCCATTTAGCGATTATATTGGGCTGCAGCAAAGGGGCGTTCTATTGTAATATATTTGATTGGCTCAGTGGTTAGTGACCCTACCTTCTGGATCAAAGAGGCGTGGGTTCGATCCCCACCCAGGGCAAATATTTATGTGATGAACATAAGTGTTTGCTCTGTCTGGGTGCTATTTAGTTGCTATAAGTATGTATTTAAAAATAAGTATATGTAGTATATCAGTCTCTGGCAGCCATATCACAAGCTTTGCTTAGTATGGGGTCAGAGGCTGTGTGTAAGATGTCCCAAAATATTTATTTATTTATTTATATTTATTATTTTCGTTGTTTGTCAAGTCGTCTCACTTCAGAAGTCGGGATTATTCCAGCAAAATTGGAATCAACATTGATAATTTTACTGTCTCTCCAGGTTGTAACAGAGATATCAATGCCATTGTAGTTACGAACTTGTTCCAAAGATGTGCCCCGTGGATGCTTTTTAGACGTTTGTTATCCGGTAATATGTAGTTCAGTATACGATTTCCTGATTTATAGCTATGATAGTTTCTAAACCCAGGATACCACGGTTTGCTAAATACGTAAATTTAAAAACTGTTACATCTTGACAGAAAGATATTTCTACAGTCGGTATTAAAATTTATTATCTATTACCTATTTAGCTTAATAATTACTCATGTTCGATTGAGTGATTTATATAAATTATTCAATCATGTCAAAAACTTGGTTATTGTTTTTAAAGATTGAAACAGATAGCGCGCAGCATTGGCCCGTTTAGGTAAGTATGAATCATCACAAGACAGTACTATATACAATCTTTGTTTTTTTACTTCAGATAATTGAGCTTTTAGTTTACAATCTTCTTAATATTTTGTATTTAATGTCTTCACTTATCTGTTCTTTTGGTGGGGCGATATAATGATTGAAATTTTGCAGTCAAATTTCACACTTCATGGCACCACCAATTTAATTTAAAATCACGCGACACCCCTGGTGGGGCAGATTCCACTGGTCTAAAAAGTGAATGGAATCTGCCCCACTCGTCTCATCTTGGTGGGGCAGATTCCACTCAAAAAAATGAAGGAATGGAATCTGCCCCACCAGTGGGGCGCTTTGGTGGGGCAGAGTGGAAGCACTCGAAAGATTAAGTTAACCTGGACTATACTCTATAAAATTTAACTTGATCTCTGCGACAGCTGTCAGAAAAATCACGCCTATGAAGTCCTAAATTTCTCGATAGTACAGACAGTACCTGTCAATGTCATACTTTATGGGCATGCCGATTAGTGATGGGCGACGAATGATCGTGACCACAGAGTTTTAGATAGAGTTTTATTTAAAATATCGATAGTTTACACTAACGATATTTTAAATAAAACTTAATTTATCATTAATTTTATTGTATATTTTAAAATTATAACATTTTTTACAAGTGTAATTAAATTAAACCCAATTATATGTTACATTAGCATCGATAATAGTGAAAAACGTCGATAAATACTATCGTTACATTATTATGAGTATTTAATGAGGCGTTTTCTAAAAAAAAAAAAAACTTTTTTTTTATTAAGAAAAATAATATTTATGATAAAATTATCCAATAGATGGCGACAATAGTTTGAAATCGTCGATCCTTTGACTATGGAAATCGTACTGTCATTGTCAAGATGTCTTCTTCTTCTATTTTATGTTTTTGCGTCGCATTGTTGTGCATTTGCCAATATCAAGTATTAAGATTTAATAATTTTTAGTAATATTTTATCAAAATAGTCACGTCGTAGTTCAATAAAGTCGTGGTCAAGTCCAAACGTAGTCCAAGTCATACCTCAGTAAAGTATTGGAGACTTTAATATAGGTTTCTCTCTCACACCCTATTCCAGTTGATAATGACAGATCAATTTATAAAACGCCTCATTAATATCGTAACATTATTTACATGTGTACATACTTGATCTTAAATAATAGTAAGTAAATAAAATCCAATTTCTCACCTTCAACTACTCATTCGATTTTATTTCAACATTTCAGAGAAGAGAGAAAGTTCATATTTTCTGAGTCTATTACAACAGTTGAAAACAAAAAAGAGCCCTCCGATTTTTTTAAAATTATTTTTGAATTTATTAGTATAAATAAATATATTTGGCTCAATAGGTAGTTTATCTCTAGCAACCCTGATCAAGTAACCTCCAAATTGTTAAATAAAAGCATCTTTACCAATTAGACACCCTTTAAAGTGTTTTTTTGTCACATTGTACCTACTAACTGGTCACACTGGTAGGTTATAATTTTTAATATAGAGTATAACAACAAACGAAGCGTACAGGTTTTTTATCTTAGTCTGGAGTGCGTAAACGCCTTAGATTATAGAGGGAATAGATACGAAGTAAATTCTTATGTCCTCCCGCAAAGATTCAGACCTTATAGTGGTCGGCTAATTTGAGGTCCTGTAGGAACGAAGGGCGTGGATTATATTCTGATTTTTGCCCTTCAACTCTCATTACATCACCTCATTGCTTTAATTTTATTGTTTGCTTCCCTATGTCTTAAGATTATGGCATTAAAAATATGTAATCAAATTCTTCGCCTCCCGCCATCCACTATACCCCAAAAGGCTTTTGACAGTTGTAGCCGTCATTATTCTGAGACCATCCAACCAATAAGAAATTATCTTCATATTTATGTTTTGGCTATAGCAAAGCTGATTGTGATTTCTACAAATATTGTATTAAACGTGTAAATAAATAGAATTTATAACATTATAAGGGCACAAACAATAAAAAACAACCATGGTTACCTGCTGTGTTTGGGGCTGCGAATCGTGTTCTAAGAACAAAAGCGAATGTTTATAATTTTTAGGTTAGTCGTAGTTTTTGTATTTTCACGTCTATGTTTTTGAAATATGAATAAGTGTTCAATGCAGGAACTATAAATGACGTTTAAAACTATCTATTTTAATTCACAACACAGCATAAAACGATAATTTTGAGAAAAGCAAATATATTGAATGTTTACATTACTTCAAATAGTGATGGACAAAGTTACGATTTTATTACATTGCAATATGTTATTCGACACTTCTCTCGGTGCATAATCGGTAGAAGTCATAATAAATCTATGGTTGTATAGTACTCGTTTTTGCCAAACTTCCTTTTAGCCCGACTACCAATTAATGACTACCTATGTTTTTAAGTAGAATCTTGGTTAACTATTAGGTTTGTAAAAGACAACATTCATATTGGGCTAATCCTGATAATTCCGACCAAATAGTATTAATGCATATAATTCTCAACATGTTATACCATGGGATCAACCCTCTATGATCACTCCCTGCGTAGTTATCGAATTTTGAAATTAATTATTTTCTTATATTAACAAAAATATTCACCAATTTACCTGCTTATTTCTAATAAGTTATTAAAACCGTTCATTGCATATTCAGTAGTATTAGACGCTTTTTACTGTAGTTAATATGTGTTGGCTTGTCATTTATTTATTTTATTAACATGGTTTTATTAGTTTAACCTGTATGTTTGCTTGCTTGTAACCAACCCCTTTGAGCTCGATTTTGACCTACTTTGAGTGATAACATTTTCTTTAAATTTCCACACCTATCAAAGATGAATGACAATACATTTACTAAAAAAATAGAAAAAAATCTATAATTGAAAAATAAATATGGTAAAAAAAACCTAAAAAACACTCTTTTATTTTACTCTTTTTATTTGATATGCCAAGAAAGCGTGTTTTTTAGTATTTTCTAAACTACCTAATATTGATTTTGGATCTCAGAAACGGCTTCAGTGATTTTGATGATTGTCATTCAAATAAATGTTTTTAAGTTCAATAGAGAACACAAAAGGGTCTACTATCAAATATATCAAAATATTCGTTCGCTGGCCTAAGTGTATGATACATTAAACAGTGTCTCAGTTTCATTCATAGCTGGTTGATAAAATCTTTTTTTTAAAATAATTGTTTTCAAAACTCGGTAACTAACTACTGCACAGGAGGTGATTCTAGAGGGTTGGTCATGTGGGGTAAAATGTACAGGATAATATTATGTATCTACGAATATTATTGCCTATATAATTGTTTTGGTCGGCACTCTTTCAGATATAGCCCAAAATGAATGATGTCTTTTAAACAGGGTTATTTCTAATCAATTAGCATTGTTTTAGGGGCTTGTTCTGTATATCAAAACTAACAACTTTTGTTCTACGACTTTTTGAGTGGTTAAGAAAGTGCGAAGTAATGAGGAAAGTTATACATATTTATGATAGTAAATTTAAAACGTGTCGTGTCAATCATGAATTATAATAGCTAATTAGCATATTTCTGTTTCTTTTTCACTTTAGGCATTCGATAGAGAGAACACTTTTTAAGTTTGCTATTTAATTTACGATAGCGCCTTTATAATTGGGCCTAGTATAGCTTAAAAACTACGCTTTATAAGTTTAGTACATCGGCAGTAACACAGAAGAGAGAAGGTCTCTTTTCTGTGGGCAATCAGGTATTTCTCGGAAAAATCGATATTTTTATCGATTCGAGTTTCGAATCGATTTTCAAAGTATTGATTTAGCGCAACGCTTCAAGGGGGCGGGGCAAAATCGACGCCATGTTTCCGAGATATGCTATGACGTAGCTATGATACGTTATTTTTGTGCTAGGGCGCCCCTATGGTAAACGCACCCCTAAGTCTGTGCTTATTGTTGATGTCACTTGGCTGTCATCGTCAAAGTCTTCTCGAGTTCTTGCATGTCTAATTTTTTTTTAAATTTATTGTCTGTAGTCGATGGCGACCGACCAGCCGTCGACAGTTTGAAGTTATCATTATTTTATTGAGGAATGCACATTACATGTTTTTATTAATGCAATCCTTAAAATTAATCATGTATCTATAAAGTTTTACAAACGAAGCCAAATGACTGCATCACCAGCGTGACCACAGAAAGGTAGGTATACTTCAAACATGCTTACACGACGTGGGGCACGTAATAATAATTAATCTCCCTCATCCCACTTTTTGTAATTTTGAGGTTTTCAATTATCCCATTCAATTCTTGATGCGTTTCTGCGCATCTCGGATTCTCTATTAAAGTAATTCAGTGCAATATCGAGCGGCCCAGGTTTAGAAAACATAAGAAAATTTCGCCACAAAAATTATGTAAAACTTGTTCTTTTTTTACTATGAGCCTGATACATGTGAATTGTGCCCTTTGTGAAAAAAGGTTCTCACGGTTTGTTGTGCGTAGGGTTTTTGTGTGTGCAGTGATCTTGCCACATGTGATTTACTTCCTGCACGGATGCATGGCTGTAATGTCGAGAAATGCGCAAGGCAAATATGTTCTGTCTGCTGTGTATTGTTTCATGTTATTGTCAGTCTTGCATTTCTATCATTCAGTTTTGATGATTTTGCAGTAAAAATTCGCTAATTAGAGGGTGTTTTGTCAAATTGCTTGAACAGATGTGTAAAATAAATGGTTGTTGTTGTGGCCTTGATTCTGACATTGGAGTTTAGTTGGACAGTGTTGCAAGTGAAACTGGTATGATATCTCACTTGGCCTTGTCTTTTATTATCTTACAATAAGTAGGTACATTTTACTCACAGTCACTATCTCAACATTCTCAACTCATCCAGCCTCTACTACAATATCAAGGATTGTTTTGATTTTGTATGTTTATAAACCTCAACCTAGAAAACAAGAATTCAGAGATCATATTTGTTTGAGTGATGGGTGTGCAATCATAGTTCCCTGGACATGGACTGTTTATGTTTATTTTTTGTTTATAAGTTATAAGTTATGATAAACATCATAAAAATAAAGGTTAAAACTACCAGGACCTACATTTAACTCATTTATGTCATCTGAGCCATGGTAGTGCTCAAATGTATATGACACCCGCGGTCACGACTGACCATGCTTAATGTGGCTTAACTTTGTTGATTCTTGACAAATACATAGTCAAACTCTGCCAAGAGCACTACTAAAGTTATGATTGAAACAGTTGTTAGGTTTATTGTGGGAATTAGTTGCTAACATGCCCATGGGTTGTTACAATAAAGGGTGCTAACAACAAAACCTTTTCAAAAACTTCCATATTATATATTTAGGCTATATCTTCATCAATGTTTGTTTAATTGACCAAAGAAAAAATATGTGACTAATATATTTTTTGGTGGTCTATCTGACGGACTAATTATATTTTTAGTAATTATGCCTATTCTAAAGGTTAAGTACATATCAAGGTGCCTTATTGCGCAGTTTTCTTGTTTTGAAAGCCTTTCTTAACATGATTAACATAGATGCAAGTATAAAGAAATGCTGGAGAGAGAAATACGCAAAACATTGTATTCAGGCCTACAGTGTAGTATCTCTGGTCCCCCATTGAGAAACTAAAAAATAATAATCATACCAATAAGAATTGTAGCAAGATTTTTCACCATGAAAGAGTATTCACTCTCCAAATGTCAATCCGTAGAACATAAATTGTAATTATAATTACATACCCATAGATATCTATACTTAGATAACACTGTTGTCTTGAGGCCACCCTGACAAATTCTTAACTGCAAAAACGATGGAAAATCTCTCCGAGATATTGTCACTGTTGTGTTTATGTATTGTAATTTGACAAGAATTTTGTTTTGTTTTGATGTTAAAATCCAGCAAACCACATCGAATCAAGATATTTGTCATGTCTCTTTCTAACTCATGCCATGTTAAATCATCTCTTTCCGATTTTCTTGATCAACCAAATTATCCCTCTGGTATATCTGTATACAACTGTACATAATCAAAGTTTAGAAGATCTCCTCACCAAAGTAATCCCCCAGGATTGCAATTTTAAAACAATATTACAATTTTCTACGCTTATTTGAAAGGTTCTTACAAAAGTTCTACAGTATGTTCTGTTAGAATAGGCATGATGACGGTAAAAAAATCAATAGTATAATTAGTCTGTAAGTTAAATTATCAAAAATTATTATTTATATATTTGTTTAGCAGTGTATACTGATGTGCCTATATGAAACAGAATTGAATAAAATTTGTATTTATCTGTCAAGAAAATTTTCCAGTCTCCAAGGTCCAGTCTATTCTTAAATGTGTTTATAGTTCTTGCTGAGATTACATCCTCATGCAACCTTTTCCAGTTGTAGACTATTGCAGAGGATGTGGTGTGCAGTGTTGGTTTTGTGATGGTGTAGGCTTTATTTTTCTTTTGTCAATCAAACTACAAATGACAAATTGACTGCCTCGGTGGCTCAGTGGTTAGTGACCCTAGCTTCTGGATCAAAGAGGTGTGGGTTCGATCCCCACGCAGGGCAAATATTTATGTGATGAACATAAGTGTTTGCTCTGTGTCTGGGTGTTATTTAGTTACTATCTATATAAGTGTGTATTTAAAAATTAGTATATGTAGTATATCAGTCTCTGGCAGCCATATCACAAGCTTTGCTTAGTTTGGGGTCAGAGGCCGTGTGTAAGATGTCCCGAAATATTTATTATTTATTTATTTAAAGATAAGATAATTTATTTATTCATAAATACCTAACCTAAACTTCAAACAATACAGATTCAATTTGAGTACTTATTAACTAAACTAAAAATTTACAATTCAGATAGATACATAGACAAGAAGTAAAAGCACTAACTGAAATTTACAAAATTACCAGAGTAGGTACTTAATAGATATTAACATTGTTTGTTAACATGCTTTGTTAATATCGTAGATATCATCATTTCTCATTTGAAGTAGGGGCGATAAGTCCTGCACTGACGTCCCGCATGGGGTGTTTTGTGCATTTCCCCCTCCAGTGTCTACCCCAGCCAGCCCAGCTCCTTAAAATAACGGAGCGTGGCTCTGGGCCGTTGGCATAACTGCTCCAGTTGCTTGGTTGGTATACTAGATGGCGATGAGGATGATGATGTAGATGCTGATGTCAAAGCAATAATAGCGTCTTGCACCCCGAAAGCGATTCTAGTTTCTGCCGTGGCCTTGCAATGCCACAAGACATGCTCTACCGTTTCATTCTCTTGCAGGCAACCACGACAGAGTGGGCTGTCGGTGGCTCCCAGTTTATACATGTGACTATTCAAGTTGCAGTGACCAGTGATGAGTCCTACCATAAGTCGGAGGTCTTGCCGCTGCAACCTCAATAGATCATTTGTAATGTTTCTGTTCAGGGCTGGGAAAGCATATCATCATTTACAGATAAACCTTGTCAAAGTTTGGGAGTGGGCCCGCCGCGACGTCACCTCTCTTACAGAAGTCTATACATTTGTGTGGCACTTGTGACGTCACGCGTATCTTTGACGGGCTATATCTTCATCAATTTATTTCTAATATTTTTATGTCTAGTAATAATTTATGTCTAATATTTTTTGATAGTCTATCTGACGGACTAATTACACAATAACCTCTTTTTAACGAAACTCAAGGAACCAACCACTTCATAGAGAATTATGGTAAAGGCCAAATCAAACATCTTATCAGCTGTGAAGTTAACTACAAGCTGCGCGATATCCAACCCTCGTGCAGCTGTTAAGTGAGCTTAAGTCTGGATTGGTTTATCCGCAGCTTGTATCTAATATCATAGGCGCCAAGTAGGCTGATTTGGACTATAATAGCAATTTTTAATTATAGAGAGCAATTTTTAGTTACAGGGGTAAAGCCTCAGGTTACATCGAGTTATGTTGTAGATCCCGTCCGACATACCTCAGTGTCTCAAGTCGAAAGTTTTTGACCAGTGTGTGTTGAAAGTGATGACTTATGCCACAGAAACGTGGTCTCTCACTATGGGCCTTATTAGTAAGCTCCAAGTAGCCCAACGAGTTATGGAGAGGGCTATGCTCGGAGTCTCTGCGGGATCGAATCAGGAATGAGGAGATCTATAGAAGAACCAGAGTTACCGACATAGCCCAACGAATTAGGAAGTTTGAATGGCAATGGGCAGGGCACATAGCGCGGAGGACTGATGACCGGTGGAGTCGAAAAGTTCTCGTAGGACGTCCACCCACAAGGTGGACGGATGACCTCATTAAGACCGCAGGACCGCGCTAGATGCAAACCGGTTCCAACCGGTCTTATCGGAGATCCATAGGGGAGGCCTATGTCCAGCAGTGGACGTCCTTTGGCTGATGGATGGATGGATGATGTTGTAGATAGTTTACCTTGTACCTAGATTTGCCATGCAAACTGTTCAAAATAGTTCAACATGAAGTTATCGGTAAAACTGGAAATAACTTGATATAATGCTTTTTTTTACAACTTGCGCATGCCCTTCAGATAGTGCAATGAACATCTTACTGTAATTTATTATCCGTTGACAGTATTATTGAGAGATAACATTGCAGATTGGTAGGTACTTAAATGTCTCTTGCTTAAAAATTTACATTGGAAATTATACTTTGTTATGCATAACTGATATCAGGTAATGGTGATGATACTTTGACCTTTTTACTATATTTAAATGTCATTGTTATTTGATTGTATGCTCCTCCTATATTATTGAATATACACAAAGTGTTTGTCTGTATATTGTTTTCATTTCCATTTATTAATTTCGCCTGGGTCTGTCTTCCCTCTAAAGTACAACATGGGTGTCTTCAAATCCCGACTAAATAGGTATCTTCTAGATAAGCGTGCTACACCATAGACTGCTTATCTGCTTAATATCAGGCAGTGTGTAGTCAAACGCAAACCTATACAAATTAAAAAAAAAATGTTGAGTGCACTTTTCAATTGAAATCATAAAAATTTTTAATTGATTTCAGATGTACAAGTCCATATTACAATAAATCAAAAATACATTAAATTGACATGTCAAAACATCAACCTAGCTCATAATAATTGTTTGGTAATATTCATTGTAATTAGTGTAATTCATGTAAGTATGTGATACTAAATGAAAAAATGAATTTGATTTAATTTAAATTTGTTGTTTGCAGGAGAAACTCCCATGTTCCGGTAACTAAATCCATCACTTTAAATTCAAGTAAGTGAACTATTTCAATCAATTTTATTAAGGCTTCATAATCATTGTTTTGGTTGGAACTTGGAACAGTAAAACATTGGCACATCACAACATGGACATTTTCTATTGATATCAAAGAATGGCCCGGGCAATCAGAGTCCTGTTTTTTCAAATACTTTAACCTTATGGATATGTCACTCGTAATCTGTACTTTGTAAGTCTATTCAGTCATTCTGAGATTATCAAAAATATTTTGTATTTTTTAATACGTGAAATAAGATACATATAGCCCTTTAAAGTTCCGCATGACACACATCACTTCACACCTAGTGACCTACCTTTTACGTTGTAATGACGTCGCGAGCTCCGACTCCCGAACGTTGACTCGCTTTTTTTGTTATAGTTTGTACAATTAACAAAATATGTCCTAATATTTTTTGATAATTAATATATAACTGATAGACTCATTTTAATAATACTTCTTATACCTATTATTGCAACTCATAATGCCTATAATTGCAACTATAATTATGATTATGGTACTAAATATACAGTATATTTAAAATTATGTCCAAATTACTATTTAATAGGATAGTAAGTTTTATGGTGCCATTAAACAAATTAATAATGTTTTCTCATATTTCTTATATAAACTTCACAGGCCCCTAGATCCAGAATGGACCCACCATGCTCACACTCCAAGCGTGATATTTTCGAAGATGCAGGCAGCGTGCTGTATGAAAATGCGGAGAGAAAGACTGATAGACCCCCGAGGGGGGAGGAGAATGTCTCAGCACCAAGTACGCCGACCGGAACTCGGAAGCCGGATGACATTGAACGGGAGGACTTCGAAGAAGAAAACCGACTACTCAAACACTGCCCAGACATAATAGTAGAGAGGAAGCTTAAATACTCACGTAGTGGCAAGTCTAGCTTGTCTTCTAGTTCTGAGACAATCTCTCTGAATGATATGCCCACGGACTACAGTCGCCCGGGATGCAGTAAAGATACAGCTGACGATAGCAACACCACCATTAAAAATATGATTAAAAGTAGGATATATCCTGTCGAAGACAAGGAAGATTTCATGCAGAAATTGTTGAATAGCAATATTGAAGAGAAGAAGAATTTTCCGAAAGGGAAGTTGTATAAAGCGGAGGCGATGGAAGGGGTTGACATTGATTTGTCAGATGCTTGTGATATAGAAGCCAGTGGGCCGTCGGGGAGGACTAGCTCTAATGCGTCCAGCATTGGTAGCTCGGGCTCGGACAGCACCAAAGAGTTTAGTGTACCGTCCACGTCCAATGCAGATAAACTGCTCGGGTTAGACGATGGAGGAAAAAGGAGTGAGCCTGGAAGTTCGAAATCATCGGTTAGTGTATACTGTTATTTTTTCATAGAGAGTTTCCTATAAGTCAAATACACTTTGTTCACAAAGTGTTCCTTGAACCAAATCAGCCGAGACATAGGTTGCATTTTTTTTATACCTTGTAATGCATCCAATATTTTATAAGCTATAGGATGTCCCCTATTGATGTCCAATAAGACCGGTTGGATGCAGTTTGCATCCAGCGCGGTCCTACGGTCATGGTGAGGTCATCTCACTTCGCAGGTGGACGTTCTTCCTTGCCCTTTCCGGTACGTGAAAGCTTTTCGACCCTATCAGCCATCAGTCCACCATGCTGTGTTCTATCCACTGCCAAATCGTCGCAATTGTATACTGTAATTTTTAAATCATAGTATGTACCTAAATACTTAATACTAATATTCTTACAGAACTATGGACCCAAATACTGTGAGGAAGATTCTGATGATGACACTAATGAGGAGACGTGGTGCACTTGCTTGTCTTCGCACGAGGTAATATGCCATTTGTGATAAAAAAAAAGAAAATCTTGAATACTTCCTCATTGCACAAGCCATTTTAACCTTTTGAATGTTAAAGTCATCTATACCTACTTGACCAGCACGACCGTCTACCGATCGCCAATGGTACCTATGGTCGTTAAAAACCGGCCCTATAATACGAAATTAAAAAAGGAATTGCGTCGTAGCGCTTACAAAGTTACAGTTCCTTTCTGAATAAGTGCCTATCCTCACCCATGTGAATCCATTACGGGTTACCTACTGGTTTTGTTTGATATGCTGGTACAATACAGTATTCAAGATATTTCTATTTATTATGCTTATTAAGAAAAATTTGTAAAAATATCCGTCCGTAGTTTGACTAGGTGCTTCGTTAAGAAACACTCGGCATGGTCAGTCTTCAGATGGGTGACTGCGAGTGGCATTTACCGATTGTACCTATCCGGTGCAAAGGAGCCAGCACATAATGCAGGCCACATTTTTTTATTGTTATTGGCTTGATGACTGCCTCGGAGGCTTAGTGGTTAGTGACCCTGACTCTTGAGTCAAAAGGCTTGGGTTCGATTACCATCCAGGGCAAGTATTTATATGATGAATTTAAGTGTTTGCTCTGTGTCTGGGTGCTATTTAGGTATTATCTATATAGGTATATATTTAAAGTATGTACCTATATGTAATATATCAGTCTCTGACAGCCATATCACAAGCTTTGCTTAGTTTGGGGTCAGATACCGTGTGTAAGATGTCCCCTAATATTTATTTACTATTTATTCATCAAACGTTGCAATAAGTTTTATTTTAATGTATGTAAATGTACCAAAAAACATTTGGTTTGTCTTGTACACCGATTCACGCTCGTAGTTATTAATTATATCACCCCCTTATTATTTATTTTACTTGCCGTGCTGAATGGCGATGACTATCCTTTGCCCCAATTACCTACGAGCAGGAGCTGATGTTTATCTCCCTATTTTTGCGATTAAAATGCTGTCCTCATTTCCCCAACATCTCATTGCCACGACGCGACGTCAATAGGCAGGACAGAATAACGGTTTATGTAAAATTTGACAAAATAACTGTTTATGTAAACTTTTCATGTCATCACCCCGTTTAAAGTGTGTATATAATAAGATCTAGATATTGCAAATGTACAAAATCGCACTACAAGCATATTGTTTTTTTGTATCAGCAATTTGTTTTGAATGTATTGTAAAAATACCAAGACATAGCTTAGATTTACAACCTAAATGCACTCATTTAAATCGTAGTAATATTTTGAAGTAATCATGCAAAAGTTACGTGGCTTCTATTCACCCCACGTTCTTAAAATAAAAATACTGCCATTTACTACGATACCAAAAGTTCATTAACTGTCGATAAAATATGTATATAGAACAGCCAATTGTTTTTCACGATTGTTGGTTTGGAAAAGTGGTCCTGATGTACTAAGATTTTGCATAAGTTACCAGTGAACCGGAATATAATTATGAAGGTATACCTCTGACAATCCTGTATGTTATAGTTTACTAGCAGACCCGGCTAAAGTTTTGTCATTAAATTTGGAAAAATCTAGAGAGTAAGACGTATAAAAATTGTCTACGACGACCCATTCTCAGGCTTATCAAATATATACATAAAAACTATCGTAAAAATCGATCTAGCTGTTTCGGATTAGCCATTTCCATAATAAACATAGCGACATGAGGCTTAAATATCGGATTATGGCGAGTTTTCAAAATTACGATTTAATCGAACAATATTTCAATGTCAACGTGTTCAGCTGTTATAGTAAGTAAACTTAGAAGTTTGGCAATAAACACAGAGCTATTACAACGAAATAAAGGATTTTGTTAGGATTCCTAAAATGATGGAAACCTAAAAAATGAAAAACAGAAATGGAAGTTGCTTAATATTTGGCGAACGGGCTGTATTGTTATAAAGTGGTAACAGTCAACTTTATTCAGCCCACATGACGGCTTACGTTACGGAACTGCGCAAGCAAATTAGTTATTATAGATTTAGTAATTCATATTGTTAGGTGACTTGTGTCGTAATCACATCTAGAGTGGAAATGGGGGACTTGGGGAACTGAAAGCCCACGTGGCCAGTAGCTTATGACACTTTGAATGACAAATTTAATGAAACAAGAAATTGTTTTATCCACAGGATGACGATGACGAAGATGAGTCGGATCCAGAACCCGAGAGGCATCATAAGGTGAGTAACAATGACATCATATTTAGCCAAACCACTAATCGCCCACTGATGAGCATAGGTCTCTTCTTGTACGCAACTCGTCTCGATCCTGCAAGGATTTTGGATTTTGTGTGAAAATGTGCTCGTAAAATATGTACTCGTAAGTTTTGTTTTTAAAAAATTAGCGTGAAAAATATTTATTTTTCAAATAACAATATACATACGGTTTATAAACTTAATAAACTGTTCTTCGAATGAAATTTCTGTAATTAAATAAAAATACTTCATACGTTTTGTCGATAGAGAATCAGGCCCCTGAGCCATCTTGGACACAGGTTGGACTCGCGATTCCAACAATATCGGTGAACCAATGGTTGACGACAGTTCCATTAATTATAGGCAGAATCATTCGAGACGGCGGATGTGAAGTTAGCTACAAACTGCGAAATATCCAATCCTGACTAAAGCTCACAAAAATCTGAGAGTTGATTCGATATTACGCAGCTGGTAGCTAAGTTCACATCCGCCGACTTGATGATTCGGCCTATACATACATATTTTAAAGTTAAAACTTACTTAGACGCGTAGAATTTTATCACCACATAGTATAAAACAAAGTCGCTTCCCGCTGTCTGTTCCCATATATGCTTATATCTTTAAAACTACGCAACAAATTTTGATGCATTTTTTTTAATAGAGTGATTCATGGGAAAGATTTATATGTATAATACACCTGTGCGAAGCTGGGGCGGGAGCAATAAACTACTAATTCTTAACGTAATGGATAACCCATTTATTTAGCAGGCTTTACTCATTTGGCTGATTTCGTATTTGCCCTATCGTATTGTCGTTTTACTGTCGCATAACTCACGCACGGTACCTAAGTTTATTTATAAACTCACACAATTTAATGTATTGTTATGATTGCATATTATGTGAGTATATACTCGTAGCTATCTTCTAGGTAACCTTGCTATCCGTGCGTGATTAATGGCCAGAAAGTGTCAATTATAGGCAAATAGTTTTTGCTCACGGCTTTGCCCGCGTATTATTTTAATTTTTGTGCTATTCCATGGGAACCTTCTATTTTTCTGGGATAAAAAGTAGCCCATGTCACTTTCCGTCTTTCAAACTATGTCCATGTCAAAAGTCAATCCGTTGCTCCGTTGCTGCGTGAAAGAGGAACAAACTAACAAATACATTTTCGGGTTTCTAGTATTAGTAAGGTTTTTTTTTTACAAAAAAAAACAGGACAAGTCCGATTCAGGCTCGCACAGCGAGGGTTCCGTACAAATCCTGAAAATTTCACAAAATTGGCAAGTAAGTTGTTAAAATCTCTATACTATAACCATCGACAAAAAGTTTTTTTTTTCACTTTTCTCGTCATACCTCGAAAAGTACACATTTTTAAAATAATTATTGTTTAAATTAAAAACCTGTTTTAGCATGTGCTAATGAAGTTCTTTTATATGATACATTACATGATACGATTTACTCACTTTTAATTTTGAACCCATATTTTGTGAATTTTGATGCTCAATTTTTTGTGATTTAAATAAAAATGTACAGTTTTCAGATTTATTCCTATATGTGTACTCTAAGACAATGCTTCTCGCCAAATTTCATAGTTATATGTCAACGGGAAGTACCCTGTAGGTTTTGATTTTTGTGAGTGTTGAAATAGGCGGTTTTTTACGACAAAAACTTTTTTATACGATAACTGAGAAGTTTATCTTTTACACAACTGCAAGCGACCATAGATATACGTATACAGTTTAAATTTCAACTCGATATCTTTACGCGTTCCCGAGATAAAAAGTCTTGACATACACACAGACGGACAACAAAGTGATCCTATAAGGGTTCCATTTTTTCCATTTGAGGTACGGAACCCTAAAAAATAAAAAAGGTCCCTTTGGGAAACCTCGGGTAAAGCTAGAATATTCCATAATTTTATGAGACCACTGTCCTGAACGCGACTGAAAAATGGGTCGACTCATACGGGCTCTATTAGATGTATTCAACATGCCTTATTCATACGTACATATACCTATTGCGATCACAGCTTTTATATTAAACATCTCCCTGGGGACAGATTAAGTCTTTATGTCACTACTTGTGAGATAGGACGCACGTATACTGCTTTAGCCTGCTTTTCGATAGTTCTGAAGCCTACTTTGCAAGACTGCACATTGGACACGAAGTGAGAAAGTTAATGTCAATAATGGATATGGTGTGTTATGAACTCTCATGTTGCTTGTAAAAAGTTGTTGACTTTAAAACCCGGGTTTTAAAATTGACGACTTTTTGACTCTTGCTTTTTTTTTAATTAGCCGTGTTTAGCTACCACATGTTTTTATCACACAAGTAAATAACATACATCTGTGCGATTCCATACTTTACAAAATTCATCACAGTAAAAAATGTAAGGAAAGTTACTGAACTTTATTAAGTGCTATCTGCTTATAAATATACTAAATTATTTACGCTATTTGGGTTGTTTGTGCAGATCCTTTTTGATGTTGTAAATAACTAAGATTTGTCAAAAACGCAACCCCAATAAGTAATGTAAACAGTCTGAATATTTACCTAGTGTCAAAACCTATGTGTCAAAAACTCAAGCTGTTAGAAAAAATCGGAGGGTAGATTCGAAATCAGTGACCTCAAACTAAACGACCGTTGAGATAATTATGTCATGTAGCAAAAAGAAAGTTACATTTTGTTATGCAGTTATCTTTGTTGTTTCGTGGCAATGCTCAAGGTGATATTTTCATTGTGAAAGTTATGTGATAGGTATGTTTTTATATACAAACAGATTAAGTCTGTATTCGCGAGTGAATTACGATAGTGAAAAATCGTACTTGTATTTTTGTTAAGTAATGGTTTTAGGTATATTATTTTGATTGTTTTGGCCCTCGATCTGAAACGAGAGGCATTATAACATTGACTTAAACATGTTCAGGGTGTTGCTTTACAAAGTGCAAGGACGAGGTGTGTTTGAAATCGAGAATAAAATCAGCTGTTCCATATATCATGTCGAGAATCCATGAACATTTTGTAAGAAATAGTTGATATTTTCTTTTTCGATATTTCACAGTGGTGCCCATCGTAATAGTTGCTCATAACGGACAATATTTTTAACTCTGGAAGTCTTGCAGTTTGTAAGAAATACCTTGTATTTGCCTGTGTATCGGCGTGTCTGTCACGATACATCCGTCGTAGGACGTCCACTGCTGGACATAGGCCTCCCCTTTGAATTTCCAATAAGCCCGGTTGGAAATGACCTGCATCAAGCATGTTTCTGTGGTCTTAATTATATCGTTTGTCCACATAGTGAGTGGACGCTACACTGTGCTTTTTGACCGACGAACCACCGGAGGAGGTGCACAATTCGACGCGTATATATTTTTTTTTATGTATAACCACGCATAACTTTTTTGTAGTGGTCCGATTTCAATAATTCTTTTTTTATTAAAAAGAGTATACTTCGAAATTAGTCCCATTTAAATTTTATTGAAATCGGCTGAGCCATTTTTGATAAATCAACAATAATATGAAAAATGCTACATCGATCCGTGCATAATATTTGCGTTCTAGCGATGCGCCCCGGCTTTGCACAGGTGTATTATATTTATAAACATTTCTCTTGAATTACTCTATCTATTAAAATAAACTACACCAAAAACCGTTGCGTAGTTTTAAAGATATAAGCATACATGGGAACAGACAGCGGAAAGCGACTTTGTTTAATACTATGTAATGATTCTGTACAAGGGTGAAGTCGGTCATGCTATTTTTTGCAAAAAATAATTGTTGATACGTGGTCTCCATTCGAGAACTTTGTGTTTGTTGGTGAACTTGCATTAACTGGCGGGCTTTGATTAAGAAGCGTAACGTATCAAGTAGTAATTAGGTATTTGTTATTTTTACACGCTTCGCTACTCAGAAATTATTTATGTCATGTACAGCCCCGACAAATTGTTAGTCTAAGCGATTTCAGACTTCACCTTGCATAATCAGCACAATGAGCACGTATGCACAGGAAGTTTATGTTTTTGTCAACGGCGAATTTTAAGAACTACTGTTTAATGTTTATCGAGTGAGATATGTTTGTTGGAGATTAGGACTGTTATTATACATAGTTATCTGCTTGCCCCATAGAATAAGAACAGTAATAGAAACCGTACTAAAATAGCAAGATATACATCAATTTGTCCCATTTTAAATATGAAATTTAAAAGGTGTTAGAAAAAGATGCACATACACCCGAATTTACGTAATTTCGAAGGGTTTCACATACTAGCATTGCGCTATCTTGGGTGTCCAAATTCATTAAGGTAAAAAGTAGGAAGGTAAAATGACCAGAGATTTGAACCTTGTTACTGGAACTAGAAAATTTGGTTCCACTTGGTCTTTTGTCTTTTTTGGAAAATTGGGGGTTCAATTTTCCAAAAAAGACAAAAGACCAAGTGGAACCAAATTTTCTATTTTGACATTCCAACTGGTGATTTCCGTGACATTGCGTTTTTTTTGTTCTACTCACTCTCGCGTATGCTGTATGATATGAATAAGACAGCTGTCTGTACCGTAGTTTTTATTTAAGTAAAATTTAGCAATACTTCTATTACTTGTAATTCTTCTGTGGCTTGCCCTATATGAAACCGAAACTATCTACGTTATACAACTTTGTCAGCGTTCTGTGGCACTGAACGCTACAGGAAGAAGCTACATGCTACATCACCGCTCAAGGCTCCGGTGTCGAAGCCTTAAGCGGTGACATCTATGGCAAATTTGAACAACTTTTACTGTGGGGTCAACTCTGAAAACGCTAAAAACAGCTTTTCCATACTTTTTGTCGAAAGTCTATAAAAATCGTATGGGACAGCAGTTTTTTTTACGTTTTCAGAGTTGGTCCCATAGTAAAAGTTGTTCAAAGTTCAAAATTTGTCATAGATGTCATCGCTTAAGGCCCCGACACCGGTAGACAAACACATTGTATAATGATAGCAAAGGCAACAACACTTATTATAGGCCGAATCAAATTTCTTCGCGTCTGTGAACACGAGGCGAGTCGTTGCGTAGTAGCAAATTCGTTGTCCCCTGCGGGAGGAGAGGGGATCTGCGCAGCTTGTAGTTAACTACACAAGGCGCCAATAAGTTTGATTTGGTCTATTGGATAAGATGCTGGATCTCGTAGCACAGCCTCAGTTTAGTTAGGCTGGTGCCATCCGGGCATTACTGCCGATGCACCGCGGTGGCACTGCGGCGACTACTGTTGCTTAAAAAAATATAAATTAGTCCGTCAGTTAGATACCTATTTTTTTTTGTCAATTAAACGAAAAATAATTTTAAAATAGGCCATTAAACTTCTACGTGACGTCACGCTCTGGCAAATCTTTGACTCGCTATATCATTGCTATTTTTTGTTTATTTGTCAAAATAAAAAGTATGTGTCCGATTTTTTTTTGTATTCTATCTGATGGGATAATTTCTTTTACCTAGTCATCGTGCTTATTGATTTTTAACCGACTTCAAAAAAAGAAGAGGTTCTATGTTCGTCTATAAGTATGTATTTTTTTGTGTATGTTTATCAATATTTTCGTCAATTTCAAAGATATAGTTTTTACTTCGAAAGAGTGTACTACCAAGGTTGTCCCATTTAAATTTTATCGAAATCGGCTGAACCGTTTTTGAAAAATCAATAATAATGTAAAAAATTGTATAGATCGATTGGAGCGAACTATTCAGATTTTGTACAAGATTGAAGTCGGCTGTCCAATTTTTAGTGAAATAGAATTGTCTTGTTCAGTATACTATGTCTGTCAATAAAAACTTTTGATTCGATGATTGATGTTTGCCTTCAGAGAAAACGGCGATACGAGCCCTCCCCGCCCCGCTCCGCCAAAAGATTCTGCCCGGATGGTTCATTCATCGGCAGCCCCGGACCTGAATCTTGGGTGACGTCAAGCAGCTCCAGTATGCAAGCCAGCTCCCCTCAAGGCTCGCCTGAAATCAAACAGTGGCTCAATCGGTAAGCATAGTCTTATAATAACTTTGAGTAAATATCTATAGAGTCACAATCGTGCCAAATACCCTGCCCAAGCTACGTAATGGGCAGGCTTTTTAGTTAGTCGTAAGGCGACTACGAGCCAACTACACCGCCGAGCGATGTCAAAGTGCTCGGTTACCAGTACTAATTAGGTGACATAATGTAAATATCTAAGTCGGTATATATGACGGCGTTCAGATATTTTTTTACTACTTTCACTTAGAGACTGGCTCTGTAGATATTTGCTCGAAGTACCTATAGTAAATAACTTCATATAGGTCGGGCTACTCTGACATGGCTAAACGGTTAAACCAACCAGGAGCCACAATTTGACATGTCATCCGAGCCATGGCAGCGTTCAGTTATAATAATGGACACCCGAGTACAAACATTTTGTCAAACTACGCTATGAGCGCTATGTCTTTTAATAATACTGGCTTCCCGTCCAGGTTTTGAATGGAAGATATAAACCGAGCTATAAACCTAGAAAGAAATATACTAAAATAAAAAAAAAAGATGTGCGTGGTTTACCTCCGCGCGGAAGAAGTGAAACTTCGACGCAACAGTGCTTTCATAGCCCCTCCATGGTATCGTTAAACGTTTAACGCAACCTTGTTGGAAGTCGCATAAGTTTCACTTCAATAGCCAAAGACGCATCGCTATCTATTGTGTAGTTTAGAAGACAGGCTGACACAAAAAGGTGACTTTGGAGTTTTGGCGGGAACGCGTAAAAATCATTGTTATTTTATTATTATGTTAAACTTGTGTCTTCATCAGTGGTATTTAGTGAAAAATTATGGTATTGCGTTGATTTATAGCTGATTTACGTGCCTGTAGGCAAGTGATATAATGGGGCGTATCATGTTGTGTCCGTGTTGTTACCAAAACTCCATAGACGCCTCTAGTAGTCTCCACTGATTTGCTTTACTAAAGTTATGACTTGGACTATGTTTGGACTTGACCGCGAATTTATTGGACTATGACGTTACTACGACAGTGACTAATTTGGTAAAATATTATCAACAATTATTTAAACGTAATACCTACTTGACACAGGAAAATGCACAACAATGTGACGCCAAAACATACAAGAAGGAGAAGGCGACTTTGCGTTATAATATGTGGTGATAAGACAACAAACTACTTACAATCATTTCGCATTATGACGTACCAGTTCTTTATGTAAGTTTTAAGAGTCCATGTTTGTATACAGGGCTTATTTAGAAAGGGAATACTTAGCCGACATTGGGTGATACAGACCGTCGCAATGAACAAATTCTAGGGGCCAAAGTAGAATTCTAGAGAAGAATATCGAAAATTCGCAGCCGATTCCGATAAAATTAAAAAAGGGACCAATTAAAAAGTATACTCTATCCAATAAAAAAAGAATTATCGAAATCGGACCGCTACGTCAATAGTTAAAAATGTACGCGTTGAATTGAGTACCTCCTCCGCTTCGTCGGTCAAAAACTATTCGACACGTATTTTTTATTTTGCTAATCGATCAAAACATTGAGTGTGATGTCACGTCTACACAACGCTCTTTATTGGTTTTAATCGGTCAGTTGGTGTGTATGGCCCCAGTACAGGCGGGACCCACTCAATATTCGCTCGCCACCCATAGATCGGGAACCCTGACATAATAAAATCTTTTTCGGACGCGTTTTTAGAAGAAAGATTTTCTTAATCACAGATCGAACTGATGCCAGACATTATACCGGAGTATATATAACCTATGCATATACTTTGACCTGAACAGCCTTTAAAAACTCTCCGTCTAGATATTTCCTGAACGAGATTGCTTTTAATGATAAAGGATCACAAAAGCAAATGCACATAAGCATAATCCATTGTGATTTTATGTACCTATTCGTCGCCGCAAAAGTTTATTTGTCATTAGTTCCATTCGGACTTTCATCCAAACATGTTCAAAAAACGCAGGTAACTAAAAAGATTTTTAATTTTTCCCCTAAAGTTAAATATAAGATGAAATTAAATGATGAGTAAAGGATAAATAATGCATTTTATAAAAACCATTCCTTATTTTTGACTAAATTAATGACTATAATAATAGGCAATATTTTTTTGTTATTAAAAAAACGTTTGTAATTTTGTAATTACATAATAAGTTTTTAGATTTCCGTAGATTGGGGTCTGCCATTGGGTATGAGAATATCTATGTCAGAAGACCCTGCTCTTCCACATCCATAATAATATACATATTTAAATAAAACATTTTAAATATCTCTATCCAAATTAAACATTTATAAGATAGTGGAGAGGCTTATCATACAGATTGTTTTTAAACTAAGTTCAGCTGCTTTCACAGTTATATAAGAATTATAGTCGTCATTATTCGAGAACGAACTACTTTTTACTATGGGACCAACCTCGAAATCACTAAAAAATTATGTTGTTCAGTACAAAAAGTTAATAAATTCTCGACTAAATGTATGGAACAGCTAATCTTTTTCGCGATTCCGGAGTTGATACTACAGTAATACTACAATCGGGCCTCAATCAGGTTTCTCAACAGGTGGGTATTAAGATGAACATGGACAAGACGAAAGTGATGTGTAATTCTCATGTTGTACCCACCCAGATTTCTGTTGGGAACTCGGTACTTGAAGTCGATGACTCGCACGTCTACCTAGGACAAGTAGTCCAGGTAGGTATGTCCGATTTCAAGACAGAGGCCAATCGCTGAATCCAACTCGGTTGGGCAGCGTTCGGAAAATTGCGTAACGTCTTCTCGTCCGACAAACCTCAGTGCCTCAAGTCGAAAGTTTTCGACCAGTGTGTGTAGCCAGTGATGACTTATGGCACTAAAACGTGGTCTCTCATTATGGGCCTTATTAGTAAGCTCCAAGTAGCCCAACGAGCTAAGGAGAGGGCTATGCTCGGAGTTTCTCTTCGAGATCGAATCAGGAGTGAAGAGATCCGTAGAAGAACCAAAGATACCGACATAGCCCAACGGATTGGCAAGTTGAAATGGCAGTGTGCAGGGCACATAGCACGGAGGACTGATGACCGATGGTATCGAAAAGTTCTCGAGTGGAGACCACGTACCGACAAGGTGGACGGATAACCTCATTAAGACCGCAGGATCGCGCTGGATGCAACCCGCTTCCAACCGGTCTTATTGGAGATCCATAGGAGAGGCCTATGTCCAGCTGTGGAGTTCTTATAGCTGATGGATGGATGGATGGAATACTACAATAACTACACTAGATAAAAACAGAGAAAGTTAGTATATAATGATGAGTACAATGATATGCTCCTCGTGTCGAGATGCTATTGTCAAGGTATTGTCAAGTGGCAGTATTGCATAAATAATTTAGCCTTCAGAATGCATTGCTCCAATAAAAACCCGTCCGGTTCCTATAGCGCTTAATAGAAGTGACATTGTGGTGTGATCAATCTTTTGAATATTGCACTGGAATGATCATCATCTTATCAGCCGTAGGATATGTGCTGTCGGACATAGGCCTCCTGATTTGTTTCTCAATTATCTGGTTGAAAGCTAACGTCCAGCGCGTCGCGTATCGTGCGGCGCGTTGCCAGGCCGTGATCTCTATTCGAGTACTTTTTTAGGGTTCCGTACCTCAAAAGGAAAAAACGGAACCCTTATAGGATCACTTTGTTGTCCGTCTGTCCGTCTGTGTGTATGTCAAGACTCTTTATCTCGGGAACGCGTAAAGATATCGAGTTGAAATTTAAACTGTATACGTATATCTATGATTTCTTACAGTTGTGTAAATGAAAAACTTCTCAGTTATCATATAAAGATGTTAGAGCCGTTTATGTCATAAAAAACAGCATATTTCGACTCTCACAAAAACCAAAACCTACAGGGTACTTTCCGTTGATATAGAACTAGGAAATTTGGCAAGAAGCATTGTCTCAGAGTACACATATAGGAATAAATCTGAAAACTGAACATTTTTATTTAAATCACAAAAAAATAGGGCTTCAAAATTCACAAAATATGGGTTTAAAATTCAAATTGCATAACGATTTATGCAATTTGAATTTTAAACCATATTTTGTGAATTTTGAAGCCCTATTTTTTTGTGAATTAAATAAAAATGTTCAGTTTTCAGATTTATTCCTATATGTGTACTCTTTTATATGATACCTTACATGATACGATTATCATGTAAGGTATCATATAAAAGAGCTTCATTAGCACATGCTAAAATAGGTTTTTAATTATTTTAACAATTTTCGATGAATGACGAGAAAAGTAAAAAAAAAAACCTTTGTCGATGATGATGATGAGTATAGAGATTTTAACAACGTACTTTCCAATTTTGTGAAATTTTCTGGATTTGTACGGAACCCTCGGTGTGCGAGCCTGACTTGCACTTGTCTGGTTTTTTGAGATAGCTATAGCACGACCGTGAGACCGTGTGTGCGATGAGCAATTGTCGGCAACGTGACGTCTTTATCAGAAAATTCATTATTCATTCAGTATACCTTTAGTATGAGATTATTCACGCTTTAAAAACACTTTCTTTAGTTCTCATATAGCTCGAAACCATTTTCTAAAGCGCTCCCCGGGGTAACGAGAAAGAACTAAGCAAAATGTATACAGCCAAATCTGCAGAAAATCATAGGTATCAAAAATCATAGTCATCTATCAGCCGCCCATTGCCACTTCAACTTGCCAATCCGCTTGGCTATGTCGGTAACTTTGGATCTTCTACGTATCTCTGCTTTTCTGATTCGATCTCGCAGAGAGACTCCGAACATAAACCTCTTCATAGGTCGTTATGCTACTTGTCTAGATAATCAATCCATCTATTAGCCAAAGGACGTCCACTGCTGGACATAGGCCTCCCCTATGGATCTTCAATAAGACCGGTTGGAAGCGGCTTGCATCCAGCGCGATCCTGCGGTCTTAATGAGGTCATCCGTCCACCTTGTGGGTGAACGTCCTACGCTGCGCTTGCCGGTACGTGGTCTCCACTCGAGAACTTTTCGACTCCACCGGTCATCAGTCCTCCGCGCTATGTGCCCTGCCCATTGCCATTTCAACTTGCTAATCCGTTGGGCTATGTCGGTAACCTTGGTTCTTCTATGGATCTCCTCATTCCTGATTCGATCCCGCAGAGAGACTCCGACCATAGCCTTCTCCATAGCTCGTTAGGCTACTTGGATAAGGCCCATAGTGAGAGACCATGTTTCTGTGCCATAAGTCATCGCTGGCAACACACACTGCTCAAAAACATTCGACTTGAGGCACTGAGGTATGTCGGACGAGAAGATGCTACGCAATTTTTTTGTAAATAAATATAATACACTTATAGATATAATACTTAGTATAAATGGCCAAGGTATATTGATTACTTCTCAGGAGTTCAACTGCGCACAGTCAGCAAATTTCTCTGTTGTTAGTAACTTGAGATTCGAACACATTAAGTCACTTCAGCGAATACTGACGTTATTGCATTGTAATCGTGAGTCCATTTCTTGTTGCTAATATAAATCAGTGTCAGGAATTATTCTGGTGTATAGTTTAGTGTTTTTGTACCACTGAGTGATATAGGACGCGAAAGTCAAACACGTGTAATGGTAATCGCCACTCAAAAGAAGAAATTGCGCCGTAGGCCCAGAACTTCTTCGTAAGTGACTACGTTATTTGAAAAGAATTTTTAACAGACTTCAAAAAACGAGGAGTTCAATTCGATTGTACGTTTTTTTGTATGTATGTTAAACGTATACTCCGCCAATTATGAACCGATTCTTCTGACTTTTTTTTGTATGGTAGAAGATAATAACTTAAGAGGTGGTCCCATTTAAATTTTATGGAATTGGCTACAATGTGCCATGGCACAACTCGATTCGTGCAAACTATACGAATTTTGTGCGATTGAAGTCCGTTGTGACATTTATTGGCGAAAAATAGTTATTCGCCAAAAATACTATTTGCTTATTCTATATTAGTTATATATGTAGGTCTACATGTGAAAAATTTCATTATTAAAGGTAATAATACAATTGAAAATTATAAAGAAAGTTGGTTATGTTATGTTAATCGTTGCCATGTCTCGTTTCGATTGTCTATGATGCGTAAGAATTATTTATATTACATTCTCCTTGCATTATTTTCTTTTTAATCTTTATTTATTTATAGAGGGTTTTATCCGCAGGATAATGTCACCCTCGACGCACTATTTACATTTTCACTACGCTTAATTCCTAGTTTAATAATTTTGTATAATATCCTGGCTCGTCGTGATGATGGCTCGGTCAAAATACTATTATACAGCCCTAGGCTGTGGGCATCTAAATCGTATTCGAGTAGAAATAAATCCCTCTCAGGTCCATTCCGGACACACTCCGCCAGTTTGTGGTTGACATCTTCAACCACCATACACACTGTTCAGCGGATTGTGTCCGGAACGAAGTCTAAAAGCGGTTACGAATTCGATTCGGTGCATATGTACTCCAACGAACCAGGGTGAACGGGTCCTTGCATTATTTGTGAACGAAGTTTGTATCTTACATATTAAGTACATTGTTTTTCCAATACGAAAAACAAAAACGCATCGATCTGTCAAATCTCTGTCAAAATATAGATAATCCAATTAGACATTGCAGTAAAATCATTTTAAATGAAAATTGTATTACAAATTAATGGGATTTTAGAGCTAGCTATTTATTAAATGATAGGTGTTCTCACATCTAGTTTAGTAGAAAATTGGACATATTATGTATTGTATTATAGACAGCCATTCTCGAACGCCGAATGAATGCAGTGAATGTTGCCAATTTAGTGAAGCCAAATTTAGCTTCAAAATCAATGTTTGACGATATAAGTAACCAGAAATACACTTTGATTATAGGTAAATCCACAGATGTTTTAGTTTCAAGTTAATAAGAACATTGAAAAGCTGGAATCATAGTCAGTGAGCTTTATTAAAAGCATTTTTTATTTTATTTTCAATTTCAGGTTTTCATCGTGGACTGACAGTGAGAAGACTCAAGCGATAGACGCGCTGATTAGCCGCTGTGCCGCCGGCCAGGTCCGCCACATGATGAAAGCCATCGAGCCCCTGTTCCAGCGGGATTTCATCTCCCTTCTGCCAAAGGAGCTCGCGCTCACTGTACTAGGCTACCTGCAGCCCAAGGACTTGCTGCGCTCCGCCCAGACTTGCCGCTACTGGAGGTCGGTACATTTCTATCGTTTGTTTGTGAGCCTCTTACCAATGAGACGTCAGATGACTTTACAGACACAGCAGTTCCTGTCCTGTTATGTTTGGTAGTGGACTTCTCCACTACTGTTCTACACTACACTCTACTCCTTCTGCAACAGCCGTGGTGCCTAGTGGTAGTAACGCTCCCCATGCAATCGTGCGGATGTGTTTCTAAATCCCGATCCCATAAGTTATTTAGAACTTGTGTGTAGAACACTTTTTTGTGTGGATACATAAAAACTTATTGATTGTGTACGGATTTATTTCTAAATAAATACATAAATAAAAAATCATCGAAATCATTTCCAGAATGCGACATATACTTAAATATAAATATTCTTCTCTAAAGGCATAAAATAATAAATAATTAATTGATCAAAACACTTGACCGTAAACATCATTGTTACTATGATATCATTTATAGGACCACCGCGGCTGGGTAGTGGCATTCTCCATAGATTTCTAATGAAACCGGATGTTATTTTACTCTGGGTCTACATCTAGTATGTTTTTAATTAACTGCAGTCTTAATCAGTTCTTTTGAAATGGTTATTTATTATTATTTCTGTGGGCGTTTATACAAACTAATGCGTATGTAATGCTGCCACCTTGCATTTCCTTGGAACTAGAACAACAGTAAACGATTACTTTCTAGGTAACTTTACTAGTACTAAATTCTAGATATCTTATATCTATGTATTTAAAAAATGACTCGTGGTTGTTATTTCGCTAAAACTTGAGAATGGCTGAACCGATTTGGCTATTTTTGATCTTGAAATATTTGTGGAAGCTAAGGGAAGGTTTAAATGATGAGAAAGTTTATAAAAGTTGCTAAAAAAATAATAGAAACATTCATACAAAATGTTCCTGCATGTAAAAGTTGTCATTGACAGTTGACAGACGGTGAGATGAAGTTCACCGGGTCAGCTAGTCCCTAATAAAATCCGAAAGTGGGTTTGTTACTTTTTCACGCTCATCGTCACTTTTTTGTCTATTGCACTATCTTATACTCTGACGTGATGACGTCTTTACATAAAGTAATAAAGCGACAAAAAGAGGAATGTATTGTCCATAGGAAATTAATTCTGAAAGTGTAGGACATAAGATAAGATAACGTTTATTTAATCAGTAACCTATGTGGTTTAAAATTAGTAAATGTTGGTGCTGCTTGAAATAGTGTTAGTATCTGTGAGTCATTTAACTTATTATATTTTACTTATTAAATTTGCGCTTAGATGTGAGTATGCACACGGAAATATATAATTTTAGTATGTTTTTACTTCTATTACAAAATAGTACATCCACATGCGTCTAGCGACTCTAGCGCATAACTAAGCACCATCTGGAAATAATATGATCTAGTTTTATATACAAATAATTGCATTATTGTTCCATATATTATAAAATTATGTAAGATTTGCAGTGGGCCCCAAAAATCCGTCAGGCTGGTCTCATGGGAGCTCTAACACATAAAATTTGATTATTTTTGCGCTTTAACTTTGGGGTCCTTTCAATATAAAAGAATAAAATAAAAGAAAATTGAAATCAGAATTAAGTTAAATTGAAATACAAATTATGTAACTGAAGTTATTAATAAAAATATTGTTTTGTATCACTAGCGACCCGCCCCGGTTTCGCACAGGTGTATTATAGATTTAAACCGTCATCTTGAATCATTCTATCTATTTAAAAAAACTGCATCAAAATCCCTTGCGTAGTTTTAAAGATATAAGCATTCATGTGGACAGACAGCGGGAAGCGACTTTGTTTTATAATATGTAGTGATAATCGAAACGTATCCCATGCTCTAGATTCCTTGCGGACGACAACCTTTTATGGAAGGAGCAGTGTCGACGAATCGGTATCACGACTATAAAGAAAATGCCGCGGTCGCTGCCCCGCTGCGCCAGTCCTTGGAAAGCGGCCTACATGCGTCAGTATCTTATCGAGGACAACTGGCTCCACAAGTCCGTCAATAATCCGATAGTGCTACGAGGCCACGACGATCACGTCATCACCTGCCTTCAGTTCTATGGCAACAGGATTCTCAGCGGCAGTGATGACACCACGCTCAAAGTCTGGTCGGCTGTCACTGGAAAGGTAAAGTGAACTTCTGTTCTTCGAGCAAATATCTACAGAGCCACAGTCCTTAACTGAAAGTAGTAAAAAAATGTCCGAGCGCCGTCATACATACCGATTTAGATAATTACATTAAATAATTCATAATGACCCGTTTTTTTGAATCTCGACGTTATGTCACCTAATTAGTGTTTGTAACCGAGCACTTTAGCATCGTGCGGCGTTGTAGTTGGCTTGCAATCGCCTTACAACTAACTAAAAAGCCTGCCCACTACGTAGCTTGGGCAGGGTTTGGCTCGGACACTTTTTATGCACGATTGTGACTCTATAGATATTTGCTCAAAGCTTCTGTTACATTTATTTTCTTAGGATAGTTGATTGTATCAGGTCTTACTTTGCGGAAGTTCGCAAAGTAATTCAACTTTAATCGTCAATAGGCTAAATGACTTTTTTTTGGATGTTCTCTTGTAAAAGTCTAAGTCCAAAATCTTTGTAAGCTTGTATCTCTGAACTGGATTAGCCAATTTTAGTATTTTGTTCAGTTTACGAATCATAATTAATTGCAGAATTCTCTAATCTTTATACTTTTAATTAATTCAATACCAGTCAAATACCCTATTGTCATCGAATTTCCCAGAGTTTCTTGAGGTTTGATGACATGAGTGTGATGTAAAGAAAAGAGTTTGGAGGGCCAACACGTCCTAAGATGCCTCGTTCAGAAGTGAAACAAATGTCGCGAACCGCATTGTGAGAATAAAAATTTTAAACTTATTTTGCTTATAATCACAATATAGCAGAAATACACTATCTTTTTTTCAAAACCAATATGTAGCTATTTCCTTTTCTCTATATTTGGTTTATATATCACTAAATTCAGCTAATTACTTAATATATATATATAATAATGCTATAAATAACATTGTAATTTATTTCTAAAGAACGCACTTGCTCGCCTGAATTTAATATTGATAAAACAAGAGAGAAAAAGAGAGAGAGGGTGGGAGCGAGAAACATCTAGGCGTTCGGATATTTAATTTTACAATCAACCTTTTTCGGGTAGTATCTCGAAACACCATGTCTAGTTTGGTTATAATATTTGTACAGGAACACGTTGCATGCAAGCTGCTTCCAGCTGCCACCTTGGTATCCGAATAGGCTATTTGACAACATTGAAAATATACTATTGATTGTGGTAATCCTTAAAGATAATAAATAACCTAAGAAATACACATTTCACTTTATTTAAACTAAAATATGTCTACTTTTCACCAATCGCACGAAATGAAATACGATATTTTTGTGATATTTTATTTATGACGTAAACGCTCTAAGAAAGGCGTCAACTCGGGTGACGTCACATGATAGTAACAAGAATTTCTCAATTGACTGTTGTTTGTGTAATTTGTGTTTTGTGATTTCGGAGTAATATTATTGGATCTGTAAGTTACTTTTAAAGTATTTTTTGTCCATTTTTAGATGTGAACTAGCGTATTAACTAGTATTAACTAACGTCATTTAATAGTATGTGACGTCACAGACCAGCGCCATTACAAAATGTCGTTTCTGGCGGGATCTTGAATATCTATTCTTTAACACTGATTTTCATTGTTAATACAGTAGATCTCTCGGAAATATAAATGTAGAGTGCTTATTATGTACTACCAAATAATTTAAAACGATTTCCAAAAACTAGTCAAATAGCCTATTCGAAATAGGAGAGGCCAACCATAGACGTCTAACTTCTGATGGATTTTATGTTCTCAATGTTACCATGTGCCATTCCAGTGCCTCCGTACTCTGGTGGGTCACTCTGGCGGTGTGTGGTCGTCTCAAATGGTCGGCCACCTGGTGATCAGCGGGTCCACTGACCGCACGCTCCGCGTTTGGAACGCTAAAACCGGACAGTGCATCAAAGTGCTGGCCGGACACACCTCCACCGTTAGATGCATGCATCTACATGATAACAGGTACTAACTTACCTATATACTAATCGCCACACAAATTGACGGATGAGAAGTCAGCCGCAGATGACACTTCGCCGTGATTCGCTAATTATTGCGCATGTGTGCACAATTCCAACACCGCGTGTCGTAGTGGTGTTACGGGCGTAGGGAGCCCGCGGGAAGCATGATGTTGGCGGGCGAGTGTGCCCCGGTGTCTCGTCTCTCTAGCTCCCGCGCATACCTATATTTTGGCTCTGCGCATAACTTCCCATCCGCCGATTTGTGTGGCGCTTAGTATACCACACAGTAACCATATCATGGCAATGAGATAAAATTATCCACTTTTAATGTCTGTTGTCAATGTAAATTCATAATTTGTTTCCACTCCGAAGAGATAAATGATATCTATAGACAAAACGTAAAGTGTTGAATATTTTTATAAGTATACATTTGCGGATTTCGTTTGAAGGAAATGTTTCATTTTTTATGTAAACTGACGTTAAAACGAATTATTTACCTGCCGAATTTAAGTTACGTTATCTGAAAAAATAAATAAATATTTTTATTTTATTTTCTAAAACTAAGGTAAAGGACACGTAAATCTGTCTAAGAAATTATAAGGCTGTTTTGGTTGATCGCGAATATATATTTAAGTCTATTTGGCCCCAATATCGAGTTATTGCGCAGCGTACTTGAAAAGGTTTGTACTTGACTGCAATAAGCAAAAAAATTAGACGTATGGATGACGTTAAAAGATGGTTAAATAACGCCCACTTTAATTTTTTTTTGAGAATTATGTATACAATCTCATGGCCCCAAATTCACCGAAATTAAATATGAATTTTGTATTTTATATGTTACTCGCTCCAACGATGATAGTAACAATAATGTCTAAGCTAATAACTAGCTATAAGCTTTAATCGCACATAAAATATTTTCACAAAAAATGGCACCATCGACTTCCACCGTGTACAGAATTCAAATAGCATAAATCGATGTGACATTTATGTACATTATTGTTGCTTTAATAAAAATGGCTCAGCCGTTTTCGTAAAAATTTAAATGAAACTACCACGGAAGTATACTCTTTGAAATGAAAAAGAATTTTTGAAATTTGTTTACAATTGGCGAAAATATCATTGAAAAAATAAAATACATAAAATACGTACAGACGAACACAGTACCTCCTCCATTATGGAAGTAGGTAAAAACGAGTGTTATTGTTAAAGTAACCTCTAGTAGAAAACTTCCAGAACAACAGCATATCTACCTACTTAAAAGACAATAATGTTTTGTGTTTGGCATTTGAGATTGCAGTCTACTGATACGTACACTCATAAATAAATGTATGAAGATTCGCATCTAGAGTTTCGGCAATTGTATGATGCACGTTAAAGCCGTCAAAACAACACGTGCCTATTGAAATTTAAAATTTTGAATTCATCTTAACCCCAATTCTCATAAATATGTAATACTAATGTATGTGAATAAATAAATAATCAATGTAGACGAGGGTACGGTTATATTTTATCCTGCATATTATTCTAGCATATTTACCTATGTATTTGTTTATTATATACTAGTAAACGGCTCCGCACGGGCTCCATTGGTTTATAATAGTAAAACTCTTGTTTCAAAGAATAGTGGTTCCGTTATACAGGGTAGACTTACCCTGTAGGTAAGGGTGTGTAGTTTACTTTGTTTCTGACTAATTCGACTATGAAATACACTATCCTAAATTTAAAAAAAAAACAGATATTTGAAATTGGTATTTATATAATTCCCAATTTTCGGCTATCAGCTCCGATATTTTAAAACGCGTAAGTCGTATTATTATTTTTATTTGATTTTTACATGTAAAATAATGTTTTATGACCTCACTACCCAATATTGTCCGTAAAATTAACCGTTTATAAAAAGTATTTGAATTCAAATATCTCGAAAACTGTGAGATTGAGGATATGGTGTTTCATAGAGAAGAGATAGGCCGCCCTTTGTTGCACTATTTTATGTTGTTGTTTTTTTTTTCCTCTGTATTTTTTCTGAATTGTATTTTAGTGTTAACAATAAAGTGTTTATCTATCTATCTATCTATCATAGTCAAATCAGTCAGAAACGTAGTAAACTACACACGCTTAACGGGAATAGGTCGACTTAGCCTGTAACGCTGTATAGCGGACGTAGTATTACTGACGTTATAAGTTCTCTGTCACTTCGCGTGCCACTTACCGCTCTCTAGGAAACTGCGTTATTTGTTTGCATAGACAACTAGAGAAAAGCCTTTGATATCTTTTTTTTGATTGAAACATCTTTGTATGCATTTTTAAATGTCTTTTTGTTTTAGGCTAGGTATGACTCTTTATAAATATTCTATCTGTACATATTCGACTGAATAACAAATAAATAAATTCTATTTAATACCATTTTAATGGTAGTGAATGTTGTATTAATATTCGATTTAGAATGTAATATAGCTAAGCGAACAGACAGCTATGCAAACATCGACTTTATCTGTGTTATTTTAAGATTTATTATATTCTTGTCAATATGCGAATTTTGTTTTGACTCTTTGCGAATTATGTTATACAATACATTTTTAAATTAATTTAAGTAATAGATATTGCAACACATGTTGCATTACATTTAAGAATTTATGCTGCTGCGCGTTATATGAAATAGCTGTTTGTATAGACCTCCCCTATGGATTTCCAGTAATCCTGATTGGAAGTGGCTTGTATCCTACGCTGCGCTTGCCGGTACGCGTTCTTCATTTGAGATCTTGAGTATTTATAGACCAACCGTTGCTCGTACTATGTGCCTTGCTCACGGTGCTGTTGAATATCTATACAGTGTGTTTGTCTCTCGGTGTCGGAACTGAGGCCCTGGGCCTATTACTACCCGCAAAAGCAATTGAACCCTTAAATGAGCTTCTGACAGCTAGTGAAAATAGAGAGGCCAAAGAAGTCATCGTGTTCACGGTTGACAGTGCTGCTACTATCTACGCACTCAAAAGACCTGTCAAGGTCTAAAGTTATAGCTGAGTGTAATGCGACACTCCAAAATCTTTCAAACAAACACAGAACAATTGTGCGCTGGACTATACTCTATAAAATTTAACTTGATCTCTGCGACAGCTGTCAGAAAAATTACGCCTATGAAGTCCTGAATTTCTTAATAGTACAGACAGTACCTGTCAATGTCATACTTTGTGGGCATGCCGATTAGTGATGGGCGACGAATGATCGTGACCACAGAGTTTTAGATAGAGTTTTAATTAAAATATCGATAGTTTATACTGACGATATTTTAAATAAAACTTGATTCATCATTAATTTTATTGTACATTTTAATATCATAACATTTTTTACAGGTGTAATTAAATTAAACCCAATTATATGTTACATTAGTTTCGATAATAGTGAAAAACGTCGATAAATACTATCGTTACATTATTATGAGTATATAATTAATATCATAACATTATTTACATGTAAGTAAATGAAATCCAATTTCTCACCTTCAACTACTCATTCGATTTCATTACAACATTGTTTGAAAATCGATTTTTTCCACCACTATCTCAACACTAAAAATGTCAATCTTCTATATCAATGTCACTGTCGCAGAGATCAAGCTAAATTTTATAGAGTATAGTTGTCTCACAGCAATGATGTTATCTTCAGTGAAGGCGCATTTTGGGCGTCTTTCGCGAGATTTGTCACTAACACTAGTATGTCCACGCTGGAATTCTGAAAATCGATTTTTGAAGTTTGAAAATCGATTTTTTACCACTATCCCAACTAAAAATGTCAATCTTCTACTATCGCAGAGATCAAGTAAATTTTATAGAGTATAGGGGTCACGGATCGTGTTCGGGCAGCAACATACACCCTTGCCAAAGAGGGCACGAGAAAACAGGTAGGAGATGTGGCAATAAAACACTGTAAACCGACAGCGGTGGAAGTGCGCGAGTTGCTGCGTCGTCGTATCGAAAAAGAACAGAATATATACGAGAGGATTGCAAGCATTCTAAGGCTGCTTTCCCCAATCTTAATAGAAATATCACAAATGACCTGTTGAGGTTGCAGCGGCAGGACCTTCGACTTATGGTAGGCCTTATTACTGGTCACTGCAACTTAAATAGTCACTTGTTTAAACTGGGAGCCACTGACAGCCCACTATGTCGCGGCTGTTTGCAGGAGAACGAAACTGTAGAACATGTTCTGTGGTATTGCAAAGCCACAGAAGACATTAGACTAGCTAACGGATTGCACGATACTTCTGCACTATCATCAGCTTTGTTGCCTAAAACGCCATCATCTTATTCACCATCTAAGCTACTGGAGCAGTTATGCCAGCGGCCCAGAGCCTCCCCAAGCAACAAAATTATCCTATAATGCAGATGTTACAGGCCTCCAGCACTTATAATGTTCTTTTAAGGGTTCTAGTATTGGCTGCCACGCTTGTAATAGCAAGAATGGAGTTAGTTGGGCCTTATAGTATATCTGATCTTATACATTAACTTATAATTACTTATAGGTTGAAATTAAGGGCGCAATATAAGCTTGGGTAACCTATAAAAGTATCGCGAGGGTGTAAATGCACTCAAGAGTATATAAACTGGTAGGCTATACTTATAACTGCTAACAAGAAGCATTATAAAACTACTATAAGTTAAGTACGCTAATAAGAGTGATAAACAGAACTAAACATACTGGAAACTATTTGAATTTATAAGGGTTTATAAGTTCACTTTACAGATCAATTATAATTAAAATGGAGCGGTTTTATAGTGGTACAAACCAATATAATTATAATCTTAACACGATTATAAAGGTTTAACATAATATCCTTAGTATCAAACACTGTATCCATACTGTCCTGTACTAGAATACATTGTTTTATAATGGTCTTGCAAATGCTGTTATAGTCTCAGTGCCGACAATTTGATTTTGTTGTGTCGTACTCGTTGCCAAAATCGATCGACGTCCAAAAACACTACCATTTTCAATGCTGACACCTAAACAAAAACATTTAATTAAGACATAGGTACCTAATAGCAATATAAAATAACCGTCCGGTTATAGAAATATTTGCGGAACTCTAATTTCAAATATATGGCCAAGAAATGGTTCTGACATTTACCATTTTATACACAAAGTACGCCTATAACGGTTTGTTAATGTATTTGTTAAAACCAACTTTCTCAAAATGGCGATTTTTCGTTGTATGTTTACTAAAACCAACATTATTTTAAAATTCAAGTTAATGAAAACGCTAATTTCAAGGGGCGTGTAAAAATTTTGATAAAAATCCTATTATACTTCACCGAAAATGTACGTGCGCCATCACATTCAAACACATTATACATTTTGACTTATTGTTAACTAACACTCTACCCATAATTAATATTCCAGTTAATATAAAAATTTATGATAAGAAATGGATTAAGAACTTACCTTTATTAATTTTTACAAATGTGCGCACCAACATTCACCAATACAGAACACTTTGTATGAGCTTGTAAGGGATTCACTGTGTATGTTATTGTCGTGTTTGGTTCTATTAAGCGCTGATAGTTAGCTTCGCGGGAGGAAATAGTTCCACGTAGTCCAACTATAAGGTCGTAATTGGTCAAAGTGGTGTTCACCAAGTCTACTATAAATATTTAATAAGGTAAAATACGCCTATAAATTGGGCCCTTTTCCGTGGTTATAATTGCTTACTATTCTGTTATAGTCCTAATAAAATGGTGGTTCCAGGATAATTACTAGACCACATTTTGCTGCTTGGGTCGCTCCGTTACTTTAAGGAGCTGGGCTGGCTCGGGTAGACGCCAGAGGGGGAATGCACAAAACACCCCATGCGGGACTTCAGTGCAAGACTCATCGCCCCTAATTAGAATGCACTTAAAAAATTAAAATTTTGTAATTCAATATTATTATGTCTATAGAACAAAATTAGAGGGTATGCGTTATGATAACTGTAAAGATACTTTTTTTTTGCCTATATAAGGGACACCCTAACCACCGTCGATAAAATGATCCATGAATACTGCTATACTTATTATGTATACAGTTTTATAAATTATGATGGAGATTTTACGATGGACTTAGTCGACGAGTACAGTCTGATGACGCCATAATTAAGCCGTCGGTGACTTTTGTATGTAAAATTTTATTATGATCTGAGCGGAGTGACGCGCAGCTGCGAGCGAAGTCCATATTTGCTTAGCGAAAACAAACGCTTCAGCTCAAGATTGAATTTCATGAATAAAAGATTATTAAAATAAGAAGTAAAAATCCCCTATCCTTGTGTCGCTGTCATGTTATTAATGGATTGCTACTGCGCGTCAACCACTTGACTCGTGTGCACAGCAGCCATTCAATTTGATTTAGCCTATAAGCGCTTAATTTAATTTTGATAATAGAGAATAATAAATAAGAATAAGCCCCTAAAATGATGATAATTGATTTCCAATAACCCTGTATAACAAGGGTTTATAGTTTTGTAAGTGACACCCCCTGTATTTTAATTTTACATTTATTAATTTTACTTTAGGTTGTAACTCTATGTTTGCCTGATATAAACGATTTTTATTTTATTATATATGAGGTTATTTCTTTATACAGAGTGGTGTCCGGATCCCGAGACGCGACTCTCCGTGTCTGGTCGATTCCTGACGGGCGTTGTATGCGAGTGCTCGTCGGCCACATCGCCGCCGTGCGCTGCGTGCAATTCGACGGCAAATACGTTGTCTCTGGCGCCTACGACTACTTCGTCAAGATATGGAATCCGGACTCCGGGGAATGTCTGCATACGCTGTCCGGCCACACCAATAGGGTTTACAGTCTGCAGGTGCATATCTTGTTTATTTGAGATCTATTATAGCAGGTTCAGTGTCTGGCCTATTCCCGACGGGCGTAGTAGGCCGCGTCGCCGCCGTACGCTGCGTGCAGTACCACGGCAAATACGTTGTATTTGGCATATATGACTAGTTCGTCAAGATATGGAATCTGGACTCCGCGAATGTCTGCATACGCTGTCCGGACACACCAATAGGGTTTACAGTCTGCAGGTGCATATCTTGTTTATTTGAGATCTATTATAGCAGGTTCAGTGTCTGGCCTATTCCCGACGGGCGTAGTAGGCCGCGTCGCCGCCGTACGCTGCGTGCAGTACCACGGCAAATACGTTGTATTTGGCGTATATGACTAGTTCGTCAAGATATGGAATCTGGACTCCGCGAATGTCTGCATACGCTGTCCGGACACACCAATAGGGTTTACAGTCTGCAGGTGCATATCTTGTTTATTTGAGATCTATTATAGCACGTTTTTTTTTTTATTGGAAAATTACGAACCCCAGACTCCAGGGTCTGTGCCTTTTGTTTACTAAAATATTAAATTATTCGATTTTACTGTATAAAAAGAGTTAGTACAATAGAGATGGGTTAGTTTAAATTTTAGCCTAAGTTAGTAGTTTCGGTGCATTGCGTGAATGCCACGAGCAAACCGGCGACCCGCATGCAGCACCCGATCACGAGTGTGACGCATGTATGTATCAGCCATCGCTCTCCTCGACCATATTTAAGGGAAGAGAACGACCCGACACACGACGCCGCCGCAAGAAGGAGCTATCGATGGCGAGAATGAATGCTCAAGGCATGCACGCAATGCTAAACTCTAGAGTTTACCTAGATATTACACACTTGTTATGATTTATTTTGTGAAAGCGATCATCCGCAGAGTCCGAAGAAGCTATGACTCCGTGTGTTACTCGGTGGTTTCAACTCTGCTTGTGATCACTCCCATGTCCTTCTATAACAACTCTGTTGCCTCCTCCCAGCCCAGAGCCTCCATCACCGCCTCGTTCCGATCTCTGATGGCCATCTGCAGGTTGTACTCTTTGATGGCCCTCAATGACGCGGAAGATGCTCGCCGCACGAATCGGCTAATGGCATCATCTTCGATGTCGTCGGCGTAGTAAATGAAAGTTCCAGTGTGCCGTGATAATGCAACGACAGCGTGTGACACGCTCTCGTGTAGCTTCATTCCAGGCTTAGTTTTGATGGCGATTACCGACACGTACGTTAGTCCCTGAGCTTCGTGAATGGTAAGGGTACGTGATCCTGCGCCCTCTCCATAACCCTGGTGAAGATCTCCTTTTCTTCCTGTGTATGCTCTAAGAAGAGGGTGTTTGGGAGGGTTTTGGATATTTGAGCCCCCTTGAATCTTTTCTGCTCAAGAGACCTAATACGGGGAGCTGAGCAATATATACCAGAGTATATTTCCCTCAACGCATACGCGACATCCATTGGGTTCCTATGTGTGCAGAGCTCCTGGGTAATGTTTGCAACCAAGGGTCGGGCGATGGTACCTCATCTCGAAGAGATTTTCTCTGTCGATATAAGGCAGCTGATTGACGTCTCCAATGAGGACAAGATCGCTAGCACCAGACAGCCTTGCAGCCATTATTATGGCTCCGAAGTGGTTCATTAGAGCTTCATCCACCGAAAGGCGGCTGAAGCTCTCTTTTCCAAAACCATTGACGAGGGATGAAGCCATGGTTCGCACTCTGGATTTTACCAGATCTCCTATTCTGTGCGATAGCTTTTCTCTCAAGTCTTTTGCTGCCTCTCAGCTATCTCAAGGATTCTCTCGTCCAGCATTATCTTGGTGCACTTGGCGGTGACTACAATTGGGTCGTTCGATGGTATCGCGTATTTCGGTCTTCCTATTCGTTCCGTCTCTCTCTCATTCAGCTCCACGAAACCACTTTCTGCACTGTAAGCTGCCATATGCTGTCCTTTCATGATTCCTCTGATGACTTGGGAAGTGACGTTATTGTATATGGCTGCTTCTGCCTCTTCGAGTCTCGATTTTAGTAGACTCTCACTTACCGGACCGCCTAGCCTAAAGAACTCCAGAATGTTGTCGCAGTTCTTGAGATTGACAAGTTTTGTCGCTCTCAATAAGGCCAGGTATTCGATAAAGGCGTTTCTTGCGTGGTCTCGTGGGGCCGAGGTCAAGATATAACGCGGCGAATCGACCTGTCCGATGTCGGCTCTCGTTCGGGTTACCTGAGGTTGTGAAACCACTCTCGAGGTCACCGCTGTCTGTGGAGGTGGAATTTTGGGTGTGAATCGGAACAAACTCTGCGCTGCAGCACTGAAAAAACCTGATATAGTGCCACAGTTACCACTTGGGCGGAATACAGTTCTTTCAGAAGCTGCTTTAAGCTCTGCTCTTTCTGAACCAGATAGGGTGGCTGATCTTGGAATGGGATGGCCCCAGCTGTCTGTTGCATTATTAGGGTCGTTACTTGGGGACTTCAGAAAACTCAGATTTTCTCCTCTGTCCTCATATACGACGACCTCGTGGTGTTCAGAGGCTTTGATACAACCCAGCCGGTCTACGGCTTCAGCTTTTAACCGTTCAACCACCATCGCATCCACGCTTATCACCCGGGGACTGTCTCCTTGTATGCTAAGATGTTCAAGCAATGAGCTAGCCTGCGTGAAAGGTGACTGGACGCCCCACTCGACTAGTGCAATCGTTTTGTTTTTCGATCGAGTCGGAATTGGTGGCCGCCTGCCTCACACACTGGCACACAGCGTCGTAGGATTTCCGCTTCATTGTTACTTTGGCGGTGCTCCCGTTAAGAAGACATGCTAGTCCAGGTGACAAGCGGACGCGTTTCCGGGCCCTGACTTGGCAAAAGCTTATTCCAAATCTTTCTCTGTTGCTGTCCATGAAGAGAGCCACACCACGGATACGAACCCCAGGAGCCCCTTTTTCCGCGTTTTCCAGAATTTTATCAATGGTTACGCTTTTTGAGGGTGGTAATTCTCGGACGGTAATTGCGCTCTGTGTCGCTTCAGTGGACTGTGTGAGTGTTAAGTGTGTCGGAATGGGATCAAGTGTCAGAGTGGAAGGAAGTATGGTGATGTTAGGTATAGTGGAAAGTATTAGGGTAGTGCGGGATGGTAAGGTAGTGGGGAGTGTTGCAGTGGGAAGTGTTGCAGCTGGATTATAGCACGTTCAGAGTCTGGCCTATTCCCAACAGGCATTAGTTGGCCGCGTCGCCGCCGTGCGCTGCGTGCAGTACCACGGCAAATACGTTGTATTTGGCGTATATGACTAGTTCGTCAAGATATGGAATCCGGACTCCGCGAATGTCTGCATACACTGTCCGGGCACACCAATAGAGTTTACAGACTGCAGCATATTTTGTTTATTTGAGATCTGTTCTAGCACTTTTAGTGTCGGGAATTGTCCCGACGGGCGTTGTATGAGAGTGCTCGTTAGCCACATCGCCGTCGTGCGCTGCGTGCAGTTCGACGGCAAATACGTTGTCTCAGACGCCTACGACTACTTCAAGATATGGTATCCGGTTTCTGGGTAATGTCTGCATACGCTGTCCGGACACACTAATAGGGTCTATAGTCTGCGGGTGCATTGTTTAATTAACTTTCTAGCTAGGGCACATTATCACGAAAAGTTGTCAAGTAGTGGTCTCCACTTTCTTAACTTTTCGACCTGACAAACGAAACGTAAGACGTCTACTCAAGAGCTAGACATTATCAAGACCGGAGAATCGCGCTGGTTGCAAGCCGCTTCCAACCGGTCTTATTGGTAGATTCATAGGGAAGGCCTGTGTCCAGCAGTACGTCCTCTGGCTGATGGATGGTTGTGTAGAACTTTCTAAATATTTATAGAGCTGGCTAATTTAGCATGCTCAGTATCAGATTGATTACTCCAAATTAATGAATCGCTAAACAGTAGTTCTTAGAGTTTATTCAGAACAAACTCCACACAATATTTGTGTCACAATGTGTACTTGAAAAATGTACACAAAGTTTTTAAAAAAGAAACCCAGTTTCGCGAAGAATACTAACAAGACATTGTTAACTCGTGTTTCAGTTCGACGGAGTGCACGTAGTATCGGGGTCATTGGACACATCCATCCGTGTCTGGGATGTGGAGACTGGTCAGCTGAAGCACACGCTCACGGGCCACCAGTCGCTGACTTCGGGCATGGAACTGAGCTCCAATATCCTGGTCTCGGGCAATGCTGACTCCACAGTCAAGGTGTGGGACATCACTACGGGGCACTGTCTTCATACTTTGTCGGGTAAGTGTGTTGTTGATACTGAAAATATATATTTATTCCTTTTTCAAATAAATATCAGCTAACAAGTTATAAACCTTAAAAAACAACAAAACTTATATCTAAAATATGTTGTTGATTGTGTATTTTGATCATTTTTGTATCTTCCCTGTTATATCACGTGAGATTTAAAAAAATATTGTATTTTTATTATACATAAAAAGCCGTGTGGTCTAGTAGTAGTAACACCCGCCTTAATGTGGGGTCATAGGTTCAAATCCTAAACATCACTACCTTTTCGGGGAAGGAAAACTTAGTGAGGCAACCTGCATGCATCCGTAGATGAAATTAGATGGCGTATGTAAATCCAACCCGCAATCTAGAAACAAAATGATAAAATTTAGCAACATGAATTATTCAAACTCTATGATTGACATAGAATATACAAAAAATGAATGATACTCTCTTCCTCCTATAAAATTGAGCGAGATCCAGACCAACTCCCATGCCCTCTTCAAAACCTTACTGATAAGCCCAGAATTACAGTCATTTGATAGATATTTCGCAAGTTAAAGAGTTAGATAAATGAATTCTTTATTGAAAACCATAATATATGTATCTGGGTGTTATTTAGGTACTATCTATATAAGTATGTATTAAAAATATGTATATGCAGTATATCAGTCTCTGACAGCCATACAAGCTTTGCTTAGTTTGGGGTCAGAAACCGTGTGTAAGATGTTCCCTAATATTTATTTATAAAATGAATGTACTTAAGTAGCCATCACATTAGTGGTTACCACGTGATTAATATTGAGACGCGGCGCAGGTCTGAACAAACACCAGTCGGCGGTGACGTGCCTGCAGTCGAGCAACCGTTTCGTGATCACTTCGTCCGACGACGGCACCGTGAAGCTGTGGGACGTGCGCACGGGTGAGTTCATTCGCAACCTGGTGGAGCTGAGCTCAGGCGGATCCGGCGGCGTCGTGTGGCGCATTCGAGCCTCCGCCACCAAGCTCATCTGCGCTGTCGGCTCCCGCAACGGCACCGAGGAAACCAAACTCCTCGTCCTCGACTTCGACATTCCCGGCGCTTGTCGCAAGTGCGACGAATAGCATAGGGTCAACAGGCGCCTCGTCAGGCGCTACGCCAATCTGTACATGCCTTGGAACTGCTAGTGAGACGTCGGCTTCCTCTTACCTCTACGCTGTGTTGCGCCATAGACGCTTACAACCCACCGGACTGTGCTACATGTTTGGGGGCAGTTATCAATAGTCTCGTGTAACTCTAGTATGCATTGTTGCGACCGTTTCAATAATACCATTATAGGGATATAGCGCTTAACGATACAATATACCATTATAGTGCTAGCGCTTAATGATTCAGTAGAGACATAGCGGCTACGACAAGTATTGCCAAATTTCTGTAATATTTTTTGTAACTTCCATTTATCCCAAAGAGTTTATGAGAAAAATTGGATCTTAGTTTGTAAGTTAAGTAATTAAGAGGTTTTAGAACAATGACATTTACATCAGAATAATTCAATAATTTTTCATAAAGAGCTTTATTAACGTGGTTGACCGTGAGCGTGTTTGTGTCACTCGAGAGAGTGTCGAAATTGTAAAGTTTCATTTCATTGATTCCGTAAGGTATTTAGTTCTACAGTTGTTACTTGTTAAACTGTGGGTTTATTTTGATTCGCCACATGTAATCTGACCGCGTTAATCTAGACCTTTGTTGATCTCCAATCAATAAAGACACTTTGAATCACACACTTATACAAAATGTTTTGTATTGTAAGATTATTTGTGTTTTAATTGTAAAATAATTATATTTTTAGTTAGTGTTCTCGGACGTAGCTGCCTCACCAGCGCAGGTTTATTTTAATGATCATGATTATATTATATTCATCATGTTTTTGTTTCCTTAGATAATTTATATTTTGTGCAATTGATGTTTCGAGTTAAGTGACACTTTGAAAATTCATCATAAACGATCATAATTACATTCTAGATGTTCTATACACTACACAAAGTCTTTGCAAAAAGATGATTAATACTGAAACCATACATTAACTTCATTATTGTGAACAAATTTTAGTATAGTAATAGTGGAAGACAGCTTCGTTCAAAATGCTCAATGGCTTTCGATAAAAAATATTAGGACATCTTCAACTTATGGAACAACAGATTTTTCAACTTCGATTCTAACAGGGTTAGTCCCATACAAGTTAGTTGTTCATAATGATGTACCTAATGTGCAGTTTCAGTATAATTATGATCTTTAGTAAACACGTTGTCTAAAGCCATGTATTCACTGAGCAACAATTGTTTATAAACTCTGTATCAGAAAAAAAATCTACGTGTTTCCAAAACAAAAAATAATGTTTCAGAGACAATCATTTTGTTTCTGTTATACACTACCGTGTAGAACACAGAAACAAATCAGTTCCTGCAAACATCTACGTGATGATCCAGAAACTGTGTCCGAAACATTGTTGCTCAGTGAATACATTGCTTAACAGTTATGAGACCTACAATACAAGTGAGACAGAATTACGTTACAAAAGAGCTACTCAAAATAGAAAAACGAAAAGTACCGAACCCTGAGAATTCTATATACCTAATATGAATTTTATTTAATATCGAAGTTATTTAGATCCTCAGGTTTTTATCACTTTTTATTTTAATTACCGAATCCTGACCGTTCTATATACCTAATAGGAAGTAAATAAATAGGAATTATTTACTTCCTCACACTACACTGGCTTTTTACTGACTGACTGGTGTTAGTCATTTTTTTTAACTTAATGCTACACTTTACATTTTTAGACTAATGACTAAAGGTGATTCTCGGTTAGCGCGGGAAAATAAACCCAAAAAATAAATTTTGGTCGAACTAAGAGTAATAGCCTTTATAAAATAAAATTGACTATAGCTAATACTAAAAGAATCAAAGCTATTCGACAGACACAGTGCATCCGAAGCTTTATTTTATTTTGTGTTTTTGTTTTGTGCTTTATCATTGTTTGTATTATGATGATTTACTTCAATGACTTCCTCGAAATAGCATAATTATTTAATACATCCAATAATAATAATTATAATCAGTTCAATAATTCATCAATTCTCATTATATTCGTACTTGAAATCATGGAAAATGCAATTAAACGATGTGTTTGTTGTACAATAATTTTGTGTGTCCAAACCAAATAGCTAATACTGAAACAATCAAAGCTATTCGACAGATTCAGTGCGTCCGAGAGTTTATTTTATGTTTGTGTTTTGTGCTTTATCATTTTTTGTATTGTAATGATTTACTTCATTGACTTCCTCGAAATAGAATAATTATTGAATACATCCAATTATAATAATTATAATCAGTTCAATAGATTCAGTGCGTCCGAGGGTTTATTTTATGTTTTTGTTTTGTGCTTAACTATTGTTTGTATTATGATAATTTACTTCATTGACTTCCTCGAAATAGAATAATTATTGAATACATCCAATTATAATAATTATAATCAGTTCAATAGATTCAGTGCGTCCGAGGGTTTATTTTATGTTTTTGTTTTGTGCTTAACTATTGTTTGTATTATGATAATTTACTTCATTGACTTCCTCGAAATAGAATAATTATTGAATACATCCAATTATAATAATTATAATCAGTTCAATAGATTCAGTGCGTCCGAGGGTTTATTTTATGTTTTAGTTTTGTGCTTATCCATTGTTTGTATTATGATAATTTACTTCATTGACATCCTCGAAATAGAATAATATTTAGTACATCCAATAATAATAATAATTATAATCATACATTAAATAATTGAAAATACAATAATTTTGTGTGTCCAATCCAAATAATTAATATTATCTCAATTATTTAAGGCTAGCAATTTACAATAGTGGTCAGTGATTCTATATGTACAGCAATTGTGTATGTATATTGTACATCCGATTTGCAATTTGCTAAGCAGCAAACAGTAAATTAGATGCATTTATGTCCCCAAGTGGCTGACCTCTGTAAAACTCCTAAGAACATAGTTGTGTAAGATAACCATTAACACGTATGTAACTACAATAATCATAACACACTTGTAATCATGCCGAATTAAAAATACATCTAAAAAATAATAAAATTAAAAAAATAGTAATCATCTGTATTGTAACGCAAAAACAGCATCAGAAAGAATTTTCAGGCTATAGTATCATGTTCCAAACCAATCGGTATTTCAAATATACGTATGTCTTAAGCTGTGTAATATTCACGAGAATTTAAACCTTATTCATATAGTTATAAGAGCAATAATCTCGTAAAGACAATCTTATTACAGCGCGACACGAAATCAATGGTTACATGAAACTGGTTAAGATAAAAATTATTTGCTATCCAACATTATGGTCAACTTTGGATATTGTATCTAACCCAAAATAAAGCTACATGTTCCAATACAATTTTTTAAATAATTGTTTAGGGGTTGGTGACATTATAAAAGCTGATCATAATGATGAGTTTTATATAAAACTTCAATACAGAATCATCCTTCTAAGTAGTCCTGTATATAATACATAAATAAGGCTTGTTTAATCGTATAGCTGCAATATTATGTGACCGCAGTACTCAGCCTGATGCAAAATGTTACAGCGTTTTTGTATGGCGAATAAGACAATTGGCTAAAATAATGTACATGTTCAATTTTACATCTTACCTTACATACATAAGCTAAATTATGATATACACTGATAAAAAGCTGTGTTTATTCGTTGTATATATTTATGATATAATGATTATACTTATGTATTGGAAGTAAACGTAGCCGTATGTAATGCGATCAATACCGTTAATGTGGAAAGTAAAACGTGGTTTCTTTGTAAAATCTAAAATATCTTATTTATGAAATGTTGTACGATTGAAAAGGAATACAATCATGATGTGTTGTGTTTGTATACGGAGTGTATCTTTCGAAGGATATATTCTAGGATAACATTGTACTGGTCATTATGACCAAGTTTTACTATGGGACTGGCCCTGGGATCAGCGAAAAATCAGCTTCGATAAAACATTGTCGAATGCAGATCTTTTTGCAGTACAGCTGTTCGCGGTTGCGACATTGGTTCTCTAGTGAAAGTTGGCTATAATGGTATACTAAGCGCCTCACAAATCGGCGGATGGGAAGTTTTGCGCAAAAGCCGAAATATAAGTATGCGCGGGAGCCAGAGACTAGACACCGGGGCACACTCGCCCGCTAACCTCATGTCTCCCGCGCGTTCCCTACGCCAATCGCAATTGTGCACACATGCGCAATAATTAGCGAATCACGGCGAAGTGTCATCTGCGGCTAACTTCTCATCCGCCGAATTGTGTAGCGCTTAGTATATTCTATAATATGTTCGTCGTTCAGTGAAACACTGTATATTGATAACATGATAGAAATCAACAAGTGACTCCACGTTGGCGTAATATTGCATTATTTTAAAATTAGGCCAGTAAACTTACTAAAGCATTTCTACATAAGGTGGAGTATATTGTATCAATATCTATATTGATTGACTTTGTTTGCCAGAATTCGGGGTTTTGATGAATTAACCCTAAAAAAAAACAAGACTCCACCTTGTGTTTTTTATCTAATAATGTTTGCCTAGTCTCTCAAAGCAAAGCAACTTGTCAAAGTGTTTTTCTATTTTTGTTCGAATCTCTATTAAGGTTTTCACTCATGTCATTTCCCATATTTTGTCATTTCATTTCATTTCATTAGGGAGTTGAATCGAAATTGCCTTCATTTATTATTTGTCAAGATATGTGAGAAGATAAATTGATTGGCTATTTCGACGCTATTCAAGGTCGAGATACTATAAGGATAGTAGAACTATGTTTAGACTTTGAGTCTACGTTTAGCTGTTCCCGCTAAACTTTTTTGCGTCTACATATTTATGTTTGTAAAAACACGTACTCTAATCCTCTTTGGCTCGCTTTCAGGATTGCGTTTATTGGGCTTCCACATGATGTACTGAGAGTTGGCCATCAGATCAGCGAGTCGAGTTATGTGCCGAAAGAAAAAATCATGCTTACGCTTCTCACCCCACCTTCATTATTTATGTTATAACCTTATTACATACAAACATACATCGTAATTATCCTATTACGGATGGCGTTGCCTCTATATTGTGGTAATTTTTATATTACCAGATATTTTTTTTATATACTTTTCAAAGTAAGTTGCACCGAATTCCTGGAATACTAGGCAATTGACAGGACTATTATAATTACGTATTGTTTAATGAGATAAATGTACACCGGTCAGTGATCGCTTCAAGACAACGAAACCACTGGCGCTTTCTATCGAGTGTTCTGCTTTTTCTGCAATTTTTGACACCTCAATTTGGGTATAGTCAAAATGTAATGGAATCACATCGAAGAACGGCATTAGAGGACCTGTTACTGAAATATTGATTCCAAAGTATTTAGAAAAAGTTTGTTGCGTGCATTTTATGACCATTGAATTATGATAATTGAATACGCAATTATTCCGATATAGTATAAAAGTTATCACGATATTAAAACGAAAAATCTTAATGTTTTGGAATAGTATTTATTACACTGATCAGTGTACTTTTTGAAAATACGTACATTAATTATGTATTTAATATACTTACGCTAGCGAAATGGATTCTTATGGATTCTGCATTATTTTCATGGTTTTAGTGTTTCGTGTTTAAGCTGACGGCGTTGATGCGTTATATATATAACGGCATTGTGAAGTTTTGGCGGGAACGCGGAAAATCATGTCGCCGCATTGTATTATTTTGTTAAACTTGTGTTTTTATCAGTGATAATTAGTGAAAAATTGTGGTATTTCGTTGATTACGAGCTGATTTACGTGCATGAGTGTAGGCAAGTGATATAATGTGACGTATCATGTTGTTTCGTGCTGTTACCAAAACTCCATAAACGCCCCTAGTAAAGTCTCCCCTGCTTTACTAAGGTATGACTTGGCATGTTTGGACTTGACCGCGACTTTATTAGACTATGAAGTGACTACGACTGACTATTTTGATAAAATATTATCAAAAAATATTTTAACTTGATACTTGACACTGGCAAATGCACAATATTGCATTGCCAAAACAAAAGAAGAAGAAGAACGGCATTGATAAGATAGCCAATTGATGTAATCGGCTACGTTTACCAGTATAATATTTTGGTCGTTGAAGGGCGTCAAGTAGACGGATATCTTCGATGATGGCTGTTATCTATAAATGATTAAAGACTGAAAGAATAGGTATAGTGTAATGTTTAAAGTATTAAATTAGTTACTGTACTACCGACCATCACAGCTCTGCGTCTGGTTGACTCGCGACCTTGATATTCTATTATCTATTTTATTATTTGTTCTTTTAATATTTCTATCTTCATTTACGACGTATGTTTAACAAAAGAAGTTTGATTGCTTAGTTATTGTATCGGTGTATTTGTTTTAGATGTAAAAGTTAATCATAAGTTATGTATAATTTAAAAGTACGTTGAAATCGTGAGGTTAGATAGCTTTTTGTAATGTACATCGGTTTTCTTTTCTAATATTGATCTGATATATTAGTTTTGTATGTTATATAGTGTTTTCATGTTTCAAATCTCAACTTCTCTCATATTTCAGTTACTAAGAATGTTATGTTTCTTTTGTGTTACGAATTGATTGTGTTTAATTTAGTGTCGTTGAGGTGGCATGTTTAGTTATTTTTTTTCTTTATAATTTAACGAAAACTTACTATTTGATTTGGTAGGGATGTTGAAATATTGTTTCTACGACGTGTTAACAGTAAAATTCTTATTAATTAGCATATTGTAATCCAATTCTAGCTGCTAGGGAATATTATCTGGTCAGTGTCACACCGACCGAGATTAGTGCACGTTATAAAACATTCTTCTTGTCAACATTCGGTGCACTATCGTTTGCACGGGTGTGTAACAGCTAGAATTGGACTGAGTGGCTCGCAAAATCGTTAAGATTAATAACTTAACAATATTATAAAAAAATAATTGTTGTATCATTGATTATTTATATGATAGGTCTTAGTCGGTATTGGTTTAGCGGTTTTATTTATACATTTAAGATATAAATTGTTTATTATGTTGTAACAAATTTGAACAATCTGTTTTCGATAGTTTAAAATTTATTTTATAAAACAATTTTGCGAGCTACCATCTATTTATAACCTCACGACAGCATTATCATATCAATTTACGAATGGGAAATCTAAAGGTTCAGAAAGGGACGACCACTTATATCTACTGTAATATTTAGTTTAGATATTGTTCGGATGAATATAAACGGGAACGTTTGGATCTAAACTAAGTCTTTTATTTTGTACAACCTATCTATTCTGTAGCTCGATAATTTTTTCAAATTATCCTGTTATTTACCCAGAGCATCAATATTTACCCATCAGCATAATGGAACGTTCCCATACTTTTTTTTTTGTATCTTCGCCAGTCTTCTCCTCCAACACAAGTCGGAGACGTTAGCAACAAACACTATTACATCATCTTGCGATTAATGCAAATTTACTATGATATAGGTTGACCAATACAAGATTTTACAGACGTGTGTGCAATTTTCGCGGGGTGAAATAAGTTTTTTTTTCTTTTTTTTGCATTTTTTATTTTTTGTAGTGTATTTTTTTTTCTTCATATATGTACTTTTTTGTTTTCGTTCCCATTTCGACGTTCCCATACTACGAGACCTGCCCCCCTACCGCCTAAGCAATAGCAATCGTTTATGACTTCATTTTAGTCATTTGGCACCGCCTATGTGACGTTAGCCATCAATTGCTTTGTGCGGATTGCGAAAGCAATCGTTGAATGAACAACTTTGATGGCTAACGTCACATAGGCGGTGCCATATGACCAAAATGAAGTCATAAACAATTGATATTGCGATTGCTATTGCTTAGGCGGTAGGGGGGCTGTACCGAGATGGGAAAGAGCTTTTAGAAATAAAGGCTGAATCAAAGTTAGCGTCTGAGGTGTACTAGCTGCGCAAGCCCCAATCATGACTCAAGCTCACTGAGGATTGGGTTTCGCGCAGCTTGTAGCTACCTTCATAGCCGCCAACAAGTTTGATTCGGCCTATACCACACTTGATCACACCTTTGGAAGGTGTCAGCTAAGTATTTGTAGCGTTATCAATATCTCCAAGGGAAATCTTGCGCTTTTTCGAGCCATATCTATTCAAAAACATGGGACGCTGCGTTCTGCTCTTTTTGCGCGGCAGGGGGACGTCAAAAGTTGTAACGTAGTTGACGTAGTATGGTAACGTCCCCTAAGGTCAGATCCTCCCAACTGATGACTGAAGTATGCGGAGAAAAATTAGGCTTCGCTGTACGCATTTGGAATAATTTTATACATTACGCTACGCTTAATTTTGGTATAATCCGCGCCACACACGTCGGTGGATGAGAAGTTAGCCGCAGATGACACTTCGTCGTAATTCGCTAATTATTGCGCATGTGTGCACAATGCCCACGCTGCGTGGCGTAGTGGTGAGCACGGGCGTAGTGAGAGCGCGGGAGGCGTGAGGTTGGCGGGCGGGTGTGCTCCAGCGCAAGTCTCTGGCTCCCGTGCATACCTATATTTTGCCTTTTGCGCAACGTTCTGCACTGCGCCTCACTTCCCATCCACCGACTTGTGTGGCGCGGATTATACGAGCGACCGATTTCAGTGTAGAAGAAATTCAATTCAACCCTTTTGCTGACATAAAATGACCAGGTGCTTCTACGAAAACTTGAGTGAAGTATTACTAAGTGAAAACGCTGTCATTATATTAATGTTTTTACACGTACGCGAGTACTAATTGTACATCAGTTTCCATCCTAAAACTGTCGCTTTTATTTTTCCTGAGTACCTACGTGTTCGGAGTGGCTCTGCTGGAGAGTATGCTCCACGGCAGATCCACAATTGATGTCTATTATGTTAGTACCTAATGGACGTACAGCAATTATATACGTAGGTACATCATGTACGTCTAATGTACATCATAGGTAATATTGATTTCTTTTCTATCTGGTGGCGCTGCCGCAGAGGATTACACAGTTCAAATGACGAGTTGCCCTGAATGTGCATTCCCAGTAGTAATCGTGGAGTAGTCCCATGATGAGACTACTGGTAATTTTAATCCCACAGGTTCCATTAACTGGACTGTCAGCAAACAAAGCCGGATCGACAATGTAGGCTAAATTGTTCCTGAACCACGGGAATAACAATACCAGTAGTACTATCATAGGACTACACTGGCACTACTTATATACGAATACACGGCTCTGAATGAATCAGGAAAATGTTTAAAAGAAATAAATAGAATAAAAAAAAGGAAAGTATGCCATCTAGTAGACTCGTTTGACAACTGCAGTGTATTTGCTATTTAGCGCCATCTGAATGAATTAGGAAAATAAAAATAGGAAAATGTTCAAAAGAAAAAAAAAATAAAAAACAGGAAAGTATGCCATCTAGTAGACTCGTCTGACAACTGTATTTGCTATTTAGCGCCATCTGAATCATTAACTCTGAATGAATTAGGAAAATGTTGGAAAAAAAATATAGATAAAGCCATTTTGAAGCAAGTGAATTTGATATTTATTATTTTTGCGCCATCTGTATCACTCTCTCTGAATGAATTAGGAAAAGTTTGGAAAGAAAAAAATATCAGACAAGGCCATCTAGACTCGTTTGACAACTGCAGTGAATTTGCTATTTAGCGCCATCTGTATCACTCCCTCTGAATGAATTAGGAAAATGTTGGAAATAAAAAATATCAGACAAGGTCATCTAGACTCCTTTGACAATGCAGTGAATTTGCTATTTAGCGCCATCTGTATCACTCCTTCTGAATGAATTAGGAAAATGTTGAAAAGAAAAAATATCAGACAAGGTCATCTAGACTCGTTTGACAACTGCAGTGAATTTGCTATTTAGCGCCATCTGAATCATTCTCTCTGAATGAATTAGGAAAAGTTTGGAAAGAAAAAAATATCAGACAAGGCCATCTAGACTCGTTTGACAACTGCAGTGAATTTGCTATTTAGCGCCATCTGTATCACTCCCTCTGAATGAATTAGGAAAAGGTTGGAAATAAAAAATATCAGACAAGGTCATCTAGACTCGTTTGACAACCGCAGTGAATTTGCTATTTAGCGCCATCTGAATTACTCACTCTGAATGAAAATGAAAATAGGAAAATGTTCAAAAGAGAAAAAAATAATCAGGAAAGAATGCCATCTAGACTCGTTTGACAGCTGGAATGAATTTACTGTTTAGCGCCATATTTACACGAAAATGATTAAAAACGGTATATGATTTAAAACAAATTATAACTGTGCCTACGGTAAACTATAAAATGGGTAAATATTTCTTTGGCGAGTCGGCAGATGGCGTGATGAAGAAAAGAGGCTAGTTTTTTCTTCGATTGTACAATAAAAGGAAAGTAATGCTGATTTGCTGATCAATATTTTCCTTTTTCCTCTCATATAATAAGGAATATAATAAACAACAACATTACTTTCTATTAACGCTATCTAACGACATTTATATATAAATAAATAGATAAAAAGTTAAAAAAAAACTATTTGATGTGTCTAATTGTCTATTCAATAGGAAAACACTAGCTATGTTTACTAGGATGTAATAAAAAAACTAGTTTCATATTATTGCGGCAGCTAGCACAAACTAAAACATTCCTTAAAATATTTGGGGGAGTTAAATAAAACAATAATATTCTCTATTTTCATATATTCATTCGACAACGATACACGGTGACAATTATATAACAAACTTAAATAATAATGAATGTAATTCAGACATAGGTTCTATACATTCATTTAATTATACCGGAGTAACTGACACTAGAAAGTTTAAACTGTTTTCTTTTACGGATAAACTACATGTTAACGACAGTGAAGAATTAATTTATATACTGAACTTAAATTGTACTTCAACCAAAATGATTGTTTAAAGATAGAAACGGTAGAACTATAGGCCGAATAAAAGTTATCAGCAGCTTGTGGCTAACTTCACAGCCGCGAAGAAGAATGAATCGACCTATAAGCAGGCTCCCGTGTGGTTTATACACGTGTTTGTTCATAGTTCTTTCGTGGACCACATTTGTGTGAAATCACGCGGGAGCACGCGTAATGCAATTTCTTACGCACTGCTGTATAAATCTTATTTCACAAATTTTTGTCATATTTATGCGAAATCATTTTATATAGCAATGCGCAGCTAGGTACATATTCTAAATAAATAGATGTAGAAATAAATCATCTTAACGCTCTATCGTAATCAAAAGTTAATAGCAACATAAAGTTACGTCTGCGATGTCTTGATTTTATATTATGATTTTAAAATTATCTATAACTTACCTAAAGCGTTTGTTATTGTTGAAATGTACCAATACAATTAAAATACTTCAATTTTTTGGAGGAAGTATTTTAAAAGGGTTTCTTTTAAATCATATTACAGTTCAGGGTAGGATCCTAAGGTTTCTTGTGGCAATGAGATTAAACCAAGTTGAAAGCGAAAAGCTAAAGAGGTCGATATCACGGGCTCGCTTTTTCTAGAGCTGACAGCAAGACGTAAGCTAAATAAATAGCATAGTGCTAAATAATTATCAATATTTGTAAGAGCAAGCGCTACGCACCCTGAGGGTTGCTTAAGTTTGTTGGTAGGTATGTGCAACCAGCGATCTTCGTGTTATGAGTAACTGTTAGAGGATGTCAAATAGTAGATAGAGCAGTGATGTTCTATCAGTGAAGTAGTTAGGACGTAAGTTCTTTATGACGTATGGTACGTCGCGCATGTACCGTTGCGTAATTAGCTCATATGTCAAGTTATTTTTGGATTTCTCTTTCTAGCCTCTATAGGATATCTTTACTCAATGATAGTGATCTTGGTCTAAGCAGTGCACAAGAAACCTTAAATGCAGACTTAAATAATAAACATCATTAACATAAATAAATATCGTATCAGTATTATAAATAAAACATTATCAGTATGTTTTTGTGACCCCTATAACATTAAAATACATCTACAAATATTTTGATTAACATTTATGTATCGAAATAATCACAAGCATTATGATAAGTCGGTACCTACAGACTTGCAGGAGAATATTGTTTCACGTGAACTTAAAAAAATTGCACTCTACAGTCAGATTCACATTAATGCACGAATGTAGGTTGGAGGGTACATACAGGGTTATACGGAACGGTTATACTTATCCGAAAGGAGTTCGAAGTACCTACGAATCATTACTAACAACTCTAATTTCTTATTATATGACTTATTTTGATTCTCATAATTATTTTGGAATACAGTAGAAGAAAAATAACAATGACGAAAATACCTATACTGGGTATTAGAATGGCTTGTTGTTCAAAAGCCATATGTGCCTGAGTCAAGGAAACCATAGCTTTAATCTTTTAAACTAGAAAAAAGGCTTGTTTTGGGCCAAGCCATGTTACAATCCTTCTTTTTCTACGATATACCATGCATATTATTTAGAAGTACCATGCATATATTAAGTAGAAGTTGGACAGAATGATGAGTAAGTATTAAATCGAAGATTTTTTCATCTATTGCATAAGATCATCACTACTAACACATTATAACAGTTGGATTAAAATCATACTTAAATGGGTCTAAAGAGGTATTTGTAGAGTTACGAATAAAAATGTTAGGCCATACTACATTCGTGCTATTTCATACATACGCTCACAGTAGGATAATGTGAAACTGTGACTGTTAAGACAAAACATCTTTCTAAACAAACATAACAAAAATCATTAACATTACTGTCATTTACAAAAGACAAATAATCACGGAATCCTCCAGAAATAACCGTCCCATACTTTAAAATTAGATATTTCCATTTGCTCGTATACATCATTATTTCGTATAATCTCTTTACGCACATATAAGTATACATCTAATAAAACATTCGTCTTTAAGCACACACCGAATAGCATGAGTTTGCAAAATTTTACGCAATTTAAGGAGGCCGACTTTGAACTTACATAATATAAAAACATACAACCAAAAATTTTGTGTAGGTTATATTATACTCCTATTTATACATATGACTATATTTTGCTATAAATACTGGCTGGCCTATATTTTGGACAGAAAGTAGGCGTCGTAATTCAACGAGGCAATGCGGCCAGCATTTTGAACATGTAATTACACGTACCTACCAGAGATTAAACATTTTATACCAGTTTAATTAATAAATAAAAATTAAACTTCACACTGAACTTAAACTTTTGTATTAGGAACACCAACGACGAACGTAAATCATTCCTCTAAATTACCACGAAAATTTTTGTTTGTTAGATTTTGTAGACTATTTAAATGAATTTTTCAGGACATTCTACACGTCGCATTCAATTTTGTTTAATTGACAATCGAGATGACTATCTAAAGAGCGGTAATTATAAACAAATATGAAATGGCCGTGATATAGTTATTACATTTTTATAACAAATTCCTGTTAACTGACCTCTTCAATGTAGGTAGGTATATAATAACTGGCCCACGAAAACTACTATAGCCCACTAAGACTGAGAAAGGCATAAATTTCTCAGAATACATAGGTATTGAATTTTGCGACTGAAAACTTTTCGTAAAGTTAATTATAAAGTTGACCTCCTCAATTACGCCTAGACTGTACTCTAAACATTAACACCGGCTTACATCAATGCCTACTGATTTAAAGTTATAAAGCTAGGACGTTAGTTAAACTCGGTTACGGTGATAGAAAATAATTGTTGTCACAAGGGTGACAGAAACAGTTGATTTTATTAAGCTGTTATCTTGCTGGCATATACTGCGGGACCTGATTATGTCCAGTGGTACGAGTGCTAAAGTAAAGCCATACAGAGAAAAGAATAGTGACATTTACATATTTATTTGTAAAAAAGTCTAGGACCAAACTGTACGTCGCACATTTAGCGACAGGAGAATAGGTGATCGCTTGGGTGACTCATCTTACTCAACGGATCGTTCCCTGGTGTTCTATGATTTGTTTTACTAAAAGAATGGATAACAGGAGCAAAATGACCGAGCACATATCATACATAGGTGCGGTTCTGCCGGAAAACATGTTTGCTACATGTTTGCAGAAACTCCCAGTTGGCCGTACAACAACACAGTTGGCCATAGTTGGGAACTCCAGAGGAACCATACCTAAATGGTTGCGGCTACACCTCTCGCTTAGCGGGACGCTTGGCGTCTCGATTCGAGCACGCGTGGCTGCGCGCATCACAGGTAATGTGTTGGTTCTCTAATGAATGCATGAATCATCCAAGTGATCAACTGATCTCTTGCTGATAATCGTGTCATTTACGGTGTAGCCGAGGCCATAGTTTCGATCCCTCATTGGTTTCTTGCGCCTATATTCTGGAGTTATACTGATATTCATTGAGCCTGTTAACAATACTACAATACTCTATCGAAACGTCGGGACGATGGGGTATTTATTTATCTTGTAATTTTAGTGCGCGATTAGTCCCATAGTACATAGTGATAAAATACTGCAATGTTGGAATTATTGAGTTAAATGTTGCCAAATTGTTGCAAAAACTTAACGCGCATAGTGATTTTATATGAACTTTTTATGGGATTTAGTAACTGTTGTAGATGATGTAGAATGCTTACCAAACCTAACATATTAATTTCACATTTTCCCTTGCTGCGTAATCAATTAAATTAATTTATAAATCAAGTAAATCTCTAGAATCTATGGGGCCTACCATAATCTAGTTCATAGTCTACAAGAGACTTCAAATACTTATTTTTAATCGTTGCCCGCAATTATTGCCAGCAAAATATGTACATTGAACTTCACGTCTAAAATAACGGCGATTAGAGTTTAATACGCTGCGGAAGTACTTACACCTGTTTAATGATTGATATAAGAGCAAAAAAGTATATTTTCAATTATGGACAGGCTTACAGAGAGGTATCACAAGTATGTGTATAATTATTCCGCAAGGAAACTAAACGGTCCGTATTGTTTAATAAAATTTAGGTACGTGTTTAAGACACGAGCTATCTACAAAATGATTAAATCTTATTAGAAACAATGGATATTATTCCAATAACTAATCCTTAGTGAAGACCGCAAGTCATGATGACTACTAGGCTTTTGCTTAAAAATTGATATCTTCAAAAATGAATAGGTTCTTAGGTTCTAACCGAAACCGCCTCTGTAAGTGATTACAATAATACTAGATATTTTTTATAACTAACATGAAAGTAACATACAGTAGGTACTAATTTATGTAATCCGAAATGTATAATTTTCCAGTACAATAAATTAATATTATAATTATAACTACAAATCCACATTTTGTTACAAAATATAAGTGTGAACCGTAAAATAATCAGTTCGAACAAAATGGCACTTTGCAATAATGCATTGTATATCAAGGATCTTATGATTTTATAAACGAATAAGAATTAATTTTGATGCCGAAAAGTCCGCAATGCTTGCCAGTCAGGGTTACCACATCGACCGAATATATCATTTTATGTATATTTTTTCTATAATAATAGTCATATGTATTTAATTTTTATATAATAATTTTGAATTTTCATTAATCTAACGTTTTATAGTTAAGCACGCGGTCAGTGCGGCCGGAGCCGACGGCGGCCGCCGACGCCGGCGCACGGCCGCTCCCGCCTCATCGCCGCACCCATCCCAACACTTACACTGTGGTCAAAAATTTGGAAGGCACTTTCTACTTTTCAAAAATTTCAAATTTTAATTACTTTTTGAACACATTAGCCTAGACTTACACAATAGAAAATATGCGTAGTAACATTTACCAAAAATTACGCAATTCATCCGAAACGTATAGGCCTTTATATAATTTTAATTTTTTTCCCTAGATTAAAACTTTCTTTCCAAAAGGACAGCCAAATAGTTTCAACACTAGATCAGGAATCGCAGTTAATTTTTCATTAATAATTTGGTCTTTTTTTACACACTAACTTCTAAACTTGAACCGAATGTGATAATTCCAAATACCAAACAATAGTTGAAGTATCAAGGCCACTTTGAGACTTATCATAAAACATGCGGTAACATTATACTTGCGACGAGACTGCCCGGGCGCGAGCGCACTCGCACCCTCCTACCAAATATACGTACAACAGGACGCCAACGGTTATCGCCAACATTTCTAAATCATGGTATACCCTTGCGGCAAGAAGATAACTACAATTTCTCACCAAAACTATCAAAATGAAAGTAACTATTGTTCTGGGGAAGATAACACAAATTTGTACGTGTACGCCATTACGAGGCCGGTGGCACCGCGTGGACGCCGGCATGAGCGCTACAGATACTCACATTTATAATATAGCTAATATAAGTAAATTGAAACGTTACACTAATTATGCGTAGATAGACAATGTAGCAGACGCTTGAATGACGAACATCCATTGGCGATTTTAGTGCTCCTAACCTAATGCGGCGCGGAAGACTTTCATAAAAAAGATCAAGACAGTATAGCTGCTGCTGTAGTCTGCTTGATACGCCAGATCTTGCAGGTATTTAAATAGAAATATAAAAAAGGAGGCAGGTGGATTTCAATCATTGCATTAATCCCTATGCCTTACAATGAAAAAATAAATAAATATTTTCCAGACATCATGATAGCGCAATTCGAATTTATTTCTATCTTCGAAAGTTTAGAAATAATTGTCAAGGTACGCGCGTCGAAACAGAAGGCCGTCCGCGCCGCTGACATCTAATTTAGCCTAACATTTGGAACAACCACTACTGGCTAATGATACATCTATACATTTGGCGACCACTAAGTCTAATCGTATGTGAATCGCAAGTGTGAAGAGCCTGCGTGGTGATAAGCACTACGCATACCTCTATAGAAGACACCGGAAAGGACCTACCAGGGAGGTACGCCTAAAGTTATTTTTTTATTCATCTTACACGATTGTCTGGCGGTTACAATGATAAAGGTATACGGAACAGTCTTTTGATACGGGCCAAATATTTTTTAAATTTTGATATCCCTACAGTCACAGATGGATCTAAATTTGTAATGTTTAGTAAGATTACACATTAATATGTAGATATTCTACTTATGAGTAGATAAATAAAACCATATCTGGAGTGAACCGCGTCGAGGTCAGATTCGGCCCGACGCCCGACGCGGTCCTCTCTATATATACGTAACGTAAAAATACTCCAAATATTTCACTGGAACACATGCATTCAAAGTATACAAAATCTAACGTAATAAAAAAATCGTAACTTAATTAACAAGCATCGTATTGCACAGCAAGTTCACAATAATTTATTAAATATGAAAAAATAATGCCGATTGCCATAACTGATTAATAATAAGATGTAATTAATAATAACTATATTCTAATACATTAATGATAGTTGCCAGATTGGGAGCCTCATTGTGTCCCTCTGCCCCGAATCGCAACTACGGTCGGGGTGCGCCGGACCGCGGATATAACACCCCCACCAAAATTACTAACACATTACCTTTTCTCGCTGTAGTTCCGTCGCGGAACATCAAACGCGAAATAAAATTATTGGGGATTATAACGAGCTAATGAAATATAATCAATCTTCTCAAGCATTTTTAATTTAAACGTAGTATAAGTAACACAGTTTTGGATAAGCAAAGGAGACTTTAGTAACCTAGCCTTGAATTCGCCCCTGTCAGCGCACAGGGCTCTACTTCATAAACAGCACAGGGTCTCACTGAGTATAGATACGCGGCAGGTCATTAACTCTGCCACGGACGAGTGCGCTCGAGTTCGCACCGTATCTGTTACAACTGTTTATTACTTTATGTTGATGTAAAGATTGCAAACGATGCGATTTACTTTTCGTCAAGAATAAAATACTTCAATTAACATCCCTGAAGTTACCTACTGCGTTTAGGCAGATGCGAGTTGCACTCATGGTACTTTTGCACTTTGCCAATGTTTTTCGGAATCATAAAATATTGTGAAGGAGGATGTGCTTGTAAGTTCAGTGTCTAAACTTTGTACACCACTATTCCTATTGTTTCAACTTGGAAATATTGGAGTTCCCACCGTTTCAAAAGTGAATAGTTTCATTCGAAATCGGTGTAAATATAATTAGTTGTTAAATAATAGAAGGCATAGATAATTCAAACGTATTTTCAAAGAGTAACGAGTAGCGTCAGCTGACACTTGTTCACTGTCAGGAACTTGGCGAAGTCATAGCGTATTTACGAACCATGAATATTAAAATCGCTCCGCGTGCTGTTTGGAGAATGGTGAATGCGAGTCGGGCCGCGGCCGCTTCGCGTGTACGCCTTGTCTCGTGCGCTACTAGTCACTAATAGTGGTGTACGAAAACGTTCTAGTAGTATCCGACCGAGCCGTTGCGGTTCGGGAGGAAGTAGTATGCAGCGGGCAGCGGCGGCGGCGCTCCGGCCGGCGGGTGCGCCTGTGCCGCGCCCGCTGGCACGCTTCATATGTCGAGCCGCGCGGCGTCCGTCACCGACGGGTCGGCTTCGATAGGCGACGCGCCCTGGCCGTTACGAGACACCGGCGTCTTCGGCGGGCCCATCTCGCTGGCGTCGCGGTCGCTGTAGCGGCTGTCGGGCCGCGGAGAGGCGAACGGGCGGAAGGGCTCCGCGGGGCGCGTGGGCTCGAGCGCGTGCCCGGGCGGCGGCGGCGAGCACAGCGGCGACTCGAGCCCGGCGGTCAGCGGCGACGGCAGCCGCGGCGAGTGCAGCGGCAGCGGTGGCAGCCCCACGTGGCCCGGGTGCTCCTGCGGCCGCTGCGCCGCCACCACCATGTTGCACATCTGGCGGCGCAGGCCGTGCGCCACGGCGGCCACGGCGGCGGCGGCGGCCGCGTTCGGCGACACGCGCCCCTCGCGCCCGTTCCCACAGCCGTTCCCGCCGACCGCGACCGGCGGCGCCTGGGTCACGCCATCCTGGAACGCGCATATCGCACCTACACTCTCCGTTGGCACTAACGGCTCTCGCCTCACTTATATCTAGTGATTTCTCGGAAAAATTTTTGATAGACAGAAAATGTATCTATCAAAAGTTCTTCGTACGAACATGTATGACATATTTTCGCGTACCAATTATAACAATCGCTAACGCTAATTCGCGGATGCAGGTAAACAGATTTAGTAATACGACTTATTAAAATATTAAGACACTAATCGAGGGGTGAACCGACCGACTAAACCAAAAGCAAGAAAAATGACCAGAAATAGTTTGGTACCATGCTAACTGCCCAGACGGTAGCATTAATGACTAGCTGGTTACTGTGATACTGTTAGTCATTTTTCAGTGCAGTGCAGTCGTGGCTTCCTCGCAGGGAGGTCGCGTGTGCAATACTGACCGTGATGGCAGGGTACGGGAGCGGCATCTCCACCTCCCGCAGGTGGTGCGTGGTGTGCGGCGTGTGGTTCTCGCGGAACACCACCGCTCGGATCACCCCACGGATGTGGTCGTCGGGCCACACTCCTAGCAGGATGCGCTGGGGCCGTCCGCGTCCCTTCGGTCTCAAATCTGGAATGTCGCATAATAGTAAAACGTGAACACGTAAGGCATATATTCTCCTCGCCTTGCCGCTGGCTCGATGAGTGATCGTGTACGTTCAGTACTTGTATTCCAGTGTACTGGACCGACAGCTTCTTTTCGAGTTGAAAGTAGGTCATTTTGGGTTGAGTTACGTTGCAAAGTTAACCAAAATTTGTAGGTGCGTAAATCGATCCTTCACCGAGACAGTCATCATTCAAATATACCTAGATTTGATATTGATCACCTCTAAAAATATTATGAAAACCTTAGTGCAAATTATGTTTTAAGTAGAAAAGTCTATCGCGAATAATTATATTAGGAGTGCCCGCTTCACGGGTTTTGATTGGCAGAAAATACGTTTGATGTTTATGGCAATAATATATTCTAAAAGGGCACTCAATAAAATTAGTGAAATTACATGCAAGTAATATTTATTATTGCTTACATGTAACTGCAGTTTCCGATTTAACGTCATGTGCACATAGAAAAGAGAAAAAATATTTGTAAGAAAATTGAACTTTTTCGTCATACCAGTCTAAAATGTGTGATAAGCTCAAAGAATTTTAACCTTACTAAGCTAAAATTCTTTGGAAAATCTGATAAATAATACATAATGAAGTTTTATTAATTCTTTGAAAAATCTGAACTAAATAATTAATAAAATTACTTGTTTAGGGTTACTGCAGCTTTTCAGAACATTAGAGCTGGCGTTTTAAACTTACAAGAAAGAAAGCAACTAAATTACTTTGTTTTCAAATTATCACGAAGTTTCTGCAAATATCATAACGTAATATTTTTATGGAATACTATTAGTTTGTAAGATTTTCGCGATCGTGGAAATAAAGATGGTAAGTACATGAGTACCTATATTAATTACTCCACAAAAAGGAATTCAAAAATCTAAGTGAACAATACAAAATAAAATCTTAACTATAATTACTAGTTTAAATTTAAAATAAAATAAAAAATTGTTAGAGAGATTGTCAAAATTATGATACCTTATTAATTTTTAGGATTCCGTACCTCAAAAGGAAAAAAAGGAACCCTTATAGGATTACTTTGTTTTCCATCTGTACGTATGTCCGTCTGTTCGTCTGTGTGTATGTCAAGACTCTTTATCTCGGGAACGCGTAAAGATATAGAGTTGAAATTTAAACTGTTTACGTACATTTATAATCTCTTGCAGTTGCGTAAAAGAAAAAATTCTCAGTTATCATTTAAAAAAGTTTATGTCGTAAAAACCGCATATTTCGACACTCACAAAAATCAAACCTACAGGGTACTTCCCGTTGACATAGAACTATAAAATTTGGTGAGAAGCATTGTCACAGAGTACAGGAATAAATCTGAAAACTGTACATTTTTAATTAAATCACAAAAAATAGGGCCTCAAAATTCACAAAATATGGGTTTAAAATTCAAAGTGGGTAAATCGTATCATGTAAGGTATCATATAAAAGAACTTCATTTGCACATGCTAAAACAGCTTTTTAATTATTTTAACAATGTGTTATTTACGATGTATGACGAGAAGAGTGAAAAAAAATATTTTTCTTGTCGATGGTTATAGTATTGAGATTTCAACAACTTACTTACCAACTTTGTGAAATTTTCTGGATTTGTACGGAAACCTCGATGTGCGAGCCTGACTCGCACTTGTCCGGTTTTTTTTCATAATTATCAATATTTGCAAAAACTTTAGTACTTATTAGAGACGGATTCTTGTTGATTAGGTGTCACTGCAACCGTTACAGGTCTCTTTTTACAACTTCCTGCGTTTCAATATGTTAAATTAAATTATATATGCGATATGTTAAATTAATGATGGAAATTTAGTGTGAATTTTTTCGTTTCTATATCACTAGTATTTACTTTTTAAACTTATTTTTAGAGTAACAATATGAAACGGTTACAGTGACAGGACAGCAGAAGCAACGTCTTCATCTTCGTCTTCGCAACATTTCAGTAAAAGTATTAAAAGAACACAAACCTCTATACAATCGCATTGCAAAACCTTCGCTGTGCCAATACCATATCTTTATTCAAATTCGCTTACTCATATTAAACTTAAGCTGTTATTACTTAAACGATAACTGAATGTCGTAGCACAGGTCGAACTACATTTAATTATAAGTTTCACCGTTGTAATACTAGATGTAAAATTTTATTGGAACTCGAAAAGTATACATAATGGTATTATCAATAATTATGCAGCTTAGAAATGTATCTAATTTGATTAATCTACTAGCTTCGTAGTCGGTAAGCCGGTCTAAAATTTCACGGTAGAGTTTCGTTCTCGAGCAGAATTTAAAATAAAATGATTACTAATCGTTATTTTAGGGTTGTAAATATTGTTTAAAGCTCTTTTTATTTCAAGTGTAAGTAATTAGGTTTTTGTATAGTTCTTAGTAATAATGTATTGATATATTTGTTAAGAGATAATAAATTCCGCATTACTTGATATTAACAAAGTGAGTCAGCTCAAATCACCTAAAACCGAGATTAAATTATAAAAATGCTTAATTTTTTGTGTTTCTATTTATTCCCCAATACGGAGATATGCTAGGGAAGCGGGATTTATTAGTGTGAACTATTCTGATGTTAGATTTTTTATTTATATTTCTACCCTACACGGGTTTTCAGTTCTTCGATTCGACATCAAGTAGGTATCCCCGTCGGCTAAGAGTGTTAAGATGCTAACTCCATTTTCACGATTTTTCAGTAGACGGTTGAAACGTTATTACTTTTATCCTATTACGTTTAACACAAAACTGAAAATCCCGTTGGCAAATAAAGTTATATTTTACTTATTTATACTCTAAATAGAGTAATTAATTTTGATATCATTGAAATATCGTAAAAAAAATGGAGTAAGAAGGATTGACAGCAAATTTTTTAAGAAAAAGTAAAAAAAGGAGTTATTATTATTTAGAGCAAAGATTGGACGTTTTATTTGTATGCTTCTAACGTGTTCGTCAATATATAATTTTCTTTTCACCCCAGTTTAGCTTCTTCCAAAATTTATGAAATATTCCTTTTCTGGTTTCGTCTTCTATTGTCAAAATCAAATCAATCTTCTATGGTCAAAAATGATGCAATGTGATGATTGCATAATTTTTGACCCTGGTCATTTTTATTTTTCATATACCCACTAAGAATCTTATTTTATCCTTTAAAAGTGTTTTGATCCAGGTTCTCTTTGAATTCTGCTTTTTACTGCAAACTAGTCAAATAAGCAGTTATTGCGGTTGATTTATATATTTTTTTGTTTTTAATAGGTAACTCAATATCACCTCTGAAAAACTAGAATAAGGCACCAAGGGCAACTTTTCGTTAGGCATTATATCTTGTAAAACACCAATCATTTCTGTATCAGATATTTGGCTTTCATCCAAGTTTATTACTTGCTGATTTGATGGACGATTCGAAGATAAATTCGAGAGATAGAACTCTCATTGTAGATATAGAAGGCAAAATATAATGCGATTCAAAAGAGTATGTAGTAGTTTCCATTTTCGACAGGACTGAAGATGCTGTAAGAAATACAGGTAAGCTATTGATGTCTAATTGGGTGTTATCATTGTTTTCAATAATTTCAACGTCACTGTCAGTCTCATTTGTTAAAATAACGGTATTAGAGTTTGGATCTATAAAATTTGAAACGGAAGGTATGCTGTGATATGTCACATTAATTGTATGGGATTAAATTTTAAATAAATATTATATACTCTTAATTTTTTTTTGCATAATTATCTAAATATTCTGTAAATATTTCAAGCCTGCCAACATTATTAATATCGAGCGAAAAACAGCTAAAATTTAGGTTTATTGTATGGAAGCCCCACTTTATTTTTTATTTTGTTTTAGTATTTGTTGTTATAGCGGCAACAGCAATACGTCATCTGTGATTAATATTTAAACGTTCTAGCTATTACCGTTCATGAGATACAGCCTGGTGACATACAGACGGTTAGACGGGCAACGGAGTCTTAGTAATCGGGTTCCTTTGTTACCCTTTGGGTACGGAACCCTAAAAATGGCTAATCTTATGCAAAATAATTTAAATTGTTAAAGCGGTATCTTTAATGTTTTATGAATTATTTTACACCCAACATATTTTAAATTATGATCTGGGAACAAGCGTTTATATTTCAAATAGGTTCGCGTTTGACTACACACTGCCTGATGTTAAGTGTATCTCTTATTTTAAGTATTTTGTTTACTGCTTCACTCTATTAATACTGGCTATTTCTATACTTACTTTCTAGCTTTTAATTTATAAAAAAAATATGGTAAAGTTATTGTCTTATTGGAGATCTAGGTCTAGCAATGGACGTTCTATGGCTGAAACGATGATGTTTAATTTAGATCTTTATTTAGATAAAGCCGATCTGTGCTACAACGTGTCAGGTCTAGTGTCGCGTCATACCTGCTCCTCCATCGGCGCTGGGGCCCAGCATATTGTGGACTCGGTTCGCGTACAGCACGAAAGTTGGATACGGGATGTCGTATTTCCTCGCCGCTTGGGATAGCGAGAGGCCTTCCTTCAGGACTGAGAAGATCGCTTCAGCCATGGTCTCTGGTCGCCAGGATTTGAGAGGCCCGCGCTCTCGGAGCCGCAGGTTGTGCACCATGTTCTGATTCGTGCTCCAGCATTGCTGCCACAGCGATTGCATCCGGTACTGGTACGTCTCTGCTGGAATGAGATGGAGAAGTGTTAATTTGGGGAATTGCTCGGAACGTTTTGGAGATCGGTTACAAAAGAGATGATATTCATAAGAATCAGCCAGATTGGGAGGAAACATGTCCATCGACAATAGTAATTGCAATGTATGGAACATAGGTCATGAACTTGTACTGTACTTTAGTCTTATTAGTTTTGTAAACTGATTTCGCTATTATTTTCATTTTTTTTCAAACAATGTCATTATAATAAGATTGGAAAATATTTTGCTAAGCTAATGATAATCATCATTATTAAATTAATAATTTAATGTTTTATTCGGAAACTATTTTACTATTTAAGCCATTGATGATTATCATTAGCTTAGATAGGAAAATTTAAGATTTTATTATTTCAGAGTGACGAACGTAGTGGAGTTGTGATGTAAACCTGTTATGGGGACATGTACTCGTACGTAACGCTTACCATCAAGCGAACGAGTGGATCATCTTGTCACTCATACATATAAAAATAAGAAAATGAAGGTAGCGCTTCTTAAATTAAATTTGGGTTTAAATAGAAATATCTGATGATTATGCCATCTGAGCCAATTAGTTCTTTCCAGGGACAAAGAGGCCTTTGGGCAAAATATATAGGTATACATTTCTAAAGTGTCATTTGTCTTTTATGATAGATCGTCTTGACCTCATAATATATTGGGTCATTAAAATGTATATACGTAGAATATGCACGTCTGATTACCAGCAAAAACATTCCATGGAAAATTTTATGTTTTAACTTATTAAGTATTTAAAGAAAATACAATGACTGCTTATAACAGTGTTGACAATGTAGGCTAAAACAAAAAACTCTATAAGTTTAAAATGTAAATAGTGCGTCGAGGGTGGCATTATCCTGCGGATAAAACCCTCTATAAATAAATAAAGATTAAAAAAAAAAAAAAAGTCGAGTAAATGTTGTTTTACACCTCATCTCTCGAAATTGTTGTATGAATATGTACCAAGTAATGAATTAACTCATTATAACACGTTTCTTAGTTCGTTACAGTCTTATTATGGAATAAAGAATAGCAAAAATAATAGCAATTTTAATGTTGACGTACTCAGTAGTCTGCACCTGCACTGCTGGTCAACGACTTGACATTATGTTTGTTAACTTTAATTAGGGAAACTGGAATTTTGACTATTGTATCGGAATTCGTAAATTTAGTTTCTGACGTTATAACTGTGTAACGTATGCTGATATTTTAGTACTTTATGTTGAATAGTGTTAAAAGTAACTCCTGCAAATAAAGTGTCTAAAGTACTATTATGTAAACAAATAATTTAACAAGCGCTACTTTTAGGTCGTACTATAATTATATAGGCACCTTATTTATCTAAAATTCTTATAAATAGATGATAATTTTAAGCAAAAAATCTATTGTGTGTAAGTGAAAATTACACATGCAAAAATTTAAAACAATCAATAAACAAAAAATATATTACATCTTACGTATCCAGAGGCTCCTGAAAGATAATAATAAATATTAGTAGTAAATAGGTAAATAAAAATACCAGATTAATAATTTTATCTCTTTAATTACATGTTTTTTTACAAATTTATTCAAACAATAAAAAATCTAAAATTATTACATAAAACTATATTGACATCAAATTGTCACTATTAGATAAAATTGTACATAATTATTCAAAATGACAGTAAAATTATAAGTGAATTAGTAATTATGTATATTTTTAAATTGAAATATTGAGGAAATGTAAGTAATATATCTTTAAATGTATTACTTACATTTCCTCAATATTTCACATTGTTTCGCTTAGAAAAATGTCAAAACACCACACTATGCCGTCAACCGTGAGTGGCGCTTTTCTTGTCAGCTTTCGCGAATTAAACTTTCGTATAAAGCTTGGAGAAATGACAAGACTGGAGCTCTCGTATTCAATTGAACGATAAACCATATAGTCGCTACTGCTTTATCTTACAAAAGTTTGTCATTAGATAGAAAAAGACGTAATCATACAATAACTATCATCTTGAACGATGTGAAGCCACATTTTACTTGTCAAAGTGACCTGCTGGTGACTCGCTGTTTTTGAATTTTGTGATATATTTTTGGTCGGGAAGTGTTTAGGTGTGAAATACTTTGTTATATATCATGATAACTTGAATCTCTTTTATTGCGATGGCTTGTGTAGCTTATGGCTGTAACAGCTATAGTTCGAAGGAAAGTGAAGAAAATAGAAGTGTAGCATTTCATAGATAAGACGGTTTTGGATGGTATACTTGGCGAGTTTTCAAGACAGGGCAGATCGTTTACCTCTTTCTCAGACTCAGAATACGGTCAGATATATTGCAAATAATCAATATAATACGAGAGCACCACACTTGTCATTTCTCCAAGGTATAAAGTTTCTGGTTACTGGATCAGAACTATCGTCTTGGCATTTTTTTTTTCAGGACAAAAAATGATGAATTATAATTAAAATATTTCAAAACTCGGCAGACCTCATCCATATTTTTAAATTATTTTAAGGATACAATTTTTTTGCCGTCTACTCGAATTAGGTATTCGTCATGCATTAGATATAAGTTAGACGCGAGTAATTGCAAGTAATATAGATTTAAGATACATTTTAAATGGACGGAGTTTAGCAAACATGACTTAAACCACAAGGCTTTCCAAAATAAAAACGTAGAATAATTTTAGATCAAATTGCAAGACACTTGCTACCATAGAATTAGAACTAAAGTAATAGAATAACTAAATTTTGTTCAAATAAATACCTTGTTACAGCTATCTTATTCATATCTGTTTACACAGCATACGTGTGAGTGAGTGGAACAAGAAAAACGCTTTGTCTGTCGGCATATGTCGAAATCACAAGTTGGAATGTCAAAGAGGTAAAAAGTGAGTTATTTACACAAAAAACTGATTGTTCCAGTGATTCCATTTTGTCTTTTGCGATATGATCAGAAATTTGAACCCTCTAGTTCCAGCTTCAAATCTCTGATAACTATACCTTCCTACCTTTTTGAATTTGGACAACTGAGATAGTTCAATGCTAGTTTGTGAAACCCTTCGAAATCACGTAAGTTCGGGTGTATGTGTATCTTTTTCTAACACTTTTTAAATTTTACTTAATTTTAGTTCTTTTTCTATGCTTGCTGCTCTTTGATTTTCGACAGAAGTGTGGTAGTCTAGAAAAAATGCTAAACTACGTTCAAACATCCATTAATTCCTTTAGCAAATAAGTATTCTACTTTAAAATATTGTATTGGAAATGTAATAACTAATACATTTTTAAATTTATTACTTAATGTAAGTAAGTATTATATATATCCTCAATTTCTTGATGTTCGAGATTTTGGGACTAGTTTATCTAAACGCCTAATTCTCGTCTCAGAACTATTACAAAACGAATACGTTAGCGAGTGCTTATTACTGAAGCCCCACCACCACTTGTAGCCCTGCAATAGGGACTCGAATTCAAAATTCGGATCATCAATCCTTTTTAACTCTACCACATAATCCAAAACTGTTTGTAATTTTTTGTCTGTTATACGCGAAGTTACATTTCCATCTAAACAGAAGTTTACAATCTGGTTCTCTTGGTCAGCGGTCATGTTTGTTTTGTAGAATGTTTCCTTTCGGTTATTCTTTCCTAATATATTGTCGTATATTGTCGCCCTGGGAATTCCGAAGTGATCGGCGGCATTTGTGATTTTCATAGTTTGGGAGATTACGGCTTCAACCGCTGCTTCCATCTGCAGCTCCGTCCACCTTCCCTTCGACTTTCCAGCGGGTTCTGGTATTAAAGTAACATGATTGATTTTTTGGCGTATCTAGAATTGTTTTAGGACTAAGCTGTTATTTTTAATTAATTTCAGTAAATTGCATAAAATTTATTCTGCATTTTTTATAACACGTAGTTTAGTGGCTTGCTTCCTGCTCACATCCCTAACTACGCCAATGTACGTTTATGGTGTCGAAATAAAAGCTGTTATTTGGACATCAATATATTATGACTTTGTAATGATAGAGTTTATATTAGATAGAGGCATTTTTTCAAAAATATAGTAACGTATACTTCGTAACCGTAGCGTGCGTTTATTCATACAAAGCCATGCAATATATTCTTACTGAATAATATCTATACTTAAAGCTCTAGAAGCTATAAATAGCGGTTAAATCCTCAAAACAATAGGAGCTAATAATGAATTCCCGAAATTGATGGTTAAAATTTAGTAGTTTAGCGTATATATATATATATATATATATATTCATCTAAAAGTAACATGACAGATGTTATGTCATGTTACTTTCAGATGAAATAATCGCTAAACTACTAAATTTTAACCATCAATTTCGGGAATTATATATATATCGGGACAATAGCTTTAAGTTTATTTTTAAATAGTGCCACTTAGTATAATTTCGAAGGACTAGGAATGGTAGTGGCAACATTCCTGGGGTAACGCTTGTAACAAACGCTGCTGATTGGTTCCATTTAGATTTTCAAGTGATATCGCATGATCGGCCGATGGGCGGGAAAATGCGATGATGACTTGACAGATGTCACTTGAGAGTGGTAAAGAGAGCTGGTTCGGAGAGGTTATGGCGAACTGTGATTAGAACGGCTCGAGTTGTGATTGTGATTCTTGATAAAATGGTCGCAGCGTGAGTTACGCTGCGGAACGCCATGTCCTTCGCTTAAAGTTTTCTTTATAATTGTAGTCATACGTAATCTTCTGTGAAATAAACTGATTGTTCGTGATGTCGCAATTTATCTCCTCGCCCGCTTAACCCACGCCACGCCACACTGAAGCATTGTTGGGTCAGATGGTATAAAATCATTACCACATTGAATCACCATAACTGATGCGGATCCTTTTATGGATTCGACATATATATATATCTATAGTATTGTATGCATTGAGAGCAATTTTGGCATACTTCCATATAGCAAAGCAAAATAACCTCCAAAGCATGCAATGCAACTGCATGCTTTGGGGGTTCTTTTGCATTGCTTGCGCAAAAAATAATTGTAATTATAAAAATTGAACAGATATTAATGACAACATATTGTAACATATCATTATTTATTTACACCAAACTTAAATAATATTTCCAGCCCTATTCTGAGTTCTTGGATCATGGGACGGAGCGCGAGTATCAACACACGTGGCGTCCCATACTAAAAGCCGTCCCATCTTCCAAGGAATCAGGATCATCCCATCGGGTCTTTTACCATCGCTGCGTGCGAGGCCACTTGGCTCTAGGATAGCCGCGCAGTTAGCGGTAGCATAGACAAATGAGTACTTTTGTCTATGGTGGTAGTTAGAGCCCGGCGGATGACGTCATTCAGGCTGGCGTGGCGCGGTATTCTGCCTGCGCTGTTTATGCAGGAAAGACCGTGGTGACCAAGGTGGTAAACCGCAACGCCGCACTGGCAATGATGGCAATCCTGAATCTATTAGAGTACCGGAGTTCGGTGATGGCAAGACCTGTAGCCACAAACCCGATTCCCACTCAGCAACCGCTAAAAGACGGGCACGATCTGTAGAGCTAGAACACGTATTAAGGAGTTTGTTCCGTGTTTGCTCACAGATCGGCCCGTTCCATCAACGCTACGAGGATGATGTTTTTGGAAAATCGATATTTGGGCACAGTGCTGTCCACGCATCGTTGGCCTCGTCCATGCATGATATTTTTACACAATGATGACAATTTCGACGAATTTCGCCAATCAATTGTTAATTGCTATGGATAGAAGACATATGAAATATTTTATTTTTAACTATTTATTTCTAAAATAAATATTCATATGATTACATATTGTGTGAATATTTGAAGCATCTACCTGTCACCGTTATTAATCGGAATTCGAGCGGAAAACAATAAAAAAAATCGGATCTGTTGTATGGGATAATAATATTTCTTTTTTTTCTATTTTTAGTATTTGTTGTTATAGTGACAACAGAAATACGTCATCTGTGAAAATTTCAACATTCTAGCACCGTTTATTTTATGAGATACAGCCTGGTGACAGATAGACGGACGGACAGCGGAGTCTTAGTAATAAGGTCCTGTTCTTAGCCTTTGGGAACGGAACCCTAAAAAGGAGTATTAATGAAAAACTGTTTTGAAATAGGAAACTTATTTACTTTTGGAAAAACAGTGATCGTGTGATATTTTTTAAGATAAAGTAACTATAAACTAGGAAATGATGTCAACTAGAAGGTCTACAAAGTGCAGAAATGTAAGGCATAACTTTTAGGGATCAACCCCGAAATCGCGGAAAAAACCCATGTTCCACATTTTTTGTAAAGAACTAACTTTTTTTTGGAACAGCAGGTTTTTTGCGATATCCAGGTCGGTCCTATGGGTAATACCTGCACTTTACAAAGCAACTTGTATATCAATCAAGTAAGTAATCATTAACACTAAGTAGTATGTAATAATGTAATGTAACTTAAGTAGCTTAAGCTTAGTAATACTTTAACGATTTGTTACTAAAAAGACACATTTTTGAGTGAAATTATAGCTAATAACAATACATGGAATCTATCTGTATGGGATTAATTCTACAAAAACATAATTATTTGAACAACGATAATTAATTGTTACTTTTTAATTACAGCAGCGAAATTACCTATACAAGTTAGCAAGTTAGTTGTTTGGAGGTAGCGGCAGCTGGGTGGCGCCATAATTAGGACCATTTTTTTAAATCAAGTATTTATTTTAATCACAATCAATTTAAGTAATTACTTCATTAAAGAGTGCGCGGGCGTCCGTTGTCGGGGGCGCGCGTATTCCCTGAAGAAGGAGTACGAACTACTCTGAAACCGGTCGGACGCATAGCGGCTCGACCGTTCAAATAATCGTGAGTTGTATCCGGTGTTCATATAAATTTTAACCTAAGTAAATATTAGGTCTATAGAAACGATCCAGTATTTAATCGCTCAAAATCTAGATGTAAGTCATTTTTTTGCTATTTTGTGCCGCTTATATTCTTTAACGATTTGTTATTATAGTCTGACCGTTTAACTGAGTCCTCGCCTGCGCGGGTACAGGGGCGCGGGGGTGGATGACAAAGGGGACTGAAACGGGTGCAGGCAGTGGGTCCCCGCCGCCCGCACCTGACTCAGTCCCCTATGTCACTTGTCAGTCCCCCAGTAGTAACAACTCGTTAAATAATTAGAGACATAAAATAGTAAAAATATGACTAACATCTAGATTTTAAGCGATTAAATACTGGATCGTTGCTATAGACCTAATAATTATTACTTAGGTGTTTAAAATATATCTTTGAATTTTGATATTTGGTTTTTTGATTGGCAAATATTTGACACACGTTCGATGCGCTCGCATTTATTTAATTGGTTAATCGGTTTCCTTTGCGAACACTCATGATTATTGGTACAGAACAAAAAAGGGGACAAAATGGTTCCATTTTATAAAAATAACCCGCATGATTAAATATGAAAGATGCGATACTGAACAGAAAACTGTTCTTAATAAAAATAATCAAATAACTTCTCGCTTGCTTTGCCTACGCTTAGTGATACTACGATGTTTTCGTTTGTTCACTAGTCATTTCAAATTGAAATTTACAGATAATCTAAGAGTAAGAAATGAAAGGCAATGAAAAATATAAATAGCTCAGCTCAGCTCCTGGCGAAGATTTTTTGCTACCAGTTTGATGCCACTGCCCCACTTTACTTTACCTATTATATTTATTAAGCGAAAGCCAAAGATTGCAAATTAGAGACAGCTACATTTCATACCTAATTGATCGCAAATGTGTAACTTCGCTGCTATACCTCACTACCATCAACGTAAAAAAAGCAACTATTAAGGAACTATTCGAGCAGGTGCTTATAACGATACATGGAATGATCGTAACTAAGATTACACTTAAATCTAGGTATGATCTGTGATCGTATATATATGAATAAAAATATTAATGGCACCAAATGATATTTTTAATTAAACATCAAAATATATTAGAATTTACTTACAATCTAACTAAATAGAAACTTTTGTGGGTAAACAATACATAGATAAGTAAGTTTGTATGGGCCGGGAAGGTAGCTCTGGTGTCAGATTGATACTTTACTGGTGTTATTGATGAGGATATAGATAGCACTTCTAGGTATCAATAGTCAATACGGCATCGTCGGAAAGACTGTAGCACAACCCATGTCTCGACCAAATCATAGGCTTCCTCTTAGTCCATAGACGCTCAGCACAATGTTAGGTCGCAAAATGCCGTATACTCTTCGGTTTTATGTAAAATTTGATGCAGCGTATGGATGCAGCAATCTCTTCGGAAACTGACTGGTTTGGTAAACTGGAAGTCACGAAACCTGAGCTTGTAACGATTCGTAATGACCCTTGAAAACCACTTACAAACATGGCTCAGAGGAGAAATAGGTCTGTAGACTCCTCAGTGAGTTGGAACCTTTTTTAAGAATGACACTATTACGCTCCAGTTGCATACTTCTTGCGTTATGCTTTTTTGTTTCGTCTTTTTATTTGATTGCAGCGTTGAAGACAATAATTTGTACACACGAACACCACTGTATTTTTTTAAGGTTCCGTAGTAAAACTAGAGGAACCCTTACAACTTCGTCCATCTTAATATTACAAAGCCTTAATATTATAACTACAATATTTATGTACTGAATTGTATGACATTTGAGGTTATGACAGTTTAGTATAAACTTCAATATTTAACACATACAACTTTCAAAACAGTGTACAGGTACACATAACCTTTTAAGTAGCTCATATACATGTAAATTAGGGATGAACAATTTTTTTACCCCATCCCCCGTGTAAGATGTCGTTAAATAGGGTTTTTAAATTGAATGTAAAATATAATAAAGCAATTTTTTGTCACATGTACCATTGGTGAGATATAAGTCGTCAATATTGAAAAAAAAGTGCCCCCTCTTTAATTTCTAAAGTATACAAGATAGAATTTTCAAATCTCCTTATCTTATAGACCATATTTAAAACTTTTATTTAAAAATATTTTGAGCACTGTGGAAATACAACTTTTTTAGTTATAATAAAATTTTATTTTTTTAAATTTGCACACAGTTCAGAGGTTATTGACCTCTCAAACATATTTTTCTGCCAATTATGTTTTAATATCAGTCATAACACTCTTAAAATTGGTTTTTATCATCATCATAATCATCGTCACCATCTCCGGAAACCCATCACAACTTATTATTATATGAGAAAACTTAAGCGGAAAGTAAGAAAATAAGTTGTCAAGTGCGTGTCGAGACAAGCGTCAAGCGACAAGGCTTCCGTAGATGGTGACGATGATTATGATGATGATAAAAACAATTTTTTACGATGTCATTAGATGGTTGACTACTAGAAAAAAAAATTGAGTATGGAATACGTTTGTGACGGCAAAGACCTCTGAGCTCTGTGCATATTTAAAAATTACAATTTTCCTTAATAACTCAAAAAGTTATGAAACCACAGCGCTCAAAATATTTTTAAGGCAAGTTTTTCATGTGGTCTATAAGCTCAGAAAATTTGAACATTCCATCTCGCATACTTTAGAAATGAATGGGGGGGATCTTTTTTCAACTTAGTCGACCTATATAAATCACCAATGGTATTTTAAAAACAATGTGAAAAAAATAATATTTATCCCTGCTTTGCATATCCATATATGGCCTTAAAACACATTATTGATTTTTTTAGGTATTTAAAATTGAGATCTATTTTTAAACTGAGTAGGTTTGGCTATTATAAACTGGCTGTATTTTCGCTGTTCTGTTTTTTTCTACGACCTTTTATATTTTTGTATAATCTTATATTTTATGTTTGTATAACACTTAGTTTATTATTATCTTTTATGTATAAATAGGAATTTATTTATTTGTTCTAAAAAACTTACAAAACATCAAAACAAAACTTAAATAAATTATCCTTTTGAAACTATGTATCATCATATTAACATGTAATTTGGTTCATTAATGTGTACATTATAAGGTTTTGTACGAATAGAACGAACGGACAGACAGACACAACGAAGTTATAAGGATTTCTCTTTTTACTACGGAACCCTAAAAAGTACTAAATAAAAAAGTACATCTTTGTACTATAACGGGAAATTACGGAGGTGGTCGAACCATAGTCGCTACTTAGTACATGATTTCCTGTTTGACAGCGAAGTCTTTGACTGCATAGTAAAACTTTTCACTGCTGACGCTATCCATATCCTCTTTAACACAGTAGAGCATCTTGAATCGGTGCCACCACACTTCAGCTTCGTACCAAGTTTTAAAAGCGAAAGTTGGATCATAGCGTCGCCTCAAGTTTGTAACAAACGACACAATATCTGCCAGAGGCATGGTGGTTGTATGAAACTCTCGTGAAAAATTTGACACGTTAATAGCGCAGCAATAATCTAAAACTTGTAGCTCTTCCTCTTCCGTTATTCCAAACACTAAATCATCAATCAGTCCATTATATACAGTGACGTCATCAGAGTTTAAAGATTCGTCATCAACATTCATTTCAAGGCTTGTAGTGTCATCGTCATCAACATCCACTTCAAAGTATGTATCTTCTGCATGAAAAAAAATATTCCTAGGGTTACGATTACGCGAATTTGTTTATCAACAGACTTCAAAAATGGATCTTAAATTGACTGTTATTAGGCCGATAATCATAAATAGATTTTGTATATTCCATTTTCGTATGAAAGATACTTCAGAGGTGGTCCTATTTAAAATATATTGAAATCAACATTTTGGAAAATTAACAATAAGTAATTAAAAATGGCATTCATCAATTTGAGCGAATCATTAGAATTTTATACGTACAATGATTGCAGTTGGTTGTGTCATTTTTGATCATAAAAGTAATTATTTGTTTTAGATATACCTACGTGAAGGTTGATTTCTATGTCAGTGACCATATTATTTGGTTTGACTTAATTTAATACAAACATGTCTAAATAACTTCAGATGACGTTGTACAGGACAGACGCAAAACTAACGGTTACCCTAATAATCTTGTTCGCTGGCATAACATACAAAGTTTTATATTTTAACTTATATAAATAATGTGTATAAATAATTGATTATACGATTAAATTAACTTATTGTTTATATTAAGTAGCAGATTAAAGCTTAACACATTCGCAATTGAAACAATATCTTCAAAATAGTGTGACATTCATTGTAATACCTAGAAACATAGCAGAAAACCCGTTCATAGTTAGTCTACATTGCCACGATGTTACAATCGAGTTACCGTAGACACTACGAAGTAACGTTAACTTTCAAGTAATCATAAGTAAATGGTAATTTTTCGACAATAAGTGGCTCAACCGAAGAAGGAAGACGTGGTGGCTTAGGGAAGTCGTGGTGGCTTAGAAGTAGTGACATCCGCCTTACAATCGTGAGGTCGTGGGTTCAAATCCCGGTCCCGGACCAATGAGTTCTTTGGAATTTATGTACGGAATTTCACACCACTGGCTTTTCGGTGAAAGAAAACATCGTGAGGCAACCTGCATATGTTCGTAGAAGAAATTCAATGGCGTATGTGGATTCACTTGTAGGATTTTCTGTGATAGTGGTGGATATGGCCCAATCAGCCTTCGTGTGTAGGCCTACGTCCTGCAGTAGATTATTAAAAAGCTGATACAAGTGGCTCAACTGACTTCAGTCATTGTGATTTACATACATTAGATTATTAGTTTCATTGCCATTTTTAGTATATATTGTTGATTTTTATAAAACCGGTCGACCGATTTCGACAACATTTAATATGAACAGCTCTGAAGTACGATCTACTAAAAAAGAATCATCATAATATATACAGTCAAATTGAGAATCTGATCCTTTTTTGAAGTTGGTTTATAAATACATATAACACTTCACAGTCACAGAACCTACACAGATTCTTTGTGTTTTTAAAATGGCCAAATAGAAATTAAAACCTAAATTCAGCGTTTTATTCTTTAGATTTCATGTATTTATTCAGTAGGGCCCCATGTACAAAATTGTCACAATAGGTAGGTACGTACTTTTTTATAACAATTGCCCGTGTATTTTTTGTTTTATGTTTCGCAACGGAAAATTTATTTGAATAAAATTCAAGACGATTCGATGTCATCAGCAGCCCTCCGACCTCCTAAGCAATAGCAATCGTTTATGACTTCATTTTAGTCATTTGTCACCGCCTATGTGACGTTAGCCATCAATTGCTTTCCGCGGATTGCGAAAGCGTTGAAATCGTTGAATGAAAAACTTTGATGGCTAACGTCACATAGGCGGTGCCAAATGACTAAAATAAAGTCATAAACGATTGCTATTACGATTGCTATTGCTTAGGCGGTCGGGGGGCTGTACTGTGGTTTATTTTCACGTCACTGTTATGAGACCTAAGTAGGCACTCTATTTTAAATTGTAATCAATAATTGCTTATAAATATAAAAGTTGTATATAATATGTAACCTTTTACTTTTGAGCAAGCAATTCTATTATCTTTAGACCTTCAATGGTCTGTGGATGATCCAATTGCTTTCTATGTAGTAGTAGTGTAGGTAGTTTCAGCATACAAAGTAGTATTGTATCATATAATTAAAAAAGCAATTCTTGCATATTTATTTATTTTGTATATTTATTTGAATAAATATTTACAAATGTTAGCACAAAATCAAGGTCTCGGTAACTCCGATCCGATCCATTTCGATATTAGAACTCTAATTAATATTATCTGTATTTGTATTCCCTCTAACATGCAACACGGTTCACCCATACATGTAAAAGTAGCTATTATGTGCGTAGCGTAGTGTATATTATAGTGCAGTTTAGCAGTTTAAAATCTATCGGCCATTGTATAGCAAAAAATGTTGTATTTATTACTACTATTCTACTAATATTCTAAGGTCATTTTACTCATATAATTATATACAACTCTTATTATGAGTATAACCATGAATTCGAAAAAATGACTGTTTATATTTCATCTTACTTTTTGAATAAAAGAGAAAATAGAGAACTTTTTTCTGATGTACGTAGCGATCCACAATTTCATAGTTCTCATAACCGAAACGGAGATTTCGGGATTTACTAAGATTAATAAATCTGTCACGCTTTAGTTTATACAGGGATACCTTGTACCCGGTTAAGTACCTCCACCAAAAATAAGCTCCATATTACAGGGTTACTTCTAAAACACCAGCAACCTCGCAGGACTAAATACACTATATACACTATAAACAACAACTTTTGTTCTACGACTTTCGTCAAAACTCAAACATGCAATAGATTTTTTTAATTTTTTTGATATAAGTAAAATGACCTTAAAATATATGTAGCAAAGCTAGTTTTTTTCAAATGTGAATGGTAAAAAATAAACAATTCAAGTTATTTGGCGTGAGCGACAGAGCGAGGCCTAGCTCTATTGGTAGGTGAAGCATCGGGTCAAAAATCTCTTATACAGGTTCAACTCCTGCGGTCACGACACATTTTTGAATTGTTTACCGCAAAAATAACTCTTTATAGCCCAGTTCAACCTATAGATGCAATAAGTCCTGTAATGCAATAGAGCAAGAGTCAAATCAATGAGCCAAGAGTTGCAATAAGTGTAGTAATGCAAATTCAATATACAAGAAGAAGAATAGAGCTACAGTCAAAACAAAAAGGTGCTCTTGTCTTGTTAGTATTGATCAGAACTGACCCAACTGACCTGCAAGTGCTGTGGATGTGGATGCTCCCATCCACGCTTGGGTAGTTTCAATCATTCGAGCCTGAAACAAACAAAATACAATTAAAAAAATTAAAATGATCAGTCCCTTATTATCTTAACTAATAATATGATAAATCCGAAAGCGTGTGTCTTGGTTTGTTCCTCTTTCATGCAGCAACGGAGCTTCGGATTGATTTGATTTTTAGCATGGACATAGTTTGAAGGACTGAAAGTAACACGGGCTACTTTATATCCCAGGAAAATGAAATGCTCTACAATAAATAATAATTAAATAAATATTTGGGACATCTTACACACGGTCTCTGACTCCAAACTAAGCAAAGCTTGTGATATGGCTGCCAGAGACTGATATACTATATATACTTATTTTTCAAATACATAATTATATAGATAGTAACTAAATAACACCCAGACACAAAGCAAACACTTATGTTCATCACATAAATATATTACCCCCTGGGTGGGGATCGAACCCACGCCTCTTTGATCCAGAAGTTAGGGCCACCGAGGCAGTCGCTATGGGATAGCACACAAATTAAAATACGCGGGCGAAGCTGCGGGTAAAAGCTAGTGTTACTATAATTAAAAATAGGACACATTTATTTTTATAATTGCAATTGCCTTTATTAACTACAACAAAATACAACCCTACTACTTACACTAAACTACTTCTTAGGGTTCCGTGCCTCAAAAGGTAAAAACGGAACCCTTATAGGACCACTTTGTTGTCCGTCTGTCTGTATGTCAAGACTCTTTATCGTTATAAATATGAAGCTCTTTTATATGATACCTTACATGATGCCACATGCTGAAGCATGATTTTTATTATTTTAATGTGTAATTTTAGATGTATGACGAGAAAAGTGAAAAAAAAAAAAAGATTTTTGTCGATGATTATGGTATAGAGATTTTAACAACTTACTTCCCAATTTTGTGAAATTTTCTGGGTTTGTACGGAAAAAGTATAGATTGGCTTGTCGACACGCGGAATTTCAACATACATCACGTTGTAGCATTTTTGTAATTAATTTATAAAACAACAATGAGAATAGGAAACAAATAAATCGAGACGGATATGAAAATAATAAATAAATAGTTTATTTACAAACTATTTATCACAAACCTCTTATAATATTATTTTGCAAAGATAGATACTGTGACTTTTTTATATTAATAATATAATATTATATGCCACCTATGATAAATAATTATCGTAATTTATTAACGATTCGCCTGTCTGATGACGTCGCGAGCAGAATGGCAAGGCAGGTCAGGAGTCAGGATGCACCTCATTAAAGTCACCGTAATAGCTCCAATAATAATAACGGTCAGATGAAAAAGAACAATTCCTCAGTTAATTTACAATTTCCCATCTCGAACAGGAAGTTTACGATTGCACATTTTATCGATCGCTACTGTATTTGAATCGCAGTTCGGTGCGCGCGCGCGTGCGCGTTTATTTACGGCGCGTGATGAAGCACGCGGCGGCATTTCTTTGTGCCCCGTCCGCTCTCGCTACAACTAAACACCATCGAACTTTTAATTGTGAACGCAGACAAAAGCGGCTATTTTACGGCGGCAGCGACGGAACACAGTCCGTACTACAAATAAAATTGCTTTTATTAAGTTAGCGGGGAGAAGCCGGGCTCGAGCGATATGTTTACTGCGCGCGCACGTGCTCTAAGTACCGGTTGAAACGCTCCGATGTATTGTTTGTTTACCCGAATAAAACACTAAAATCCAATTCAATAACAAAGAATTAAAGATCCCGAAATAAAATTTATTGCTGGAGTACGATAAAATAGATTTATGTAGCGGCGAGGGGCGCGGGGCGCGGGCGACGCCTACGCCGACGCTTCGCCAGCGTTATTGCTTTATTACGTGCACTCGGTCAACTAAATTACAATCTGCTCACATTTTATTGGCAGTTATTGCATTTAATTAAGGACGAAACAATAAGGTTAGAAAATATCGGTTGGTGTTATATCATCGAGAATTTTGGACGTTGGTTCTTGGCGATTTCCGTGAAGCTAAAACCTCGAGGAGGTATTAGGAAAATCGTAGTTATCTATACAATTCTCACTAATGTTATAAATCTGAAAGTGTGATTGTTGGTTGCTTTGTTATTTTTTAAATACCACTTGATAATTTGCATAGGTACATGCATGAATAAATGTCGAAGAATGTCGTAGGTTATCATATGACGAGGGCGATGCCGCTGGTAAAGCGGACACATGATATTTTTGAAAATGTAGGTGTTATTGACGTGCGATAGCCGAATAAATCGTGAAGTTTTCGTAGGGGTATGCTTAGACAAGCGAAGAGAAGCGAAGACGGACAAAGCAAAAAGATGACTTGATGGAGGACGCATCAGGAACGTGCAAGATGTATGCTTCTTCCGCATAGCGCATAATGTTAGTCATAGCTCGCCCTTATATAAGTCTCCTTCCCAATGTCCAATGGCTAAGATGATGATGAAATTTGTAAGATAGATATTCACCCATAGATTTATTTATCTATGCACTTATTTTATATGTACGGAAAAATACTTCTGGATGACGTCAACACGCCACATAGTGCTATTTGTCTAGAATTGCTTATTCTATTTCTATGCTATTCGTGTCGAAAAGTTTCTTTATTTATTCATCTGTCAATTACGAGCGCATTATCTCAGATTAAAGAGTGCGTTATTGAGATTTTTGTGCCAGTGTTTAGATCAGGATTAAACTGTTTTTTTGATATCACAAACAACGAGTATGAATAATAACGCATCGGTGAGAAATAAAAACAAAGTTGAAAAAAGATAAAAATGACGTCAAAATTTAAACTTTAGTATTTTATTAGACCTAGTTATGAACTAAGTGACTAATTGCTGATATGATGGTACGAATTAGTTTTGTCAATACGTGAGTAATGTAATAAATACATATGTAAACTGAAAAAAAACACGCAATCGATTGATAGTATTTTTTTAATACTTTTTCAAAAAAATTTAGTACCACATCAGATTAGAAAATGATTTAAATATTAGAAATATTAATAAAACTTTTCAAAAAATATCCATAACAAGTACATCAACTTTCACCAGTATGAAACTCCTGTTTTTTCCCGCAATTTCAATATTACAATTGAAAACCGCGCTTGGCAACGTGTGCGACGACCATGTGTAACTCTGTGGGACATGAAAAAATTTTATGCGCGAAAATATCCTATCCTACTATCCTACTAATATTATAAACGCGAAAGTTTGTGAGGATGGATGGATAGATGGATGGATGTATAGATGTTTGTTACTCTTTCACGCAAAAACTACTGAACGGATTGAGTAGAAACTTTGGAATAATATAGCTTATATATCAGAATAACACATAGGCTATAAATTATAACGATATAAAGCGTATGCGAGCGAAGCCGCGGGTAAAAACTAGTCCTTCATAATTATAAAGACGTGTTTTCAAAGAGGTAACTAATATTATAAACGCGAAAGTTTGTGAGGATGGATGGATAGATGGATGGATGTATAGATGTTTGTTACTCTTTCACGCAAAAACTACTGAACGGATTGAGTAGAAACTTTGGAATAATATAGCTTATATATCAGAATAACACATAGGCTATAAATTATAACGATATAAAGCGTATGCGAGCGAAGCCGCGGGTAAAAACTAGTCCTTCATAATTATAAAGACGTGTTTTCAAAGAGGTATTCTTTTTCTGATCAATATTTTATGTTTTTTATAAATCGTCAAGTAAAACTATTATATTGGTTTCTAATGTGTATTTTACAATTTTTTCTGTTTAATTTTTTAGTATTTTTAAAAGGCATCTACCCTTCACTAATTAGATAGATGCCTGGTTTTTAGTTGGGATAGATGCCTTTAGAGGCGTATAACTTTCCACCAAGGCATCTAAGCTTTGCTTGTAAATAGTAATGGTTTCAAAAACAAAACATTAATATAGTAAGTACTCACATTAGAATTAATTTGTTGTGGTGTATAAACGCCCAGAAAATATATAAAAAAACAGGAGCCAAGCAGCGAGCAGAAAAATGGAATGAAAATGATTTGAAAGCTGCCTTAGCAGATTTTCATTTAGATTTTTTTAAAGAATTTCCTGAGAGTATATAAATCTTATTATTAAAAATATTAGGCAGTTATATGTTAGTACCTACTCATAGTTATAAAAATTGATCTATTTATCAATGTACATATACCTAAGTAGAAATATTTAAGCACCCACGTAAAACATTGAAATACGTACTCGTGTCGACAATGATACCTATTTGTCGACCATTTCGATGCGTGTAACCAGTCATTTTCTTCGTTGACACCATTTTTTTCATTAATAACGTAATGGAAATGTCATCGAGTATTTATATAATAGAAGGTTTCAATTGTACGTTTGATGAAAGAATTTAATGAACTCGGTTGACAAATCGGCTTTACTACAAAGTTATGAAATAAATGAATGCTTATGGCGGAATTTGTACTCAGTAAGTACAAATTCCGTCTCCATCCTGCAAAGGTGACGTCCGTAAGTGGTATATTATTCAGAGAAAAATCAAACCAAGATGATATTGTATACATCATTTGAAAACTTGATATATGGGCTTCTCTGAAACATTTAATTTGGATTTTTTTATCCCTTCATTTTTTTTAAATGTGAAAATTTAATTGTATGAAAAATAATACAGCTTTGTATTTGTTCTAGTTTAGCAGTAATAAAGTGCTTCTATCGTTATTTTACTTGTATACATCATTTGAAAGCTTGATATATGGGCTTATCAGAAATATTTAATTTGGATTTTTTTATCCCTCCATTTTTTTTAAATGTGAAAAATTAATTGTATGAAAAATAATACAGCTTTGCATTTTTTCTAGTTTAGCTATAATAAAGTGCTTCTATCGTTATCTTACTTGCATTCGTAGCTGATTCTTCCATATTCATCTCCTAAATTGCTAAAATTAAAAATTATAACCTACCAGTGTGACCAGTTAGTACAAAACGATGTGACAAAAAACACTTAAAAACTGAGTCTAATTGGTGATAATGCTTCCATTTAACAATAATGGAGGTTACTTAACAAGGGTTGTTAGAGATGAGCCAAATATATTTATTTATCCTAATAGATCGTAAATTAATTTAAAAAAACGGAGGGCTCTTTTTTTTCTAAGTTTCTAAGACTCAGAAAAATATGAACTTTCTAGAAATGTAACGAGAGTTGTGGTTAGAATTTTTGATTACTATTATACCAGACTCCATACATTTTGTGGACATGTCCTTTGTTTAAAAAACATTAAAATACATCCAAATTTATGATGGTTTGTTTGTTCCCCTTTCACCTAGCATCAGTGGAAGGGATTGTTTTGATTTTTCGTATGGATGTAGTTCAAAAGCCTACTTTTATCCGGAAAAATAAAAGATTGATGAGATAGCACAATAACCAAAATAACACGGGAGCGAAGCCGCAGGCAAAAGTTGTTTTGTTATAGATTAATATGATAAACGTATTATGCACTTTATATATTTGTTTGGAAATTTGCGAAGCTTTATAGTGGCATAATTTATCTTTATTAGTTTAATATTGAAATTTGGCGTATACAGACGTCTGAAAAACGTTAAACTAACACCATTTTCTGTTCGTAGCGCTCAATTTACAATATGACGCGCAAGCTTTCAAAAAGTTAGGCTCGAGCCGTATAAGCAGTAAGTTAATTAAAGTCAATTAATATTAATTGTCATAATACTATGTGGGTAGAGAAAGCTTCGTCGATTCTTAGATCGTATGTCAGAAGTTCCGTGTACACTTTAATACTAGTAGTAATGCATGAACATTCATTATTAAGAATATTATTCCATACTATGCATTTTATAACACAAGATAGACAATGTTATGGAGACCTAGAGAGCAAACGCGAGGCGTAGATTCAAATCCAGTTCCGTACCAAAGAGTTATTTTGAATATATGTACCGATTTACGCACCATTGGTTTTAGCCGATGGAAAACATCATGACGCAATTAGCCTACGTCTGTAAAAGAAATTAGATGGTGTTTACTGCCTCCAATGCCTCGGTGGCTCAGTGGTTAGTGACCCTAACATCTGGGTCAAAGAGGCGTGGGTTCGATCCCCACCCAGGGCAAATATTTATGTGATGAACATAAGTGTGTTATTTAGTTACTCTCTATATAGGTATGTATTTAAAAATAAGTATTTGTAGTATATCAGTCTCTGGCAGCCATATCACAAGCTTTGCTTAGTTTGGGGTCAGAGGCCGTGTGTAAGATGTCCCAAAAAATATTATTCAAATCCTCCAGAGAGACAGCGCAGCGTGGTAAATAAGACTAAGGCTAGTACATTACAATATTATGAAGTAGGAATTTACAAGATTTACATGTGTTACATAGACAACCCTGGTATTTAATGGTAAAAGGTCATCGTACTCACAATAAAACTATGAATAACTTGCACGTTACTTATAAACAGTGTTATGCCCGTACTGCACTTTCTCGAATCGACTCTTATTCTTATACGTTAATATTTTCATAAAACTTAGAATTTTTGTGTGTCAAATAAACAAATCGTCACTTTTCATCACATATCCTAAAACAGAGTTCGAAACACAACACTGCGTTCCATCACAGGTGTAGTTGATGTAGGCCAAAAAGCTGCTAAACTAAAATGGGATTGGGCGGGTCATGTGGTTCGTATGCACCCCGAGAAATGGGCCAGGATTGTCACACAATGGGTACCGGAAGGCAGACGAAGGCAGGGAAGGCCTAGAAAACGTTGGTGTGACGATCTTGACACTTCTCGGGAAAGTTGGCGGGATTTGGCCACAGAACGCGATGAATGGAAGGAAGTGGGGGAGACTTTTGCCCAGAAGTGGGACAGCATAGGTTGAGAAAAAAAAGTCCTAAAAAATAAACAGAATGAACCATGACACTTTTCTTTCAAAATCGGTTCAAAATATTTCACACTGCACTTTTAATACCAATTAACTTAAACCAACTAAGGATATTACTACATTGACTAATGCATATAGAATTCAATAAAACTGAAACGTTTTTAATCATCGTCACAAACAAATAACTGTTAGTGAGTTATTATAATAATTTAGACTAATACCCGCCTCACAATGGACGCAGTAACTTCGTAGGGTATTATTTAGACAGTTACGTTATTAATAGGGGGTGAACATGGGAGGGAGAAGGGGCAGTGTACGGGGGAAATGGCGCCATTCTTATGCAAACTATATAAAAAATTCAATTTTGTAAATATTTGAAGTCCGACGAGCTTCGAGGCGATTGATACCGTACAGAATATTGCAGAGGCATAACTCCGTGAAAACATTAAAAGCTTAGCTGTTACATAAATCACTTATTCACGTTAAAATTGAAACTGTTTTAAATTAAATAATAACTTATTAAGTCTGTATTGAAAAATAATGTGAAATAGATTCCTTCATAGATCCGTAGGATGTCACTGTAGGACTGTAAGTCCACCCCTATAGATTTCCAAAAAGCTGATCATAAGCGGCCTGGATCCAGCTCAACCGTTTGGTTTTAATCAAGACATTTGCCCATCATAAGTATACGTTCATACGTTCTGCGTTTGTCATTAGATTTAAAGAATTTTTTTATCACTAGCAACCCGGCCCGGCTTTTCACAGGTGTAAAGTATAAGTAAAAAAGGCTTTGTACTACATGCAGTAATACATTACTATAAAATTATTTAAAACATTATTTTAAAATTATTGTCATTACATTATTATAATATTATTATTTACCATTATTTTATGTCAATTTATATTATATTTATATTACATTATAACCATTAATAATGTCCATTATCCTATACTAATTATGTGTCAATTTAATGTTTCTGTCAAGTTCGATGTAGATGTCGCCATATTGGCGTAGGCCTCCCCCAATTTCGACCATTGCTTTCTATCTCTTGCTGTCCTCGTCCACGTTTTCCCAAGTATTTGTGTGAATTCATCTTCCCATCGTCTGTTCGGTCTTCCTCTTTTCCTCTTCTGTTCTCTTGGTATCCATTCCGTAACCTTCTTAGTCCATCTATTATGCTCCATTCTGCATATACGTTCGACCCAATTCCATTTTAGAATTCTAAAAGTTCTAACTATGTCTCTCACTTTGGTTTTCTTTCTGATTGTTTTGTTGTTGACTCTATCAGATAGTTTAATCCCTAACATACTTCGTTCCATCTTCCTTTGGCTCACTTCTAATCTGCTTCCGTCCTCTTTTCTTAGGGCCCAAGTCTGTCAGCCATATACGGAAGAAGTTGCCACTTCCTTTGCACAGGTGTACTATACATATAAGCCTTCCTCTTGAATCGTTCTAAACCGGATCAAAACCCGTTGCGTAGTTTAAAAGATATAAACATACATGACTGACAGCGGGAAGTGATTTTGTTTCATACTATGTTGTGATTTAAAACATTTATGCGCTTATAACTCATAAAAACAATTTAAAATTTAGTTGTCACTGAAAACTGATCTTAATGACTTTTTTATTTGAGAACTCTCGTTTTCCTTTTTTCTTTTTTGGTTACAAATAGGTAAATTTGATCGAGATCTAACCAAAAAATTCCGAATTATAATTTACTAGGTTTTGCCCGCGGCTTCGCCTGCGTCGTATTTGAATTTTTATGCTATCCAATAGGAACCTTTTGTTTTTCGGAATAAAAAATAACTTATGTCTCTTTTCGACTTTTAAACTATATCCATACGAAAAATCAAGACTATCCGTTGCTCTGATGCTGTGTGAAAGAGTAACAAGCATACTTTCAGATTTATAATATTAGTAAGAAAGCAAGGATAGATAGAGCATTTAATCAATTTCAGTATGAAGCCAGTAGTCACGTTTTTTTGTCAAAAATAATTATTTTCCTGCACATCTACTATGACAAATAGACAGCATGTCTTTCTACCAATGTATCTAATTTCTAATATTCCTTTTAGAAATTAGATACATTGGTAGTATTATGGATTGACTATGACAACTGACATTAAAAGTGGATATAATTGGTTTAGCCTTTTAACTCTAGGTGGCAATATGTCTCCAACCAGTTATCTTTTTTATGCCTTTTTGCCGTGCTAATGCTAAGAGTGCTGAAGTTTTACATCTGAGACGTTATTAATTACCAGCAATATTGTCTGAGTAAGAGTAAGACGTAATAATTGTTTCGGTGGTATTTTATCGCCGGCGTAATGACATTTTCACATTATTGCCACTGGCCAAGCAGTGATGGATAACTAGTTTTAATATTACAAGTTACTCATACTGGCTTCGTGTTGTTATTACGGTGCGTATATATTATATAACACAACATGTTGTAAAACATTGATAAATATCATGTTTCTAAAAGAAATAGTCCAATAATAGTCTAAAAGAGTTTGTATAAAATATAATGTTACACTTACTGGTACGAGTAGTAAATCAATTTACTACACAAATACTGATATAATAATTTCGGGCCAGCGTTTGTTACCGAGCTTCTCCAAAATGGGTAGGTCTAAGAATGGGTCGCAAGCTATTTTTATATCTATAGGTGATAAAGTGGCCTTATCCAGATTTTTTGGAATAACAACGTTTGGGTCAACTAGTAATAATATAAGAAAGAGAATGATTACCAGTGAATAGAACAACCAAAACATATTTAACTTGTTATCATTGCTTGTTATCTTTTTTTTGTCATCTTTTTTATCGCGAATAAATCACGCTTAACCACCAAATCGCCTGACGGCCTGATGGTAAGCGACGTTGTTGTCGAAGATGATGCACGCAGACCTAGAAGATACCTATCCTCCTCGGTCACCCTCGGTTACCTATCCAAAGACTGAGCCTCTCGACCCTAGCTTCACACCGGCGATCAGTTATGAACACTTAGTCAAGACTATGCTATGAGCGCTGCCTTATAAAGTACGCTCGGCAAAACGCCGCTCCATCATGATTGGTTCATTATATTTTGATTAGTGTTTTCCACCTCTGCTTTCATAATATTGCAAGATCAACTCTTTATAACGAACCTCAAGGAACCGAGCATGATTCATCGCCTGCCAACCTCAACCTAGACTAAAACTGTATAAAAGCTAAAACGCAGTAGAAATAGCTAAAAACTGTAAATTTCAACTTAAAAAACTTAATCTGTAGTTAACTCTACAGTAAATCTAAAGTTTTTGGTTGTTTTTCATTAACTGCAAATTGTGACGATATCGATAAAACTAATAACCATAAACTTGGGTAGATACGCTGATTCATCATTATAGAAATACCTATCATAGAAATATAGAAAGCCCGATTACAGAGGCGCCAGCGTAAATTTAATAGCAACGTAAAAAGCGTTCTCTATCGAATGCCTAAAGCGAAAAAGAAACAGAATTATGCTATTTAGCTATTGTAATTACGATGACGCCTCGGTAATCGGGCTTAGAGAGTGGTCGTCGCGAGTAAAACTTCCCCTCACTTAGTATAACGTACACTCTCTTTTAGTCTTGTGAATTCCAAATTATTTTTCATGCTACAAATAAATGCAAAAACGGGAGGGCGCTGTAAGTCAAAACACAGGCCACTGGCCTAGTTCGGCAACAGATACTCTAACAGTGTAACTTATTCGGGCTAATTAAGATTGCTTGTTTTGTTGAAATATTGTTTGATGAATCAAGAATTTATTACATTTACATCTATACCAATATTATAAAGAGGGAAAGATATCAAATCTTTCCCTTTATAATGTTTGTTTGTTTGTTTGCATCGAATAGGCTCCGAAGCTATCTAAAACCGATTTGAAAAATTCTTTCACTGTTGGGAAGCTACACTGTTTCCGGTGAACATAGGCTATATTATATATTTTTTTAATTAGGGATCCTTACTATAACTGCCATAATGTAAATCAAGGTAAAAAAAAATTACCTAAAATATTTTTTACATCGCGTGCGCTGCGAAAAATATTGATGATACAATAAAATAATGTTCTACAACTTTGTAGAACACATCATTATTTGCAAAAAGTGTGGCAACAGTATATGTCTAACTATTATAGTTAAGTCACAGTAAATGTTCTTTTTTTTGGAAAAAATAATTGAAATGCCGCCGCACGATACAGCTCTTATTTTGTATCTTGGTATTAATCTGCATGTGTGTGACGTTAGTATAGTGGTGGTGGTAGTCGTGCTAGGTATATAGGCACAATACTTATTTTAGCCAATCGTACCTGAGCGAAGCCGGGGCGGGCAGCTAGTAATATATAAATATTTTAATGTCAACTGGAACAGTAATTTTACATGTGCATTTAGTAGATAATCAAGGACACAAGCAAAGTACAGCGCTGATACGAGTATAAGGTGTCATTAAAACTTTGTGTAATTTCAAAGACTTAGTCGAATATTTTTATAAACTGGTGGCCATGGCAGTAGGTACATACACATACATGCTGGTGGCATAAACAATAATTTCGATAAAATGTATTTTAATTGAGAAATGAATCGATTTCGTCGAACTAGAGCTACTAACTAGTAAAGGTACGTTATAGATCGTGTTTCCATATATGGTATATGGAAAACCAACCAAACTAATCACTACGTTATAGGTTTTCGCTATATCGAGTTTCGTTATAGAGGGATTACACTGTATTATCAATTGCAACTCGCGGTGGATTCCTACGGAATGTATTCAATTTCGTAGATTAGACGGTTATTATTTGACTTGCACTGACCGTAGGGCCCGGCTAATGTAAACTTTTATTAGTTGGGGAGCCAATGCTCCTAATGTTACACCAATCTGGTATGCAATTTTGCTAAAGGTAGATATTTACACGTATTTTATATTTTTTCGAATCCGTCTTTCTATCTATCCTTGTTGTTGGCGCAACGACCCACAGTGTGTCTTGGCCCCCGATACCAAGGCCCGCCATTTGTGCCTAATTCCTATCCTAAGCGAATTCATGCCAGATTTGGAATCATGCAGATCTACTTTATCTTACTATCTATACTTGGGACGCCCAACAGGTCTTCGACCTTTCGGCATGCCCTAATAAACCTTTTTTGTGTGTTTATTTGAAGTTAATTTATATGATAATTATCGTTATCGTTGCACGGCATACATTATTATAGTCTGTTATTCAAGTAAAACTCACAATCATAGCTTGGTCTTTTGGCAGGCATCAATGGAGCCGCAGCCAACACTGAGAGGCCCTTTTACATAAAATGTTAAATCTTATTTGTTAAGTACATAAAGTGGGATGATAATAAGTATTGGTAGATGCAATGTGCTGATAGATGACTTACAAATATGGGCTAAAGGATGAGATGCGGCATCCGCCAAATAATGCCTCATTTCACAATGTTTAGGCGGGTGGTGACTTGCGATCCACTAAATGGCCCCCGCAGCACGGCATACATTATTGTTATATACGCTTTATTATTAGATGGAGTAATTCAAGAGAAAGGTTTATAAGTATAATACACCTGTGCGAAGCCGGGGCGTGTCGCTAGTAATAATATAAATTTGTACTTTTTCAACTACATAAATCTTTAGATATCACCTAGAGAACCTATTAGAATCTTTAGATTCGTAAAGTTGTTCAAAGTTTAATAAAATAAATACCAAGTCATTCTTTGCTTCCTTTTTCCACCTTCTGTTGAGACTTTTGATTATTTTATTGCCAAAACAGCAGAGTATTACGTATCTATGTTCCAAGCATGTCTATGTCTGATAATTTTTTCTCTATGCTCAATGAATAAGCCTACATGAATTGTTTTTAAATATTTACCTTAAAATTTGCAGATTTATTTATATAGAGATATAGAGAGTTATTTGCATCAACCCTCATTGGGCCAGCATGGTAGATATTATGGCCTAATCACCTTTCGTGGGTGCCTACGAAAGGTGATTACCATAATATCTAACATGCCTATGTTCAGTAGTTGACTATTAAAAGACACGGTACAGTAACAGTTACAGTATAGAATATAGTGTTATTCGAACTCAGCTAGGCTGATTATAAAGACAATTTTAGTAAACTCTCTTGGAATAGATAGACTCGTCGTTTATTCCTAAGTAACTTAAGCGATTTTATGAGGCAGGTTCATTTGTAACGGAGATGCAGAGAATGGGGTGGAGGAGAGAAAGGTATAACTAATCACGCGTTCTCTTCACGGGGAGAGGGTGCGGTCCCACTTGCCGCGTACTTACGGCTAGTCCAGGTTTAGACGTGAATTGAAGCTACAGTTGTTTCCGTTTGGCTCTATACATTTTTGTTCAGCGCCCCTGGCGGAAACGAGGAAGAACTAACCAAAATTTATGGAGAAGTTTAAGTAAACTATGCAAAACCTGGACTAAGGGTTCTGCAATAGACTAGACGTCCAGTTGGAACAAGAAATCGACCGAAAAATAGATATCCATACTTTGAAGGAGTTATTGGTGGACAATCAAATAAGAAACAGTTTTTTAGAGTATGGTATAAATATCGCTAAAAAGTAATAAATAGAAACAGATAGATAAATAAATGTAAATGAATATCTATATCTAATGATTTATGTAGTTATATCAATTAATCAGCACGTGGCTCGATATACAAGTTATAATATGTAAATATACATACAAGTTAAGAAAATAAAGATAGATACACTGTCGATGTAACAAGGTAGATGGAGGAAAACAGAAGAGCTTTTGGGAGCTTCAAGTGGACAACGCATGGTTCTATTGAACCATGAGTATGTATACTGGGCTGAAAAGTTCTGCAAATTGGAGGATAGGATAAATAAGATACATAATTATGAAAATGAATACTCGGGATAGCCATCTATTAAAACAAATATATCTAAATCATGTATGGAGGATCAAAATATTTTTGTTAGACAAAGACCTTGCCTATATGCGAGGTAAACAGGAATTATATTAAAAAAATAAAACCGTTTAAAAACAAAAACAAAAATAGACTAGACGACTAAAAATATAATTAGTCCGTCAGTTAGATTATATTTATCGGTATAAATATTAGATCCATATTTTTAAATATATGTACATATTTTTATGTCAATGTTGCAAAACTTCTATTGTCTTAACTATATCTTCAATCAAACTTACATTATAATATTTGCTATTGGTCAGTTTTTACAGATAATTTGTACGTGGAACATAATATTTTTTCTCACGGCACATTATCCACTTTCTACACGGCTCTACACTATCCCATCATGTTCTGCTACTTAGGCTAAATTATCCATTTCTACTACATTACTTGCGTTTATATAATCAAATTAGAAAGCTAACATTCTCCGCAAAGTTGATACATGCAGAAGCGACACGCATTACTTGTTTGCGGTCGTGATCAACTAATATGAGATAAAACTGAGCTGATCAGCGATCCAGTTAGTGTAGTTAATATCAATCTGGACAGAAACGACAACTAACACGTCAGGTCCAAGACACGATTATTATCTTAAAAACGCGTGAAGTTTTAACATTTCGTAAGGCGAAAAAACGGATAAGTTGCAGCGGAGATCAACCGGAAATATTCGCTGTTACGCTAAACATATCTCCAAACGTTACAGCTCTAAACGGAAAACACAGATACCACATACGCATCACTTCAACTTGGTCTCTGGCATTTTTTACATCTAGTTTTATCTTTATTCAATTAAAATTTAAGAGGGCTGCTTTTGTTGGTGGAACATCTTCCACTTCTCGTGGTACTCTGCCAGTGTATTCACCTCTCTGTACGAGATGGCATCTACCTTCTCTTTAGTTTTTTCTAAGAATGCTTTCTGTGGTCTTCCTCTCTTCACTTCTAATTTTCCTTCTATTATGGTTTCAGTTTTCAAGTTTAATTTTATGGGTATTACTAGAATTTGCAGCAGCTCATCGCCGGTACTAGGGCCAGCTCCTACCGAGTCTCCACATTATCCATTTCCACATTACTTCTTTTTGTTCCCCGTTTGATTGTTTAAGCGTGCGTCGATGCGGTATCCACCAGTTATTATTACCGCCGTGCTCTCTCTCGAATGGCCCCAGTCAATTGTGGAAAAATGCCTCTCTTATTGTTACTGAAGAACAATAACAGCCTTCATTTTATATGTTTACAGCATCTGAAGGCCCGATAGGCACTTTGCCTCTCTATTACACATATTCAAACCATTGTTTCTTGTGTGCTCGTTTTTTTATTATTAGAACGGTATTTACATATTGCTATGTTTCCGTCTTGCGTGTTTTGTTGCGGGAACAGCGATCTTATGGTGATTGTTTTGTGATGTGCTTAGATTGCCAGTGATTTTGCGGTTTTTGTTTCAGATGCAGCACTTGGTTTGTGTTGCAGAAAATATGTCGGATCTCGGCAATTACTTATTGTGATGATTGCCATTGTGTATTACAATAATACAATACCTACTTAGTTTAGTTTAGTTGGACGACTCCTCATTGAGATTTGAGAAAAAGTTGAAAACCAGCTGAATGTTTGGCGTATTTTTAAGTTTACTGTAAACAGTAAAAAAATTACCTAAACCTACCATACAATATTTTCTTTTCAAGGTTGTGTCGTTTATTATTGTTACTTATCATCAACGTTTAAGTAATTTTCCTACCATGTTGTTATTGCTGTTGTTGAATATTAATCAGTTGTCGTAGAAAAACATGCCCCAAAAGCCGTAAAATAAAATAGTTGTCCATAATTTACGTTTTACTTGGAAGATTTTATCCTTATAAAAATATCAGGCTGTTTGCGACGCGGGAGCGTGAATATACCTAAATTGGTGAATTATTACTTTGTTTACGAAGAATGCATTACACAATATATATCACTAAATGTTAATCAAACGTAAGTGGATTATTTGTTTAAAGTAGTATTGTTAGCTTATCTTTGCTTGTTTTTTCGTAAATTAAGAAATAAGATCATTTTGGGAAGTAAGTTGTTAAAATCTCTATACTATTATCATCGACAAAAAAGTTTTTTTTATTACTTTTCTACATCGAAAATTACACATTATTAAAATAATTAAAATCTGTTTTTTCATGTGCTAATGAAGCTCTTTTAAATGATGCCTTACATGATACGATTTACTCACTTTGAATTTTTAACCCATATTTCGTGAATCTAGGTCCTATTTTTGTGATTGAAATAAAAATGTACAGTTTTCAGACTTTTTTCTATATATGTACTCTATGACAATGCTTCTCGCCAAATTTCATAGTTCTAGGTCAACGGGAAGTACCCTGTAGGTTTTGATTATTGTGTGTCGAAATATGCCGTTTTTTACGAAATAAACTGCTCTAACTTTTTTATACAATAACTGAGAAGTTTTTTTTTTGCACAACTGCATGAAACTATATATATATATATGTACGAGTATATAGTTTAAATTTCAACTCGATATCTTAACGCGTTCCCGAGATAAAAAGTCTTGACATACGGACAGACGGACAACAAAGTGATCCTATAAGGGTTCCGTTTTTTCCTTTTGAGGAACGGAACCTTAAAAAAAACGCAGGAATTTTCACGATGTTTTCCAATAAACATAACCGAGCTAGAATAATTTTCAAGAAAACACACAAACACAATCTAAATAAACACTAACGCACACTCAAGCTCGAGTAATTACTAGTCAAAATACAAAGTTTCGAAGCAGTCAAACAAAAAGTTTTAATTCTTAGCATTAATTACAAGGAACAAACGACATGTCGAGAGCGTGTTTAACTTAAATATTAGTAGCGGCTACTAAAGGCGAGTCCACACGCATAATTTTCAAGAGTGACATAAATGAGTGAGTAGTTTTGTACCGATACTCTACAGTTAGTGATATCTCTTTTCCATGATGTACATTCCAAGTTTTCAACCTAATACTTGTATTAAAGCCGCAGTGATCTAGAGCGTAGGTTCAAATCAGATCCCGCACAAATGAATACTTTGGAACTCATGCATGGAATATCATACTAGCTTTTAGGTAAAAGAAAATATAATGTGGCAACCTGCATACATGCGTTGAAGAAATTCCATGGCGTTATGTGTAATTGCGCCCGCACTGGGCAAGTGTGATGAAAATGGCCCAACCATCTTTTGTAGGTATGAATATGTTTAACATTAAACTAATAAAAAATCAGTACATAGTTTTTGACATAGGCTTTGAAGCCTACAACATTTCATAGGCATTTAATGAAAATCTAGCTTTAGTACGTTTAATTACTAACTAAAATTACTAATCCAGCCGAATTCTAAATATCTTTTTTTTTAATAACATTAAGTCTCTCTTTTTGTTGTTGATTTGACTCAAAATATTTGAGTGGAAAGAGTGTACACGCGGCTTAAACATTAGTAAGCGTGTACTTATGTAAAACGCGAGTGAATTTATTTGAGTTTCGCCTAGTTTCGGTGTTAGCTACGACGTGAGCAAGACAAACATGTTAATTTTCACCCCGCGCCCACCCCCGCACCCCCCGGCAACAAATTACAACCGGTTGAGGGTAATGGTGAATTATTTACCCCCGACTTTAACGAAAGTTTATATTTTAAGCGATATTTCGTAGCGAGGGGAGAGTTATGCCTGTTTCGGTGTAAAATATTTTGTTAGTAACAATATTAAGTGTTTATAAGAATAATTTAACGCGCGTGGATGATTTTTGCTTCCAGTCAGTGTTTTTTTAGACGACGGACATATTCACAGTAATAAATAAAAGTACAATGACGGATAACATCATCACATAATATATTATATTAATATATATGTCATTACCGTGACATCATTATGTGAAATTCTGAAATTGTAAAAAAAGTTATTCTTTACAAAAAAGTTCATCAAATTATTTAACTCTCGGCTTGTCTTGGTTTGTCGAATAGTAAAAGTTGTCATAATTATGAATAAATGAATCGGGGTGAATGGTTTAACACTTTCAAATATAACGGCTCTAGGATGTAGTGATGCTCGCCATGACGGCTACTCCACTATGGGACTAAATCTGGAATCGCGGACAAAAATCTGCTGTTCCAAACACTTTGTTGAGGTTCGACTAACTTGCTGCCATTAAAATCGTTTAGTAATGTTTTACTTTACCATCTATCTCTAAACCAGCGGTTAAACTTTTTTGGTGACGGAGTCCTTTGGAAATTAAAATATTTGATGGAGCCCTAAAGTAAACAAAAAATCTTCTGTTTTCCGGAAAATTACTCAAAAGAAGCGCGCATTACGTGAGACACTGACCAAATTCTTCGAACATAATTAACGTCTTAAAAATTTTCTGACTAGTTAGAAGATTATTTTTATATTTATTTTTTCTCATTACTATCAATATTCTCGTGGAGCCCAGAGACTTTGCGGAACCCTAGAGCTCCGCGGAGCACACTTTGAGAATTACTGCTCCAGACGTTTAATAGTGTTGTTTCTTTGACTCTCTCTCGCGATACGAGTTAAATATGTATGTATACATTACATTATTATTGAAATATTTTTGGGATAGTTATCCTACTTAATATTATAAACCTGAAAGTTTGTGAGTATGTATGGATGTTTGTTACTATTTTACGGACGAACGGATACAGATGAAATTTATTACGGAGGTACGAGTAGCTTAGACCTTGGATTAACACATAGGCTAATTTTTATCTCGGGCTAACGCAGGTAACGCCTAGGGGCGCAGCTAGTATATGATTTCCATAGAATAGAGCCATATGGCAAACTATGAAAACAATGAATATATGAAATATACCTTACACATAGTAACCTAACTGGGTAACGCATATGGTTTCCATAGAATAGAGCCATATGGCAAACTATGAAAACAATAAATAAATGAAATATACCTTACACATAGTAACCTAACTGGGTAAAGCATATGGTTTCCATAGAAAAGAGCCATATGGCAAACTATGAAAACAATGAATAAATAAAATATACCTTACACATAGTACTGGGTAAAGCATATGGTTTCCATAGAATAGAGCCATATGGCAAACTATGAAAACAATGAATAAATGAAATATACCTTACGGAATTCCGTGCCGTTAAGCTAAAACCAAACCTTTTTTGTAAGCCTTAAATTTTATAACTACCTGTATTATAACTGTGTTTAAATTGGTAGTACCTAGTTATTTATGTTATTAATAATAAATAATGTGGCGAAAATTACACATAGTAACCTAACTGGGTAAGGTATATGGTTTCCATAGAATATAGCCCTATGAGCGAACACGATACCGCAAAGTTCTGAAAAGCTGCAGCATTACTTTTTTGATATGAAAAGGCTTCATACTACGAATAAGGTAAGCTCCGTACATTTTAAAGGCTTTTGCCGTGACATTAAAATGTCAAAGCGAGCAGACTAGCGCGCTCGCAAAACGGCAAAGTTACAATGACGCGACAAACCGTTTAAAAATGGCCAAGTGCGGGGGTGGCATGTGTATCGAGGGTTCCGTACTAACGGCTTACCTTCTATTGGCATAATTATTTGCACGAAAACACAGTGAAACCACTCCTGTGTTTGATTTTAACATTATTTTTTACATAGAATTCCATGTTGGACTATTATAAAAAATTATCAATAGTGCAACGTTTGCGTTGGTATTGCAAAATAAATATTGTAATTCGAAAAAAGTTTTGTATCTATTGTAAAAAATTCAAGTATATAAATAAAGAGTTCAGCATTGAGAGCATTGTTCTGAATTTTTGTCACATTTTTTATTATCAATAACATAATTAAATAGGTACTACCAATTTAAACACAGTTACGAGTCCGGATCCGTTATAATACATAAAATTTAAGGCTTACAAAAAAGGTTTCGTTTTAGCTTAACGGCACGGAATTCCAATAACAAAACAAAAAGTGCGCGGAAACACACGAACCTCCTTAACACTAATTAGCTGGACGAAAGCGAAAACGTTCTAAAAAGAAGAGTTTAAATTCGGGAAGCCAGCTCCCGTACGTCGAAGTGAGCAAGCACTTAACGTTTTTTTTCAATTAGTTGGCGCTTAAAGTTTTTCACGATAACACTCACTGTTGTGCAATTTTTGTATTTCTATTTCTTCATTCCAACTATAGCGCGTGATAATTGCTACTTGAAGAACAGTTTTCATTAAAATCCCGTCTATTTGGAGAATTCCAGCGACAAAAAGTTAACGAAGTGTTATTTTTGCAGATGAAAAGTCGAGACGTGAAGTTAAGATAAGCTTTAGGAATATACGCTTCAAAAATGATTACAGGAATATATGCGCTTCCGCATGTTCCTGGAATTGTTGTGAGTAGAAACTAAACGCTACATTATTCGCGTAATTTCAAGGGAGCGGGAGCGAAACGAGTAAGAGCGAAATTACAAATTACGTTAGGAAAATAGAGTTTTAACAAAACAACGTGGGCTGCGTGCCGCGCGCGTATATTATTAAAACAAAACACAATAGATGACGATTACACGCCGGGATCGCGCCGCTAATGTACTAAATTAATCATAAACATCGAAAGGAAGCTCTCTGTGCGCGGCCATCTTTAGGCACAATTAGTGATTGTGTTATCATTCAATTTGAGCCGCGTGCGAGCGCTTTCTTCATAATATCTCGAATAGGTTTTTTCGACGAAAAAGAGGGATGTTTTATTAAGTTTATTGTCTGATCTATTTTGCTGGGCTCTTAAGGAATCGACTGATTCTTATGCGGTTTTCGTTTGAAAGATGATGTGATAGAGATGGTTCTTAGCCGTGATTTGATGGGAGTTATCATGTATATATTATTACATCCAAGGGAGTTTTGATTTTGAGTTTGATGCGGTTTTTATTTGTAAGTTGCTGTACTTTTATGTATCTATCTAGATACATAAATTGGCTGCGCAAAATCGCCCAAAAATATGGTCTATACAGGGTTATTTCTAATCAATTAGCATCATTTTAGGGGCTTATTCTGTACATCAAAACTAACAACTTTTGTTTTGCAACTTGTGTCATAACTCAAAAAGAACAGGTGTTCATACATTTTGTCGCGGATGAACGATATTTTTCTATTGAACAACATTTTTTTTTGAGTTTTGACAAAATTCGCGGAACAAAAGTTGTTAGTTTTGATGTACTGAATAAGACTCTAAGCGGATGCTAATTAATTAGAAATAACCCTGTATAAGGTGCCTATGCATACATATGCGTATAAATTTTGACAAGTTAGACATATTAAGCATATTAAGCAAGCGCATAATTTCAATGATCTGAGCCGTTTTCTTTCTAAATGGTGTTTATAATTATTTGTCCATTTAGTATTTAGTATTTATTTATTTCTTGCATTATGTACACTAATCTTAATGGCTAGGTACATACCCTGTTAGGGCGTTGCAAACGTAGGTACTTAAAGGACTTATATCTACGAAAATGTATCCTTAGATTAAACTTAAAAATACCACATAACCTTACACAATTATTCATCTAACATATCATTACTAGGTTTTAATCGTTTTGTTTTTGTCGTCAAAGTAGTCTTTCAAACTGTAATAGCATTTGTGGAGCAGGAATTTTTACCATATAGACAGATACTCGATCAAAGTTGCTGTGATTAAGATACGCTTACTATATTTTGACATAATTATAATATCCATTATATTATTTATAATACTGTGTTATTGTTTTCTAGTTGCAAGTAAATATATGTATAAGTACGATAAGCTTTAATCGCTTGCTTCCTCCAGCGCATCTGTAAAGCGCCTTAGAATAAGCTCTACTGAATTCGAGAAACCGTTGTGATTCTTTCTTTATTTTCCTTTAGATTTTACGAGCACTTAGCACCGCCTTCGGTGTAACTAGGTCCTGACTAGAAGTCTTGTACATATTCTTACCTAAGTGTGGATAAAAATAAAATCCCTCTAAATACTCGTACAGTAAGCAAAAATAGACAGTTCTTAATAGAATAGCACAAAATAGGAAAAATAGTCTAAAGCAAAAGCAAAGTCAAAAGCAATGGCAAAGTATTTACGATCCCACTAAAACCCCAACTGAACTACTTTCTCTATGAGTCTGGGTGTTATTTAGATACTATTTCTAAAAGTATGTATTTAAAAATAAGTATATGTAGTATACTGTAATAAGTATATGTAGTACAAGCCGTGGTGGCTATAAGCCGTGGTGGCTTAGAGGTAGTGTCACCCGCCTTACAATCGCGAGGTCGTGGGTTCAAATCCCGGTCCCGTACCAATGAGTTCTTTGGAATTTATGTGCGGAATTTCACACCACTGGCTTTTCGGTGAAGGAAAATATCGTGAGGGAACCTGCATATGTCCGTAGAAGAAATTCGATGGCGTTTGTGAATCCACCAACCCGCACTGGGCCAGCGTGGTGGATATGGCCCAATCACCCTTCGTGGGTAGGCCTACGTCTTGCAGTGGACTATTAAAAAGGCTGATACATATGAAGTATATCAGTCTCTGGCAGCCATATCACAAGCTTTGCTTAGTTTGGGGACAAAGGCCGTGTGTAAGATGTCCCAAAATATTTATTTATTTATATCTGTGCCTCTCTTTAGTTCTTATCCTTGTAGTACCTACTGTTTTGCGCTCTTTTTTAATACATAATAGGTCTACACTATTACACTAACTGACGGAAAGCGACGTTGTAGCCAAAGATGGAGTAAGTAAATCTAGAAGATACCTATTCACACCTGGCTTAGTAAAGATATCCAAATCGTAATAATCGCGAAGCAAAGGCGCAGGAAGGGTATCCCAATCCTTGGCAACTTGCATTATGAAGGAAGATCATATTATGTTGTCTTTCCATCACCTTCTTGGAGTGGCGAGTATTGGCCGCGGGGTCTCCAATGCCACTGCTGGGCGCCAGATATAGGGGAAAATGGTTTGTCGCAGATACCGTATCCTATATATGAGGCCTCTGAGCGAGCGGTTTGTAGGTGTGAGACGAGACTATTTTTAACACGCTTTTATTAGTTTCACCTGTATGTTTGTTTGTTTGCTTGCTTGTAACCAACCCCTTTGAGCTCGATTTTGACCTACTTTGAGCGATCAGATTTTCTTTAAACTTTGCACATCTATCAAAGACCGCTGACAAAGCATTAAAAATAATTATGACTCTTAAGCTTGCTTTTTAGGTTTTTTTATTGTTTATTGTTACTGTTACTTTTTTTTGAAGGAAGAATCGCTTCCACTAAAACCCTTACTATTGTGCTATCTCCATCCCATCCTTACCCTGAGTGGACAGAAGCGAGTGTCGCCGCCGTGCGCCGGCGCGTCGCCGCCTGTTTACATTCACACCATTCCTTTGAACATGCATGTAGGCCCGAGGAAGCGCGCCGTAAACAGAACTTTCTCGTAATGTTTAATTAAATTAATCAGTTGATTAGTCGATGGTGGGTCGGGTGTAAACAATGACGGCGCGCAGCTTTGATCTAGCGAGTCACTTTCATTGTGTTTGTGATTTGTACCGCTGCCGTCGGCTGCCGGCCGGTGCCGGCGCCTTACTCGCTGCGACCTAGGGCTGATTCTTTCTTTTACATAGATACACTCTTTATCGATTTACTCACAAAGTCTTTCAACTGGCGTCTTATCACTAAATGTATCTTCCAGATCTCCTTAGTCAAAGAATCATCACGAGATAAGACTATATTTATAGAAGTCTTATACGATTCGTTTCCACTGCGCCTTTGCGGGCTGCGGAATGCTCTTCTACGAGAACCTTTTCCGGAAAGCTATGGTATAAGCTTCGACGCTTCGAGAAAAATGTGACTTTATACATATATCTGAAAGTACCTATGTTTTCCAAAATAATACTCATGCTCCTTTATTTATACAAACTTGTGTACGTAAAGAGGATCTTTTTTATTGTATACGTCAAATATAGATCATGTTAAATTAAAGCTCACAATTTTTTCAACCAATTCATGATTACCAAAATACATCATAAGAAGGAAGTTAAATTAAAATGAATAATTATAATAAAATCTTTACCTTGCACGTTGGAATATGGTCTAATGTGGGCCCAACCCTTCCCGTAATGGAAATCGGTCCATGCTCAAAATGACACTTAGTTTAATACTTTATCAAGTAAATCGTATAAATCTAAATACACAAAAAGTCATACAATTTAAGTTTCATATAGCAATGCAACGTTCTAACCAGCGATATATATTTAATAAACTGTCAAATAACTTAAAATATATTGAAAAGGATTCAAAAATAACTAAAACTAGGTATATTATCTCAGTTTAGATAACTTTTAAAAAATATGCTAGAGATTTTATAATTATTTATCAACTAGCGACCCGTCCCGGCTTCGCACATGTGTATTACACATAGAATCTTCCTCTTGATTCACTCTATCTATTGAATAAACCGCATCAAAATCTGTTGCGTAGTTTTAAAGATAAAAGGTTGCATAGCGACAGACAGACAGGGAAGCGACTTTGTTTTATACTATGTAGTGATGTATAACATCATAAGAATAATTAATGTTGTGTTCATGACCACTCAGAGGCAACCCTGAAATAAATATTACAGACATCATACAAGAATAATTATTTTCTTAGTATGCGTGGTTTTGTGTATTTAGAGCGCATGTGATCAATTTGCGTTTATTAAACTCGCCTTTACCCATGTTCACGAAAATACTCGAGTTTTAGAGTATAATTAGATTTACTTTAGATTTTCCTTGGAGCTCTTCCGCTTTTTTCTATAACTAGGCTATAAATATTTAGATCAAAGATACCTTTTTACGATATATTACAATTCAAAATTTTGTCACGGCCTGCATAACTGATTGGAGAAAGTAGTAAATATAATATAACATATGTACTCTTAGAGTTAAGCCTAGTGCAGGAAGCACTAGAAATAATACAGTTTTATGAATATTTTTGGTCGATAAGAATCTTAGTTGAATTAATGAAACTTTTTATGTCTCGACAATACAAACCAAGATATTTTTTCACTTGATGAGCAAAAAAAAGAAACATGGTCATGAGACCAATAAAATTAAACATAAAATTCATATTCGGTTTAGTGTATAAGTATTTGGTAGCTTTACGAAGGTTGTAGGCTAGGTTTAATTCTATACCTATAGTGTCCCTCTATTTTATTCTAGTACTAGCTGCGCCCCGCGGCGTTACCCGCGTTAGCCTAAAATAAAAAGTAGCCTATGTGTTAATTCCAGGTCTAAGCTACCTCCATACCAAATTTCATCTAAATCGGTTCAGCCGTTTATTCTTGAAAAAGTAACAAACATCCATCCATACAAACTCACAAACTTTCGCGTTTATAATATTGAATTATATTATATTTAATTATTTAAGTTATATAATATTGAACTGGCAAAAAATTACTATATATACACATATATATAGTAGGATAGGATTTAATACAAGGATATAAGGGTGGCCCTCTCCAAATTTTTTGCCATTTCAGCTAGGATATAAATTAATTAATAAGAATGAAATAAATAATTTAAATAAATGGTACAAATACCATTTATTAACGGGCTAGTGTCTTTATTAACTACAACAAAATATCATTAATTTACAATTTTCGATAAGATTTATATGTTTTTAATTTAGTTTTGTACATTTATAGGTACATACATATTGTACATACATATCGTACATTTGTCAATATTTTAGTAAAAGTGAGAATAAATGTTAGTGAATAAAATGTTCTGGATAAATTAATGTAGGTACCTACTTAAGCTTATACTGTAACTTTATAACTATAATGGTCAAACGAGCATTACTACGGGACCATTCAATCAATCGAATAAAGCTCTCGATTAATCGGCAATCGCTTTAATAAGTCGGAAAAAGGTTAAAAAACATGTCTACATTGCGATTCCGGTTGGCTAGCTACGTGAAATTCCCTGAGAATGAACGACGTATTGTTTCTGCCATTATTATGCCTTATTTATAACCCGTATTACTCCCCCCCGAGCTCTTTGCCCCCCTCTCTTGTCTCGGGGGTTCATTGTGCCAGACTAATTTTGTAAAAACGATACTTTCGATTAAAATGATCAATCCGTGGATATACGAAGTGTTCGATCGACTTCGAGGTGATTGAGCTTGAGATTGAGCTGAACTATACGTTAGTACTTACTTAGTACCTACGTACAAGCTATGAAGTAAGAAGGTAAGTTTGCAGAGCCAGGGTGGCTAGGCCTAGATTTTTTTAAGCCGCCTAAAGGCCTCTTTATGCTGAGTGTGAGTTTTATCGTAAACATGACGCGCTCTTCGGCTAGCGCGTAAGCTTGTAATTTGTATGAAGAAATGTACAGCGCCACTAGCGGCGCGTTTTTAAAACGCGCCGCTAGTGTTCAATACAAATTTTCAAAAGTTCATACAAATTACATGCTTACGTGGTCGCCGAAGAGCGCGTCATGTTTACGACAAAACTCACACTCAGCATACTGATTTCTGCAGGAATTGTCACGTTCCGCTTGAGCCGAGATTGCAAGCGAGAGCGCGGAACAACCGGTAGAGAGGCACGATCGGCCTAAGCGTGCGGTTTGTGTTGACGTTAACACGTCAAATTATCGTTCGTAGACCGATTTTACAGACTACCAATTTTTATCCAAACGAAATTCGGTTACGTTACGACATTAGAGAATCAGTATGCTGAGTGTGAGTTTTGTCATAAACATGACGCGCTCTTGGGCGAGAGCGTAAGCATGTAATTTGTATGAAGAAATATACAGCGCCACTATCGGCGCGTTTTTGAAACACAACAAGTTCATACAAATTACATGCCTACGCGATTGCCGAAGATCGCGTCATGTTTACAACAAAACTCACACTCAGCATACAGGACCCAGGTAAACTGGTGCTCAAACGCGGACTCTAGCAAAAAGTTCCTCCCACGTATGTTATTGCTGAATTGTATGGAAAACGCAATTTTTTGTACAATAATGTGTTTTTCGAATGAAGTGAAGCGAAGTCTGTGCTCCCATACTTGCTTTCGTCTGTCCAGATGTTGATTTTTGTCTACAGATTTCGATAATATTTGGCAAAATTGTTCAGTATCAAAATCCTAACAAAATTTGCGAGTGTGAACTAAATTAGTCAAGAGCGAGTCAAGATTAGGCTTATAAAAATTCAGCTAAACAAATGTGTCGCGAGGTCTACTGTTCGGATAACTACTAGTTTTATCTATTTAATCAAATCAACTATGATCTATATTCAGGGTTATTTCTAATCAATTAGCACCCTTTTAGGGGCTTATTCTGTACATCAAAACTAACAATTTTTGTTCTGCGACTTTTGTCAAAGCTCGAAAAAAAAATTAGCTGTTTCATACATTTTGTCGAGGATAAACGATATTTTTCTATGGAACAGCTGATTTTTTTTTAGTTTTGACAGTCTTTGAACAAAAGTCGTTAGTTTTGATGTACAGAATAAGCCCCTAAAAGGATGCTTATTGATTAGAAATAACCCTGTATACTTAACTAATCTAAACTATAAAGTAAATAAGACAAGAAATAACTAACGAAGACTTTTAAACTTTAAAAGGGTCAAAGTTGTTTCAAATTAGGTTGTTAATTAATCCCTTAATAGGGGTATTTTAAGCTTCTTGATTTGAGCAGCTAAGTTATCGATTGTTAGTAACATTAATAATTTAAGAGCCAAGTGTAGAACAGCAAATTAGTCGTATTCCTAGTTATACTACTTAAGTATAATTACATGATTAATTTACTATACAGCAATAGATAAAATGATTTCGGGCAATTACTAAGTATCAGAAGAACAAAAAATAGCGTGCAAATACTTTCCATCCATCCGTCATAGAACGTCTACTTCTGGACCTACAGGTTGGAAGTGGCACGTAACTCAGCGTGACCCTGCGGTCTTGGTGAGATCTTCTTTCCACCTCACATTGTCCACATCTTATGCTGCGTACTTATCGTATGTGGTTTTCATTCGGGAACTTTTCGACCACATCTACCACCAGTCCTCCGTGCCTTACTGTACCAGTCTTTTTAAAAATCCAACTGTAAATATAGGCCTACCCACGAAGGGTGATTGGGACAAATCCACTACGCTGACCCAGAGTGGGTTGGTGGTTTCACATATACGCCATCTATTTCTACGGACGTACCTCACTAGGTTGTCTCACGATGTTTTCCGTACATAAGTTGCAAAGAATTCATTGGTACGGGACCAGGATGAACCCAGAACCTTGCGATTGTAAGACGGATATAACTACCACTTGACCACCACGGCTTCTTCTATGCGATGTGCCTTGTCCACTGCTATTTCAACTTGCCGATTGACGTCATTCACCGCTGTATTACGGCCGCCGCAACGGACACCGCTATACTGGTATGTACTAGGAAAACAGAGCTTTACAAACACCTAGTCACTATGTCGGCAATTCGTATCGGTGGGTCGGCTTTCGCTGCCGTTTGGCCTGCCTCCATAAAACCACATTACTGCATGCATTTTACACAATAAAATATCAGAAATCAATAAAAGCCATCGGCGAAGAATAACAATACCACTGTTAAAGGGATTCTATAAGCCGATGTTCCATCTCGCTCGCCCAATCATAAAAATCACAAATGTGTATTTCCAAAAACTAAATTAAGCCTATATTAATTTTACGATGTGCCTGCATATTATGCAATATAAGCAGTTTTAGCCGACTACCAAATGGAGGAGGCACTGTGTTCGTCTGTATGTATTTTTTTTTGTGTATGTTCATCGATATTTTCACCAATTGTGAAACGATTTAAAAAAAAAACTTTTTTAGTTCGAAAGGGATGATTCCCGAGATGATTCCATTTAAATTTTATGGAAATTAGCACCTATCAAAAGTAATGGAAAAATTGTAATTCGAGCAAACTATTCGAATTTGTACACGATGGAAGTCGATTGTACCATTTTTTTGTGAAAAATAATTATTTTCAATCTCTTCTAAAATGAGCATGTCTCTCAAAGAGAACTTTGTCTCACTCGCACTTTTGCAAGTTCGAGTACAAAAGCCTTTGAATTTCTACAAACTAAGTATATTAAGCAGATGTCAATTACACACGCATAACTGATGAAAGAAAAGTTAGTTTTGACAAATTTTTATTTAATAGAAAATATCAAAAAATATTTACTAAATTTTTATTTTTTGGTTCTGCTCTGTCAAATTAAGAAATTTAAAAACGAAAAATACTACAAAATGTGTTTAATTTATGAACTAATCATGTTACGTTTTTTTTAACTTTATTAATGTGAGGTTGCGCGAGCGAGATGGAACATTGGCGTATGAAACCCCCTTAAAAGCGGTGACCCTGAGCGGACCGCCGCATGAGCTCGTTATGGGTCACAATTGACTCACAAATTGACAAATCGACTTCTAAGAATGAAATAAGTGTGATATGCGATCGACATTTGGGTCGCCTTCGGGTTACAGATGCCTCATATTTAATACATAATACCCAGTTTAGTCAGAATTAGAAAATATATACTGAAAAATATTAAAATTTTGAAATTATACGTTGATTGGTCGACGCAACACGTGATCAAAATTATGGCCTCTACTTTGCACAGAAAATTAGCTTTGCCATCCAACGTGGCAATTGGGCCAGCATTTTAGAAACTGTGTCCTCTGGCGTTGGACTTTTCACTATCACCTGTAAATGTGTATTACATAAATTCATTTTTTTATTGTTTTGCGATTGTAAATTGATTGATTGATAATGAATGAATAATGAAATTGATGATTTTGCTTCATACCAAATTAAGTTTCTATAATTGATTTTATTAATAATTATCTATAATTGATTTATTTGTAAGCTTCAAGTTACCCAACGAGCTATTGAGAGGGCTATGCTAGGAGTCTCTCTGCGAGATCGAATCAAGAATGAGAGAAAGTCACCGACATAGCCCAGCGGATTGGCAAGTTGAAGTGGCAATGGGCAGAGCACATAGCGCGGAGGACTGATGACCGATGGGGTCGAAAAGTTCTCGAGTGGAGACCACGCACCGGCAAGCGCAACGTTGGACGTCCACCCACAAGGTGGACGGATGACCTCATTAAGACCGCAGGATCACGCTGGATGGAAGCCGTTACCAACCGGTCTTATTGGAGATCCATAGTGAAGGCCTATGCCAGTGGACGTCCTGTGGCTGATGAATGGATAGATGGATGGAATTGATTTTAATCATGTTTTATTATAGAATTATTTTTAAATTTTATTGATCCAAAATAATAAAAGTAGTATTTATGTAAAAGCAACAGAAGGACTCGCAGTACAAAGTTTTTGCAACAATGCTGTTCAGTCTTTACAAGATTAGTTCAAAACTCATAAATGTCATTTGTCCCGGTTCGTCGCCACTAGTACCATTAACAGTTCTATGATAGATCTACTGTTGAAAATTTACAACACTAGTTCCATTTAAAATAGATCTCGAAATGATGGAACTAGTGTTGATTTTAAGTTTACACTAGTACCATTACCACAGGGCAAAGAACCTGCTCCTAGAATTATAAGCTGAGCTTCGTTCATATAAAAAATCAAGGTATAGATTTAGCTGCAAAAAGAGTTGTTCCTCCATTTGACTATATGAATGATATGTAGGTTACTGGTATTAAAATCATTACCAGTAGGTAGTTCCATCATGGAACTGTGAATGGTACTGGTTATAAACTTAAAATCAACACTAGATGACGAATGATGGAACATTTGGAGATCAATTTTAAATGGAACTAGTGTTGTAAATTTTTAACAGTAGTTCCATCATGGAACTTTTAATGGTACTTGTGGCGACGAACCCTGACAACTATTACATGCAAGAACATTCTGTATGGGGAAATGAAATTAATGTTATTACTATTTTTCTCGCAACTTAGATAAATTTTACTCACCGTTTAAACCTTTCCTGAACTTCCACAAATATTTTAAGATCAAAATTAGCCAAATGAGTTAAGCCGTTTTCGAGTTTTAGCGAGACTAACAACCACGATTCATTTATATATAGATAAAAAAAAAGGACGGAATGTTTGTAAGTATGTAGAGAGATCATTTAAATGGACATGGTTAGTTTCTTTTTGCTAATTTTTTAACTAAAGGAACTCATTGGTACTTTACTTGGATTTGAACTCACAATCTCATGAATAAGAGACAAACGTTATAACCACTAGGCTGTCATTGCTTGGTCACAGTCGCAACGCCTACTTATCCTTACTAATATTAAAAATACGAAAGTGTGTCTCTTGGTTTGTTTGTTACTCTTTCACACAACATTAAACAGTGGGATCGACTTGATTTTTAGGGTTCCGTACCTCAAAAGGAAAAAACGGAACCCTTATAGGATCACTTTGTTGTCAACACTCTTTATCTCGAGGACGCGTAAAGATATCGAGTTGAAATTTAAACTATATACGTATATCTATAGTCTCTTGCAGTTGTGTAAAAGAAAAACTTGTCAGTTACCGTATAAAAAAGTTAGAGCCGTTTATGTCGTAAAAAACAGCATATTTCGACACTCACAAAAATCAAAACCTACAGGGTACTTCCCCTTGACATAGAATTTTGAAATTTGGCGAAAAACATTATCTCAGAGTACACATATAAGAATAAATCTGAAAACTGTAATTTTTTTTGTTAAATCACAAAAAAAATAGGGCTTAGATTCACAAAATATGGGTTGAAAATTCAAAGTGAGTAAATCGTATCATGTAGGGTATCATATAAAATAGCTTCATTAGCACATGCTAAAACAGATTATTAATTATTTTAACAATGTGTAATTTTTAATGTATGACAAGAAAAGCGAAAAAAAAACTTTTTTGTTGATGTAGTATAGAGATTTTAAGAACTTACTTCCCAATTTTGTGAAATTTTCTGGATTTGTACGGAACCCACACACACCGAGAGCCTAACTCGCACTTGTCCGGTTTTTTGCATGGATATAGCTTAAAGACCAGAGAGTGTCAAAGACTATGCCATATGCCTATGCCATAGAACAAAAACCAAAATGCCACGCGAGTAAAGCCGCGGCCCAAAGCAGCTCGCAATCAAAAGCAAAACTCAGTTCGATCAAAACCAATCGCTCAAACTTTGCTTCAACTTAGCACTAGAATAGCTCTCAGCTTAGGCAGGTACGTAATGCAAACTTCCAAAGCGCTATTAATTTCACTATAGCTTTCTAGCGAATTTAACAACTGCTCCAGGTATTCAATAGCGTTGTTAAGGCCGTAAACAACCGCTAATATTATTCAAAGCATTTTTCTTGGCCGCCACGGAAACCAGTGTTTAGAGCGATACGAGCGGCCTCCGCATTATGAAATCTACTTGCAATACCAACAGCCTGCTTTGTTGGAACAATGCTAGCTTTCTTTGAGCTAATATTTATTTTATTTTGAGTAAAAAAGTTTATTTAGAAAAATTATATGCATTGTCGACATTTATAATTAACACTACATAGTTTAAAACGAAGTCGCTTCTCTGTCTGTCCTTATACTCGTATCTTTAAAATAAAAATACGTCACGGATTTTAATGCAGTTTTTTTTAATAGATATAGTGATTCTAAAGGAAGGTTTATATGTATAATACACATGTGCGAAGCCGAGGCGGGTCGCTAGTAATATAATATAATGACATTAATGACCCTTATAGCTCAAGAAGAGTGGTAGTCCGGTGGCAAGATGTGTCTATTGAAATCGCGGGTATTCTTAACTTTTCTTGTTTCATTTTCTTTTAATGTATAATTACGATTACATTACGAAAAAAAACTGATTCTTTATGTCGGTTACTATCGAAAATAAAAAGGGAAAGCAGAAGGGCATACATAGTTTTTCTAAACTATGATTTATGTTCAAGATACCTATCTCCTATGTAGTTATCCAGTTTTACAACCAAATAAAATCATTGTATTAAGCTTTTGGGCCAGTTTCTATTCAAAGATGTTCTATTCCACGATTTCTCAGACACAGAAACACAACCACACTCACGTTAACTTATAACACTCGAATCTGCTTTTGGGCGTCAAAACGACCGTAACTCTGCCATGTAGTTTGAAGTACTCGAATAAAATGTTGCATTTTTGTCACATTGCCAATATTCAAGAAACGTTCGCTCTATGGGGTGGCCACTTGCGTTGGCCCATTTTTCTCCAACTTTTTACTTGAAGTAGCAGAAACGCTCCAAAGCTATCTAAAATAAAAGTGTAGTAAAGGCTTAATTCGCATAAATATATTGCAATCTTCTTGCAAAACGAACATGAATTTTATGAAAAATATTTAAGGGAAAGATGAGTTATTATTATAAAACATGATTTTTGACCGACAAACCACCGGAGGTATACAATTCGACGCGTATATATTTTTTTATGTATAACTTTTTTCGTAGTCGTCCGATTTCAATTATTTTTTTTGTTGGAAAGAATATACTTCGAAATTGGTCCCATTTAAATTTTATCGGAATCGGCTGAGCCATGTGAAAGATTTTACATCGATTCGTGCGAAATATTCGCGAATTCTGTACACGGGTGAAGTCGGTCATGCTAATTTTTGCAAAAAATAATCTTGTGTTATTTTAATGTGAGGGGTCTTGCGTAATTATCAATCAAATTCAAAAATTAGTAGTAAAAGTGCTCGTATCTCTATAGTACAAAAAAACACCGAAATCCCGTCGCTTGCTATTGGATATAATCATCAGTAGGACTGTATCACACGAGATTTTCGACAATATTTCGTTTGAACACGTAAAAACTCGTCAATTGAATGTCATATGATGAATCCACCATCAAAAGCATATTCCAGGGCTTAAACTTTTAATGTCAGTTGTCAATGCACTTTGCTTACTTTTCGAGGGGAAAAATGGGTGGAATGACAGTTATTGGTCTGTTTGCCATGATAGGTTAGAAACGTGGTTTGACCCATACCAGCCGTACATACGTATTCAGGGTTATTTCTAATCAATTAGCATCCTTTTAGGGGCTTATTCTGTACATCAAAACTAACAACTTTTGTCCAAACCAAAAAAAAAACAAATTAAATCAGCTGTTCCATACATTTTGTCGAGGGTGAACGATATTTTTCTATGGAACAATAACATATTTTTTAAGATTTGACAAACGTCTTTAAACAAAAGCCCCTAAAAGGATACTAATTGATTAGAAATAACCATTTATTGACATCAACATCAGACAGCAGACTTCTTTATCCCACTGCTGGGCTTAGGTCTCTCTTTTATGGTGCCATTTATATTTACAATATATTGACTTACCTTGTCTTAAACCTGACTTAATAACAATCTTATTTTTTTTTCTTTACATACAATAATTATGTACAATATTAGTTTAATCTTTACAAGACGATGAATATTACACTAAACTTAAAAAAACCGGACAAGTGCGAGTCAGGGTCGCACATCGAGGGTTCCATACAAATCCAAAAATTTCACAAAATTGGGAAGTAAGTTGTTATCACATCTCTGTACTATAACCATCAACAAAAAAGTTTTTTTTTACTTTTCTCGTCATAACTTAAAAATTAAACAGTGTTAAATAATTAAAAAAACATGTGCTAATGCAGTTTTTTTATATGATACCTCACATGATACGATATACTCATTTTGAATTTTGAACTCATATTTTGTGAATTTTGAGGCCCTATTTTTTTGTAATTTAAATAAAAATATACAGTTTCCAGATTTATTCCTATATGTGTACATTGAGACAATGCTTCGCGCTAAATTTCATTGTTCTATGTCAACGGAAAGTGCCCTGTAGGTTTTAATTTTTGTGAGTGTCGAAATATGGGTTTTTTTTCGACATGAACGGCTCTAACTTTTTTAAACGATAACTGAGAAGATTTTCTTTTACACGACTGCAAGAAATCATAGATATACGTAAACAGTTTAAATTTCAACTCGATATCTTTACGCGTTCCCGAGATAAAATGTCTTGACATACACACAGACGGACAGACGGACAACAAAGTGATCCTGTAAGGGTTCCGTTTATTCCGTTTGAGGTATGGAACCCTAAAAACATCAAAACTTAAATATAAAATAATTTACTTACTACACTTTTTATCTGTATTAAAATAAATTGTCTTTATGCCATTTACATTAGGGATTGCAATCCGGTATCATTTTCAATCCGGCCGGATTTTACCGGATTGACGCCAATCCGACCGGATCCGTCCGGATCCGGCCGGATTGGCTTGGCGCTTTTGAAAGTTACTTAGGGCCTAGTATTTAGTGATTTTTAGTTTTGATAATAATACATAAAAATAAAAATAAAATACGTACCTATTTATGGAAAATAAAATTACATATTTATTAATTACACTTTTAATATTATTTCTGTGCCTGAAAAAACGATCTAAAAAACATGTAGTGATGATTGTACTGTCTCCTAATCTGCTTCTGATGGCACTACAAATATAACCTGCACCAGAAAAGGCCCTCTCTGCCTCAACACTGGTTGGCCTAATCGCCATTAAGTAACTGTAGATCAGCGATAAGTGTTTTCCTTATACTCCTTCTACTTCATACGCAGTCATTTCCTTTTTAAGTATTTTCTCATAATCTGTTTCTTTTTTAGCTTAAACTTTCCCCTATAGGTACCCTTCTTTTCTTGCAGGATTTGATTTTCCAGTTCCTCTTTTAATGTAATGTTTTTTTTCTATTGGCAATAATGACATGGAATCAGAATCGGAATCTATATTTTCGTCTGCTGTTTCTGTCACATTTTCATCACTTAAGAATCGGCTTATTATTTTTTCCATTTCATGTCGCATGATATTTTTTTTGTCATAAAAAATGTATCGTCAGCTTGCCTCAAATATTCCTCATATTTTTTTGGATTATGTAAGTAAGTTAATATGCCAGTCACTATTGTGCGACGTTCTTTTTCGTCAGATAGATCGTTACTTAAAACACGTTCGATACTTTCGATGTCAAAGGTCAAGTGGCGACTGACAAACAAGTGCAGGCAGAGCCGGTGTCGGCGGCGGCAGTGCCGCGGCACGTCTAGCGATCTGGCAACGTCGCGCGCGCGCGCTTCGTTGCATACAGTACAGTTTTTCGCGTATTTTTTGCTTTACCGGATCCGCCACCGGATCCGGCACCGACTCACCGGATCCGGTAGGTCCAAAAACACGCCGGATCCGCCGGATTACCGGATCCGCCGGACCGGATTGCAATCCCTAATTTACATACTAAACAAACCAAATCATATATATCAAACAACAACCACGTATTCTAGACAATAACTCCGTAACCACTTCATCGAAATGCCGTAAAAGTATTTAGGCCGTAGATAATACTAATAAGTTCGTAAACACATAATTATTTATACAAGTACTAGATAAGCAACAAAGTAGAAAACATTAGTAGTTGTCACAATATCATCACTGAAACGGTACAAGGCCCACAGACCCGGTAAAAAGGCAAGATAATATGTAAATGTGTTTTGCAAAACTTGTACTTTCACAACGTAGCTTGTAGCTATTGTATTGTATCTCGAGGCAATATTTTCACAATTTTGGACCGTTTTCTCGGCAATTTTCCGCGCGGTTGACCCCACTCCGTTTGTGTTTTTCTGCATGTTGGTATAACAAGCTATGGCCAGCGCACACGGCTGATTTTTGGCTCGGCGAAATATCTTGGGAGTAAGCGTAACATCGCACAATGACACTAAAATCCAGTGTGCTCTACATACAAACATACTGGGTATTTCGTTGAATTTACTTTGTTTTAGCTTTACACTAACTTTTTTAAAAAGCTTTTATTTAAATTTTCCGCTAAAAATGATACAAACAACATCGACTGTGTACATAATTCGAATAGTCATCCATGTAGTATTTTTCACATTATTGCTGATTTATCAAACACGGCTCTGCCGATTTTGATAAAATTTAAATGGAACCGCTTCTAAAGTATGATATACCAAACAAAAAAAGAATGATTAAAATCGGTTCTTAATTCGTGGAGTAATCGCGTAAGATATTTATTACACAAAAAAACATAGTCGAATTGACAACCTTCTCTTTTGAAGTTGGTTAAAACAGTTTGATAGGCACATTATTCAACGCTATATGTTATATATTTAAATAGATAATTCATATCTGTATCCTTAAGGTAGATTATTAGTTATTGTTCAACTAGGACTAATTGGGCGAATCGCTGCTAGTTAATATGGCTATACTTAAGCCTATGGAAGTTAAGTATGGAATTGAATAATAAATGATCGAATACAAAGGAAACTAGCGATGACACCAAGGTTAACAATAGTTCAATTTACCGAGAATCAGGATCCGTAAATGGGCCTCAGACATTTTAGTACTATAATTTTCAGATAATGAAACATAAATGCCTTTTAGGATAATTTTATATGAAGACTACATGATCCCTCGCAATCCACGAATTACCTACATGTATTATTATATTTATTCAATTCAATTCACAGGCTTAGCCTGGTCCTTTATTAGGCATCAATGGAGCCTAAGCCAACATTGAGAGGCCCTTTTTACAATTATGAAATATAAAAACAGCAGTAGGTATAAAATTGATAGCGTGAAATGGAAACTATGGCATATAAAAAGACTTGAAATATTGAAATCGGGCTATTGTGGTGAAATTTTAAATCTTATGTAAAATTGGACAATGGAATGAGGTTCGGCACCCGCTATTTATGCCCCATTTCAAAATGTCGTAGCGGGTGGTGACTTGCCATCCACTAAATGGGCCCCCTATAAAGGCGCAAGTTGGCGCCGGAGGGGCAACATTGGTGTGGACGGCTTAGGGTGTCGAGAGGTGTGCTGCGCTTTAACTAGACGCCACTCGCGGCGTTATGCCTTTTAACACTTCCACCCTGGAGCTTAGGATTTTAGCTCTTGCGGTTTCCACTCCAAACCGGCCGGTTAAGGCAAGAGAGGAGTCAGGGCCCTCATTTAGCCCCAGGGAATCAGGGTTCGCGGTGTCGCCACTCACCGACGGCTCGCCACAAAGCCGCCCCTGCGATTATATTTATTATATTTATTCAGTCGAATTCACAGGCTTGGCCTGGTCCTTTAATAGGCATCAATGGAGCCTAAGCCAACATTGAGAGGCCCTTTTTACAATTGAAATATAAAAAAAACAGCAGTACGTATAAAAAGTAGCGTTGTAGACAAACTATGGTATATAAAAAGACTTGAAATATTGAAAACTGGGCTATTGAGGTGAAATATTAAATGTTCTGTAAAATTGGACTATGGAATGAGGTACGGCACCCGCTAAATATGCCCCATTTCAAAATTTCGTAGCGGGTGGTGACTTGCCGTCTACTAAATGGGCCCCCCATAAAGGCTACCGTAAGTTGGCACCGGAGGGGCAACATTGGTGTGGACGGCTTAGGGTGTCGAGAGGTGTGCTGCGCTTTCACTAAACGCTACTCGCGGCGTTATGCCCTTTAACACTTCCACCCTGGAGCTTAGGTTCTGAGCTCTTGCGGTTTCCACTCCAAACCGGCCGGTTAAGGCAAGACAGGGAGTCAGGGGTCTCATTTAGCCCCAGGGAATCAGGGTTCGCGGTGTCGCCACTCACCGACGACTCGCCACAAAGTCGCCCCTGCGATATATATTTATATTATTATTATTAGCGATATGAAGTGTCCTATGAAACGTAAGCCACCAACCATTGGACCAGCGTGGTGGATAAGGCCCAATAACCTTTTGTGGGTAGGTCTGCGTCCTGAAGTGGACTAGTAAGCGTCCTATGCTTAATATAAAAATTAAATATTTGGCTTTTTTTTTTTTTTTTTTTTTTTTATCAGCCTATTGTGTCCCATTGTTGGGCAAAGGCCTCCCCCACCTCCTTCCACGCATCCCGGTCCTCCGCCAAATTGGTCCAGTCGGACTGAAAAGAGCGAAGTTCGTCACGCCACCTTATTCGGGGTCGACCCGGAGGCCGCCGGCAATCTGTAGGCTCCCATTGAGTGACGATCTTCGCCCATCTCTCGGGGTGCATCCGAATCACGTGACCTGCCCAGTCCCATTTCAGTTTGGCTGTTTTGATCCCAGCATCGGAAATTCCAGCTTTTATAAGTTTACTTTTACTTATTTATTTGTATTTTACGTGTTCTAACGTCACTTGCTTTTTACTAGAGTTACCTCAATGCTGTACTAAAATAGTTAGTCAGCGCATTAATCTAACAAAGAATTATCAATCCCATTACCATCCAAAAAGAATCAATATAAGCTAAAACTACATAAACTACTACTACATAAAAAGCAATTGGATCATCCACAGACCCTTGAAGGTCTAACTCTAAAGATAATGCAGCTGGGCACGCTGCCAAACGGCAGTGAGTTTGAGCATTTGGAATATCTTTAGACCTACAAGGGTCTGTGGATGATCCAATTACTTTTTATGTAGTAGAAGAGTATGTAGTTTTTGCTTATCAAGTAGTGTTATACTTTGTTGTAGTTAATAAAAACACTTTTGCCCGATACAATAATTATTTTTTGCAAAAAATAGCATGACCGATATCACCCGTGTACGGAATCATTACATAGTATAAAACAAAGTCGCTTTCCGCTGTCTGTCCCCATGTATGCTTATATCTTTAAAACTACGCAACGGATTTCGATGCAGTTTGTTTCAATAGATAGAGTATTTCAAGAGAAATGTTAATAAGTATAATACACGTGTGCGAAGCCGGGGCGCATCGCTAGGACGCAAATATTATGCACGGATCGATGTAGCATTTTTCACATTATTGTTGATTTATCAAAAATGGCTCAGCCGATTTCGATAAAATTTAAATGGGACTAATTTCGAAGTATACTATTTCCAGTAAAAAAAGAATTATTGAAATCGGACTACAATTAAAAAAAAATTATGCGTGGTTATACATAAAATAATATATATATATATACACGTCGAATTGTATACCTCCTCCGGTGGTTCGTCGGTCATAAAGTATCAATATTCAGATCAGTTAGTTTATCTCGACTAGGGAAGAAGGAGCGCAGAACGAAGTAGCGCAACCACGTAAAGCTTGTTCAAGTCCAACTCGAATACATCACTCGTACGTGAGCACACGGCACACGGCGGGCCACAGTCGATGTAAACAATTTCTGCCCAATTGAATAAATGCTACCGAACTTAAACAATGAATGGGTCGATCACGAAAAAATCATCTTACAAGGCGGTCGTGAGGCGCTCCCACGGTAGTCGTGTCAGCCATTTTTATTAACATTCGAAATGGTATAGGAATAGACACGATCGATACGATACTCTAATTTTGTAATTTCTAGCAGGGGATAATTTTGCAAAAATAATCCAAATGAAGGGATCGTGGAGTTAAACTGGAAATTATTTTACATGATTAACATTTTTTTCCCGTTTACAACGCTGTAGTTACATGAAACTAGTAAAACTTATGAGAATTAAAATACAAATATACGGGTATTACTTTCACGGTTTAAATGTAGATTAATCATTGTATTACAATCAGAATCGAGCAATGCTTTGTTGTCCTCGTCTAAATATTAGCTTGGCGACTCACATATATATAAATAAATTAATATTAGAAGATATATTACACACGGTCTCTGACTCCAAACTGAGCAAAGCTTGTGATATGGCTGCCAGAGACTGATACTATAAATACATATTTTTAAATACCTAAATAACACCCAGTCACAAAGCAAACACTTATATTCATCACTTAAATTCTTGGGTAGGAATCGAACCCACACCTCTTTGGTCCCGTAGTCAGAGTCACTAACCACTGAACCACCGAGGCAGTCAAATAACATATAATATATATTATCGAACAGCACGTAGATAAGTAATACCTACTAGAATACGATTGCTAGTCTAGCTAGATAGATTAAAATCTGGAGTGCAAGCGAATTTAACAAATAATACCTACATTGGGTGATCGAGTATTATATCAGATAGTTTATTCGCTTTCTTACATGATATATAAATAAGCTCTAAACTTAATCTGAGTATTTTTTAATTTTATTAAAGGGCTTACGTTAATGTAAATTTCTGCCCTGTGTATATACAAAACGAAGTCAGGAAACTTCGAACAAACTTGCATGTCATCAAGCAGTGTCATCGCGAAGTTTCACTCACTAGGGTCTGAATCAAATGTGTATTTATTGAGGGTAGTTCAAATTCAAATTCGATTACAATATGCCATCTAATTCAATAGGAAACTATGCGGTCGCTATATTTGGATGACGAGACACGCGACCTCCGAGGCTCCAATATAAATAAGCGGTGCTTGTGTGTGTGCAAGATTCGTTTGTGTTATACACGAATTACATTTCACAAGCGAAACAATACAGGCAGGTTTCGGTGCGGCAAGTACTGCAAGATATGAGACGCTTAAGCTATTTTACAAACAGAAGCGCTATTTTATTGCAGAGTATAAAAACTATACCAGAAGAAACAACAAAATAAAGTTTCTGCAGTCATTTTTTTTTAATTTATAAAAAAAATATTTGCTAGCGTCTAATAAATAACCTCTGACTGCCCAGCTATTCAAGCATGCAACCACGAAAAGAACTCATTTCGACGTGTGAAAAAGTGACAGATATATACTTTGCCATAACGCTGTCTCGTTCTGACACTACGAAAGTAATAATTCGTGGCGCGCATTCTAGTCCGGCAGCACGGCGTATTACCTGTGGCATGAGAGCCATCCAATTCAGCACGACCGCTTAATAAAATAGCAAATAATCAAATCCCACGCAATCGAGAAACCTAAGGATTTTCATATCGATTTACAATGATTTTACAATACATTTATTTGATTGACGCAAGTCTATTCCTAAAGGATCAAGGCTACTTATTCATGATTTGTTTTCGCAGAATGAATTTGAAATGATAAACAATGTCCAGCTGCTGCGTCTGGGAGATTGACCGCCGCACCGGTGCATACGAGATGCACTATTGTAAATTTAAATTTGAATTTTATACAGTTTTATCAGTTTAGTGTCATCGCCTTGTCTCTGGTCATGGACTTGAATAATGATTACAACTTCGTTTGCTGATAATATTTCAGCGACATTATCAGATCACTGTAAGCATACTAGTGATACTACATTGTTGTTTTTGTGCGAGTTTAGAATTGAGACATCAAATAAACATTCTTATTGCAAGATCTAAATGTATACGCGTTACCTTGATTACATTTATTTCGATGAAGATTGAGTTTGTATAAGCAGGGTTGTGTCAACAGAGCCACGGCAGCACTCAGTAGTAAATGTCACCCGCGGCACGGTAATGATATCACAGTATTCCTTCTTCAAACATACGACGTCAGTCAGTCGCGGCGCGCCGCCACGCCGCGACTGACTGACATACATATCATGCCCGCGGTCATACATCCTAGGAATGACTATGCCAAACGTTGCTTAACTTCGGTGATTGCTGAGAAATACTTAATCAAACGACGCTATCAGAAATGAGGACTAAAATATAATTAATCTAAAACGTACAACAACGACAGCACAATAAGATTTAGCCTAAGATATTATATCTCGCAGTGTATCACAGAATTAAACATTAAATGCATGAAATATGCTCTGATTTGAAACAATGGCAAAATATACATATAATAACATCAATGAATAACAATGGAGTATAAATTATCATTTAAACTGTTGTATATTTTATAAAATATAGCCGTGTGTTTTGGAGAAGTACAACCATATAATTTGTTGGAATGTATGGTTACCGAAGAATTCGGTCATACTGGGAAAGTGCTCTGCTTTGTGTAAAAGAAATATTACACTTGTAATAAATCGTTTTTATATTTCTTATTTAAATCCATTCAAAGTATTTATTGCTATTTAAACTAGATTGTACCAGTTGATTCCGATTGTGGAACCAAATTATTTGGTTAGTTACAGGTAGCGTCGGGTGATTAATTTGTATTTATTTTGATGACATCAGTGATAATTATTTACGTAGTTTATGATACAGTAGCGGCCTGATGCAAACATCACCCGGCTTCACTGACAAATCTGTGATTTTTTAAATATTTCTCTACTATAATATTCTGCAAGTTTTATACAATAACCTCAGAGCAAATAAAAAAATCAAGAGAGAACGTCGTTGAACAGTCAAGTGAGGCCGGTTTTTTATACATGTGTGAGTGCGTCGGTGTTGCGCCGCCATAGTTCCTCTGACAAGCCAAGGCGTAGTTTCGTTGTACGTGGATGTGTGTGTAATTGTCTGTTCACGACAAGGCGTAGTGGTTGGCTTCACTTGTTTGTTCACAACATTCTCTCTTGATTTTTTTGTTTGCTCTGAGACAATAACCTTTACAGTTATTTTGTACATTGCAAATACGCAGTTTAATAGATCTTAGCATTTAGATGGCGGGGAGTCACTTTGTTATACATAGTGTTATATATAGGCCGAATGAAACTTTTCGTTGCTGCAAAGATAACTGCTCGCGCAGCTTGTAGCTAACTTCACATCCGCCAAGAAAATGGATTCGGCCAACAGAGAAAATGGGTAGGTATGTTGGTTATTAAAATGAGTAAGTACATATACGAGTGAAGTAGAATTAAGAGGGCACGAGATTCAGTCACGTAGGTACGTTTTAACGTAATAAGTAGCTAAATATTGTTTGTTTCGATATAGAAAGTTTTGAAAAACTATACACGACCTCGTGTATAGTTTTTCAAAACTTTTGAGTAAAATAAAATATCAATCACAGCAAACGAAGTTGCCATCACAGAATACCCTTTATTATTAATTTATTACTATACTTTATCAACTACAACGAAATATTAGAGACATATTTTACTTAATGTCATGTACCTATTATGCCAGTGTATAATTTTCTCAACAAGATTTAGCATTTTTTAAATTTTCCCACAAAAAATATATGTCTTTTTTCCGAAAGGGTTTTCGATTGTATTTTTACCAACATTATTTTTCACATAGTAATATCTCTATTAAACTTATATAAAACTCAGTATATTATTACCTACCTATTACTTTTTAAACTAAAAAAAACACAATTAAGCAATTTTCCTTAAACAAATGTAGCGATAGTGTTGGAATATAAAAGGACTCACTATGAAAGAGGTAGAAGAATTTTAGTAATTGTAATACAATAAAAGTTATATAATCCATTTTACCAAAACCGTCTTACAGATCCGCGACGGTCTATGTGAAACAGCAATAGTTTTTTAATCATTATTTTAAGATAAAAATAAAATAATTTATGAGATGGTTCTATTTCAATGATTCTGAGAGACACATACCCGTCATTACTTTATTAAATCACAGTACGATGTAATTAAGAATTTCAAAATGATTTTCATAAACCACAACATTGTGTTTGGTACTTAACTGAACCTTCAATTAAAATAAAAGAAATAAAGTAATTACTATCAAGATATCTCAATTAGGTACTTTGAAATGTTATTGGAAACATGCACAGTAAAATTATTGCTGGGAGATAACAATTTACGCCGGAAGGTAATTTTTATGGCGGTTAAAATGAACCACAATTTGACTCGACATTAACTGAAATAATATATATCTGCTATATATCATGCTTAACATCAGACATAATATGGTCTAAACGCAAATTTATACAAAATACAAAAAAGATATACATAATTGATCAAATAATTCTATACATTTTAGACAATATTATTTTAATTAATAATAATTATTGATAACCCTACATAAATAAAATCTTCATAAATTTATTTACTTTCTTTTTGGAATGTACTAAATGTATTTACTTTCTCATTTTTAAATTTGTGTACAATAATATGATGCAAAAAATATAAATATTAAATAAAAACCTAATTCTATTAATTAGTCTTGCTAGCACGGGGTGAACCTAAGCTAGAGTGATGGTAAAATATTATTATAGTATTTACTAGATATATTTTAATTTCATTTTGTAGAACAAAGTTAATAAATATATTTAATAATAAAAACATTAAACTGGAAAATATCTATCATGTTGCGAAAAACGATACAGTTCTTTAAAGCAACAGCATACTGAATAATATCGCAATTCGAACGCCTTTTCATATTCTATTACAATCTTTAATAGGCCGGACAAAATGTGGGCACCGGCAAATCCGGCAATCGGCATGATATTTGCCGGATGGGACGTATCTCCTAACTCGAGCACCTACCGTGTACGCCACTACAAAACACCTAATTGGGTGGTGGGACATGTGTAATTATTGGAGACGGTAACAGGTGGGAAGAAACTATCAATTTGTATACGTCTCAACGGTAATTAGTGATACAGATGACAGAAAAATATACCTTTGAGTAATATTTAGTTGTAACTGGTAAATGGGGTTGATTAGGCTGGAAGGACTATTACAAATCAGTGTCAACATGAACTGAACATGATAATAAAATTGTGGATTTCTTAAGTTTTTTTTTTATCTTCAGAGCTTCAAAGAACATGTGTGATGAAAAATGATTCAATCGTTTTTAGTAGTAGTAGCTTATAAGTATGTAGTATTGTATTTTGTTGAATTTAGTAAAGGAACTTTCCACGTTAACCACTTGAACGTTTGCGGGTAATGGTTATCCCGCGACTAATGTTCACTAAACCGCTATATAGAATTATCTGGGTAGGAAAGTATTCTTAGCTATTCAACCGCCAAGTAGAAGTAAGTAAGATTGTATTTGGTGTCCAATGTGTGTCGAGCAGGTATATGCACGCATTATAACTGTGAATCTCTGTTGAAACTTTTCTTATTCCTTGTCACAGGTCTCTTACAAAAGCATTGGTCATAACTAGAACGTTTAAGCCCTCACGCTGGTTGAAGTTGGATTGCTAGACTTTACATATCTCCGAAATGACGTGAAACTGACATGAGAATTGGATTGCTCTATAAAAATATTTTTTTTATTCCTACACATACCTATCTGTGCTGTAAACGGATTTATCAAACAAGCAATCCGTGAGTTGAAGGAAAAATATTTTTTATCAGCCGTTTATATTTGTATCACGCTGACAAATGATCGGCCATCAATCCCGAGCCAAGCAACTGCAAACCCATAAATAATCAGTCGACGTTTCCACACGCATATTTTTAAACCACCACAGGAAACGGAGAACAATAAAAAACGACACGAAAAAAGCCAAAAAAACAATGAGAAAATAAAACCCGTTATAAATTAATACTTTACCAAGTAACCGGAGTACGCGTATTAACCCTTGCTACAACAAAAAGAAAGGTATTGGATTACAGCAAACGATAAATAAAGTCTCGAAAATAATGTTTATATGTAAATATGGGGTATTGTTAGAGTAACGAGTCTTGCTAAATCACAATATGAAGTTGATTTATATCTCTACGGTTCGCTGGCCTTCATGGGAGGCCTATAAAACCTTTCCGAAACGCAATACGCAGGGCGACGACGCCGCGCAACACTCGCGCGGTCGCGCCACATTCGCCTACCATTTCTTTACCCTTTTACTTTTAATTGGTCCTTGAGTTTCGTTTGGTTGGATGTGGTCTTAGAATCGTGAAGATGTAACTTTCTATAACAACTGATCGGTACACTGTAATGATGTATTAATGACCTAGCGCTACTATGCATAGGTTGTCAGGTCAGAAAGCTTTAGGTGGCTTGGGGTAACCCAAAATGCCTAAAAAAACTGTTTTTGATAGAATTTTACTAGATTGTTTCGTAACATGTTTGATTAAATATAAGCATTTTAAGTTTTATGACAACATATACCTATACATGCAAATTAAAATTATAAAGGTGACGTCCACAATTGGTATATTATTCAGAGAAAAATCGAACCAAGATGATATATACATCATTTGAAAGCTTGTTTTATGGGCTTCCCAAAAATATTTAATTTTGATTTTTTCGCCCCTCCAATTTTTTTTAAATGTGAAAATTAAATTGTATGAAAAATAACAATATAGCTTATTACTTTTTCTAGTTCAGCAATGGTAAAGTGCTTCTATCGTTATATAACTTGCATTAGTAGCTGATTCTTTCACATTCATCACTTAATTTGCTAAAATTAAAAATTATAACCTACCAGTGTGACCAGTTAGTAGGTACAATGTGACAAAAAACCAGTCTAAAAGTGTGTCTAATTGATAAAAATGCTTCTATTTAAAAATTTGGAGGTTACTTAATCAGGGTTGCTAGAGATAAACTACCTATTAAGCCAAATATATTTATTTAACCTAATAAATTCAAAATTAATTTAAAAAAAATGGAGGGCTCTTTTTTGATTTTAATTGATGTAATAGACTCAGAAAAATATGACCTTTATTGAAATGTAACTAGTGTTGTGGTTAGAATTTTTGATTATTATTATACCAGCCTTCATACATTTTGTGGACATGTCCTTTGATATTATACTTTAAATGCAAACTATCCGGTAAAATGTTAAAAAAACAAAGTTTGCCCGTTTCTCTCGTTTTTTTGCATATAACTCTGGATGTTTTGGTAATAGGCTAGATGACATTTTATTGATGTCATCTTGTTCTTGTAACAGCTAACCATAAACAGAGCCGATTTACGAAAACAAAAATAAAATCAACTTAGAAATAAAGAAGTTACTTACAAGCATTTTATTTTCTTACTAGACAAAGAGCGCACTATGGCAGAATATGACGTCACGGGCCGTAAGTGTCATACATTTGCCATACTATGTCATACTTTGTGGGAAAAGGACAAAGCATACCCTCTTAATCCCTACCAAAAGTTTTACAAGCTTATAGCTCTGAACTGGATTAGCCAATTTTACTTATTTTTTCAGTTTTCGAATCTTAATTAATTACAGAATTCAGTAATCTTAATACTATTAATTAATTCAATACTAGTGAACTACCCAATTATGACATAAATTTATTTTTATCTCTACATATCTATCTATTATCTCTAATATTCTTAGAAAATCAAGTCGAGCTATATCTGAGTTGGTATTCTCTCATTAAATTCATAGCAAATACTGATAAAAGATTCACGGCGTCTAAAGTTCAAAATACTTTGAATATTCCTGACCAATAAGTTGAGTAATCAAATTCCAGGAAAACCGGGTGAGCGTTGAAACAACTCGTAACTGCATAGAAAAATATGAAGCGATGACATCCGAACAATAACAAATTAATTAGTAGTACATGTAATGAATGCCTCTACCTCTGCTGGCATGGATAATTACCGTGCTCTTTCACTCTAACTCCAATTAAAGTACCTTCGCCCATAATTATTCTGCTTTGCGAAATAGGGTGGACATCAGGACTAGTTCAAGACAAAAGCCACTGCTGCTTGTTTTAATTATTTTCACAATTTATACTATAATCCTACTAATATTATAAACGCGAAAGTTTGTGAGGATGGATGGATGGATGGATGGATGTATGGATGTTTGTTACTCTTTCACGCAAAAACTACTGATCGGATTGAGATGAAACTTTGCAATAATATAGTTTATACATCAGAATAACACATAGGTTATAATTTATAAAGATATTTTGTGAATTGTCCAAAATATAACAATAAATGTTGAGTAAGTAGGAAAACTCTGCCATCTGCGAGCTACTCTAGCGTGCGCTGCAAGTATGTCAAAATAAACAACTGTCGATCGAATATCTGTCAAATCAATCGATGAGGAGTCCTTGGATATTATCATACTGATAATATATTATGTACCTATATATACGTATATTTATAATATTATAAATCCGAAAATTTGGTTAGTTTGTTCTTTTTTCATGCAGCAACGGAGCAACGGATTGACTTGATATTTGGCATAGATATAGTTCGAGGGCCGGAAAGTGACATGGGCTACTTAAATAAAAGGTTCCTGTGAGATAGCATAAATGTCTAATTCCACGCGAGCGGCGCCGCGGGTAGAAGCTAGTATGCAATAATTAGATGTCACTTTGTGGTTAAATGCTAAATGCTATAGAAAAAATCGTAGTAGGTACAAACAAAATACAATACTATAAACTTAACCTACACCTAAATACTACTATTACTACCTAAAACGCAATTGGATCATCCACAGACTCTTGAAGATCTAAAGATTATCCAAATACTCAAGCTCACTGCCAGATGGCAGTATCGCCATGCTGGATGGTAATGCTTATACGTTGAACCAAATACGAGTAAACACCAGCATTGGTTTTAATGTAAGGTATTTTTAAAGGATATACGACAATTTTCTATGTCTTTTTGGTTGAAAAGCCGTTAAATTTAGAGTACTGTACTGTACTGTACCAGCCTTTTTAATAATCCACTGCAGAACGTAGGCCTACCCACGAAGGGTGATTGGGCCATATCTACCACGTTGGCCCAGTGCGGGTTGGTGGATTCACATACACCATCGAATTTCTTCTGCGGACGTATGCAGGTTGCCTCACGGTGTTTTCCTTCACCGAGAACCCAATGGTGTGAAATTCCGTACATAAATTCCAAAGAACTCATTGTTACGGGGCCGGGGAGTTGAACCCACGACCTCACTATTGTAAGGCGGGTATCACTACCTCTTGACCAACACGGCTATAAATTTAGAGTATCTTATGTAAATCAAAGTTTAAGATGAAATCGCGCTAGCAAGGTATTATATGAGAGTTTTAAAAGTATGAACCATCGATTCGTTAACTCCAATCAAAAGTATGTGTTGTAAAAACTATTGTCGAACGTGCCAGCAGAGCTTGTAATCGTATTACCGAACTAATCACGTGCCGAGTCGATGAGGAAATTCATTAATATCCTGGCCCCGCTCGCCAAACAGATGAAAAAGTATAACTTTACTTCATGTATTTGTAGCTGGGAGGTAGCCATGCCCGTGGAACGAGTTCGTTTTTTGATTTGGACGAAAAATTAGGTTTTAGGATTCTAGCGTCAATGCTTGTACGTATGACCGTAGTGCGGGCATTGAAAATCAATACGAATCAACTACGAAGTCAAAATAAGACAATAAATGTATATAGTTGAAGCCGATGAAGAACGTTTTCTTCTTGAAAGGATCAAACATAGAACAATAATTTTCATACGCTACTTTCAAATAGTTCTCTCAGAATATATCTAGTAATTAAGTGTAAGCCGTGGTGGCCTAGAGGTAGTGACACCCGCCTTGCAATCGTGAGGTCGTGGGTTCAAATCCCGGTCCCGTACCATTGAGTTCTTTGGAATTTATGTACGGAATTTTACACCACTGGCTTTTCGGTGAAGGAAAACATCGTGAGGCAACCTGCATACGTTCGTAGAAGAAATTCGATGGCGTATGCATATCCACCAACCCGCACTAGGCCAGCGTGGTGAATATGGCCTAATCACCTTTCGTGGGTAGGCCTAAGTCCTGCAGTGGACTGATAAAAGGCTGATACAGTACAATATCTAGTAATTTTGTGCGAGTTTGAAAACATTTATTTTTTTCTATACATTTTTCGTTTGGTATATTTCGGAGAAACAATTTTAAATCTTATGTATGAAAAGCAGATGAACCAAAATAGACATAAACAGATAAATCAGATAAACAATCCTTCGTTTGAACTTTCCCGTGGTTAGGCAATAAATAAACTTCGGAAAAAATTGCTTCTTGCAATCCCTGATGTCATTTACTCCGCCCATCAAGTTGCGACGTCCTATCGAATAGAATCAACTCTTCAGAAGTGCATTTTAAACTAACTATCTACAAGTGCATTTTAAACTATCTATCTACAAGTGCATTTTAAACTATCTACTAAAATTGCTTATAGAATAGCATGGCTACGCTCATAGCATTTTTTGAGAAGGTGTTTCTCAGCGATCACCAAAGTTAAGAGTGCGCTAATGCCATGAAAAAAAACAGATTTTACCCGCGCTTCTTGCATCGCCCGCTATCATCTATACTGCTTTGTTTAGAGTCGAAAATCGCATGACACAGTTCACGATGATTTTGGCTTCGAGCGCCAGCTTACATTTTTATGATGGATCACGTCAAAAATGATTTAAAATACAATGATAAAATAATAAGTTGTAGTTACAGAAGAACCTTATGTAGCGCGAAATAAAAACTTAATTTTTTAGCTGTCCGGCCGTTTCCAAGTCGATCGGGACACGCTCTTGATATATTATTAACCTTTGTGTCAACGTGTCAAGTGTCCATTGCTCGCAATTGCAAGCCTCGCATTCAAACTTTAATTTAATAATATTCGTACTAAATAAATGCGCATACTATGTTGGCATGAATATTTAATCGCTTCTTTATTTGCATACAAAGTACTGTGTCAAGACTTGAAATGATGGTTTTCTCTATTTATGAACCTGATATTATAGGGTACATAATATGGTCATATAAATCAAAAGAGACGCCAAGAGCTTTGTGTTCAGTGTTATGAAATATACTTTACTTTATTGTATTTTAATTACAGAAATCACATATCACCAAGTAGAAAACTATTTTTTTTACGAGGGGTAAATCTTCCAAAGATACCCGACCGCTTTGGGGTGCAGTCGGGTTATGTGGGATTTGTGGGATTGTACCCACTCAAACCCCCTCGGTGGCCAGCCTATGTTCCTTCTTGGGAGCTCCGGGATCTCCAAAAGGTACGCACCGGTGCTCTCGGCACTTCGTGTGTCTACTCGCCTGGTAGTAGACCAGGCTTGTACGGCCCTGTACGAAAAAAAAAGGTACTTGACCATTATAAAGTGCCAAAAGATGCAATGTACTCGTGTGCACCAGGAGCGTTGTCTAGTCCTAGTTTTCGCAAACTTTGCCAAAGACTTACTTATTGCACGAGCGCTACGAGTGTGAAAAAATCGACATTTATTGCATAAAATTAAAAGTATGCAAAGGAAATCATAACTTAAACCAACCCTTACTGTACTGTACTGTGTCAGCCTTATAATAGTCCACTGCAGGACGTAGGCCTACCCACGAAGGGTGATTGGGCCATATCCACCACGCTGGCCCTGTGCGGGTTGATGGATTCACATACGCCATTGAAATTCTTCTCCGGACATATTATGCAGGTTGCCTCACGATGTTTTCCTTTACCAAAAAGCCAGTGGTGTGAAATTCCGTACATAAACCCCAAAGAACTCATTGGTACACGACCTCACGATTGTAAGGCGGGGTGTCTTTACCTCTAGACCACCACGGCTTAACCAACCCTTGCCAATCAAATATTTGTGCACATTATTTTATGTAAATTCAGTTAAATGTCTACTGAATATTCAATTATTCAAAATCACTTTTATTAAATTATACTCTTCTGGAAAAAATACTGATATACATATACCTAAACGATATTTGTTCAGTAATGTTAACTTACTCTTATAATATGAAAATTGATTGAATGATTGATTTGTACTTATATTAAAATAAAATTGAACAATACAACTTCTTAAAAGCTTTTGAACAAATTGTTCTGATTCTCAAAACGCGCAGAATTTATTTTATAGAGATAGCTTCTGTATAAATATTTGCTCTACGGTTTGATGCAAGTAAACGGATGAACTAGCGCTTTTTTAAATTAACCTTTTTTATTATGTATAGAAATTACAAACGATTTTATTTTCATAATAACAAGCAACGTGGTGTGGAATATATATCCAGTATTATTCACTAAATACCTTAGCCTTAGCACCGTTAATAAATAACAATGTACATAGTAGTATTTATTTTACAACGCTATTACTATACGTATAAATAATGGTTCTGACTTTAACCTTTCATAGGGAAGGAATGAATATTTTTCCTTATTAGGGTTCCGTACCTCAAAAGGAAAAAAACGGAACCCTTATAGGATCACTTTGTTGTCCGTCTGTCCGTTTGTCCGTCTGTGTGTATGTCAAGACTCTTTATCTCGGGAACGCGTAAAGATATCGAGTCGAAATTTAAACTGTATACGTATATATATGGTATCTTGCAGTTTTGTAAAAGAAAATCTTCTCAGTTATCGTATAAAAAAGTTAGAGCCGTTTATGTCGTAAAAAATCGCATATTTCGACACTAACAAAAATCAAAACCTACAGGGTACTTCCCGTTGACATAGAAGTATGAAATTTGGCAAGAAGCATTGTCTCAGAATACACATTTAGGAATAAATCTGAAAACTGTACATTTTTATTTAAATCACAAAAAATAGGGCCTCTAAATTCACAAAATATGGGTTAAAAATTCAAAGTGAGTAAATCGTATCATGTAAAAGAACTTCATTAGCACATGCTAAAACAGGTTTTTAATTATTTTAACAATGTGTAATTTTCGGTGTATGACGAGAAAAGTGAAAAAAAACCCTTTTTTATCGATGGTTATAGTACCTATAAAGATTTTAACAACTTACTTCCCAATTTGGTAAAATTTTCTGGATTTGGTGTGCGAGCCTGACTCGCACTTGTCCGGTTTTTATTACTAAGATTATTTTAGTGAAGGATCATTGTTCTAGTTATTTTATATAATGCTTTCAATCAAGGGTTTGAGAATAATCAAATTGCATTTCGTGTTAGTTAATTAAGGCATTTGCCGGTAAAAATATATTTTTACTCCCTGACCCGGCATCATCGTTCTGGAGAAAACCACCCTTATTAGGTCGGGGCCAAAATAGACCAAGATCTATTTTCAGACCAATCAAAAATTCATAAAAATTGGTCAAGCCGTTTCGCAGAAGTACTATAATAAATACACGAGATATAAATATTATACTAATAATATACGTTTATTAATTTAAAAAACTATATTACTGCATTTTTAATAACTCAGCTCACCTGTGTCTAGACTGCAAAATTGTGAAGGAAACCTCATTCTTTGAAAATGAATAGTTTACGAGAGAAAATTGAAGTTCTACGACAAAGAAAAAACAAATTCCAGATAAAATCCTCAAAAACTTTTTAACCAGTCTGCATTTTTGATGGTTTTTATTTTAATATTTCTTTGAGGCTTTATTATACCTCTGTGATGAGAACTTGTTACAGGGTATTGATTTTTGGACTAATTGAATATTTTAGTACGGCATAAACACCAAGTTTAGTATAATTTGTTAAGATAAGTGGAATAATCAATTTTTAGCATCTTAAACTGATTAGACATTTAAAGACATATTACATAATATGTATTTAATGTAAGTGGTAGATTAAGGTTTGTTTTTAACTAAAGTCAAATGTTCGTTCCAAAAAGTAATCACACTTACATTAATAAAATCAATAACTAATAAGGCCCCATCAATCCAACCCACCGTTTACTCCCCAAGGGTACAAAATCGTGCTCTATTCGCGCGTAAAAATAAATGTTTTTAAAATGTAAAGTGATGTTCACAATCGTGTGTCGCTCGCAGCCAATAGTCGACACCTCGAGCCGACACCTTTAAAACGTTGGCAAATGGCATAATTTCCGGCCCGACTCGATACTCATATCTCGATTATTTCCCAACCAATTTTCCAAATCGATGTACTCGACTGTAGAGCCAAGTCGCGTTGTTTTTTTTTAATAAGCCTTGCGCGTTGCTCGTTTTCTATTTGATTTATTTTGTTGAAATGTGATTCGTCTGCACTAATATTATAAAGAGGTGGAATTCGTCTGTTTGGATATAGAAGGTAATTTCCGAAACAACTGATCTGATTTCGTTTCTTTCATCGAAGATATTAGCTAGAATAGCTTATTATGTTTCAAGGGGGGATATAAATTTATTTTTATAAAAAAAAGGTATTATTCACCTTGTTGAGGAGGAGAGGGCTATGCTCAGAGTCTCTTTACGAGATCAAATCATTAATGAGTGAATTCGCAGACGAACCAAAGTTACCGACAGTCCAGCAAATTAGCAAGTTGAGATGGCAGTGGGCAGGACACATAGTTCATTGAGATGGTGGGAAATTAAACTTCTTGAATAGACACCACGTACTCGCAATCGCCGCGTAGGCTGTTCACCGATAAGGTGGACTGATGATGTATTTAGTGTATCATCAAAATAAACATTCGTAGTTTCACAACAGTCACCCCGGATTCGCTATTAGCTGTTGCAAGCCGTCCAATCACGAGCTGGTGCATGGCTCGCAACCCGCACAAGTTGCGATACTATATTCCCAGTGTTCAAGTTTGCCAATCGCGTTCAGACGGTCGGACGCCAAACATTGAGAGAAATGAGGTACCGCTGGCCGGCTGCTAGTGTTTCTACGAAAATAGTGGCTTTCAATCACCGAATGTTCTGTCTTTGGGTATATTTCATAGACGTGTTTGTAGTTAGTAGAACTAAAAGCTGATGTTTTTGAAGCGTCGGATACATGCAGCATGAAATTCCTTTGTAACTGTCAATGTCTCATTTAGAAACATTTGTTCCGCTTTCGACCATATTTTTGAGAAAAAAATGGTAAAGGTATTATGTAATTTGAATATTGTGGCCTGTTTACTATAAGCTGAAAGACATATTAAAAATTACTACAACGTAACTTTGGCTTAGGTTTCAGTGACATAAATTGCATTGTAAGGATTGAACCAGCCAGGAAAAAAAAAGATGAGTAAACACAGTTCCAAAGTTAGAATGTTACGATATAGCAATAAGAACATTTTGCCAATTTTCAATTTTGTTGTTTGTGTTATTTGTACAAAGATTGGCCGTTTTGATTGTAAATTATAACATAATAATACCCATAATGCCATACTCACTACTACTTATGTTCAAACTACTGATGGGGATAAGTCTTAAAGTAGCATATAATAATTATGCCGTGTATGTCAGCTTAACTTTTTTACAACTGAACTAACAACGGTATACTGTTGAAAGAGGTTAAATGTTCTTAGTTAGAGACTCTTTTCTAAATGGCGTTCTTTTAAAAAATTGTTTTTGAAGTAGTCGATCGTTATTTTGTCTGCACTGATGTCTGAGTACTGGAAATATAACATCTATATTTTTCATTTTATTATCCAACTTAACACGAGACTGCGCACTACTACTAACTTGTCTTATTAGTTTACCGGTAATTGTAAAATTCGTGACATCATGTGTGACTGTAGCGAGTCCTATCAAGACTGGGCACAAATTAAATAAGTGGGTAACTGGATTAGTTAGATCCTAAGTGCAGATTAATATGGTTAGTAGTAGTAATAGCTTATAATAGCTCTAGAGCTGCGCTATGACATGCATGACAACTTTGCTAGTGAAGGTTGCCACTGATGTCATTTTTTCGGGAACGAAAAAATTGGGATATGCAAGTGGACATATCCTTATGCAATTAACTAGTTCTTGTAGTTTTTGCCTCTATAGTTTTAAAGTTTTAAACGTCTTAAACGAAAATATTCTGCGAAAACATTAGTCTCTAATCACGTAGGTACATTGAAACTAGTGGGTTCTGTTAGTAGTGACTCGAGATAGTTCAGTACCATTTGAGTACACCCAATGGGTCAAAACAATGAAGGTGTCTTGATGTGTACACAATACGCTGCAAATGCACTCAAATATGAGCAGAACCTCAACGGATGAAGTTTTAAATTTGCTTGACACTTTACTATCAAACGGTCAAGCCGGTTGCCATTCAAATACGAATAAAATGTGTAGCTCCTGAAGCGGCAACAGATATCCGCGCCTATGGTTGACCTACCCCAGATACACGGCCGATTTCAATAGTAGGTTGTTCCTTACTCAATGCCTGTTAGAGAGAAAATTTGAATATTACCCATTTACACTTAATTTATTACGTGTTGCCCAAGAACACTATAACGACCTAAAAGTAAAAATTCGCTACTTTAAGATCTTTCCCCAATAGGTATCCTAAATGGGCACATATGGGTTAAAAAAAAAAGATTGGTTTTCTTTGCTCCTCGTTTATGTCTGCACATTTCTAAGAAATAATCAGTCCCATTACATTAAAATCATTTATAAATGCGATAGTTGCTGGAAGCAATCAATTATCTTTGCAGTTCTTGTTTGGCTGATCAACGATTTTTTTATTTCAACGAAGAAATGATTAAGTGGTATATATAATTTATTCGAAAAAATTGAAATACTCATATGATAATTTGTATTTATTATGAACTAGATTTTGCCCGCGGCTCCGCCCGTGTGGAATTTGACTTTTGTGCTCACACATCACACAGGAACCTTTTATTTTTTCGGGATAAAAAGTAGTTTATGTCACTTCAATCTTCAATCAAGTCAATCAGCTCCGTTGCTGCGTAAAAGAGGAACAAACCAACAAACTTTTCGGATTTATAATATTAGTATGATTAATAGAGTGGCTTTTTAGTTATTTTTAATATGATGTTAAGCGCAAATTTCCGCATTAGAAATAAAACACAGTCGCAACATGTCTTGTTTTTCGTTATGCAAATATTGTAATTTTACAATAGCTAACGCTACAATAGAGATAGGCAGAGCCCATCTCTATCTTCTATCATCTTCTCTCTTTCGCTTTGATGGGGTCTATTCAAATAGCTGCTGAAGATTAAATTTTTCAACTAAGTCTACACGTTTAAAGTTTTGTCATATTATATTTCCACTCATTCACGTTACGTAGATAAAATATTACATCATTTTCTATAATCAAACGTATCGACGCTTTTCGCGAGGTTGCTGTTCCAATATTGATTTAATTAGACACTCTTAAACAAAATATTATTGCGGTTGTGAGAATATATCTATTTTATTTGAACTGGCATTAGTTTATTGACGTATTATTTATTCTATGACGTCATAGAAGTGTAAGATCCTGTTTTTAAGTGTTATATTTTGTAATATCCGTGTGACTGTAGTTCATTGTTCGCTCTACAATATGGTAATGAACGAGAACTACCTTATACATTTTCATAGAATTTGCCACACGTCAAACTATTGTGCATGATTTCAAAGATGAGTGACTTTTCCGTATAGGAAATGGGATTGCTTTTACTACTAAGTATCAGCGAAATATTTGAAATTTTGTTGAGAATTTTACATGACTTTATATTGAATTTCAAAAAGATGTAAGTTACAAAGAAAACTTAATTCTACCGAAATTAAACAACACTCATAAAATATTGAAACAGGCCATCTATGTCCGAAGGACCGAAGAAACATAGTGAGATGATTTCTAAAAGATGGAAGTTATAAAACAAGACATAATTCCACCGAAACAAATTACTAAAAAGTAGAAACAGTCAATCTGTACCGATAAGTGGAAGCATAAGATGATTTCATATGGATGCAAGTTACAGGGCAAAACTTAATTCTACCGAAAAAATTAAGTATGATGTCCAACGCCCAGTGCTGGTTGGTCCCAGGTGGTGGATGACGATGTGTCTGGTGTTCGACACATCGTCATACTGGCGGGAACGCAAGCTCCAAGGTGGGGCCCGAGTTAAGCCAGCGCTGTCGGGTGCCGCGGAGGAGTGCGAAAGCGTGCCAGTAGCCCCGACACCAGGCGCAGTGGTGGAACACCCAAGGTGGTGGGTATGCCACCGACTAGCAGTGGAGACTCCCAAATGACTACCCATCTGCCCCGAGGTGTGGTGGTATCCACAAAGAATTTTCCCTGATAAAAAAGGTACTAATAAGTAGAACAGAACCGAAACAACCGAAACTGAAAGGAAACAACAATCTACCTACATCCGAAGAGCCGAAGAAACATAGGTGATTTCAAAACGACGTAGGTAGGTAAGTTACAAGACAAGATTTAATTCTACCGAAACAAACTACTAAAAAGTAGAAACAGTCAATCCGTGAAGAGCCGAAACCATCGCAACGCGCGCCCGCCGTAAACAAATCCGCGAGCAATCGATTCGGGTAGCAATTTAAAATCCACTTAAAGACAACCGCAGCCTAATCGAAAACTCCGTTGAAAGTTCGCCATCATCTAATTGCCTATATTAAAATAACTGACTTGTGTCAAACATATCTGGGGCGTGGTGCGGACGCCGCCTGGCACGGCGGTTCACATGTTAATAATCATTATGATAGCATCTAGTACAACGGGCCGGTCGGGTCTTTCCGCGCCCTGCCGCCCTCTGCCGCCCCAGCGAGCAAACGAGCAAGGTAATGTTTTGTGTAGTTACTATTGAAATTACAGTTCGCCGCGCTTCTAGGGATGCGCTATTTGATTGAACGGTTAAAAATACTTAGTTTTTTAATTGAACATTGGTAAAAACTTTGACACCAGGGCTATCCAAGTATCCACCCAGGCTGGGTGGATAAGAAATTACTTTACTTTTTACTGAAGATTTGTTCTAGTTTGACTACATCTTTTCTACATGAAAACGTGTGCTATATGTTTTCGAGAATTTTGAGTGAAATATGTTTATATTTTCGCAAATTAAATTCGGTTTTATTGTAATTTTAACATCAGAATGAACATCAAAATATTATTACAAATGAAGTTCACTAAAAATTACTCGGCAAGATTGACGTTACGTTAATCAAATGTAAATATGTAGTCAGAGCGATATGATTCAGAGATTAGATTGTTATTTTCTATTTAGCCACCTCTAGAGAACTAATCGTTCTTGTAGTTTTACTGAGGTGCCAACCCTACGCCTCATGTAGAGGTGTCTGTAGTTTACTGATACCAACTACCCCATGAATGTTGCATAGCACCGAATAACTAAACATAACGACTGTTCTGTCGCCGACTGCTGGTTTCGCCGATCACACCACCTACTGCGGCGTTTGCGTATTATACTCATATTATTATCTACTTATTAGGATTAACTGTATTTGCATTTTTAGTACTAGCTGTATTTGTTTAATTTTCATTTTAACTTCTTCATCATCCTAAATGTTTCTGTATTCCACTACAGGGAAAGGCCTCTCTTTTGTTATTAGATAACCGATGAATGGAAAAAGAATTCACAAATTTATTTTTACTTTAAGCAATTTATGAAGGATGTCATTGCTCTCATCGTTATGACTAACTTTTACCAGGTACGTAACCAAGCCCTTACATCACGAATAAAAATGTAATGTCTACATGTCCTAGATGAATTGTTTGTTTGGAACAGCTGATTTATTTCGCGATTTTAACGTTAGTTAGCAAAAGTTGTTTATTATGATGAATACAATGATATCCGAGGATATGTTCTGTCATCAAGAGAAACACTACTTGTATATTTGGTCCGTCGTAAAAATACATTTTGTTACATCCGAGTTGCAAATCTGTTTGACTCGAAGAGGACGCCGTATCCGAGTAACCCTGTATTCAGGTGCCCGCGCAAACAAGGCGATTTGTCGCCGCAACTATCGCCGACATAACACCTAGTTCAGCACGATATGTCTGAAATTTGACGGTAGAGTGATACGAGTAGGTACACACGTTCTTGAACTCTGAAGAGTGCGGTCAATGCTAATGGCCTCTCTAGCGCGCTTTGGTCTCCCATCGTTTCAGGGTGACCAGATCAGGACTGACCACGGATTTAGTGACACACCTTAGACTATGTTTAACAGTACAAATAGTACGGTTAAACAGTGTTTATGTCGTGTTTAAATCTTTTGTGGTAAGGCGGTAGGTGGTTGCTATAACATTAAAGTTGATAGTAAATGAACGTTTCAATAGAGCTACGAAAGCTGACTATAGAATAATTATTTTTTGCAAAAAATAGCATGACCGACTTCACCCGTGTACAGAATTCGCGAATGTTTCGCACGGATCGTGTAACATTTTTCACATTATTGTTGATTTATCAAAAATGGCTCAGCCAATTTCGATAAAATTTAACTTAGACTAATTTCGAAGTATACTTGTTTCAATAAAAAAAGAACTATTGAAATCGGACTACTATGAAAAAAGTTATGCGTGGTTATACATAAAAAAAAATATACGCGTCGAATTGTATACCTCCTCCGGTGGTTCGTCGGTCAAAAAGAAGCTGCTACTGACTAGTACAGTGAAGGGTGTAACACTAAAATGTATGAGAAATGTCAGTGGCTGTGTGTCTACACGCTTATGTTCGATTGCACTTAGTGTTACGATTGCATGAATCGAATCACGTAGAGGTCACATCTGGAGTTGTTTGTCATTTGGTGGGTGGATAAATTAAAAATAAATAAGGAGAAATAACATATTAAATGTAATCTTAATTTAAACTAGAAAATATAGTTAGAAAAATACATAAGCGCAAGCATCCATGACCAAAAGAACGGCATTATGCGTATATATAAGTTTACCTACATACCTATGGAAAAACTGTTCTGGTAAGAACATAAACAACACACATGAATTAGATGGATTTTATTATCGTTTCACTATTTTATGTATTATATTATAAAGACATCTTAAACTATGAAAATATTTTATTTATAGTCATTCTATACTAGGTATACCCTAGATTTTTAATCACTTAAAAACACTTGATACCTACCTAATAGTACAATTGTCAAAAACATTCTTGTTCCTTAAATAACATGGTTCAGGTATATTTACAGGTTACATTTTGCACTGCAAAAGTTCCATATAGTCGAAAACATCTAACAACTTAAATAAAGTAAGTATATTTGAATAGGCTGGATGATTGATGTCAGAGTTTTTGACCGACGAACCACCGGAGGAGGTGTACAATTCGACGCGTATATAATTTTTTTAATGTATAACCACGCATAACACTTTTTCATAGTAGTCCAATTTCAAAAATATTTTGTTTTTATTGGAAAGAGTATACTTAGAAATTGGTCCCATTTAAATTTTATCGAAATCAGCTCAGCCATTTTTGATAAATCAACAATAATGTGAAAAATGCTACATCGATCCATGCGAAATATTCGCGAATTCTGTACAGGGGTGAAGTCGGTAATGCTAATTTTTGCAAAAAATAATCTTGTTAAGCCGCCTGAAAGCCACATGTCTAAGCGGTCAAAACAACCGGGCGTAAATTATATCAATACAAAATATTAAAAATCGAGCAAGCAACTAAGTACTGCATAAAAAGTGTCAACTCAGCTCCAGAGATAAGGTTACAATTACACACCGCGGGCAATGCGTGGCGAATACAGTCACCACAAACGTTAATATTCATATAGAAAATATTAGGCGGGTGTCGCGGAGGCGCCGGGGGCGGGGGTGCGATAGCCGTCACCCTCGTCCCAGCATCCACTCCAACACGCTCTGCCTGCCTTTAATGAACTCTGTGTCTCTATTCCCCAATACAAGTACACTTTTCTTTGCCACTATAGTGTGTTAGTTCGAACAAAGCGTGTGAAGTCGCACGGAAGGGGTAAACGGGTACCGGGGCTTTCATGCCCGTTGTACGGTTGGTGCGACTGTTTTAAAGTTTTGCGGTAAAATGTTGGCTTTGTAGGTTTCCATTTTTTTGCCTTCTTATATTTTACAATTTATTGGTTTAGTTAACTAAGTAACTAAGATATAGTTACTTGGAACTACACTCGTAACACTTAAAATTAAAATAAATTAACTAATTCCTACAGGTTAACATTTCAAAATAGACTAAATACAAACTGTCTAAACTATATTTCTATCTATTTTATTAAGCAGGACACATTGCTGGACTGAGCAATGTTGGGCGGATTTAACTGTGGCTGCGTACAGCCAACGAAGCGTGGGGCACTCACCAGTGGCTCTATTTTTGACTTTCGAATGACTCGGACGTACACGGAACTTTGACATATTGTATGGAGAATCTGTAAACTTTCGTATACGTCCTAGCCGTCTCCATACGAGTTCCGTATACGTCCTAGCCGTCTCCATACGAGTTCCGTATACGTCCTAGCCGTCTCCATACGAGTTCCGTATACGTCCTAGCCGTCTCCATACGAGTTCCGTATACGTCTAAGCCGTTCGAAAGTCAAAAATAAAGCCGCTGGTTATTGGGTTGACGATGTTGATAGAATCGTGGGCCAAGCCTGGACAAGTTTGGGACGGTACCGAGATGAGTGACGAAAAAGAAAAGAAGCCTATGCTCAGCCGTGAACTATCGAAGGTTGAAAATTTTGATGAAAATGCTAATCCAGCTCTGTTGGCTGGGGATCCTTACTTCCCTTCTTTAATAAGCCGTCAATTTCTAAAAAAATATGATGTTCTAAAACATTATAAAGAAAAGACATGCAATTGGATTTTCTCGCTTCGGCTCATAATGTCCGGCACATTCACAAAATGTTGAATTTACAAGAAGTTGAATTCCCAAAAATGTTGATCCGAAAATGTTAAATTCTTAAAATGCTGAATCCGCACGTCTCAGTATGTTGAATTTGCAAAATATTGAATACTAGAACGTTGAATTTAAACTTATGTTACAACTAGTCTAGTTTTTACCCGCGGCTTCGCCCGCATGTTATTTTGATTTTTGACGCAATATCATTATAATTTATAGCCTATGTGTTATTTTGAAATATAAACTATATTCTTGCAAAGTTTCATCTCAATTCGTTCAGTAGTTTTTGCGTGAAAGAGTAACAAACATCCATACATCCATCCTCACAAACTTTCGCGTTTATAATATTAGTAGGATAGGATGTTGAGTACGCAGTAGGTACAATAATAGAAGCGTCAAAGTGACAGCATGATCGATGGATAGAAGTAGCTTAGATTTTTTTCTAAGAGAAGCAGCTACTGGTTGCGTTTTACGTAGTAATAATATTTGCCTGTACATCCACATCTTTATACTTCAGCGGTTTCAGCACATTTTGTTCATGAATATTAAAATACCCTAAAAGTGAAGGATGTACTTAAACTAAGTTTGCTATACACTTTGTTTATAAGCTCCTTGAAAATTGTGTGATCTTTGGCAACTAGAAGCGAGATCTCGAACAAGTAACGTAGGCACTAAGAACCTTATAAAGTTACTTGTTTTTAGTACTTAAGATATGATGTAGTTTGAAAGTACCAACCCAATTTTGTTTGACTAAAATGTGTACATTTCGTAATCATGGAGACAGTAAGAAATCGCATGAGTAAGATAACGTGAAACATTAAATAGACTACAATACTACAAGTACTGTACAGTACCGGCCTTTTTAATAGTCTACTGCTGAACATAGGCCTACTCACGAACTTTCGGTTCACGTTGGTGGATTCACACAAGTCATCGCAGTGGCGGATTTACGCATAGGCTGAGCAGGCCTAGAGCGGCAGATTTGAGGGGGCGGCAAAATATGTGACCAAAACTTGAGCTAGTTTTGTCACATATTTGCCGCTCCCTCAAGGAAAGTGTCCGAAAACTGTTTCTTGTGCAGTCTTTAGCTAAATCGAAGGTACGGTTGTAAAAATCATCTACGGCTAGACATACTGTGAAAAGTTACGAATAAAGATCATTGTTTTCGTAACTTTTTACAATCATACTAAATTATTGTACATTTTCATCCACCGTCTCGCATTGTAGGACGATAGGGGCAGCAACATAAGCCTACAGGCGGCAAATGTGTAAATCCGCCATTGTGCCATCGAATTTTCTATGCGGAAGTACGCTGGTTGCCTCGCGATATTTTCCTACACCGTAAAGCCAGTGGTGTGTAAATCCGTACATGAATTGCAAAAAACTCATTGATTACAGGACCGGGATTTGAACCCATCAAGATTGCAAGGCAAGCATTGCTACTACTACCCCCACGGTTTTATCAATACTAAAATCACAACATTTTTTTGGGTTTTTAAAACTGACATCACTTTCTTTCCATACCTACTCGGCCTGCATATTATTTATAATATTACACAGCCGGTTGTATGTCCTACTAGATGGACTGACGACATAATAAAGATTGTAAGAACGCGTTGGATGCAGGTCGCTTTCAACCGGCCTTATTGAAAATCCATAAGAGAGGCCTATGTCCTACAGCTAAAAGATGGATGAATGGTTGTATGTTATTCTAAATATGTACCTACTACATGCTGAAAGGCGCATTATGACGAACGTATTACCTTTATTGTACTCACAACTTTGTAACCCATATACAAAAAATTGTACATTTTAAAGGTGACGTCCACAAGTGGTATATTATTCAGAGAAAAATCAAACCAAGATGATATATACATTATTTGAAAGCTTGTTTTATGGGCTTCCCAAAAATATTTAATTTAGATTTTTTTAGCTCTCCATTTTTTTTTTAAATGTGAAAAATAAATTGTATGATAAATAACAATACAGCTTATTACTATTTCTAGTTTAGCGATGACAAAGTGCTTCTATCATTATTTTACTTGCATTCGTAGCTGATTCTTCCACATTCATCACTTAATTTGCTAAAATTAAAAATTATAACCTACCAGTGTGACCAGTTAGTAGGTACAACGTGACAAAAAAACACTTTAAAAGTGTGTCTAATTGGCAAAAATGCTTTTGTTTCCCAATTTGGACGTTAATTAATCAGGGTTGCTAGAGATAAACTACCTATTGAGCCAAATATATTTATTTATCCTAATAAATTCAAAATTAATTTTAAAAAGATCGGAGGGCTCTTTTTTGTTTTTAACTGTTGTAATAGACTCAGAAAAATATGAACTTTCTCGAAATATAACGAGTGTTGTGGTTAGAATTTTTGATTATTATTATACCAGCCTCCATGCATTTGTGGACATGTCCTTTCATTTTGTATATCAAATTGCACCACGCTTTAGGTGGTTACCCAACAAATTTAAACACACGCTTAAATACCTTCCTTTTGACTTTGCCTTTGTCGGGTAAAAGCTCGTCGATCATGGCACCCTTACCCCCTAATTTGGGGGCCCGTATTAGTGATTGTTACTCACATACGCAGACTCCGGGCAAACATTGGCGAAACGAACGTTATGGGAACAGAACTTGCATACTCTGCTATGTAAACGTACCGCAGTCCAGCCAACCATGCAAGCTGTTTATGACAGATTGCCTATGAAGTTCCCAAGTAAAGTTTACTATCATGCTAAAAAGAGAATTTATTAAAAAAGAGGTGTTAGTAAGTATAATCCAACAAAAAAACATTTTTATGTAAAATGGGGCTAGGACGAGACTACAGTTCACACAATTTAAACGTTATCAGATCTCATGTAAAGCCAAGTTTCTAACTCTACAGAACTTAACTCTACAAGCCCTTCACAAACTTTACACTTTAGTCAATATATGCGGCTTGGCCGTTTCGCCAGCTTAAAATGGCACATAGATGGCTACAACCTATACATCTACCCTATATAATGTCATATCTTTGTAAACCCCTGCTATTTGCAAAAAAAAACATTTTCAAAACCGTTTAAGTTAAATTACTCGTGAAAATATCTAAGTTTTAATAGTAGAAATTAAAAATGTATCTGCTCTCAATAATGACTGTCAGAACTGTTTTCTAGCTTTTTGATATCCGTGCTATTAATAGAGATAAAATGCATAATTAATATAGTTTTATTGAGATATTGCCCGCTCTGAGAGCTGTCATAATATAAAATAATTTAAGAGAAATACGACAGATAGTAGAATGTTAATTGACAGTCAATATTCCTGGAGTTAACATAACACTAGTGTTGCAAACTTATGGGAAAAGTTAGGTAGAAAAAAAAAAAAACTCTAGTTTAAAAAAAAGTGTGAAAAGAAGAGAATCGTGAGCCTGATGTGAGCAAATATTGACAAACAGAGATATTCGTTTGTCTCTAACTTGGTAATGACCAAAAATATTCTTAAGTGTGCAAAAAAAGGAAAATAATCGGCCAAATGCGAGCCAGACTTGCGCACGAAGGGTTCCGTACAGTATGGAAGTCCCCATTAATATATTTTGTTTAAATTTAACTATTTATTTTTATAGGGAATATATAACTTAATATTCTGTGCATATTCAAGCATCTTCCTGTTGTCGTTATTAATATCAAGCAAAAAAATAATGTTTCTTAAATATTAATTTTATTTGATTATTTTAGAAGTTATTATTTGACTAAATATTCTGTGAATATTTCAAGCATCTACCTGTCACCGTTATTAATATCGATCGATAAACGGCTAAAATTCAAGTTTGTTGTATGGGAGCCCCTTAAATATTTATTTATTTCTGTTTTTAGTATTTGTTGTTATAGCGGCATCAGAAATACATCATCTGTGAAAATTTCAACGTTCCAACTATAACCGTTTATGAGATACAGCCTGAAGACAGACAGACGGACCAACTAGCCACTTAGTAATAGGGTCCCCCTATTACTTAGACTCCGCTGTCCGTTTTTACCCTTTGGATACGGAACCCTAAAAATGAGACAGAATTGCATCGAATGTTAGAGATGTATATTTTATATTTAAATAGAGATAGCATGGCATTTGGCATTTGCATACTACAGCTTCTTGTTTTTTTAATTAAAACTTGTTACCTTTTCCACTAAATAGTCATCCAGTTGGACGTAGAATTTATGAGATCCCCGGTCAAAAGTCAATTAATAGCGCATATAGATCGCATAGATCGATTGTCATTTGGACAATAACGAACGTCAAATCAGTGACGATGACTCGAGATAGGTCTAGTATAGGAAGGGTGGCGATGGGGGTGCGGGCCCCAGGGGCCCCGTGTCGAACGCTAGATCGATTCCTACCGTAGATATTATTATGAGGTAATTAGAATTCACGTTTCTCGTACGTAGTGTCTGGGTGTAGGTGCAATTATTCGAACTAGTATTTCAGCTAGACGGGTAATTTTGACTTGAGTGGATTTAAGTTTTGAACGAATGAGATTAAAGTTTGTTTTAACAAAACTGTTTTAGGTAATAGTTTTAGAGCAAAATGAAGAATAGTTAAATTTATCGGAAGGAAAAATGTTAAACTTTCTATCACTGTTTATGTAACAATAGACAAATAATTTAGAAAGACTGAAATAAGATCTTTAGGTTTCCATTTCACGAGATTTCATCACCCAATTATCTACCCGGCCAGATGTAGAATCCAGGAAAAAAATATAGATTTAAAAAAAGTTTGAAATAACTCCGCATTTAAAGAAGTAGTACTACCAACTGCGTTAGGAGAGCACACATACAGAAATAAAGACAACTAACACCCAGACCTAGCACATATATTTATATTAGGCACCCAAGCATCCGTGAAATTAGGCATCCAAGAAGCCGTGGTGGCCTAGAGGTAGTGACACCCGCATCGTGAGGTCGTGGGTTCAAATCCCGGTCCCGTACCAATGAATTCTTTGGAATTTATGTACGGAATTTCACACCACTGGCTTTTCGGTGAAGGAAAACATCGTGAGGCAACCTGCATACGTCCGTAGAAGAAATTCGATGGCGTATGCAAATCCACCAACCCGCACTGGGCCAGCGTGGTGGTACGGCCCAATCACTCTTCGTGGGTAGGCCTAAGTCCTGCAGTGGACTATTAAAAAGGCTGATACAGTACAGTACCCAAGCATCTATCGAGCCGGGATTCGTACCCGGGACACCCGGGTTGAAAGCAGAGGTACTGACAGCTGCGACGGGAATCGCACATAAATATAATGTTACTAGTCAATTTCCGCGACTATGTTGTAAATTTTAATTCATTTTAAGTTTACTGATGTATCAGATTTTTGCACGAAAAGATCGAGCACAAATTGTCAATATAACTTTGTTATAATGGTATAATATATGTCGACGCCAGAGACCAAAACAATTAAATTAGGGTCAATTATCACGCATGAATATGCGTTGATTAGTTTAAGTATTCGATTGGTAGTCTTAACTTACTTATTTCAATGTAAAAACAGTTTTTAATAAGCGAATATGTGAAGTTTAGGTTTGTTGTTGTTATGACAGCAAACAAAAACTTCTATTTAGTTAAAACTTATTGTGATTATTAATTGTCTATTCCTAAATTCATTTCTCGATTTATAAGCGACACTAGTTTGGTTTAAAGATTATTAAACTTTGATTTAAAGATTGACAATTTAATTATAAAGGCGGGTTATTTTAAATGCGAGTTTCACGGCACGGCCGCGCCGTGGCGCTAGTAGTCTATGATTAATTTGATGTTACAATTATTGTAATTAGAAAATAGTTTGATTATTGTTTAGATTGTTTTCAAAACGTTTTTAGAATATTTTGAGTAATAACCACTCGATTATCCGTACAATAAATGAAGTGATTTCTTATTAAGTAGTGAATTAATTCCATGACTTCACTGCGACCGCGCCATGTTGATTTTGGAATGCGGGGTCGCAGCGGAGGCACATTTGGCGGCGGATTTTCAAAGAGAAACATTGTGAGTGCGATTTGAATAATTATTTGTTAGTTTCTAAGATTCTTGCTATTTTAATAGGCGGTGATTTTGTTAATTTTCGGTGCTAATTGTTCGTAATATAATTAAACTGTTGTTTGTGATTTGTGTTTTCGTTATTTGCAATGAATGAGCCGGGTGAAGGAGATGGTGACGTTAGCGCAGCTGACGTCACGGTTTCTAATAATCCCGAGGGTCCAGGTCCTCCGTTATCAGAAGTGGGATGCATACCCACTTCTGCTCGTCCTTCTGATTTACATAACGAAAGTGTGAACACTTCTGTTAATGGAGTACCAGTGGAGTTTTTCTCTCAAATGTTGCAAATGATGAAACACGTGTCCGATCGTATGACGTCACAACCGGATAAGCCTAAAGTTAAAATTAATGATGTGTTTTTACCGTCATACGACCCGGATGCCAATATGGGGGTTAGAGAATGGTGTCAACATGTGACTACAGCTATGGAAATTTATGGGTTAAACGATTACGAGGTTAGGATGAAAGCCGGCAGTTTACTTAAAGGTCGTGCAAAATTGTGGGTAGACAATTGGCTTGTATCCACAACCACGTGGCAGGAATTGCGAGATGTTTTGATTATGACTTTCGAACCGGAAAATCGTTATTCGCGGGATATAGCGCGCTTCAGAGAACATACTTATGACAATTCGAAAGACATCGCGCAATTCTTGTCACAGGCCTGGGTACTGTGGAGACGAGTTACTAAGGATAAGTTGTCGAATGATGACGCGGTTGAAGCTGTTATTGGTTGTATCGGAGATGAGCGACTGCGAATAGAACTTTTAAACGCTCGGGCTACATCAGTACCCGAACTTATTTCAGTGGCAGCTTCTGTTCGAAGTACTAAGCGCCCTCAACTCAGTGCATCGAATCTGCAGCAAAGTGCCACTAAGCGGATGCGATTTACACCCGCACCTTTTTGTCAAATGTGTAAAAAGCCGGGACATGATACGCGCGACTGTCGTTATCGCGATAAGACTATTGATACTCATCCGCGTCAACAAGATAATAAGAATACACAACAAAATGCGGGTAGACCGACATGTACGTTCTGTTCAAGACCGGGGCATACTTACGAGACCTGTTACAGACGAGAACGTTCTGTAGTTAACAATGTCAATTGTGTGGGCTCTCCTAAATTGAATTCAATGCCTTTGATGGTGGGGGACTTGAAAATTCTTGCGATTTTTGACAGTGGCGCTGAATGTTCAGTAATGCGCGAATCGTTAGCTGCAAAGCTGCCTGGAAAAAGAGTCGATAGTGTGAGCTATTTGAAAGGGTTAGGTCAATTTACGGTAGTTTCACTCTCAACATTAACGACTGTTTGTACCATCGATGGTTCGCGGATCGAACTTGAGTTTCACGTAGTGCCGGACTACGAAGTGAGCTATGATATGCTGGTAGGCATGAATCTTGTAGAAAATACGAATTTAAGTGTACTAGTGAACTCTCAGGGTGCGATGTTGGTACATCAGCCGGTCGTTTACCACGTGCGATCTCGCAGCGAAAAATTTGATAACCTCAATTGCGACTTAACTAATGACGATCAAATCGATGAGCTAAAGATTTTACTAAACAAATACGAGCACTTGTTCATTCATGGCTACCCTCGTTCACGAGTTAATACCGGTGAGCTAGAGATTCGTCTAAAAGATAATAATAAATGTGTCGAACGCAGACCTTACCGTTTAAGCCCAGTTGAACGGGAGAAGGTTCGCGAAATTGTTAATGAACTGCTCGAGCATAAGATCATTCGTGAGAGCAAGTCGCCGTTTTCCAGCCCAGTCATATTGGTCAAAAAGAAAGATGGTAGAGATCGCATGTGCGTGGATTACCGCGAGCTAAATAGGAACACTCTGAGAGATCACTATCCGTTGCCAATCATTTCGGATCAAATAGATCAACTTGCCGGAGGGGTTCTCTTCTCTACAATCGATATGGCAGCAGGGTTCCACCAAATCCCAATTTCGGAGAGCTCAATTGAGAAGACCGCATTCGTCACTCCGGACGGCTTATTTGAATATTTGACGATGCCGTTCGGTCTTAGCAACGCAGTGGCGGTCTACCAACGTTGTATAAATAGAGCCTTAGCTCACCTCATGAGCTCTACAGACCAGGTTTGTCAGGTCTATGTAGATGATGTGTTGTCAAAATGTAGAGAATTTGCTGAAGGCATAAGCCACATAGAGCGCATATTAATGGCGCTCCAGGAGGCTGGGTTTTCTATCAATGTAGACAAAACTGCCTTCTTTAAACGCTCCATAGAGTACTTGGGCAATATCGTTGCCGACGGACAAGTCAGTCCTAGCCCAAGGAAAGTGGAGGCTTTAACGAAGGCACCTATTCCGAAAAATGTCAAACAAGTGAGACAGTTCAATGGCTTGGCGGGATATTTCAGACGATTCATTCCCAATTTTTCGCGGTTGATGGTTCCCCTTTATGAGCTAACTAAAAACGACGCAAAGTGGGAATGGAACGAAAGACATGACGAAGCTCGCAACCAAGTTATAAAACACTTGTCTACTGCGCCTACGCTTATGCTTTTTCAGGAAAGCGCACCGATCGAGCTCTACACTGACGCCAGCAGCATCGCCTACGGAGCAGTCCTCGTGCAGTCTGTCGGAGGACGTCAGCATCCAGTTGCGTACATGAGCCAGCGTACCACTGACGCTGAGAGCCGCTACCATTCGTACGAGCTCGAAACTTTGGCAGTAGTAAGGGCAGTGAAGCACTTTCGCCATTACCTCTATGGCCGACAATTTAAGGTAATAACAGACTGTAATGCCTTAAAAGCCTCCAAGAATAAAAAGGACCTCCTTCCTCGAATTCATCGATGGTGGGCCTTCCTGCAAAATTACGACTTCGAGGTAGAGTATAGAAAAGGAGAGCGGCTGCGACACGCAGATTTTTTTAGTAGAAATCCGTCCAACGAAATGGCCGTGAACTCTATGACACGAGATACCGAATGGATACAGATCGAGCAGCGTCGCGACGACCTCCTACGGTCACTGATAGACAGCATTATAGAAGACGGACCGATGGATGGCTACGCGCTAGAGGACGGTGTACTTAAGAAAACACTCACAGACCCTATACTCGGGATACATAACCCAGTTGTAGTCCCTAAGTCGTTTCAATGGAGCTTGATGAACTCATTCCACGTCGCACTGCAGCACCCGGGATGGGAGAAAACCCTACAAAAGTTGAGGGAAACCTACTGGTTTGATAAGATGAGCACAACTGTCAGGAGGTTTGTAGAAAACTGTGTAATATGTAAGACCTCAAAAGGAGCATCAGGCGCTACACAGGCACAGCTGCATCCGATTCAGAAGCCCACTGCAGCATTCCAGGTCATCCATATGGATGTCACAGGCAAACTGGGTACAAGAAACGCCGAAGGGCGCGATGAGTACGTGATCGTTATTATTGATGCGTTCACAAAATACATACTACTTAGCTACTCTAACGATAAAAGCCCAAGCAGCACGCTTGCAGCCCTGAAACGCGCCGTGCACCTATTCGGTACCCCCGTGCAGATCGTGGTCGACGGAGGCCGTGAATTTCTCGGTGAGTTCAAAGTCTACACAGATAGGTTCGGAATCAATATGCATTCTATTGCGCCAGGAGTAAGCCGAGCGAATGGACAAGTCGAGAGAGTAATGGGCACTCTGAAAAATGCATTAACTATGATAAAAAACTACGACACCGAGGAGTGGCAGACTGCGTTAGAAGCTCTACAGCTCTCACTCAATTGCACCCCGCATAGAGTAACGGGAGTCGCACCGCTCACTCTATTGACACGCCGTCAACATAGCGTACCACCGGAACTATTGAGGTTGGTGAACATTGATAATGAATGTATAGACTTTGACTTGCTCGAACAACACGTACACCAAAAAATGGCTGACGCAGCACAATATAACAAGAGACGATTTGACATGGGCAAAGCTAAATTACGCCCCTTTCAGCGAGGTGACTATGTACTCGTCAAGAACAATCCCCGTAACCAGACATCGTTAGATTTGAAATACAGTGAGCCTTACGAAATTCATAGAATTTTGGATAATGATCGGTACATGATAAAACGTGTAACTGGAAGAGGACGCCCACGTAAAGTTGCTCACGACCAGCTACGTCGAGCACCGCAACCAGGCGAGCAGGAAACCGTGTCGACTGACGACCATAACCCTGAACTACAACTCCTGCCCCGACCGGCTGGAGAGTCTTCGACGAGCCTGGCTGACGACGTTGAGCAGTCAGCTACTTCCCAGTCCCAGCTCATCAGTATGCCAGAAAAGCCACTGCCATCTACTTCCCAAACTGCCCAGCGGCTAGTCTCATAAGTAACGGTTAGTTTCGTCTTTTTACTGATTACTTCCTAATATTCATTGCTAAGCACAAGAATATGAAGAAAACCAATTTTATTATAATGGCTAGCCTGTCTTTGTTGACAATTGACTAGCTTCAAATTTGTAAGTCTGTACAAGATCCATTTTCCTACTTCCTCTCACCTATACAGCTTTCAGAGCCTCTGGGGACCATAGTCATAAAAACTAAGGCTCAGGCCCCAGCATCGACCTTCCCAACACCTTTAGGGCCCCTGTGGACACGGCGTACGAGACCGCTCAGCGCCACAGCATCAACCACATGTGAGCTTTATCAATACTATAACAATGCATATGTCTATCTACGAGTATCCATCGAATAAAATTTTCAGAGCCTCTGGGGACCACGGTCATAAAAACTAAGGCCCAGGCCCCAGCATCGTCCTTCCCAACTCCTTTAGAGCCCCTGTGGACACGGCGTACGAGACCGCTCAGCGCCACAGCATCACTCACAAGTCAATAATATTTCAGAGCCTCTGGGGACCACGGTCATATTGTTTAGGCCTAGGCCCCAGCATCGACCTTGTCCCTCTTTCCTTAGAGCCCCTGTGGACACGGCGTACGAGACCGCTCAGCGCCACAGCATCGATTCCTATCTATCAAATAATTGTGCGAGTATGCGTGGAGCATTACAAGCACTTCAAGTAAGCAAAGTTCAAATATCCTGTTTTCTCTTAGGGCCTCTGGGGACCACGGTCATATTGTTTAGACTCAGGCCCCAGCATCAACCTAGTCCCCCTTTCCCTTAGAGCCCCTGTGGACACGGCGTACGAGACCGCTCAGCGCCACAGCAACATCCCTGTCTACGAGAAATCAAATCATGCAAGGACGCGCGGAGCGTTTGCATTGACGTAAATAAATACATAGAGGTGTCAATATTACGAACACTTCAATGTTTTGCTCACTTCCCCTGTACAGCCAAAATCTTGTCTATTTACTATGAATGGTCGCCATTCGTACTTCATTACTCATTACATTGAAGATGCCTTAACATGACATAATTATTATGACTGTTGGTACAAAAATATTAGCTGGTGACTTGTTTGTTTGAACTAGTTACCATGATTGTGAGTAAATAATAATATTTTCATTTCATTTGGAAACAATTGATAACCTACAACGAACAAGTTACCCGCTAGTGTACCGGTGTACGGATACCTAGCTCAGAAAAATCTATTTCCATTTCCAGAATCGCGACTGGTGCAGAGCACGCACACGTCTCGCTGTATGGCCGTGTCGACGCCAGAGACCAAAACAATTAAATTAGGGTCAATTATCACGCATGAATATGCGTTGATTAGTTTAAGTATTCGATTGGTAGTCTTAACTTACTTATTTCAATGTAAAAACAGTTTTTAATAAGCGAATATGTGAAGTTTAGGTTTGTTGTTGTTATGACAGCAAACAAAAACTTCTATTTAGTTAAAACTTATTGTGATTATTAATTGTCTATTCCTAAATTCATTTCTCGATTTATAAGCGACACTAGTTTGGTTTAAAGATTATTAAACTTTGATTTAAAGATTGACAATTTAATTATAAAGGCGGGTTATTTTAAATGCGAGTTTCACGGCACGGCCGCGCCGTGGCGCTAGTAGTCTATGATTAATTTGATGTTACAATTATTGTAATTAGAAAATAGTTTGATTATTGTTTAGATTGTTTTCAAAACGTTTTTAGAATATTTTGAGTAATAACCACTCGATTATCCGTACAATAAATGAAGTGATTTCTTATTAAGTAGTGAATTAATTCCATGACTTCACTGCGACCGCGCCATGTTGATTTTGGAATGCGGGGTCGCAGCGGAGGCACATTTGGCGGCGGATTTTCAAAGAGAAACATTGTGAGTGCGATTTGAATAATTATTTGTTAGTTTCTAAGATTCTTGCTATTTTAATAGGCGGTGATTTTGTTAATTTTCGGTGCTAATTGTTCGTAATATAATTAAACTGTTGTTTGTGATTTGTGTTTTCGTTATTTGCAATGAATGAGCCGGGTGAAGGAGATGGTGACGTTAGCGCAGCTGACGTCACGGTTTCTAATAATCCCGAGGGTCCAGGTCCTCCGTTATATATATTGGAAGATAGTCGGTTTTAGTTGGCCTCTTTTAGTATAATAATCATACCTTATGTTAATTCATTTGGATCACATAAATGATATGGTACCTAGTAAATTACCGCGACTCACACATTCAGTACCAAATCTGCAAGCACTTACACACATTGAGAAGCGAGTTATGCCCGTGATAGTTTAAAGCCAATACTACGCTGATAATTACCGATATCGGATTGCTGCTAAATTTTGCAAGCGAATATCTTCGCAATCGCCTGCGTATATAGCTCAGGTACGCACTCAGGATACTTTCTGAGGGCTTTTGAACACCGCAACTTATAAACTTGATGTACTGTACTGTACTGTATCAGCCTTTTTAATAGTCTACTGCAGGACGTAGGCCTACCCACGAATGATGTTTGGGCCATATCCACCACGCTGGCCCAGTGCGGGTTGGTGGATTCACATACGCCATCGAATTTCTTCTACTGACATATGCAGGTTGCCTCACAATGTTTTCCTTCACGGAAAAGCCAGCGGTGTTAAATTCCGTACATAAATTCCAAAGAACTCATTGGTACGAGACCGGGATTTGAACCACTAGACCACCACGGCTTATGTTGAAAACTGTATGAAACTTGATGTCTACATAATCATTTCAGCCAAAACTTTTGAAGTTCGTCGTAGGTAGGGTCGTAGACCTTAGGAAATCTTTTGGAGATCGATGTCACTAAGGGACCAAAATTTCCAAAGGTTTTCCTATAGGTACCTACTTAATCTATTTACCTAAAAATAAGTCATGGTTATGAATTTAATGTTATTGTATAAATTCAAATAGATCCCAATTTTATTTACTTGTTTTAATTAAAAATTTAAAAACAATGTTAGTACCTACCTAAACTCAAATAATTAAAATCATTTAGACCTACGTGCAGCAGTGGACTATTAAAAGGTAGTACATCCTTAGTTGGACGTGCTATCTATAAAAATACTCATCTACTCAGACACAATCTAGCCCCCAAAGGGTATCCCTGATTGCGACCCAGAGGGGTCTATACTTTATGCGGTATTAGATATTACGATAGAGAGTGCCCGGCCGATTGTGATTTATTCGATCGTAGTGGCTACTTGGATTTGCTAAGCGAGAATATTGCCTCGGTACATTCCTATTTGTATTTGGGAGTAGGAAATTACTGAGCAACTTTTTGTGTACTAGCAACTCTGTCCGGTTTTCGCACAACTCGAATATCTACTACTTTGCGCTTCTACTTTGGGCTTCGCCCGCGTGGCATTTTAATTTTTGTGCTATAATCCATGAGGACATTTTATTTTTCTGGCGTTTCGTTGCTGCGTGGAAGTGGAATAAACCAACAAACTCACTTTCGGATTTATAATATTAGTAAGAATTGTGGGTGATATTAGTTAAGTATTTTTATTAGTTTATAATAGAATACAGTGTACTTCTAGAAGTGTTTGTGTTTGCGACTCTTGTTCTTAGCAAAATTACGTGTTAAACTTTGTAAAGGCTGAATCAAACATATTGGCGGCTGCTGTGTTAGCTACAAACAGTGCAATACCCAATCGTGAATGAAGCCGACAAGAATTGGCTTTCGCGCTGCTTGTAGCTAACTTGACAGTCGTCAAGATCTTAGGTTCGGCCTATTGATACCTAGTGAAAGTTTTGCAATAATTCGATCTTTAACCTTTACTTTAATTTATGTATTAGTAAAAATGACGATCGCAATTTCAACGTACTTAATCTCTGCGTATAAAATTACAAAAAACTGCAGCAAATATTGTATTCTTAAATAAATGTTGCACGCCATTCTTTACAATAAGCTTTTTCCATGTCTTCAGTTATTTTCTACTTGAATAATTTATATAATTTTAAATGGCAGTTGCCAGTAATTTTCCTTCCTACAAAATTGCCTTTATTACATTAAACTGAACCGTAATACTTATTCCAGGAAATTGACTACAAAATTAGGATCCATTGTATGCATTCGTAGACTATTTTCTATAATAATAAATCCTGTTTATTTTCTACTGCGCTGAGCGCAATAACATGCGAAAAGACAATTTACGAAAAGCCTGGTTTACACTGTTTGCGGAACTGTACTTTTGGAACTAACCTTAACTAAACTAACTTAACCATTGACGTGAGTTATCACGAGCGTTTATTGATTTATAAGACTAACGTCTTATACTAACGTCTTATAAATTAATAAAAAGTGTTACGTTCCAGGCACAAAAAAGTGTTACGTTCCACCTTAGCAGAGCAAGCGAGAGCGCGGAACCATCGATAGAGAGGCACGGCGGCCTAAGCGTTAATTTAAGCGCTCGACTTGTTTTCTGTTGTTGTCGTTCCTTGCAAAATTACCATATGCGAACCTGAATAAAACAATACTTATCTGTAGGGCTAAGATATAGTAACCCCATTTATAACTAGCCTGGAATAGGCATAAGCGCTAAATAAAAGAGATACAAAGTGCCGCATACGTATTCTCTCTCAGTCAAGATCTTCCTGAATATTGCACAGAGAAAATGAGCAATGATCATAAATCACAATACAATGGAAGCATAAATCTGCATTATCAGTTAATAATTAATAATTACTTTCAATATTTACTTCGCTAAAAATAAATTAATTACAAGCGTATTTTTTAATTACAAACCAACCAAAAACGAAAAAGAATTGGTCGAATGTCGCGACGAATTTACCTTCATGTGAAGTTTTAAGAAGTAGGTGAGTGGAAAATTAAGTTAAGTACCACAAAATGAATTGTTTTTTGTTTTACAAAATACTAAATACATTATGTGGTCTGCTTAGGGTGTACATCGTCGCCAGATGGAGCATAGTTTTATTTTGGAAAATATTCATTAAATATTCATTTAATATTCATTTCATTCATATGGATATTCCAATGAATTTTCTGTTCATAGATTTTTATTTACGTAACCTAAAATTATGAAACACAGTAGTTAAACCATACTATAAAGCAATTTTTCATCTATTGTACGGAGAACAAAAACGCGCCCTGTAGAGAAGAATCAACATCCGGACAGATGAAAGAAAATTTTGCCAATTGTGAAACTGAAACGCTTCGCTTGCTCGGTCAATAAGTAAAGTTTTAATAAAAATAATATTAGTTGGGTGATGAATAAAAACATAACTTCCTTTCTTATCCCGTACCTACTCTCAAGAAATATTTACATTTTACCAAGATTATAGTTTCCTCTTCAAAGTTAAAGAACGACGATGTTATTAAACAGTTTTAATTTTTAATATGAAATTTTCTCATAATAATTTAAAAACTTTCCCATTTTAAATAAAAGGGAAACCTGAAAGCTTAGTGGAAAGACATCATGAATATTTAATAGAAGATTAGACTTTACCACGGGCGATCGCATTTTGTCCGACCGCTCACAGTGGGACAGTGCCTTTAGTACTTTTTTCTCCTTCACCACACCTTTGCCTTAGTCTTTTCAATTTTATTAATTGGTGGAAAATTAATTGGTTTTATAATAGGCGTTTATGTGAAGCGGAAATTTTAGTTTAATATTTTACTTTCGCTAAGCTGGGGCAGTTGCCGACCTAATGGTTTCTACTTTATTCATGGTACATAGTGTGTCTATGGCAGTAGGCAAACACCGGCATACCATTGACACTACATTGTTCATTATAATATGGTATTCATTTTTCTGTTCTATGTTCATCGTTATTTAATAGAATGATATATGACAAACCAAGCCACGTAAAATAAGTCTTCTTTTTCTACATTACAATTTTTTATAGAAATAAAATTCATCATATAGTCTAGTAAGTAAATAAGATATTAGAGTACTTAGCGTTAGTTAACTAACATAATAAAGTGATCGTTTATCCTATGAAGCACGAACAACCAAAAACAGTCGCCGCGTAATCTCTTCGGACCAAGCGTTCAGTATGAACTAGGAATTCTAAAGGTCCGAGTACACCACACAAACGCACGCTCCTTAATACCTCCAGCGAGACTGACTTTAGTTCGTGACGGTCTGTCATCACAGAGCATCAGTTGACGCGTCAAATCCGAACAAGACATTTTCCGTTTGCCGCGCGCTCTTTGTGTACCAGCGCAATCAGCACCGGCTTTGCTCAGCAATTATTCAAAATACAACGGGCAATATTAGATAGGTGCGCTTCTATGCGTTTTGCATTTCGAATCAATCGGACCTTTGTGCGGAGGCGGCAGTTGGGACCATGGGAGCGTCGTGTTGCTGACGTCAGGAGATTGCGCACTGCTCTTTGACGAACTACCCGCAGACGTGAGATTTCTCATCTGTGGTAGGTACGTGTTTTACTAGCGGACAGAAATAGGCGATTCCCGCTCCCGATGCACGAGTATTCACTATCGAGTGATGCGACTGCAGATCAGGTAATCTCGTTAACGTCGTGTGTGCGACGTTGATTACCAATAGACTGTTGAAATTTGTTTTCGATGAAGTTTCGCCGAAGATGAAATGTAAATGTAAACAATCGGAATGAGATCTGATTTGCTTTTGGAATTGCAAGGTTTGGTGCACGTAAAATAAATTAGCTTGGATCTAGAGTTTTTGTCAAGTATAGGTACTATGGACGATGTATTGATGTCTCATTGAAAAGTAATCAAATGTATGTAGAGTAAACACCTTGCACCTTTAAGGCGTCTTGCTCACGATACGTTTTCTTGCCGTGAAAAACTACGTTGGTCAGTATGGAGCTCTATGGGGGTGTTCAGTCAGACACGGCGAATCTAATGCACGGCGTCGGTACCGTACTTACGATCAAAAACCGTGGACACGAAAACAAATTGTCTATACCAAATCTTATACAAAAATGTATAGGTAGACAAAATACTTGACGATTCTTTATATCTGATAGTTCATATGTACATATCTTTTGTCCACCTCGTAGACGAGGTATGTCTTCAAAAATTTTGACGTGATAACATCTTATAAAACGATGAACGACGGCTACACGAACTGAGTTTTTTTTTAAAGTTATTTATTGATATTGAATTATGAAAAAGTGTCACGTTCCGCCTAAGCCGAGCGTGAAATATGATAGATTTGATAGGTACTATGATAGATTTTTTTTTTTATTATTTTAATTGACAATACTACACTACTACTACATAGAAAGCAATTGGATCATCCACAGACCCTTGAAAGTCTAAAGATAATCCAAGTGCTCAAGCCCACTGCCAGTTGGCAGCGTGCCCAGCATGCTGGCAGCATTGCCACGCTGAATGGCAATGCTTATACGTTGAGCCAAATAAACACCAGCATTTTGGTCACGCGTCGCGTCCACCAGACGCTCAGAAAGACTTTTGAAAACGAGATGAGCTCCCGGCCCCCACGGACCCAAAGTCTCAACTCCAAATGGCTCAAATATGTAACCACTACCTAGGTTAGCATATTTGCGCAATATAATAAAAAAAAATAAAAAAAAGAATGATAGATAGATGGTCATTTATGTTTAGTAAGGAAAATTACACAAATAAGTTTACAAAATTATACTACGAGCAACACCCTACGAATAGGAAAAATAACAATTATGTACTCAATAGAAATTATTAGGCATAACATTATGTTGTTCTATATGTATTTTTTGTTTATGTTCATTTTCGCCAATAATGGCAAACTGATTAAAATAATTCTTTAAAAAACATTTTTGATTGGGTTAGCTCCCGAGGTAGTCTCATTTAAATTTTATCGATATCTGCTAAGCCGTTTATAAAAAATCAACAATAATGTAAAAATGACTACATGCGAACTATTCGAATTCTATGCTATTTTTTTTGACAAAAAATAATTAATTAATAAATATTGATAATGATACAATTACCCAATGATTGTTGATAAACAATCAACTTACAAAACATATTTGTGTGTATATCGTTTTATTTCGACACCAGTAATCTTTTACTGTTTTTTGAACGTCGCTTTTCAGCATAGGCCTTATCAAGAAATCAAAAATTAAAATATTATTTGTCCGTAAATGTTCAAATAGTGGAATAAATATTTTTTTTAATCTGTTTCCATAAGTACCTAAGTAAATTTGTGTGTATAGACCAGATGCCTAGCCCTGGTGTCAGAGTTTTTAAGCCGCCTGAAGGCCCCCGACATGGCTAAAAGATTAAAACAACCGAGACCAACAATTTGAGGTATCATCCGAGCCGGTAGCGCTCCGTTTGAAAGGCCACCTGCGGTCACTCCGTTTCTATTGTAGAATAAATACACATTTTTAACCGATTTCCAAAAATCAGGAGATTCTCATTTGACCTATATTTTTAAGTTAAAATAAGTAGGCCGATTCTTACATATTTTTTTCCAATTTGTATGCAAATATTATAGCGAATTCCGGCTTATATTTATTTTCCGTAATTTTGAAACAGTTCAAGAAAATTTACGATAATTGCAGTGCCTACCAAAATCTCATCGCTGAAAACTATAGCTAAAGCAGTTGAATGTACGTTTTTGTCAAAATAATCATTATCTAATTACGAATAAAATCATTGGTAAAAAACATTATCCTAGTGGTGTTTGGACCCGTATAATGCGTCTGCCTGCAAACCGTGAACCAAACCCCTATGAGTGCAATATGTCTAATGTGGTGAATTTAATTCGTGTTGTGCTCTGTATTGTACTTTACTTACTCTTTATACTTCTGTAAAAGTAGGGCTTGTGTCTCTTTAGGCGAACTTATAAAATATTGTTAAGTTTTTACGTAAGTAGCTTGCCGAGTTGTTTTTGAATTTGGAAGAAAATGTAATGTATGGCAGTGTAAATCCTACTATCTTTTAGTTAGACTATCTTTTGTTGGCGGGTTGGTGGTATGTAGGTACTTTATCGTGTTGGCCTCAAAAAATAGTAGTAGTCTTGGGTCGTTTTAGTTTTGATTGTTATTATCGTCATTGTCATCTCTGACTCGGTTATAGAAAGTACATTGTTGGACATAAGATTCCTCCATAATCTTCTAATAGGACTAGTTAGAAGCTATGCGTATACAGCGAGTTCCTTTCTGAGATTCTTGGCAATAATCTCACGAAATTTTAGTAGTTGGATTGATTCTCATGTCTGATTTGACACTGATAACTGTATTCTAACTATTGTATGGCTTGAAGAATTATAACTTATATAGTATAAGGTTTTCAATTGATGAAGGAAACCTTTTATAGTTGTCTAACCGCGTATAATGTTATTTTGTCTAATTTGTATTATTATTGTATCTAAAATGTTTCACTATAATTATACTATACTAGTTTTAACCCGCGGCTTCGCCCGCATGATATTTTGATTTTTGACGCAATATCATTATAATTTATAGCCTATGTGTTATTCTGATATATAAGCTATGTTATTGCAAAGTTTCATCTCAATCCGTTCAATAGTTTTGGCGTGAAAGAGTAACAAACATCCATACATCCATACATCCATCCATCCTCACAAACTTTCGCGTTTATAATATTAGTAGGATACTTATCTACCTACTGTAAACAAGAGCGCGCACACTGTATACTTCGGCAATTCTTAACTTCACTTGAGTTACCAAAAACAGGCCGAGCCGAGTTTTGAACCCACAGTTAAGTCCAAATACTCTTCTCTGTAATTTCCCTTATGGCATATCATCCAACAGCTATGTAACAATTTTTGTCAAATAAACATATTTCAATTTCATTTTCCTTCACTTATGAATCAATTACTTGCTTGTAGTTTTTTATTCAATAATTTTTTTATTTAATATGGGCTTTAAGATTAGGGTTTTCATCGTCATCTATACATACTCATTTTTTTAGTTCAAGTGATTTTTTTTTGTCATATATAGTTATAAGTTTATGAAATGTCACTTAAGTTTTGTGTAAATAAATGCTTGTCTCAATAAGAGCATGATTAGAAAATAAATAAATGAAATATTTATAGCAAGAGTGTAATATCTTAAGTGTTAATCAAAAAGTGGCAAAATTTATTGGACAAACACAATTATAGATAAGATTTTAAAATCACGTACACTTTTTAACGCGAGCTATAAAACGCACTACAATCAAATAAATCAACCAATAAAGAAAAGACAAGACTCAACATTGCGCGCGATAAATCTTCGAGCTGGCCACACTGCGCACATGCGTTCAGAATATGCATGGTAACACTCCTAAACAGCTGGCCGGGGCATTACCATCTAAATTACCTAATTTATGCGTAGCTACTGCCCCTACTAGTACCCGCCCGCGGCCGCGCTCGGTCCGTTAATACGGTTTTTCCCCTCCCTATGGAACACCTAAATTTGCTTGGATCTCTAGTACTATCTGTACTTAGGTAGTATGCAGATGCGGCGCACTTAAAAATACAAAGCGAAGATGTAATATACTAGGTATTAAAGCTAATATTTATCATGATCCAAAATGTCATCTTCATACAACTGACTCCAAGAAACTCCACAACTCTAAACGATTTGGCTATTAAAATAATATCACATATTCAGTTACTTACCTATTAAACCAAGTTTTTACCTTTTTGACCGACGAATCACCGGAGGAGGTATACAATTCGACGCGTATATATATTTTTTTATGTATAACCACGCATAACTTTTTTCATAGTCCGATTTCAATAATTCTTTTTTTATTGGAAAGAGTATACTTAGAAATTGGTCCCATTTAAATTTTATCGAGATCAGCTGAGCCATTTTTGATAAATCAACAATAATGTGAAAATGCTTCATCGATCATGTGAAGTCGGTCATGCTAATTTTTGCAATAAATAATCTTGTTATTGTTTTAAATAAGATTGTTTACTTGCGCTTGTTCACACTTTCTTCGATATTAAACAGCCTTGCTATCTAGAATAAAGCAAGTTTACTTACAAGCACCTGTTAAAAATGTAAGTCTCGATTGTCTCAAGCCAATCGATTCTCGCGTGTGGCGCGTACGTGCACGTATGTTCGCTCACATCTCGCTCACTTGCCGACGGACTTCCCAAAATGAGTTCATGCATTTTAATTGCCGTTGAAACCGACGTGTCGAACTTGCCAGGGGCGTAAAATTTGCCTTCCTCGTAATGAACGATCGCTCGTGTTTGATTTTACTTCGGGCGCTGCTTATGGTCGCCGTCCGAATTCCCTTTGCGCAGTTTGTTGCGGCGCCGCACATTATTTGTATACACTAAGCATGAAATGTTGCCAAGCAAACGTGTAGGTTGTGTTTGCGTGTAGGTTTAGGAAAGGCGGCGCGCGCGGGGTGGCGGCGCGGCGGGTCGGGCGTCACCCCCGTGCGTGCACGGATGACTCGCGCCCGCATACCCCTCTCTCAGCTTTCAATATTCCATACAGAATTGCATTCAATTGCAAATTTTTCAGTCAAACCCAAATTCCAGAACAATCTTAAACGCTAGTCTTTAGCTTTTCCGTTTTAAAAGGACCGGCGCTCGATCGGACGTTCCAATAATGCGTTGTTCGAATTTCGGGTAAAGTCATACGTTCGGCCGGCGAATGCACTTATGTTATAACGACCGCGACTTGCTTTGAGCGTCCGCATAGTTATGCAATGTATGTTGGTTCGTTCTTCAATTGAATCTTTTTCCTATTTTCGGACGCTGCAATTCGTATTCATATTTTAGTTCCGAATAGAGTTGCGTCCTAGTAAAAAATAAATGAAGTTTCCGTACGTTTGAAATGCTACGGAATATATAAGTAAGTCGCGCATTCACACACACTCTAATATTGAAAATTGAAAAGAGTCACGAGGATTGGTATTTAACTTGCGAGAGGAGAGGAATATCTTAGCTCTGTATACGAGATGATTAAATTAGGCTCGGCCAAGGTTCAGGATATTAGGCGGCCAGGTAAGGGGAAGGAGGTCGTATCAATCAACTATGTAGTGCATCAAGAGTCAATGCACGGTTAATTTCTGGGAGAGACAAGAACTCACCGGTATTATTGAAATTGAGAAATTTAGATCAGCATCAGATTGTCAATCAATGACTTAAATGTCATCTTCAGAAATATTATGATGATGATCAACATTAGATCATCCATTGCCCGACTTAGCCCATTGCTGGATTTTATCGAAACATAGCAGATTTAGATTGGCTTGTGGCTGTAAATCTTCCAATTCATTTATATCGTAAGATAACTACAATAACCAAATTGTAAAATGACATAGCTAGTGTGTAGTATTCTTAGAACAGCTTAGCTGTTATCGTTTTTAGTACGTAAGTTACCTTATATTAGGTTAATAACTTACAACACTTGAGGGCAACTATTTTATATTACATAACACTGAAGTCACTAAAAATCAGCTGTTCCAGAAAAACAGTGCATTGACTTTAAGGAAACGTAATTGATTATTTGTCTAAGTAATTTTGTATAGGCTGGGTGGCCCTGGTGTCACAGTTTTTAAGCCGTCTGAAGGCCACTAACATAGCTAAGCGGCTAGTACAACGCGGGTCTACAATTTACTGTTCATTCGAGCCTCAGTTGAACTTAGATTGAATTAAGCATGTTTAGTTTATTATTTATAGGTGTTTTCTTTGTTAATATCTAGTTAAGGCCACTATTTCTTGTTCTTGTCAGTTCATATTCGTGCAAGGTTGCCTAGAAGAAATCGCCATGGGTGATAAGGCCGCCACTTTATAATCATATTTTTTGTCGTATATGTGTAAATAGTGTTTATTTTTCATATTGTGGTTGTAAATAAAGAGTTTTGTCTGTCTGTCAGTTGTAAATGCCACCCGCGGTCACCCATCCGAAGACTGGCGGTGCCGAACGTTGCTTAACTGTTAGTTACCAGTAACCATTGACTTTTCTGTTTCCAGTAACGCTATAGACTATAGAATACGTCAGGATTTATATCAGTGAAGTACTTCTTGCGGGATTTGATACGGTTTTAGTCGAGCAACATCGAGCGAGCGTGTATGAGCTTCAAATATGTATAACTGGACGGAGGAGAGCATTAACTATGCAGCAGAGTGTCAGTGGAGTGTGAAACGATTTAAGAGATAATACGGTCAGAATATTGTTGTAGTGATTGTTTTATGAGCAGCGTAGCGGTATTTTAGGCGGAATAAATTACTTGTATAGTATCACTATCTGCTCAAAGCAAAATAGCATAATTGTGGTTGTGTATGTTCCACCGTACTATACAGTGCCGGCCTTCTAACATACCTACCACTACTATAGGTATATACAGGGTTACAGGGTAAGTCGACCTATTCCCGTTAAGGGTGTGTAGTTTACCTACTGTGTACTTTCTACACTATCTATTGATATCTAAAAATTCCCAATTTTCGGCTATCAGCTCCTATATTTTGAAACGTGTAAGTCGTATTATCATTTTTATTTGATTTTTACATGTAAAATAATGTTTTATGACCTCACTACCCAATATTGTCCGTAAAATTAACTTTTTATAAAAAGTATTTGAATTAAAATATCTCGAAAACTGTGAGATTTAGGATATGGTGTTTCATAGTTAAATCAGTCTGAAACGTAGTATTCTACACACGCTTAACGGGAATAGGTCGACTTACCCTGTAACCCTATATACAATATACACATACCTCACTGTGTTGTTCCACCTCAATTTTAGGGTGGCCATATGTCAACCTCAAAATAGAGGTATTTTAGGGAAAAATAGAGGGCCCGAAAGCCGTATAATACTGCAGAAGCAGAGTGTTACAATTACGGCAGAAGCCGTACCAGGGACATCACTGATAGGTAGACCTACAAAATGGCAAACAAATTAAAGTAGAAAAAAAAACAGGAACTGGAAACTCGGTATAAAATATTAGACAATGACCGTGGAATAATCAAACATGAGACTTGCGATAATAGCCAATTAGCGCACCCTGTGAACTTTTAATTAATACTTATTGTAAAATTAAAGTAATATGTAGTTTTATAAAAAGCGAGATGAAACACAATCATTGCCTTAAATTTCTTCGACTCAGTGTTTTTTTAGCGAAATTGGCCGAGATCGAACACAGACATTGATTAAGATAGACACCGACGCAGCGAAGCGCCATTTTGTATAAAAAACAAACGTGCTACATTTTGCAGGAGAAATCGAAACGATACTTCGCCATTGCCTGTCACACAATTAGCTGTTTCTTACATTTTGTCAATTCTGAGGTGCAATTTTGTGTAGGGCAGCTGATTTTGCTTTCTGCTTGACCATGTAAATAATTAGTTACAAAAACTAAATGAATTATTCACCAGTTATTCAAGCTACATACATAGATTCATTGAAATATTTACGAAGCTTTCTTCTTCGATATGCTATAAATAAATTGATCAACACAAATATATTACACCGCTTGTATCTGTCTATCTGTATCCGTGAGTTTGATTGAATGCATAAGAATGTGGGGACGCGAATATAATAATACGAGAGACAGAGAAAAACAAAGCTGCCAGAAAGAGAAGGCTGCATCGCAATTACGTCGTGAGACTGTTGAATAAATTTACATTCAGTTGATTGAAATAATAATGAAATTGGCCCGAGAGTGCGGCACCGTATATTTAAATTAATAATAATATCATTGTATTTCGCAAAATGCGCGCGCATTTGAAATGATATATCCTATTTCTATTGTAATTAGATATCTCGTATCTTTTGTTTATGTTATACGAACGCAAGATCCTATGTGGAATGTGTAGAACCAATTTGTGTGGAAATTATTATGCGCGTTTACCAAATGGACGGGGAAAATAATTATTTCTTTCATTCTTGGGAACGGCGAAATCGAGATTGTTTCACGTGATTATGTAACATGTGTAACATGTCTTTTTATGTATAAATTTTCATAAATGAAGTACTAACAACATCAATATCTCAATGGAAGTTAAGTGATCATATGTTAAATCCAGCGAATGAAACGAGCAACATAAGTACAATTAACAATTATGTAGTGACATTTTTGCCTCAAATAGATTCATATTTAAATAAATTATACCTACTAAACTGGGTAAAGGTAGCACAAAAAGACATAAATATTAATGTATGCTTTTAATATCTATTTATCAATGATATTGGCATCGTCATCATGATGTTAGCACTTAAGACGTCCACCATTGGATACCAGCTTCACCAATAGATTTACAATAAAACCAAACTAAGCAACGTTCCGCAGGATCAGTATTTGGATGGGTGACCGCGGGTGGCATTCAACTGAGCGTTACCGTGGCTCGGATGATACCTTAAAGTATAGGTCTCGGTTGTTTTAACCGTTTAGCCATGTCAGAGGCCTTTAGGCGGCTTAAAAACTCTGACACCAGGGCTATCCACCCGGCCTACACTTACTTGCTTACAATGAAACCGGTTAAAAATAGTTTGCACATTTTTTTGTTGTTTTAACTTAGTCTGATTTTACTCTATCTGTTTTATAGTTGTTTTCGTACTTCAGATTAGTTAAAAATACTTATGTAGTTAGTCTTTTTTCTTCTTTCTTCTTTGTTAGCCTTTTGTTTTCCATTTCTGGACGTAGGCCTTTCCCAATTCACGCCATGATTTACGGTCCCCTGCTTTTGCGACCCAGTCTCGTCCTGCATGCTTTCGCACATCGTCTACCCATCGTTTTGGCGGGCGGCCTGGTGGTCTGGTATTTGCCCATGGTCTCCACTCAATCATGCGTCTAGTCCATCGATGGCTGTCCATGCGAACTATATGCCCCGCCCAACTCCATTTCTTTCCAGCGATCACTTAGACCACATCTCTCAATCCCGTTTTTCGCCTAATCCACTCATACCTTTTACGGTCACGCAAGGTAATTCCGAGCATAGCTCTCTCCATTGCCCTCTGCGCCACTCTGAATTTTTCGGCTGATCGTTCAGTGAGGGACATGGTTTCCGCACCGTACGTGAAGATCGGCTCAATGCTCTCCTGGGATACTTTCGCCTTCAGCTTCATGGGTAACTTGCTACCCAATATTTGCTTATTTGCCCCAAATGCTGCCCAGGCTTGGGATATTCTTCACTCAACCTCTACCGTCTGATTTCCAGAACCCAATGTGAGTTTATGCCCAAGATATATAGTCAGTGACTACTTCCACAGGTAGCTGAAAGTACTTTACTTCTGAGATGTTGGTCATTATCTTAGTTTTGGACAGATTCATCTTTAGGCCGATTTTTTCTGACTCTCTTTTTAACTCTTCGATCATTACCAACATATCAGGCACACTTTCCGAAAACAGCGCCAGATCATCGGCAAATCTTAGGTTTGTAAGATTCCTATATTAATACCTTTGTCGTCCCATTTCAATTTCTTGAATATATTTTCAAGGGACGCGGTAAAGAATTTTGGGGACATCGGGTCACCCTGTCGAAGCCCTCTGGCTAAACGGAAAGATGGAGTCTTTTCGTGTAGATTCACACTAGCTGTTGCATGACTCTGGAGATGTTTTATCATCGCGATATATCTTTCGTCTACTCTACAGGCTGCCAAAGCATCCTCAACAACCCAGGCCTCAATCGAATCAAACGCATTTTCATAATCAATGAAAGTTATTATGATCGGCTTTTGGTACTTGTGACATTTCTCGATTAAGGTTTTAATACTTTGCAAATGGTCACAAGTGCTGTAACCAGATCTGAAACCTGCCTGCTCTCGTGGTTGTAGTTAGTAGTTATTATTAACAGACAAGATCTAATGTCAATGACCTCGTGAGATAGTTAAATATATTGAAACACAATTATAATTTACCCGTTAAAATAAAAAAATATTTAGGTAAATATTTATATATACACATACCTATACATTATGTATGAAAATCAGTTTTTTTTAACACCAAACCAGAGCGAAAATGCTAGTAAAATGATAGAGCCTTTTTGATTTTACTTCATAAATATGTATCGTGAAATAATACAAAAGTATTTAAAGAAACAGAAATGGACTGAAAATAGTAAATGCACAATGGGTTTTTTTGTCGCCTTTATTAGTAGCCAGTAATTACACTAGAAATTCTTTTTAAACAGGTAAAGGTCTGCAATTTAGCCCACTGACGGTTCCGTAGATAATGTGATGAGAAAAAAATAGCGGTCTACAACTGTTACTAGTAAGTAAGTTCGTATAGGCCCGGTGGCAGGACCTACCTGGTGTCAGAGTTTTTTAAGCCGCCTGAAGGCCTTTGACATGGCTAAACAACAACTGTTACTTTATTACTATATTGTTTGTTATTTATTTCATAAATTGTCCCGGAACACAGAAAGATTCTTTGTTAATTAAACACATTTTTGCTGTGAAAATATTAAAAAAGATGCGCTTATAAATTCACCTAAGGACGTGCGAAATTACATTTCCATAATACATAATGCATAAGTGCATGATCCATGTCGATGTTTTATAGGTTAACTATGTAATGGCAGCCATTTTGTGAGACATTTGACCTATGGTACGTAGGTACAGATACTTACTTGTAGGTATTTCAACTGTCACCACTTCATGTTCAGTTTTTCAGTAGGTATTTCTGTTTTATGACAGATAAAAAATAATCTACGATCTCCCTATTTTTCATTTCGTACTTTGCAATCTCTTTCTCTCACTGATCGTACTGTAGACTTTTTAATAGTCTACCGTTGAACATAGGCCTAACCGGCTTTGCTGTCTATAAGCTACTATTCATATCATCTAGATATCGCTTCAAATATGGATGGATATATATTAAAGGCTTATTAAAGACTTTCTTTTGCCATTTTACTCCAGGACCCTAAAACTAGTTCATTTTTTATTCACAGTCTAATTGAGAATTCTGCTAATAAGCGAGTCTACCTATTAATAATAATACCTTTGAATGAAAGTCTACAGTGTAGAAAAATTAAATATGCAATTGAAAAGAAAGTTGCAATTTTTTATCCTTAAGCGTCGCACGACTTTGTCTAGTTATTAATGTTATTATATTATTCAGTAGCACGTAATTGTGCTGAAATAGTGTTATAATAAAGTTTCTTTAGCCACTGTATTTATATTTTCTTTTATTTTATTGCGAATAAGTTAGCGCTTGATCACTAACTCGCCTGGTGGTAAGCGACGTTGTGGTCAAAGCTGAAGCACGTAGGCTTAGAATAGGTATACCACGCTAAGTCTGCGTGCCTATTTTTCAATTTTAACTATTTTTTTTCAATTTCGACTTTGAAAAATTTAGCTTTTACACTTGCTTATATATTATGTGAAACATTTTGACAGAATATCACGTTAAATACGAGTAGGTACTAGGTGCGTGTTTTTATTTTTCAACATGTTTTAGCAGCCCAGCTAAAAGCTGTGCTAAATCTTACTCACCGCACTTAGTACTTATAAGAAAAACTTTATAAACTGAAAATTTATATATCACGAAATCATATAGGTGATATCACTTATATGATTGTTATGGTTTCGTTTATACTTTAGATTTGGATGGTATAAAACACTTGATTAAAATTATATCTTAGCGATGTGATTTCATTTGCTTACATTATCTTAAACCCTAGATTTCGAGTTAAATTACGAACAAAAAGAAGATCACTAGAGATCGGAAGAGAAATTCGGGGACAAATACAAAAATGGTAGAGGTAATCTAAAAGCTAAACATAAAATCTAATATCTTGACTCACAAAAAGGACATGTCCACAAAATGTATGGAGGCTGGTATAATAATAATCAAAAATTCTAACCACAACACTCGTTACATTTTGAGAAAGTTCATATTTTTCTGAGTCTACTACATCAGTTAAAACCAAAAAAGTGCCCTCCGTTTTTTTTTAAAATTAATTTTGAATCTATTAGGATAAATAAGTATATTTGGCTCAATAGGTAGTTTATCTCTAGCAACCCTGGTTAAGTGACCTCCATTATTGTTAAATGGAAGCATTTTTTCCAATTAGACACAGTTTTTAAGTGTTTTTTGTCACATTGTACCTACTAACTGGTCACACTGGTAGGTTATAATTTTTAATTTTAGCAAATTAAGAGATAAATGTGGAATTGCATTCGTAGCTGATTCAGCTACGAATGCAAGTAAAATAACGATAGAAGCACTTTATTATTGCTAAACTAGAAAAAATACAAACCTGTATTATTATTATTCATACAATTTATTTTTCAGATTTAAAAAAAATGGAGGGAGAAAGAAAACAAAGTTATATATTTTTGAGAAGCTCATATATCAAGCTTTCAAATGATGTATATATCATCTTGGTTCGATTTTTCTCTGAATAATATACCACTTATGGACGTCACCTTTACATAAATAAAGAGATACTACTACTTAAAACGCGGTTCATTCAAACATCTTCCACAGACCACTGAAGGTCGAGAAAGAGATCGAGAAATTTGGGGTACAAATACAAAACAAGGTTGAGATAACCCAAATGCTCGCCCAGCATCAAATTTACCATCCCGGCTCACACACATCGACATAAATAAAAAGTCCAAGGACATCCCTATCAGCCGCGACACGTGGCTACCTAAATCCACACATCCTTGACCTACAGCAAGGGTCAAGAGCCGACCCATCTGCTATCAGAAACTAGTCGAACGGAAAAATCGGCCCACCCGACTCTGCGGTAAGGCGGCGACCGGCCATCCTATCTTGAGCCACCGGCGCGAAGGCAGACATCGTCGCGAGGGGTTAGCGAAGGTGGCTTTGACCCTGACCTAGCTCAAGAGCTACGAACCACGTGGTCGGGCGGGCGGCAAGTGACTCAGGTCGTTCACCTTGAGACGAAGCGAGAGCGACCCTCGCTGAGAGGATTTTCAGACTTTTCCGACGCTTCAGTGGACTCTTATTATCGGGGATTAGGTTTGTTTTCCCTTTGTTTATGTCAACGTGCTTGTTCATTTGTGAAATAATTGCGGAGGCAAGAAACTTCCAGTTAAACTTTACCGGTTAGGTAAATAAAACACAATTTCATTGATTCTTGGAATGACTTGTCTAGAAATTGAAGGGGGTTTAACTCTAAACTATGTCGAAACCAGAATATTTAGATAACATTCTGTAGCGTAGCTCAAATAATTTAAAAAATAATCTTGTTCGTTTTTATCATTACTATATCAGCTACAGAACATCCAGCTTAATATATGCAATTTGGCATTACCAATTGCAATTAAAGTGGCAATGGGCTGGATACATTGTTCGAAGAACGGATGGCCGATGGGGTCGGAAAGTTCTCGAATGGAGACCACGGATCAGCAAGCGCAGCGTAGGACGTCTGGTACACAGTGATCAAAAAATAGGTCTTCTATACACCATCCATCATATTACGCTGCGTTTGCCGGTGCAAGTTATTTATATTATGTTCATGCGTCCATTAAAAATATCATCAAAAGTTAATAATATAGTATAGTCAGGAAATCTTAATTTTGTATCTAGTGCTACGAAGACCTTATAACCACAGTCAACACCTATAAATCTCGTGACTCAAATGGGGGATATCCTTCTTGACGGACTCCATAAGGCCGAGTGCACACCAACAACCATCACCTTCCTACTAACTAACATATCTTTGAGTTTGAAAACTTCTTTGGCGGCAGTGTGCACTTTTTGGAATTTCAACCCAATGTTTTCTTTCAAGACATTTCATTTTTATAGAGCTAATAATTTGGTCTGGTTCTATGAGATTATTGTTTAGAAATAATTGCCAAATATCCATTTCACGTCTTATACCTACTAGATTAATATTTATAAGCACATTACATGTATATTACGTCTTATACCTAACATACAGATGTGCCAAACATTTTCTGTTTGCAAAATCTATGGACTGCAGAAATACTAGTTTTAAAGATTCAGTTATAATTATTTAATTCACATTTTTTGAGTGCAAAAAGTACCGTAATTTAGTTTAACTTATTTTATCTGAAAGAGTTATAATTATCTACTGCTGATCATACGTTTGGGTCTCTAATAGATTCTATTTATACTTATTTTATTTTAGCACACCATATCTACGCGATATTAAAAAAAAATGTTTTTTAAACATTCCTTGATAAAAATCGTATAATAAAATTCTTCAATCTAACAGACATAATAAACAGCGTCTTATATAACTCTAAGCCAAAGCCAACCCACTTTATAACAACACAAAAATTACCCGCCACTAAGCACTCGATTATCGTTCTACGACAAGTAGGCATGTAAACAGCGTGGTCGCCCACCTGTTTTATTCGATTAAAATCGCATAGAGCTAAGCAAGTGCCGCGAGGAAGTGCGACTTCCGGATAGCCCACTCGAATCCGCCGCGCATGGTGATTCGTCAATTGTCGCCCGAGTGACTCACACAGAAACTGGAGCGCATTGAAATAGACCACTGATCTGGAACACTGTTTCTTAACTTGGGGTCGGCGAGATTATTCTAAGCCTTTTATGCGCATCTCTAAAATACTTCAAATGCCGATTTGTATTTAGAAATGAGACTGGGATGTAGCTAATCGATATTCAGTAATAGTTATCGGCTATCGTACATGTCAGACACGATGGTTACACGATGGTTGAAATATACAGACTGAGAGACAGACACACAGAAATAGCGACTTTACTTTATAATATGTAGTAACCAGCTGCCCGTCCCGGTAACAAATAAATCATAGCTACAAACTTACCGGAAGAAATATTCTAAGAGGTATTGAAAACCGCATTGCAATCTGTTATTTTTAAACTATCGCGATTTGAACACATTATTATTATACTTTTCGGCCGAGTTGCATCGACCGTGGTCACGGGTAGACCCATACGGCCGAAATGTCGGGATGATGAGGTATTTATTTATCTCGTAATTTTAGTGAGCGATTCGTCTCCTATTTTGTACTTTAGAAGATTTAAGCGGATAGACAGATTAAACAGTAATAGTGTATATAAGTATAATTTGTACACAGTGATTTTTGGGGGCAACATTGTAGAACGGCAATGATCTTGTACGAGTATAACCGTCAAGTAGTGGTGTCATACAGATATTGGGCGGGAGGAATTAGGGTAAGCCCTAAGCTATTCTATGTTTTAATCACGACATTATAATATAGAAATATTCAATTTATTAGTTGTTAGAAATGCTGCTGAATCAATGAAATAGTTCAACAATAAGAAAAATATTCAAGTGAATTCGATAACATGCTATGCATGCATATTGTAAAGAGAACAAGAATTTAACAGAGCCCCGCCCATGATTAAACATGGCATATTCGAGGCCCATTTAGAAATAAAAAGAAACAAACAAATCTACAAACACACCACTGAAAGCAAACTTTGCAAGATACGAAAATACTCGTACCAAAAACGTGATCATTCGACCGATGCAAGTCTATATAGAGCCTGGTGTATAAGGGATTGTCCATTAATCACGCGAAATGAAACCAAAAAAGGTTAGTTGAAATCACAAAATCTAAAACTAGATAGAACCGAAAGGTATCGTCTAATACTTACTAATGTTGAGCCTGTAAGAATTATTCTACTTCGACTACGATTTTGACTGTGCTAAGCCAATTTCACCGCTGGACACGACTTCTTAAAAATATTTAACCGGCTTCCAAAAAGGAGGAGGTTTTATGTTTGTCTGTAAGTTTTTTTTTGTGTATATTCATGGATATTTCCGCCAGTGGTGAACCGATTTAAAAAATGTTTTTCAGTTTATGTATATTCATGTATGTTTCCGCCAGTGGTGAACCGATTTAAAAAAATATTTTTTAGTTCGAAAAAAGTTTATTTCGAACTGTTTTTGAAAAATCAACAATAATGTAATGATTGTATGCCTACATCGCTTCGAGCGAACTATTTTTTACAATTTTGTACACGATTGTGTAATTTTTTGTGAAAATTATTATAAATATTATAAATTTATTAAAATGGTAATGGTACTTACCTCTTTGGTAGAATAAAGGAAAGCTTGAGAATAAAACCTCACAAAGAGGTACCTACTGGGGAGGAGTTGAAAAAAAATCACGTGATTCGGCCCCGGGCCGGCCCCTAAAGTTTAGGAAATGTTGATTCGTGTATGGTCTCTAGTGTTATACTCATCTGGGCTTATTGCATCTATCCTGCGCTGTTCGCAGAAAAAGATCACGATAACATGGAATTATTTCACAGAATGTCTTTTGCTCGTTGGTTTTGTGACAAAATGTGACCAGATGATATTTTAAGGTATTTTTGACCGACGAAATGGAGGACGTACTCATTTCGAAGTGTATATATTTTTTATGTATAACCAACCACACATAACTTTTTTCATAGTAGTCCGATTTCGATATTTTTTTTATTGGAAAGAATATACTTCGAAATTGGTCCTATTTAAATTTTATCAAAATAGACTGAGCCATTCTTGATAAATCAACAATAATGTGAAAAATGCTACATCGATCCGTGTAAAATACTAGCGAATTCTTTACACGGTTGAAGTCGGTCATGCTATATTTTGCAAAAAATAATTATACAGGGTTATTTCTAATCAATTAGCATCCTTCTAGGGGCTTATTCTGTACATCAAAACTAACAACTTTTGTTCTACGACTTTTGTCAAAACTCAAAACGCATACATTTGTCGCGGGTGAACTATATTTTTGTATAGAACAACAAAAAAAATTTTTGAGTTGTGACAAAAGTCGTAGAACAAAAGTTGTTAGTTTTGATGCACAGAATAAGCCCATAAAAGGATGATAATTGATTAGAAATAACCCTGTATTCAGTGGTGATTGTAACTGTGAGTATTTTTCAACACCTAAAAGTCGAATATTTTTCACTGTAACAAATCTATTGTGGGCCATGACTATGCTCATAATAATGCCAAAGATAAATTTAGCCAAAAGTTTTTTAAAATAATAAATACTCTATTAGATTTGATGGCAAATGCGAATTCACTATACTCTATAAAATTTAACTTGATCTCTGCGACAGCTGTCAGAAAAATCACGCCTATGAAGTCCTGAATTTCTTAATAGTACAGACATTACCTGTCAATGTCATACTTTGTGGGCATGCCGATTAGTGATGGGCGACGAAAGATCGTGACCACAGAGTTTTGGATAGAGTTTTAATTAAAAAATCGATAGTTTATACTGACGATATTTTAAATTAAACTTGATTTATCATTAATTTTTTTATATATTTTAATATCATAACATTTTTTACATGTGTAATTAAAGTAAACCCAATTATATGTTACATTGGCATCGATAATAATGAAAAACGTCGATAAATACTATCGTTACATTATTATGAGTATATAATTAACATCATAATATTATTTACATGTGTACATACTTGATCTTAAATAATAGTAAGTAAATGAAATCCAAGTTGTCACCTTCAACTTCCCATTCGATTTCATTACAATATTGTTTGAAAATTGATTTTTTCCACCATTATCCCAACTCTAAAAATGACAATCTTCTACTGTCGCAGAGATCAAGTTAAATTTTATAGAGTATAGCCAGCGTGGCAGACATATAGTTCAATCCATCACACTTTTTGGATAGACACATTTTCAGAAGTAGACTATCAAAAGGTTGTAATACTATACAATACTCTATTAGACCTATTACTGCGCATACGGAAACTATATTTGTTTCAAAATTCAAGGTAATAAAACTTTAGTTGATTTATTTGTGAAATGAAAACGTATCGTTTTTCACTTCATATTTTCGCAAAACGTAACCTAACCACTTTTTTCGTGTTTGTCATGTACGAGCAATAATTTAGGTATTTGATTAGACAATCTGGTATTCAATCAAATACAAACGAAGTAGAAGCATGACGAGGGGGTAACACGCAAGACACTTTTTTTTAGATTTCGATACAATGAATAAAATCGTATTATTTCATATTTTCTGATTCATTTAATATGAGTAGATTAGACCGGTAAAGTGCTGAAAAATGATAAAAACAATTTTGAAGAAAATATTATTACATTAAAAATTCATTAAAATATTTATAGATGGCTTATTGTTACAAATCAAGTTTAGGTACGTCAGATTATGAAAAAACCGGACAAGTGAAAGTCAGACTCGCACACCGAGGGTTCCGTACAAAGCCAGAAAATTTCACAAAATTGGGAAGTACGTTGTTAAAATCTCTATACTCATTATCATCATTATCGATAAAAGTTTTTTTTTTTTACTTTTCTCGTCATTCATCGAAAATTGTTAAAATAATTAAAAACCTGTTTTAGCATGTGCTAATAAAGCTCTTTTATATGATACCTTACATGAAACGATTTACGCACTTTGAATTTTAAACCCATATTTTGTGAATTTTGAAGCCCTATTTTTTGTGATTTAAATAAAAATGTACAGTTTTCAGATTTATTCCTATATGTGTACTCTGAGACTGCTTCTCGCCAAACTTCATAGTTCTATGTCAACGGGAAGTACCCTGTAGGTTTTGATTTTTGTGAGTGCGAAATATGCGGTTTTTTACGATATAAACGGCTCTAACTTTTTTAAACGATAACTGAGAAGTTTTTCTTTTACTCAACTGCAAGAATTCATCGATATACGTATAAAGTTTAAATTTCAGCTCGATATCTTTACGCGTTCCCGAGATAAAGAGTCTTGACAGACACACAGACGGACAGACGGACAGACGGACAACAAAGTGATCCTATAAGGGTTCCGTTTTTTCCTTTTGAGGTACGGAACCTTAAAAACGGTAAATAATTTTGATCATTATGTTGCTTTATATGTAATCGTTTAAGCAGTTTTATTGTATTTTATTACAATCAATAACGAACCCACTAGCATGAAAAATTAATGTTAATTTATAATAATATATTAATAGTGCGCACTAATAAAAATAAACCGCAATTCGCGTCTGCAATACTATCTTAAGAACCGTGCAAATTAAAACATTAAAAAACTATCACGCTACAAAATATAATAATTCAACTTGCAATCGTTTCCACTGAGAGAGAGAAAACTAGCAATAAATCGCGAGGAAACGTGAAAAACGTATTTTTATTACTTGCTGCGCTTCATATTGTAATCAATGACAATAAATTCTCGATGTGAAGTTATAAAGCAAGTTATTACCATTAGCCAGTGAATACTGGTAATTAGAGGTGCTGCGAAACATTATGCGATTGCATTCGAGGGAATTTATTTTCTATTAGAATACACTTATTCTTTTGTTTCTTTTCTACTCCGATAGGTGGCGTGTGGTCTGGAGTGTGGGGAAGTTTTTTAGTTACTTTGTTGTTGGCAATTATGTATACAACGGTATTGTATGGCGTTTGTTGGTTTGCGATGTTATTAGATTAGGTAGATAATGATGATAGTGGATTAACTGAGGCGAAAGTAAAAAATAACAATTGATAAGTTTAGAGTGCGTTGCACCAAATTATTTTAACGATAACCAAATATTTACGTTATATATTTTACGATACGTCAAATATTTTTGAGGTAACCAGAGATTTTACGACTGGTCAGGGTTTGGTTATCGTTAAAATTCTTAGTTACGTCAAAATATTTGTAGTAACCAAAGAATTTAAGATTGGTTAAGGTTTGGTTATCATTAAAGTAATTTGGTGCAACTCACCCTTAATGTTATTTTTTTCCACAGTAAAATTATCTTGACAAGTTTTAAAAGATAATATTATCATTGTAAACAGATGGTTTCCGGTTAAACTCCATATAAGATTAACAGCTTTAAAATTTTTCAGCAGTTCTAAAGCTTGCGTAGCACTTCACTCGCTCAAATATTTAACTTTATTAATAAATGCTTTAATTACCATCACCATTCATAAATAAGATATGAGCCATCGTTTGATTTTTTATTATATGAACCTATTTCTTACTGAGCCATCTGGTTTGGTCCTGTCTCACCCGTGTCTTAAGGAGTTAGTGTGAGGCTAAATGTAGGTAACGTACGTACGTAATACGCAAACCGTAACAGTAACTACTGACAGTAGTTTTAGTGTAGCCGTGTACTTTAAGGGCCCCATGCGGGAACAAGAAAAAAACAACAAGAGACGTCCAATATTGGACATAGGCTTCATTTCTAACTATCCCGGTTAGAAGCGGTTTGGATCCAGCGAGTTAAAAAAATGCCACGCGAAAAAATTTTTTATTCGCGAAAAGACAGTTTTTGTATATTATACAAACTCATCGAGATTTGAACAGCGATTTTGATAGTACCGTTGATGCTATTGCCGGCAACCACCAATATCAAAGTCCATACGATATATTTTCGCGAAATACCAAAATTGAGCTCACGGTGATGTTTTACCATCTCGGGCGGCAAGCTAGGCGGCCGAAAGGCACTTTGTAGCGCGTTAAGCACTCGTGGGGGTGGGCGTCAACCCATCCCCTAGCAGTTCGAAAAAAGGCGATGCACTTCGAATTGTTCCTTTTATGTCCACCATCGATCGTTTCGGTAAAGGAGCGAGTTTTTCTGTCCGATGTTCGCGCTCTTACTCCACACGTATATACTAATTGGGGATGCGTCCCGATTCGGTGCATTCGATCAGAAAATAGAGAAAATGGCGAGATTTTTGCGGGGACATACGATCCTTGGAGATATAGACGGGAAGGTTAACGCTTTATTGATCACATTGTATTTTTATAACAAAACAGGTAAAAAGGGCTTAAAAATTAGAACTACAACAGTAACTGTGTTGTTTGTATAGCTATCTTTTCCGAACAATCTTGGTTATGGTTAGAAAGTACATTTTTAAAGTGCGTATAGGTTCTATGTCAATCTATGTAGGTACGTCACTGTGTACTATTTTTAAATAATAATAATCAGGAATATTAAAAAAAAATGTGTGCTTAAGCGCGAGAGATTAAATTTACATATTAGTGGACGAGACTCGTGGAAGGAAATGGGGGAGACCTTTGCCCAGGCGTGGGACAGTATAGGTTAATAAAAAAAAAAAAAAAATTAGTGGAATGTTTCTAAGCATCGCCGCTTTGTAGATTTGAAACATATAATATTACAATAAATAATATCATAAGAATGCATAATTGCAATCTATAATGTTATATATTATATACTAGCAGATATCCTAGCACCATCTGATTTGTGAATCTAAGCCATCCAGGGCGCCACCCGAACGTATACAAAAAATTTCGCCGTTTAGGAGGAGTTCAGTGACATACACACGTACAGTAGAATTATGTACAGGGTTATTTCTAATCAATTAGCATCCTTTCAGGGGCTTATTCTGTACATCAAAACTAACAACTTTTGTTCTGTGACTTGCATGAAAACTAAAAAAAAACATCTGTTTCATACTTTTTGTCGAGGGTCAACGATATTTTTCTATGGAACAACAACTTTTTATTGAGAATTATTAAAATTCGTAGAACAAAAGTTGTTAGTTTTGATGTACAGAATAAGCCCCTGAAAGGATGCTAATTGATTAGAAATAACCCTGTATATACCGAAACTGAAAAGACAATAATAACAAGGAGCTTTTTCTAACTAATTGCATCGCCCCTATTCTTTTGTTGTATCACTTACCTTTCCCGTAAGAAAATACGGTAGTACGAATACTTCTCAACACCCCGCGGCTGATAGAATCGTGTGTCACTTACCTGAAACAAACACATAGATATTAGATTACCGCTTCCGATACTTTTGTACACAAACGAGAACAGTAAACATGGTATCAACTTATTACAGTTAATTGCGAGTATAAATGCTATGTTTTTTTCTGAATTGGAGCGGAAGTTGATGGAAAGCTTTTGTTATTCAACCGACTGACTAATCCGAATCAAACACGTAACATCATTTAGCAGATATTATTGTGATAAAGACGCTCCAACAGTAAACTTTTAGGTATTTTACAATAATGTCTTGCAGTATACAAATAGAGTCTAAAATCGCGTGTCGTTGGTTTTTAGACGAAACTCGAGATGAGAATTCGATAATTTTTCGCAGTTTTAGTTCGTTTAAAAAGAAATGAAGCCATGTTTGCAATAAAATATATAGATGTCTTTATTTTAGTAAATTTCCTATTTTATGATTACAAAAAATATAGTAGTTATTGATCTCTCAATATTTGAGAAATGCGAAACGAAAGATTTTTTCTAAAGCTTTTTTTTGTGAATTTTTTTCAAGATGCCAGTTAATTTTTTTGCAATGTTATTGTAAAAGTCTCTCTTGTGAACTATATTATTGTGTGCTCCGTATTTTTTCCAAGTTTGTATCAGTAACAGTTACGCCTAACTGTGCGACGAAAAACATGACGTTTTACGGATTTTTGTCTTTGGGCAGCGCCATCATAGATACTGACTCAGCCCAGCGGATTAGCAACTTGAAATGGCAGGGTATACAGGGTTATTTCTAATCAATTAGCATCCTTCTAGGGGCTTATTCTGTACATCAAAACTAACAAATTTTTTTCTATGACTTTCGTCAAAACTCAAAAAAATAAATTATTGTTCCATAGAAAAATTTAGTTCACCCGCGACAAAATGTATGGAACAGCTGATTTTATTTTAGTTTTGACGAAAGTCGTAGAACAAAAGTTGTTAGTTTTTATGTACAGAATAAGCCCCTAGAAGGATGCTAATTGAATAGAAATAACCCTGTATAGATAAAAAAATGGATGTACGGTCTCCGTACAGTTTAGAAGACCACCCATCTGTCTGTGGTGAGTGAGACTAGTGTCCAGCAGTGGAATTCCAGGGACTGATATGATGATAACGACGATTAAAAAGTGCTTACGCACTATATTGAGATGTGGGCATCTCAGTATAGAGCGAATTTACAGGCTGTTATAGGCCCACTCTAACTTCTTAGAGACTGTAATGTTAGCAATTAGCTGCCGATAACCCGATCCTAGGGAAGCTGTTTAATGAGCTTCAGTCTGGATTGGGGTTCGCAGTTTGTAGCAAGAACTTTGATCCCGCTTAATCTGAGTATAGACGCCTTGTGGGCGAACATATTCTATATATTCTATATTCTGTATAGGATATCATTGTAGTCATCATTAAGACCAACTATTTCTTATGAGGCCATTATTGTAATGAGTAAAATAAAACAATAGATGATACGGAACAGCTGATGTTTTTGCTTCCATCGAACACTACTTATATGCTATTGTACCTACTAGAGGTACAATAGCATATAAGTACAGACAGTCAACATAGTACTCAATGGGTAATTAAATAGAAAGGCAAAAAGCAACATAATACTTTTCATTTCCACACTAACGAATCGATACATAATTTATGTTAAAAACAGCAAAAACCATGATTTATAAAGATATGGTGTAGAGTGTAGTTAGTTAGCGCGAAATAATATTTTAAACATGAGCGTCTGGCTCCAAAGATATTTCTGAACATTCAACACTATCTCCTTCACTATCACTCGCGTTAGACGTGCCTTGAGAATGAGAGGGTTATAGAGAGTTAGTCTTTCTTCGTTTTATTGGTATAGGAGCAAATTAAGTAGTATAAATCTTCAATAGGACCGGTTAGAAGTGCCTTGAATCCCGCTGCCTTAATGAGATCGCCTGTCCTTCTTGGACGTCTTAATGTGCACTTTGGAACCGAGCTGCCAACTGCAACTGTCGATAACGCGTCAGCACGTGCAGCAACTGATACAAACTAGTAGTGCAGCTGCCGAAACAAATGAAATCGGTCGATTGTATCAACCGCTGCACTTGCTGTCGGCAGTTGCAGCTGGCAGCTCTGATCCAAATAACACCTTTACGCTGCACTTGTTGGTACGTTGTTGGTGCATATTTGCTTGACGAGTACAAAACAGAGTCGTGAGTGGCACAGAGCTGGAGCTGGACGAAAGTTTCGTTTAGCTAAGCAAATGTGGCTCTTATGCAGTCGAATTTGCATAGTTTTGCTTCATTCCGCACAGTAGTTCGGTCAAGTTACGAAAAATAGGCCTCAGAAATTACGCAAGGTAAGGAATATCCTCAACAAGCTGAAGCCGTGAATATGAAGGATGGCTACCTAATAATGAAACTGAGAAAAGTTTCCGTCGAATCCGTCGGTCCTATTTGTGCGCTTTTTTATTCAAGGTCAATGTTAAGTATTTTGTACTTTAAAAAAATACCATAAAAATTGTATCTTTAAAAAGTGTTCGGTCACCTTTTTGTCCTGAGACTCATTTTTGAGCGCAGCGCTCTTCAACACAGCATCAGCGCTGTATTTCTGAGAATTACGATACAATAGATATGCGGTTATATCGCTGCAAGCGATTTCTTCCAGACAAACTTTTTATGAGAACGGAAACGTATGAATATAAATAATAAATATGTGCATGGATTTGAATAACGAAGGAATATCGATCTTACGTTCTCAGATTTCAACGTTACTCATCCAACCTTGTAATTTGATGGTCGGTATGACGCGCTCCAAGTCACTCTGCAACTTGTGTTTTGGCGGCTTCATGGGTGAGTTGATGTCACTTCCATATGATATGGTGGTTAAGACACACTGCCAAACTAATATTTAGGCATTATTCTTTTATAAGTGTAATTGGTGTTATTAGCCGTATTTATTATAATATCAAATAAACAAACAATTGTGGAAAGAAAGTAACAAAATAAAATTGACTTGACTATCACAACTAACTTTTAGGCAAACTGTTCACTACTAAATCATTTATTGGAACATAATTGTATGGACCCAATATTTAAGTACTTGCAGTTCTTAAGTAACATGTTCTGTATAGCTATACTTACATATGATCACAGAAGGGAATAGCAACTTTAATTAAGAATGGTTCTGTGATCATTCGCATAGTGACACTTTTGTTGGGCCTGTCTGATTGGCTTCTGTTCTCTCTTCGTCTCTTCGTCTGGTTGGTTACTTACAATAAGTATCTACTGAAATAGTTTCCAAGAAAAGAAATTAAACACGTACTGCTTAAGTCTTTATCACCTGATACCTACCTGTAAATTGGAGACGGTACAAGCAAGCAAGTATGCATACATTCAAAGAGCACACTAACACTGCAACGTCGCTAACCTTCAGGCCAGTTGGTGGTCAAATGCAAACTTATTCACGTAAAAGAACACTACTTGATTAGGTACTTAAAAAGTAAAGGAGTACTTGAAAACATATTATGCGTGAAGACTGGCCGCCGGCCGTGTGATCTCGGATTATAAGTTGTTAACGATTTTTGTTACGTTGCTACGTAAAGTTTAACTACAATAAAATACAATACCATATAGGTACTTAAGTTTAAACAGTATAAGATACTGGATAAAACGCTACTGGGTCATCCACAGACCCAAAAAAGTCTAATGATAATCCAAATGCTCAAGCCCACTGCCTGTTGGTAGCGAGCCCAGCATGCTGGCAGCGGCAGCATTATCTCGGTAAATGGCAACCCCTATTCGTAAAGACAAAAAGCCTACGCTCCAAATAAAATATTTCCAAAATTTACTGAACAAAATTATGTTTTATTTATATACGGTATATTTGGTTCAATAACACTGTGTGTAGTGTGGCCGGCTCGCCTGTAGAGGGCTAGTCGACTGTGCGAGCAAAATTCAATCAATTACGCGCTTAAGCAGTGTTCCGTCACAAATTAACCGACGAGACATACCGATCTTGGCCCTCGCTTCGGAAATATGATTAGGAGCACATAACAGAGTAAATAGTTGTCAAGTAGCTGAGCTAGGAGTCAGGACTGAAAAGCGATGCAATACAATGCAATTGTGAGTAAGCAATTTCTGATTACATGAAAAAAGATAATAAAATTTAGACATTGGAAACGCTTGTCTTATTGTCAGATTGGATTTGTTTCGTTTCCCGCTCGCGTTATTGGAATCATCAATCGTGTTGCAAAACAAGATTTTGAAAAAAATAAAAGCACTATACTCTATAAAATTTAACTTGATCTCTGCGACAGTAGAAGATTGACATTTTCAGAGTTGAGATAGTGGTGGAAAAAATCGATTTTCAAACAATGTTGTTATGAAATCGAATGACTAGTTGAAGGTGAGAAATTGGATTTCATTTAAGTAAATATAAAAAAATAGTAAGCACTATTATTTAAGATCAATTATGTACACATGTAAATAATGTTATGATATTAATTATATACTCATAATAATGTAACGATAGTATTTATCGGCGTTTTTCACTATTATCGATGCTAATGTAACATATAAATGGGTTTAATTTAATTACACATGTAAAAAATGTTATGATATTAAAATATACAATAAAATTAAAGATAAATTAAGTTTTAATTAAGAATAAACTATCGATATTTTAATTAAAACTCTATCTAAAACTCTGTGGTCACGATCATTCGTCGCCCATAACTAATCGGCATGGCCACAAAGTATGACATTGACAGGTACTGTCTGTACTATTAAGAAATTCAGGACTTCATAGGCGTGATTTTTCTGACAGCTGTCGCAGAGATCAAGTTAAATTTTATAGAGTATAATTATTCATTTTCAATTATATATTTTGATGGTAGTGTCTAATATAAACTAGTCCCACACAAAGTATTAATAGGAACTTATCATCACTGCACTTAGAGCGTACTCACATGGCCACACACGCATCTATTTTTTAAAGAAAACTTTTAAAATGATGTTCAAAGAATTTTGTCAAGCGTAGTAATTTTGGACAATGTGTGTCCTCCCCTGATTCTCATGTACTCGTACAGTAGGTGTTACTTAAAAAATCTGAATCTATTTCGAAAGTGAAAGGCACAGACTAAGAAAAACTTTCGCATTCTCCACTATAGGTAACATGAACTACGACCCAATACAATGTATCTCTCCTTTACATGCACACTTTTTATGTGCCATTGTTCATTTAGATATAATGATAGTTTAATTGAGCAAAAGTTTTTAAAACAAATATAAGTAGTAATTATCAGAGTGGATCAAGAACGCATTGACCATTTTATAGGTTCAGTACAAAATTTAACATTTTCAGATAAAAATAACTTAATTAGATGGAATTCTTCCTCAAAGTCCATAAAACGAGAGTGAATATATCAAATATAATGATAAAAAAGGTGGTAAATGGTTGTAAAGGTACATGCTTATGTAATAGAGGTAGGTAAGTTTACACATTTGACTACGATACCTTTTGACTCTAGATAACATGACAAATGTACCTATATGTACTACCTATGTAGGTACAGTGTACATTATACACCGTTCTCTGCGAGAATCACAGACTCGGGAAATAAAATGAAATAGATTCTACTAAAAATGAAGTTAAGATTGTAATTGTAAAAGTATTTAAACTGTAACAAAAGAAAGACAAACAATATTCTCAAATTGTTAATAATGTATTATAATGACATATAAACATCATATATGGGTAAAAACATAGTAACTTAATACAATACAATATAACATGTACTAAAATAGCCTATAAACTAAATCAAAAATTAGAAACTGCTAAAACTCAGGCTACAAAAGGTTACAACAGTCTTTGAATGAAATAAAACAATGCAAAACAATCTAAAATATCCATGTATTACCTGATATAATTTATCATTTAATTTCATTGGTGAAGCACCACCAATTAATTCACTGCTATGGTCATTCAATGTTCGAATATTCACTGGTCGAAATCTTTAGCAAAAACAACTTAGCACCATAGATAAAACAGTTTCATATCGCAATCTGTGCTAATAAGACAAACTTCTTAAAGAGAGAAACGGAGAGTCCTCTAGCGCACAGGAAAAAGTTTGCAAAACAAATATTACAGCGCCTTGTGCGTACTTGAGAAAGACTACGGAACCCAAAAAAGTCAACAATTCTGTAGAAAATACCACTTATAGTAATAAATTGTAACGGCACAATGTTGCGGCTTCCAATTGCTGTAATTACATACAATGTTGCCCATTTAAGTCTTTTGTAATGAGTAATTATTGCTATAATCGAGGCATTAGCCCGCTATCGATTGTTGTAGAGTTAATAAATTGTACAACGACTTCCAGTGGGAACAGCTTTTGCCTGTCCACCTACCACCTGCATCAGCTTCGCATTACATTTGCATTTGGAAAATTTATCTTAGCATACTCTTACTAGCTTCTACCAGTGGCCATGACACTCTCTGGCCTTAGAAATATTCTAGAGTGCGGCTGAGCAACCACTCGGAGTAAATAAAAAAAAGAGAGATTCCCGTTTTCTCAAAAATAAAAAGATTTATCCAAATACCATTTATTTCAAAATCGTTAGAGCCTTTTAAAACATAAAATAGATAAATACATAAACCAATATAATGTACAAGAATTTTTTGAAGATATCAGAATCATTTCTGTCAATCAAAATCAAAATGAAGTCAGTCAAAACCTAAAATAACCTCGAAATATACGCGTTATCTTAATATATCTTAATATATATAAATCTCGTGTCACAATGTTTGTCCTCAATGGACTCCTAAACCAATTAACCGATTATAATAAAATTCGCACACCATGTGCAGTTCGATCCAACTTGAGAGATAGGATAGTTTAAATCTTATCTTAATATATATAAATCTCGTGTCACAAAGTTTGTCCTCAATGGACTCCTAAACCACTTAACCGATTATAATAAAATTCGCACACCATATGCAGTTCGATCCAACTTGAGAGATAGGATAGTTTAAATCTCAAATTATAGTCGCAATTTTAATTTATTTAGCCACAGCAACGCGTGGCCGGGACAGCTAGTAGGTATATAAGAAACAAGTACAAAATAAGTTACTAAATTATCGAAGGAAGTATTCTGTGTATGAAACTGTAAAAAATAGCTTGTACGTTATTATAATTACCTCACAACCGTTTTGTGTTAATAAGTACTTAACAATGCATTTTCCTAATATCTATGTATTACAAAATAAATTATTCATGCAGCGCTGCCCTACTTCGATTGCATTTAGAATTTATATTATCTAAAATATGTATGGAGGTGCTCCTCGCTTTCATAGTAAAACAAAGAGTTATGTAAAATAAATACCTTGTTTTAGTTAGTAAAATAATAATGTAGTTTGATATCAAATTTGGTAAGCTCCAAGTAACCCGACACATTATGGAGAACGCTATGCTTGGAGTCTCTCTACGAGATCGAATCAAACATGAAAAATTGAAGAAGTTCGTAGAAGAACATAAGGCTATGTCCAAATACAAATTTGTCATGTTTTGTGGTAGTAACGCGGACATTTTTTTTAATGCTGTTTTTAAATTGAATTGTAATTACCGGTCTTACTACTAGTAGTAAGATTGGCTATAAAAGCCTGAAAGACATTGCATTGTCGTAGATAGCTCACTTGATATACCTTTGTATCAATGTAACGTCCAACGGGCAAAAAAGCTGGCAACATTGCCTAACGGTGTGATGACAATTTTGTCTATCTATGTAATTGTTTTATGGGCAGCAATTTGGGCAGCTACTGGCAACTTCGACCAGTAGTGACGCTAACAGTTGCCTGACATGCAACGCTGTCTGATGCCATTTACCTAAATTGCAATGTTAACAGTTTTATGTTTCTGAAGTTGGATTGTTGTAGCACTTATACTTCAATCTTGAATCATATTTTATATTGTTTTATACGAATTGAGCTAGTTTGTGACAGAGGATAGGGTGGTTGCTGTTATTAGGTCAGAGGATAGTTTGTCACTATCCCAAATACTGGTGTCAATTCCTTTTAAGTATAGAAAAAAATACGTATGCTAAGATATATATATTTTTGGGGTCGATTCTAACCGTATACCGTTCTACGGTAAGAAGACTGTCCTTACCGTATCGGTGAAGTAACTGTTGACAGCTGGTTCGGCAATAGCAGCAGATATTTGAAGATTGGTAAAATTCGTAAATTGACATCATATAATAAAAAGGTTTCTTTACATTAATGAGACTAAGTGAGACTATATATAAAAAGCATCGCAAATTAGAGTGCAGACAGAGTCACTAACGCCGTCATCGAAGTTTTTCATATATTTTATCAATTCATCTCACACGGTGTTGCTAGTGGTCACATCTTCTTAGCTTTGGCGCTATTTTGACCAAGTCGTTGCGTAAATCGTAAATATATCTAATGTAATGCTGAATGTCCTGACTTCAATAATTCGATCAGCGCAATACAATTACTCCGCGGAAGGGCGTGGCGCTTACGTCCTCTGAAATCGGACACTTAAAATTCGTATTGTTGATAAATGGTTTAATTGTTTTGGCAATTAACCGCGGGGGGTGTGAGCGCGGGCGGGGGGGTGGCAGCGTTGTAATTTGTGCTCTTCGCTTGACGATCGAAATTGTCGCCTAAGCTCGCCTAATAAACAATAATATGCAATGTTAAATGCAGTTTATAATTATGCAGTAGCGTGCTCGAGCTGCCATTTCACCAATGCATCGGGGAATTAGTTGAGTAGAACACGTGAAATCATTACGTGATTAGCATTGCGTGAATTGTGACTTTGACAATAACTGTTAATCTATAATTGGTCGACGATCGAACGGGCGCAGGACGCGAATATATGCGATTAAGAGACGAACATCACTTAATTTAACTTATTGTAAGCGTGCGTAACGGTTATTACCAGGGTCTCTATTTTTGAACCTATACGGAAGCGTAAATGACCATGGTAGAGTAGGAGCGAGCATCAAAGAAAGTGCGAAGTGCGAACGGGATATAGCGAAGTACGCGATTCGTTTCTATTGCTATCGGTTCAAAAATTAACTTCGAGGGGCCTTATTTTTCAACTTCGAACGCCTGAGAGCGTGTGCGGAACTTTGACAGATTGTATGAAAACACCTCTATATTGCCTATGAGAGTTGCGAATTCTCTATAAAAGTTCTGTATACGACCAAACCATGCGAAGTTGAAAAATCCGACTCCAGGCTAGCATATTAGTCATATCTTCGCTCAATGGGTTAAACAAAAATATTTTAGTTTTTAATGATAGTTATCATTAAATAATAGCACCGCAGTTGTATCCAATGCACTACATTACCATAAATACACCAAAACTAGCTGACCCGGCGAATTTCGTCTTAGTCAGAATAAGTTATCTTTATAAATTGTAGCCCATGTGTTATTCTGATGTACAAATAAGCATTATTACAAAGTTTCATCTCAATCCATTCAGTAGTTTTTGCGCGAAAGAGTAACAAACACCCATACATACTCACAAACATTCGCGTTTTTAATATTAGTAGGATAGGAAGTAGGATAAAGCGAAATATTTGCTTCTTACTGTGTCATTAAATACTAACGATGATAGTCATCTTACCTATTAAGAATTGGAATTATTGTAATACCGCGTATGAAAAGTGTCATATTCATAGACATGATTTTAATTTTTCGGCAACTTTTTGCTTGAATATTTTTTTGAACAGTTCAAGTGGTGTTTTGAGTCAAATAGTTTTTGATTTAGCAGCTAAATATTCTATATCCCCCAGCACTTATGAACAGTTGGGTACTTCTATTTGAAATATAATAGACTAGTTTTTACCCGCGGCTTCACCCGCATGATATTTTGATTTTTGACGCAATATCATTATAATTTATAGTCTATGTGTTATTTTGACTAAATTATTGCAAAGTTTCATCTCAATCCGTTTAGTAGTTTTTGCGTGAAAGAGTAACAAACATCTATCCAACCATCCATCTATCCTCACAAACTTTCGCGTTTATAATATTAGTAGGATATTTATGGCATAGATACTACAGTTTATTTATGGTGGTACTGGTTACCTATACTTTTTGTGCAATATCAGTTAAAACTCTGACAGTAATTTAAGCTTTGCGTCATGCTAAAAGATAAGGAAAATAAGTGAAATCGTTTTGTATATTTTTCTACATAATATCCGCGTACATTACCATGTATAAGGGTTTTATATTCATGAGCAGTTACAGTGTTTCTATAATGCTATAATGTCATTGTGTAATTATATTTGTAAAATAATACGATGAATGAAATCTCGCAAAGTGACAACATATCACACACGCCCATAGAAGAGTTTTGATGTCATACAAACTTGGCCAAAAGTATTAGGGACCTTTAAAAAATCAAAATGCATGTTTACTACTTAACCAAAAACTGAGTACTTATCTTAAATGACTTACCTGGAGCGTCTATTTATTAAGGTCATAAAACACCTGGTGACCGAAACCAAAGGATTTGGTTTTCTTATCAGTCAATGTTTGGTCACTTGTGTTTTGGACTCTAACAAGTAAAAAAGCTTTCATTTCTGTTGATGTGATTAAATTGACACCTAATTTTGCTAAAATGCCAATAAAGAGTGAAATTAGTTTAGAAGATAGAGTGAAAATACAGGGTGCCTAATATTTTTGGCCAAGGCTGTATGTAGATATATAAATTTCATCTTACTATGGGTCAGGTAAGTATGGCCCATCATACTTTGTGGGTACTTCATACTCAGCAGTAGACAACTAAAAGGCCTAAGTACTATAGTGAATTTGTTTTCGCGAATAAATGCCCGCTTTTGACCACCAAAGTGCCAGATGGTAAGCGACCTCGTAAAGATGAAGCTCGAAGACTTAGAAGATATACCTTTTCACTCTAATATGTTCTTTATTGCTGATTTATCCCCTTCCTCGAAAATCCTAGAGGCACAAAACGTAAAATGTGGCTAATTATTATTTTTTTTTTTATTTTGAATAGGCTCGCGTTTGACTACACACTGCCTGATGTTAAGCAGATGTGCGGTCTAGGGTGTAGCACGCTTACCTAGAAGATACCTATTTACTCGGGATTTGAAGACACCCACGTTGTACTTTAACGGGAAGACAGACCCAGGCAAAGCGTTCCAAATTCCGGCTGTTCGTATGAGGAATGAGGATTCTAAACGCTTGGTTCTAACGCGCGGAATGTCCGCCATAAAAGGGTGGCGCTTTGGTCGCGTCTGTCTAGCCGTACGATAGAAGAAAGGGGCAGGGGGGGGGGGGGGGGGGGGGCAGATTGTGCAACTCCTACTCCTCTCTATTTTATTTTGTGGTTGTGTTAGTAATGTAAATTACTAGTTATTAAAATAAATATCCGTTGTCCAAACATCCCAAAAAAATCGAATATAGGTTGGCACCTACCTAATCTCCAATCTCTAAATATTGATTTATCGCATATTTTAATTCAACTAAGTATAGACAGCTAGCAGATAGGTATCGTGTATTTGGATGGGCATGAATAAATCATACTTATGGTAATTTGTATTTGCCAACATTTCTTCCCGGGAAAATCCAGGGCCATATTACTACCCATCCCTCGCGTTCGTGTTTTGATATTTGTATAATGATACATTTTCTGTTTATTCAGATTTTACCTCGGGAAAGTACGTGGGTGGTTAGTTTTGCTAAGTACTTATCAATATTTCAGGAGTAAGATAAAAGAACCTACCCTGCTCATTACCGAAATTTTAGTGGAGCGGAGACAGAATAGTGGAACTCACTACTTTGTCTTCGCTCTGCTTTGTTGGAGTCTGGGTCTTATTCTTAGGGTGCGTTCCCACTGTGATATGACGGATGATTTTATTGTTGAGCGACTGTTGTATCCAGCTGTTAGCATTAATACAACTGACATGCCAATCTGTAGTCACTGCAAAAAAGTCACGAAATGGAACGCGCCGTTACTCTTTTTGTCTCCTCTCTCTCTCTTTCTCCCTCTAATACAACTCACTCTTTTCAATTTAAAGTACTATGCGTGATCTCCAATCAATCCCGAACACAACTCTCTTTCATACAAACAGAAACGTTATCCATTATCAATCTAGAGCTGTAAAATCGATAACACACGTCTCGACACCATTTCATAATTAAAGTGCGACATATAGATAACAAGTAAAATGACAATGGCAGTGTTTAATCATAAATCTTTGAATCCGAATCCAGGTGTGAATGCACAATATTTCCAGAGTAATCCCTTAAGAGTCAGTAGGATACATTTTTCTACCTTCCATACTTTTGTTTCATGTTTTTATGAGGTTCCATTGTGTTAAAAGTTCTTGAGATTTGTAATATTTTTTGCTTATCGAGTAAATAAAATCATTATTCGTCAGATTTAAAACACCTTTTAAACCGATTTTAAGCTGCATAAATAATATAACCCACAAAGATTTTTAAGCAATTTTCATTTTTTGACCTTTAGAACTATTATTTTTAATTATGTCACAACAAAAGCATGCAAGAATAACTTTGAATGATTGTTAGTTGATATTTTATTATATTTATTTTGCTATACCTGTGTAAAGGTTACTCATTACTTTATGGTTGATAAATAATAAGCTTATTCAAATAATTATTTTCTGTGTTGACAATCGACTTTTTTTCTTACATATTACATATTGATGTGAGTATCCTCCGCACATGTATTAAACAAACCAACCATGCAATCTATGCCATAAGCATCACGCTACGTTGATGACAAAAGTATCATTTTTTCCATAACCCATTGTGAATAATTATAAATAATGAAGAGTAAATGATAGATGCCCATATATCCTGGTGATTATATCGCTCGCGGAGCATTGCGGCCATTCGCAGCATTGTCTATCATGTCATAGATTACGTGCCTGTCATGGAATTAAGTATGGTTTGCGACTCATTCCCAGTTCTTAGCGGAAAATCAACGGTGTTCTCTATCCAGTCGCAATCACGTACCGTGTACAGATTTCATTTACTTAATATCGTCGGAACAATTGAATTGGAATAAAAATATATAATGCCATTTTCTATTTAATGAATTGGAACGTACAAGTCTTCTTGGGGACTCTGGATTCTGGAGTCTGTGGCCTTTGTAAAGTTAAATCAACTTAAATGTTTGCTAAACTGTTTACAAATATATTGTGTTTAGTTTCAGGTTCTATATTAAATGTCTTCAAAACTGTTTCTGATTATTCGTTGCTATAATTTTGTTGGCATATTCGGTAGTCGTTTGTTTTTTAGACCTTCAACGTTCTGTAGATGATCCAATTGTTTTTTATGTGGTTTATGTAGTTTTAGCGTATGTAAGTAGTGTTATATTTTGTTGTACTTGCCCTATAAAAAAAAGTAATGGTAATGTTTTCGATGCTTATTAAATATTAATAGAACTTATCACTGAACTTTGTGTGTTTAACAAATTTTTCCAACAAAGTATCAGTATTATTTGGTAGGTCTTCATCAATTAGATAAAACCTTTATAACTCGCGAAATATACAATACTTATATTGTTCCCATAAAAATTATTTTTGTGATCGAAACACATTAATTTTTGTATCGGCAGGGCTGAATAGAAAATCTAAGCCTTAGTGGCACAGGAGCCCTTAATTATAACGTCGATACTACTGTTTGTAAACGAGGTTGATCAATGAATTTCATAAGGAGGTAAATGTTTACCATAAGTTCTTAATTTGCAAATAAATATTGTTGAAACGAGGCCAAAGATCGAGTACTAGCAGCACCAGACGGTCACTATTTTATTTTTTGTGAATAACACTTTTGACTGTTTACAATAATAGCCATTATTATCAATCAACTTTTGACTTTTTAGTGACCTACAAATATCATTTTCTATTTTCTTTTATTTACTTGTAATTTTTGTAGTTGTCTATGGATCGTATTGTTTTTATCATAGGCCTTCCCGGGATTCTTAATTCTTATGCCCCTGCACTTTCTGCCATCTTTATTAAATTGCTTTCCCATCTTGTCTTGTTGTTTACCCTGTTTTCTTTTATACTGTCTACCGTTGATGCCCTAGATATTTGTCTCAGCCTGGCAGCATCCAGCATCCCTAGATATATCTATCTATATATAAAGAAAGGGCTATAGCCCTTCTTTTTGCCCATTTCTTGCTCTTTATTATATGACATACACTATACACCTGTCCATTTAATACCCTTGGTGGTCTAGTGTTTCAAAGCGTGGTCCAATGAATTCCTTCAAATTCATCTACGGAATTTCACATCACGGGCTTTTCGGTGAAGGAAAACATCGTGAGGCAACCTGAATTATGTCCGTGGGAGAAATTCGATGGCGTATGTGAATCCACCAACCTGCACTGGGCCAGGGAGATGGATATGGCCCAATCACCCTTCTGGGGGTAGGCCTACGTCCTGCAGAGGACTATTAAAAAGGCTGGTACAGAAAATTTCCATTTAAATATTTACATGCAGTATTTTATCGAGAATTTTGTACTGACTGTTCATAGTTTTCAGCAAAACCGCGAACTGCCATGAAACATTGAGAGGATTTGATGAAAAAAGGGATAGTGACTAACAGCGATACCTGATACAGTGATAATTGGTCGCAACTATTAATGGGTTAACGTCACTAACTGAGAACGGGCAGAAGTACAACTTTAAATAGTAGATTTATGAGACAAAAGAAAGATCGTAAAGTGGTGGACTGGTAGGATTTATGTATGTCCTGATGAATGCCCTGATGCCGGGGCACTAGAATACGGCATCGGTATCCCCTGCCTGTAGTAAGAGCCTACTAAAAGAGGACCCTTGGGCTCGTGGGTGGTCAGAGTTGGGGCTTTGGCCATCCAATCAAGCGGGCCCGCGGAGGACGGCAGCGTGTGTGGCCACGCTGTTGTACAGGACCGTGCAAGTCTAGTTCTACTACTCCAGGCGAGTAGACATACAAAGTGCCGGGAGCACCGGTGCGTTCCTTTTGGAGATCATAACTATCGTATATTAAAGTGACTTAACCAACTATCAATAATTCTTAAATATTATTTATCAGCCGCAGATAGCTTATAATCGTAATGATGTCATTAATTTAAAGCGCAAATGTTCGCCGTAATATTTTTGAAATTATTATTACTATGGTAAGTTATCAATCTGATTCCGATTATATTCTGTGTACAAGCACTACACTGTGACAGCACACGCTGTGGACCACAGAATGGTTTAATTTCAGCGAGTTTTTAACCACGATCGACACATCGTACGACGCACTATTGACAATCACAGTTCGCGCTTACTAAAAAAAACATAGGTAAAATTTTCCGAGTACAGCGCAAATATAGGTTTTTTTTATCTCGATTTTATTCTCGATTTCAGTGTTTCCATCGGCCTAAAATTCTAAATAATCTAGGTTCGCCTTTGAGCAACACAGTAAAGACAGTGTGTTATTCCGAAGTGTATCTAGACACTGAAAAAAGATCTGGACTAGATTGAAATTACCATGATAATAATAATCTCAATCTAGTTCAGATCTTTACTTATTATATCAAAAGTTGAAGAAATGATATATAAATAGTACAGATAATTATAACTATTTGATAGAGATAGAGAGGCTGCTTAATAGTCCCAATTATAACATGATCTTCATTTCAATAGAATAAAGCAGGATATAAGCTTCATCTACTGACTTCTGAAAGAACCGGGACGAAGGCGGCTTTCATTTGACCTTTGTAAGAGAGAATTTTACGCTACGCTTGCTGGTTGACGATATATAATTAATACACTTTGATAGATTATTTTTATTTATTTTTGGGTAGTGCTGGTGTTTATTTGATTCAATGTATAAGCATTGCCATTTAGCGTGTCAATGCAGCCAGCATGCTGGGCACGCTGTTGACTGGCAGTGGGCTTGAGCATTTGGATTACGAGTATATTAAGACCTTTAAGGGTCTGTGCATGATCCAATTGCTTTTTATGTAGTAGTATTGTATGTAGTTTTAGCTTATAAAGTAGTAAAGTTTTTTGTTATAGTTAATAAAAGCACTTTTGCTCATTTGATAGCTTAGTATTACGCCTACCAATATTTTTATATCAGACGTCTAAATGGTTACAATGTAGGCCGCCAAATTAAAGCTGAAAACCTACTCCAATCGATAACTAAACTTTCTTAAACGTATTTTAAGCAACCCTAAGCTGATGCCGACGAATCTTCACAGCCCATAAATTAGGTCCATGCCGCCGGTACACTACTATCGCAGTTTCGTTACATACCGACATTTAAATGATATAATAAATTCGCATTATCACCGTAGTACCGACAAAATTGTTTTCAGCCCAGTAGCGGGGCTTAATTCATTAACCCGCTGGATATTGTATAAGCGGTGATATACTGACTATAGCTGATAATATCACGGATTTGGATGCGGTAGTTTTGCTTGTCTTATGACTTCTCCGAACAGAAGACCTCGCATCGGTTTAACTGAATCTTCATATCTCGACTCGGTCGAGACCGATTTCGATCATACTCGCAAATCTGTTAAGGATTTAGATACTAAGCATTTTTTTATATTTTATCAAAATCAGTTGACCCCACTTCCCCCTTTTTCATAAATTGCCGTCGACGGAAAAAATGTTCCAAGATTTGTCAAGATTCGTTGAAATGATGCGAGGAAAATCAACATCTGGACAGACAAAAGTAAAATTGTCAAGTCAAAACTGAGACTCACTCTTATTTTGTTCGCTCGGTCAATTTATTTATGGGAAGACGTTACCAGCAGGAGACTATTTTATTGCGTACTGTTGTTTACGCACAATTTGACGCTTTCTTCATTTATTGTTATTTTGGCATTTTACACTTGACTATGTATTATTTTTTATTAGCTATTTCATAAACAATTTAAACATAACTAAATTGTCTAGAGTTTTCTAATTTACTTTACTGTCACTTTTAAAGATGCAGTAGTCTTATTCTTACTCGCCTGACTTTAAGATCATACGGTAGAGCATAAGACACTTCAAGAGCTATGTGACGAGAAGTAAACTTATGAACAAAACAGTATACTAAATAAACAACAAGCTAAAATTGTAATAGTTAAAAGTGAAAATGGAATAACACAGCGTTATCACAGGCGTTGAAATAGACTATATTTCACGCGGCTGCCGGAGGCTCGATTTTGTTATTGATAATTATTTGGGATTCAACAATAGTTCTAGCAAAATTGGAGACAGGACATAATGATTATAATATTTATCTGTGTTAGAGTTTATCGCACTTGCTTCTTTTTACTTTGAGGAAGGTTATGCCGTAGACGTCGTAGTCTACTACGCTGGCCGAATTTAGGGTCTCATTTTGTTTTACACGACATTTTTTCATTATAATTTTTTTATTCACGACTTACAGCGTTGTTTTTTTTACCTCAATTGTATGAATTTAACAGCGATTAACAAGTACTTAACATCTTTAAAAATATGAAGAAAAGTACCAGCAGTTTTAATTTGGGATTCTAAAGCCCGAAGTCTACGTAAGTAAGTATTTTTACTTACAACATATAAAAATATCTTAGACCTCTTAAAATAAAATTAACTAAGTAGCAACGTCCACAAGTTACAGCCAAGTTATACGTTACAGCCAGCCAAGTCAGCCATTCTTTACCAAAAAAATTGCATGTTTTTTTAAACGGTTTACGTCATTCACTCTACCAAGATAAAGCTAATGTAAAGTACTCAAAGTATATAAAAATGACGCTAATATAAAAATAACAGACCAACTGCACTTTAGAGCAGTTACTGAATCATGTATTCAAGACAAGTGCCCAAATGTAACCGAAAACGCATAAAACAATAAAATCAAATTTAAATAATGCCACGGCCGAAGTGGTGAACAGCCACAGATCAAATATTGACCGGCGATCAACACGTTACAATTGGAAAAGCGAAAAACATTTTCGTAAACAAAATAATTAGGTTCGCAGACGATAAACGACCTAAAACATATGGGCGTAGTTCGCAAATTAGTTTGGGGGCCGACGGAAAATTTAATTGAACCCGGTGGTACCAGAGCCGTGTCCCGCTTGATGTATTAACATTTATTGGCTCACAAATTAAAGATAACCCACCATCTCGTCCAGCCAATATTGCCAGGAATTTTTTTCGCCAGTTAAAACGACCGTCAAATCGACATTGGACGCGGGAATTGATATGCACCGTTTTATATAAAAAAATAATGTTTGATGATTGATTGTATGTATTCGGTTCTATTGGCAATCGATAACTGAATTAAAATGCTTTTTTGGCAAGAAATCTCATATGAACTGATATTTTTATTTACCTTTTTCTTCAAGATTTGAATTCTCCGCTTCGGCCGTTTAGGAAACCGGGGCTAGGAAATTCTCAAGGTGCTTATGAAGTTAGATGTCAATTCTATTTTCATGTTTCATGTATTTAATTACAATGCGTAATTAAATACATGAAAATCGAATATTTTTTTCTCTCCAATACTTTATGAATGTTCTAAGATTATTTCAAATAAACGAAATCATATGTGGTTATTTTTTTTTAAGAATATTTATTTATTTGCTTCATTTTGGGTGTCGGAAGAAAAAGTAAAAAGAACCCACTTTATTACCTAGGGGCATTCTAGGGACACCTACAAAAATAGCTTACTTCCTATTCTCAGACTTTCCAAACCGTAAAAAAAATATCAAATAAAAATCGAGGAGTTTTGTAGAAGTGTAATAGACAAATACTGCCAGAAGATTTTTATCCGAGTATTTTAAACCAAGCTTTTTGTAATATAATACTAATCAGTAGGACAAAAATATATCAGTGGAGCGCTGTTTTTATTAATATGTACTTAATTATAATGCGTGAAAACGAGTGCCGAAAGTTTTCCGATCGCATCGCAATTTAAAGCGTACCTCGATGATATTCTCTCAATAGGTAATATAAACTGAATCCGATTAAATATTAACAACCACTTATTGTTTTTGCATGTCTGATGAGGGGGAAATATGGTGCGTGGTAAAAATATCCGATTTTATACCTCTGTGAATAATTTATCTGCGAATCGAATCATATTTTTCATTCGCCTGTTGTTCAACTTTTCATTTCGATTTTATTGGATGCAAATTTATTAAAACTGCCAATTCGTACACAGAAATAATAATATCTGAGATCACAATTGAAACTTATGGAAAAAGGAATTTTTATAGGCGTTATTTCTTGTTAAGAACCTATCGCGTTTTCAGTTATTTTGTAGGATTACCGCGCACAATGTGTGGATTTAATAAAAGGTTTAGCGCGTTGTAAAAGGTCATTTTATTTATTTTCGCCTTTAATATGTAGTTTGAACATTTTGTAGGTTCTATGTGGCCTATTTTATATTTCAGGAATTTACGCCCCTATTAACCTCTGAGTTAGCTGTGACGTACGTCGACTGCTGGACATCAGCTTATTCTGTGAATTTCTAATAAGACCAGTTTATCTTCAAGTTATTTGTCTAATTTTTGAGTTGACATAAGATACCTACGTGAAAACGTAGCACTCTATCGACCATGGTTACCATTGGACCATTTTAATTTGCATTTCACATATGATGATGAAAACCCGTACATCTTACAAATCATACGAGTATATTACAAAGCATACGAGTAACACTGAGTGTCTCAACACAATGTTATATTTTAGATCAGGTTTCTAAATCATAATTCATCTCCAAACACTAGCCACAGACTGACAACTATTAGTAAAGTATTTTAAAACAAATTATATTTCTTGTTCACTACAGGAACTTAGATAATATTGTTTGTTGACGAAAAGGAAGGATTTGATTTGACCCAGAAGCGCTTGCGCCACTTTTCAGCGTGTTTACTAGCTTCGTTCTCGCTGTCAAAACTGCGAGTGACATGTCAATTCCGATGTTGCGTTTTAGCTATCGATAAATCCGTACCGATCGAACATTTACGTTGATAAGTAATGGATTTAGATTGAACATTTATTGCGATTGGCGCTCACGGCGTGTTGTTGAGTTGCAGTTAGATGTTCAGCGATTTACCGCGGTAGAGCCCTCGCGAACGTAAATTTAGTAGAAACTAAACTGTCCAGAATTTAATTTATAAAACATCAATACTTATTTAATAGACTGAAAATGTTTTTGTTCTAATTTGCTCTAAATTTTTCTGCCATTAGATAGACAGTCTAAAATCTCAATAAAATTACCAAAAACGCGGTAAATGAAATAAGCGATGTCTGCCTGCCTGCGGTATCTCGTAAATTTTAAAATACTGCAAGAACATAATGAAAATAGTCTTGGGAAATTCGGAGAGTTCAATGAAGGTGAGACAGCGTTTTTTATTCAATAAAATCACCAAAAACGCGACAAAAGTATTCCACCATCGACACCCCAGCCAGCGGAGGCGATATTACAAAAGCCATAAACCATCCTGGCTAGCGGCAAGCCAATGACGAGTGTCAACTCAAAAACGCAATATACAGAGAATACAGACCCCAATATAGTTGCGATTGTGTCCACTAGGGAAAAAATCTCGTGCGCCCGACGCGAAAAAGAATCACAAGTCTCATGCAATAACGAATTTTGAAATCCAATAAAGGAGTAGCCGTAGCGGCATTCTTTTCGCGGTGTTAACTGCCCAGATGAAATGAGTGGGATTGCCGCGGTTATACACGCGCTCGGATAGCTTAATAAAGTTTTGGATCGAATCTTATATATCCGACTACACAAAATGAGGATAATGTTGTTTATTTAAGTTTTTAATTGAGTGTGTTTTTCTATACATAGAAGAAGACCGTGCTCAGTACTGTTTCGATTAGATTCTATATCTCTCTGTATTAACGTTTATTAAAATATAATTAATAATGAATTACTCCTTGCCGCTTAAAGCTCTACCGGTATCAACGCCGGGAAAAATCTTCAAGTATAAAAAACTCGATAAATTTTATAGTTGTCTAGTATAATAAGATTTATCTATGATTATACAGTATGAGTTTTCGATATTTTCGCTCAAATTTCCATAACATTATCAAAGTATTTTGAACTTTCATGAACCGGTTTTCAATATCAATCGTTCAATCAAGATTCAAGATTTGATATCCGGTTGAATCCATTCACATCTCTCTTATTAGATGCAGCATGGAAAATTGATGCTCTCATGCTAAACGCTCACTTCAGGCAATAGGACATTCGCTGAGACAATGAAGTTAAAGGTTCGACACTCGTCGATTGGCGAGAATCGACCTGACAGGGTTGCCACATCGCTGTTTACCACTATTACCTATTTTTGACCGACGAACCGGAGGACAATTCGACGCATATATTTTTTTTAATCACGCATAACTTTTTTCATAATAGTCTGATTTTAATATTTTTTTTTATTGGAAAGAAAATACTTTGAATTTGTTCCCATTTAAATATTATCAAAACCAGCTGTACCATTTTTGATAAATCAACAAAAATGTAAAAAATGCCTCATCGATCCGTGCGAAATATTCGCGAATTATATACACGGGTGAAGTCGGTCATGGTATTTATTGCAAAAAATAATTATATACTCGTACACTGGTATACGCGGTGAATCTCTACGGTAGACAAATTGAATATTCAAATATATCATAGTATTGTCTAATTACTTTTCATTGGCGATCAAACCTGAAATGTACGAGTACATTCATCGTGACAATAAATCTAATCGGATCTTTTTTTAACCCCTGCCTTAAAAAATCAACGCTTTTCTTGCTGAATGTCTCGATAGACCACAATATACTTCTGATTGCTCGGTGTACGTAAATCTGAACTACGTTTTAAATGTCTAATTCCTAACTTATAACCTTAAAGGTGGCGATTTTTTTCTGTGACGATTGCCTAAACAACAAATCTGCTTATATTATATTGATTGCTATATAAACGAGCAATTCTTGTACAAATATATTTTTGGAAATGTTTCGGACTCTAACGATTTTGGGGAAATTTTCTATTTTGATTTTCTGTATAAGCGGCTATCCAGAAAATGTGGAATTTTGTTCTCTGTATTGCTGTACCAAGCGAAACTCAATATCTCTCTAGTATGTACCAGTCTTTTTAATAGTCCACTGTAGGACGTAAGCCTACCCACGAAGGGTGATTGGGCCATATCCACCACGCTGGCCCAGTGCGGGTTGGTGGATTCACATACGCCATCGAATTTCTTTTACGGACGCATGCAGGTTGCCTCACGATGTTTTCCTTTACCGAAAACCCCTTGGTGTGAAAAATTCCGTACATAAATTCCAAGGAATTCATTGGTACGGGACCGGGATTTGAACCCACGACCTCACGATTGTAAGGCGGGTGTCATTACCACTAGACCACCACGGCTAACCTCTCTAGTATAAATCATTGCAATCGACCGAGTAAAGTAAATTAACTATGTTCTTATACTTATAGGCCGAGTAGCAAGCCCTGGTGTCAGAGTTTTTAAACACGCCTGAAGGCTTCTGACTTGTCTTAACATATAAAATTAACATGTCATCCGAGCCACGTTAGCGCTTAGTTGTAAATACCACCTGCGGTCACCCATCCGACAACTGACCGTGCCAAACGTTGCTTAACGTCGGTGATCGCTGAGAAACACCCCGAGCAATTATAGGTGCCGAATGTTCATTGCCTCGCTTAGCCATGTCAGAGGACCTCAGGTGGCTTAAAAAACTCTCGACAAGGGCTAGTTCCTCGGCTTATGTGAACTTACCTACTAGGGGTAATCCCCTGATTACTCAGTGGTAGGTATCAATGGATCTACAATCGCGTCGCGTCTCACACCCCTGCAACAGAGTAGAAAACCTGCACAATCGGCCCGTCTCCCGTGGAACGAACAGAAAACGAACGAGATCAATTAAAACGGACTGCGTATGAGTACATTCAACGTCACACGATGATCTCTATAGAAGAGGAAATAACTGAGTGGCTGGTACAGTCAGATGCAAAGTTAAAACGTAAAAATAATTTATCTCTGATCTAAAGCTTTGTGAACCGCGAAGTCATAACTCTAAACGACGGACATATTCAATGACTAGCTTTTTTCCACGGCTTTGCTTTAATTATTATCTACCATGATACTCTCCGACCTTTAAACTACATTCACGCAAAAAATCAAGTCGATCCGATGCTCTGTTGCTGCGTGAAATAGTAACAAACAAACCAATAAACCAACAAACATACATTTGGATTACAAAATTTGTAAGTACGATTTCTCTGTTGGCGTTATTTGCTAGGTAAGTTCGCATAGGCCGACTCAAGCCCTGCCCCCCGACCGCCTAAAGCAATAGCAATCGTTTATGACTTCATTTTAGTCATTTGGCACCGCCTTTGTGACGTTAGCCATCAAAGTTGTTCATTCAACGATTGCTTTCGCAATCCGCGCAAAGCAATTGATGGCTAACGTCACATAGGCGGTGCCAAATGACTAAAATGAAGTCATAAACGATTGCTATTACGATTGCTATTCTTTAGCCGGTAAGGGGGCAGGTCAAGAGTTTTTTAAGCCTCCTGAGGGCCTTTGACATTGCTAAACGAGGCAATGTACAATCGGCACCTATAATTTAACATGTCATCCGAGCCACGGTAGCGCTCAGCTGGAAACGTCACCCATCCGAAGTTCGACCGTGCCGAACGTTGCTTACCGTTAATGATTGCTGACAAACACCTAGTCAAACTACGCTATGAGTATTCGTTATTGACTAAAAATCTTATTTAAAAATACCTTTTTGTAGAACTGTACGTGGAATTAAAAGCTAAACTTCGTTACCGACCAGTTTTGTCGCCTAAATTGGAAGAAACTTGTTACGATGTACCTTTCATTTCAATTTCGGAAGCGGATCCTGCAACTTGATTGGTTGTCCGGACAACTAGTGGTACGAATATATGGTTGCTAAAGGTGTGATTGCACTGGATGAACTATCACACGATAGAAATGAAACTGCTGATATCTGATTATCTTTTTTTATAAGTGCTGCAGGGATGATGTTGAGGACTTAACTATTAGAGTAAAAATAAATATTAAGAGCTCCTTCTAAATGTTTTTGTTTTTAGATATCTAGGTTATGCAAGAATTTTTTGATTGCACTTTGGTTGGTTTTTTGTGTTACATTGTCATATCTTTAGTGTAATCTTACCTTTACCTATATGTGCCCAATTCTTCTCTAAACTCTGCTTTAAGTAACTTTCTGGATTGAATTTGGACAGATAGATTCTTTTCGATTCATCTGATTTGGTATAGATTCCAGATTAATTTTATGTACTGGCCAAACTGCGGAGAGTTTACGTCACGTACTGGTAATTTGCTCATTAGTATTCTATACATTTTAGAGATCATCTACGTGATTCTTTTTATTCTAAATAGACTAGAGATTATAGCAGTGGGCAAGGCACGGAAGGCTGAAGACCGATAGAGTCAAAAATACCTCGAGTGGAGACCACGTACCATACTGGCAAGCGTAGCGTAGAAAGTCCACCCACATAGTGAGCGGAAGATCTCATCAAGATCACAAGATTACGCCGTTGCAAGGAGGGTTTAACTGGTCTTATTGAAGATATTATATCGGTGAGACCTGTGTCCAGCAGTGTACAACCTTTGGCTGAAATGACGACGACGAAATTGGTCTAGACTAGTCAACTAGACGATTGACCTGTCGAAACATACTATCTATCTGCTGCAACAGCCTATTTTTAGCGATATTTAATAAAATATTGACATTAACTACACATATTTAAAAATGGCACAATAATTCTGTCAAATTACATTCGCAATTTCAGGATTATGACTGACTTACGCAATAGCAGGGAAGTACACACAAGACTTTTAATTGTCTTCTCTGTCTACGGTTTTAACCAACCATAATAATCCAGAATAAACTGCATAACAAAAGTTGTAGGAGCCTGCTGGTATAATATAATGACCTCTTTCGCGACTAGAATTTATGCAAACAACCTCCTTTGCGCAACCAACAGCGGCACAGGTAGCTCACCGTCCAAAAATAACAGTCCCACGACTATAAATTAAAAATGCAACCATACACGGTGTAAACAAAGTTAAATAGTCGTGCCTCGTTTGTCGCATTCATTAACATTTATCCGGCACTACACAAATAGGTGGAAAACAACAAACTAGTACGAGTAACACGACCGTAACTCGGTAACTTTATTAAATAAAATATTATATAGCGTACTACTTAACATTGCCGCCCACCCAAGGCGCTCAACTTACACAAAACTATTGCATATTTTAGTGAAACGCGCCGGGCCTAATGATTTATTCAGCTTCAAATTCCCAAGTCTCAGGAACCCCGTATTGACTGTACATAATGCATGGAAAACATAGTTATGTACTCTAACAACAGTGTCGGCTCTCGGAGTTCACACGCCGCCATAAATATTCACGGCTTTTATGTCAATTATTAAAATTGTAAGAGCGAGCACTTACGCCCTTTATCACTGCCTTCAAAACAGACGGAACTTTACTGTCTCGGCTGGCAGTTAAGACATTCTTCGGATCAGCTTCAGTTATAAAACAGGTTTATATACGTACTTCGACATTTCGACTCCGTAATTTCCCATCGATTGGCGTATCATGATTTTGCCGAATCGACTAAAGGCATTTCCGAATGCCGATAGTGCTATCTTGTATTGGAATAATAGCGATTTCATCGGGATATGTAAATGACGTTAGACAACAGAAATTGCCGTATCACGAGCCCGGAAATCACGGAACGATGATTTGATGAGGCGCGATTCGGGGGGTTACGTGCGGCGAGTCGGTGACCATCGGCCGGGGGGTCCATTGCGCCACCGGCATTATCTTGAGAGGGAAGAGGGCGTTAGTCGCTCACTTCCTACATTTTGCATGAGCCGAGACGAGGCGAGGCTCCGCGGCGAGAGCGGGACTCGCGCGCCGCCGCGCCAGCCCGAGCGAGACGCACATACGTCTTACACATTTAAAGCGCATTGTAAGCAAACGCATTATTAATGTATAAATTTTAGTTACGAGAAAGTTCGCTCAAGTATGCCCGGATATTCATATAACATGCATACGCGTTAATATTTGATTTTATTTTTAGCGTCTTGCGAATACTGTTTGAAATTGTTGGCTTTTTTTTACTGACGGAAGCGGTAGCGTATGTGGGCATTTGATTTGATACTCGATTGGGCTTCAATCGGCTAGCTGTCTAGTTCGCTGGATTGGCAAACCATTCGATCAATTTTCACAAAGGATTTATTACAAGACTGCACATTTCATATCATCAATGTTGCACACAACCGGCAAATAAGAATTTCAGTCAGGCGGTTTTAGAAAACAGTTGAAGGATACCAGATGAGTTTTATAACTTTTCTCTACGTCTAGTGATCAGACTCTTGTTTGATTCACGTCACATGCTTAGTGGGTATTTGAACTTTGATTTTTTGTACTTTATCTACAATTTAATGTGGTAAGGTACCCCTAACGACCATAATGTTTACGAAGCAGCGTGAATTGAATACACACGTTTTCAATGGAAACAACGTTTTTCTGTTTGAAACGGACAAGTACGAGTACCTTAATTAACTATAATGAAATCTAATTAATTACTCTACTTTGTTATTCGTCGCGTAGATAATATTTCTATTATTCATTTTACTTACTTAGAGATTGATTAGGTAGTAGTATTTGAATTGTCGTTTCAAGCCTTAGACGAATTCGAACTGCTTTTTCTGTACAAGGTAGGAACACAAACAGGAGAACTGATTACATCACAGTTACAGAATATTTTTCGTCTTTTTGATTTTGCTTTGAGATTTTTAATTAACTAAAGACTCAGTCGAGTGTGCTTAAAAGCCTGCTAATAAGACTTCTCCAAAGCGGAGCAGAGCGGAGATGGGCAAAATATTGTATGCTGTGAATCAATGGTATAAATGCTAAAAAAACATTTATGAGCGGAGCGAAGTTTTTGTGTTCTCTTCTTTTTGTAAATGCGGCATTTTTTCAAAAGTGCTTGTTCGAGCGCTATGCTCGGAGTCTCTCTACGAGATCGAGTCAGAAATAAGATATATAGACGATTAAGGAACTTTACTAACATAACCCCGCAAGATTAGCAAGTTAAAATGACATTGAGCAGAGCACATAGTTCGTAGAAAGGATGGCCGATGATGTCGTAAAGTTCTCGAAAAGAGACCACGTACTTAATGTACAAGCGCATCGTAGGATGTTCATCGACAAGGTAGTCATTGTCAACATCGACCTAGCATTTTTTCTGTTTTGTCAAGGACAAAGTTCACTGTCTTCGGAGAAATTTATGGAACAACTAATTTTTTATGCTATTTCAAGTTTGTCATAATAATGGTAGGCCAGGAGGTAATCGGTATTATTTTTTTATAACATAGAGCCTCAGTGATAATATGAATTTCTATACATTTTGTAAGTCGCGGGCATGCGCCGTGTATGGCTATAAAATATTCACCTGCCGATACTGCAGTAGCGACTTATGTATTGATGCCTCTTCAATCCAGCGATGCAAGCCACGACATTAATTAAATATCAACCACGAATATGAAGTAGGTACCTACAAACGACATTTGGAGTTAGTTTTTACGTTTACATGAGGAATTGCAGGTTTATTTCTGAATTGGTTTCATAATAGACATTATTTATAATGATAAGTATTTTTTTAACGGGCAAGAGTGCCTTTATTAACTACAATATGATACAATACTACTTTATATGCTAAAACTACCTACACTACTACTACATTGAAAGCAATTGGATCATCCCCAGAAGGTCCAAAGATAATCCAAGTGCTCAAGCCCACTGCCAGTTGGCAGCGTGCCCAGCATACTGGCAGAATTGCCACGCTGAATGGCATTACTTATACGTTGAGCCAAATAAACATCAGCATTTTGGTCACGCGTCGCGTCCACCAGACGCTCAGAAAGACTTGAAAACAAGATGAGCTCCCGGCCCCCACGGACCCAAAGTCTCAACTCCAAATGGCTCAAATACTTATCAGTTAGTGCTTACAACCACTAACTGATAAGTATTTGTGATGATGAGACTCTGTATGTTTCTATTAATACATTGTAATATTATTATAGGTATAGGTAAGATTTTTAGCTGGCAAGTTTCATAGTTTAACTCGTGTCTCTCATAAACCTTTCGTGTTATGTGCCCTACCTACTGCCATTTCAACTTACTAATCCGCTGAGCTATGTTCTCGACTTTGGTTCTTCTATGGATCTCGTCTTTCTGAGTCGATCTCGCATGTAAACTAGAAGCAAACAAGGGTGGAATTTACATTTAGTGCAACCGAAACTCGGATGACATTTTAAATAGTAAACTTATTTACTTTACCGTTATATATTTTTTTATTCTTTTTATTTGTAATAGTTTCGCGTTTGACTACACACTGCCTGATGTTAAGCAGATGTGTGGTCTAGGGTGTAGCACGCTTACCTAGAAGATACCTATTTAATTTTACTCGGGATTTGAAGACTCCCACGTTGTAATTTAACGGGAAGACAGACCCAGGCAAAGCGTTCCACATTCCGGCTGTTCGTATTAGGAATAAGGATTCGAAACGCTTGGTTCTAACGCGCCGAATGTCCACCATAAAAGGGTGGCGCTTTGGTCGCGTCTGTCTAGTCGTGCAATTGAAGAAAGGGGCAGGGGGGACCAGATTGTGCTACTCCTGGGCGCACTCTCCGAAGTGTATCCGGTAAAAGGCCTACAAACACGCCACCTTGCTTGCTTGCTTTGCTTTAGCTATACCAGAAGCCGTTAGGTGGTTTAAAAATTTTAACACCAGGGTTAGTCATCCGGCTTATAGGATCTTATGTCAGCAACTTAAGTTGGTTAGAAAATACAGAAAATTTCTAAATACTACTAATAAGTATTTATAATTCATACTTAGTAAGATACTTAAAGCTTTTTCATGTAACTAATCCCAACGCAGCAATTATTAATATTATGATAGAACGTGCCGGTGACGTCTCTCCCGATACTGCGCGAACGGGTAAATCTACTCGTAATATTCGACAGATTTTCTCATTTCTGATTCGAACTTGTAAAGGATAATACACGCAATGCCCTAACCGTAGCTCATTGGGCTAAAAACTAGATTCGAATAACTTCCTCAACCCACGATAGCAAACATTAGCGCGTTTCTTCACTCTAACATAAATAAAAAATCTATAGCCTTTAGCGAGTGACACAGCGGTGAAAAGAGTTCAACAGAAAGCAGGATAAAGGGGAATGGATGAAAGGCATTCCGACGTGGCTCTATGAAAAGATGTGACGTAGTACGAGTACGTGCAACGTGCATATTTATTTGGCGTGATTTTGACGATTTTTGTTATAGTTCAATCATGTGGTGCTTTGCAAAATCTGTTGTTTTACATTCGTAGGGGAGGTCTATATCCAGCGGTGAACGTCCTACGGCTAATAATGATGATGATGATCTGTTGTTTTGATAGTTTGAAACAACGGCGGGAAACAGAAAAGGTGAACGTGTATTCTATTAAAATGGCTTAACAAGACTAAAGGATATTACGGCAATAGTTAGTTTATTTTTGTAGGTTGATTTCTGACCTTACGTCGAAATCAATCAAATATCATAATCAATAATTTTGCTATAAATATAATAATATGATATCTTATTAGGTAGAACTTAAAGTATGAAAAAAAAACAGAGTATATACGAAGATTTATCAGTGGACTTAAACTTAGTAACCAAAAGTCTTCTTAAAAGGGTTAGATTTGCTTCGTGTATCTTATTATTAAGACCGTATAAAGGTCGAGTTTACATACGTACCTTTAATTTGCTTATTTTGATAAAACAAGCACTCAGTTGGAACGTTTCTTCTAAAGCTCTTACTTTTATCCACTAACAAAAAAAGATGAGGTTCTCATTTTGTTTGTATTATGTTTCTGATGTCACATGATAATTAAATCACTATCTCTAATGCCAACTGTCCTAAGTATAAAAATATCAAATTGCTTGATAATCCTGATTAAAAAGTAGCCTATGACACTTTCCAATCTTCGAACTATTCTATGATAAAAATAAAGTCGATTCCGAGATGCTATGTTGCTGTGTGAAAAATTAAAACTAACAAACCAATAAATAAAAAAAAAACACTTACCAAGGATGACTCAATATTTTTTTTTTTAATATTGGGGGACATCTCACACACGGTCTCTGACCCCAAACTAAGCAATGCTTGTGATATGGCTGCCAGAGACTGATATACTACATATACATATTTTAAATACATACTTATATAGATAGTACCTAAATAACACCCAGACACAGAGCAAACACCTTTGTTCATCACAAAAATGCTTGCCCTGGTGGGAATCGAACCCACGCCTCTTTGATCCAGAAGTCAGGGTCACTAACCACTGAGCCACCGAGGCAGTCCAATAGTCAATATGTCGCAAATGTAGGATAGATTAGAATAATAAATATCAAATCCCAAGAAAACACTAACTCGCAAAACTAAAAGCAGTGAACAAAACACCTCCAACCAAAGGGCTCGAACCTGCATCGCAATTGAGAGCAAACCTGCACGTACAAGTACATAAGTTATTAAAAAAGTATGCCTCCGTCGTAGGTTTTAATAAAAATAGGCGTCTCGCGCCAGAGTGTTCTTTGTGAAACATCAGAGAACTTGCGCCTACCTCTATTAGTGCGAGGGCTGGCTAAGACAGCCAGGGACAGACTAAGGGATGGCGTAAATTGGCCATTGTATTTAATAGACGTTTATGACGACATCGAAGTTAGGGTTGGGAGCTTGTTGACAACTGACTGTCAGCGGCTAAGAAGCTTGTTGGATTTTATGTACTCGGTTTAATTTTTTGTGATAATATATTGCTTGTTTTGTTTTATTGCTAACTGCCTTTGTTTCTTCTATACAAAATTAATTATCATTACAATATTATGCTGTCGATTCTTATCATGTTTCCTTTTTTGATCTTAAGGGTTTTTTGTTTAAAATATAACACAGAACTGGGCACTAAGCACTATGTATTTCTACTAGATGCAGCCACAGATATATGCCTCATCTCGATCTTGCTGCCCAAGGCAAGCTTTTGAATATTATCTGTCTATCAAAAATATTCGTTATCGGGCCTATAATTATTTTCCCTCTTCTTATTAAAAATGGGTCGTAATCTATCGAAATAACCTAAGTGCGTTGCTTTTGATTTCACACATATCATAGAATTACTCCTCCAGTCTCATGCAGATTTCCTTACGATGTTTTCCTTCAACGAAGTAAAACTGACAGCCGTCAAAATACATCTCTGTGATAAAATCACTACCACTATGCTCGCTACATGTGTGAAGCGAACACAGGAGAAAATCTTCGTCAAAGGCTCTTTTACTTTTCACTGTGAACTAAATATTACAATAATTAATAAATAGTGACACTTACACTTACATACAAAAGTAGTTTTACTGCATGATCGACTTTAATCTAGACTTTGATTGGTACATTAATCGGTGTGAGTGATTCCGGATTAAGTTGTTTTCTGTGTTGTTTTTACATTTTGTCAATAGTCAATGAACTTTTTATATGGAACAGCTGGTTTTGATTGCCATTTCTCAGTTGGTCCGATAGTATTCGTTTACAATGGTACACCTTCTGAATGTTTTTCCACTTAGCAAAGCTACCTGTGTCTAAAATTTTTGTTTTTTCTTATCTCCATTGAAGAAATCGTTAATCAAACCGCTGGTTCATCATTATTTATATTTAAAAAGAATGTGTCATCCGTCGTACCGAAGTGATTAGCACGATAAAAAACTGCTGCATTCGCCATGATTTTTTATAAAGTTACTTTTGCAAAATGTTCCTCCAACGTCATTATGAAGTAATAGGTGTATGTGTTCTAACTTCTCACACTTCAAACCACCACAAAGGTTTCAAGTACAATATACAAATTGCACGGGGGCTGTCGGTGAGGATCACACGAGAATTTGCATTCTAAAAGATAGCCCGCCCGATCTGTGTCTGTTGATAATGTTTTTTCATGGGGGTCATACAATTTGCAGCATTTTTCATCCGACATAATCTTAACGCGTGCTCAGTATAAACGGAGGCGGGCGGCTCGAATCACGCGATAGAAGCACTACGGTCAAAGGTATAAAGTTCACAGTCCCGCGCCGCATATCTCCACACATCACTTAAGATATTAATGAGTGCATCCGTAATAGGCGAAACATACATATGAAATTCAAATTTGTAGCGGGTCGGGAGCGAGCTCTTCTACATATTTTAGTAGGCAGCAGAGTGTGAATTTGAATCTTTTGTTAGCGTTTAGTACGTCACTTTATACAGGAAAACAATGTTTTATCACAAACAAATCTGTTTATAAGATACGTGCGCGTAAACTGGCAGAGGAGGGTGGCTCCTTCGCCAACCCGGTTACCTTCGACGGTGCCAAGAAACTATCACTCATAGTTTGCACGGCAAATGTAATTAGTGAAAACGAAAGAAACAGGGCGTCGGGAAAAGTCATCGGACATAATTCATAACAAACAGAAATAACGGAAAGTCGGTTCGACGGGGGTGGGCAATGAATAATTTCTAACTGCGACCCTCCGCCCGCCGGGCGCGGCCCGCGAAAAATGTGCACCCGAGCCGAGTTTTATAGTCACGAAAAAAATAGGGGGTGGCCAAAATATCTATACACGGCGAATGCAGAAAAATAGAAAAAGTACAATCCCGCTCGCATGAATAAGTGAGTGGACCTTCATATAGAAAAAAGTGAAAATGAAAATAAAAGTGGCACCACGTCGGTCGGGGGTGGTCGAGGCAAGGCGAGGGTGCAGTCCGCGTCGATCGTCACCTCGCCTCGTCTGCTGCTGACCTTCCCGCGCCGCGACAACCGGACAACACTATTCCCACTTTGCTTGTGGTGCTGCCCTGGATATAAGTAGCTCGTATCAGTAACTGTCCTTCCTTGCTTGCTAGTTATGTGCACTTGCGTATAATTTATCGAGCAACTTAAAACAAGGTTCAAGTTGAATTAACTATTACTGTTAGGAGGATACTGATAGAAGTATAGTAAGTAGTGTTGTTATTGTTATAAAGGGTTGATGTTTGTTTTGACGCACAGAATATGTCCTTAAAAGAGATTAATTAATTACTAGTAACCCTGTACATCGATTCATCGTGTATTGCACTGCCTGATTTAATATGTTCATGTTTGTAGTAATTATTAAACTTTAATACCTACTGAAGCCTATAAAAATAAACTTAATCCGCCTTACCACAAAAGATTTAAACACGCCCTAAACACTGCTTAACGGCACAATTTGTACTATTAACCATTGCTTAAAGCGTGCGTAAATCTTTTGTGGTAAGATGGTATATTTCATATATATTTTAAGCCAATAAATTTTTAATAATAAAAACCCATAAGCTACTCTTTTATTATCATTTTTAGTTATGTATGTATATTTTATGTTTAATGTTTTATCTATTATTAAACTTCAAACCTCATTTTAGTTATATACCAATTATAATATTATTATTTGTAATAAAAGCTCCCAAACGCTCAAAAATTACAGAAGCGCGCGTAAAATCTAATCACGACCGTAGACTAGATAGATACGTAGCAAGTTCACCGTCTACGCTGCTACGCCGTAGCTCGTAGGCCGCCAAGTCAGTGACCCCACATAAATGCTCGGCCGAAAACAGAACGCAAGTTTTCGAAATTAGCTTTCGTACGCGCCGGCGTTCCGCTATTGACTATGGTATTTAATCACTTTGCTAAGCCCATAAAGTCGAACAATGGCCAACGATCGATACAAAAATATATCGAATAGAAATCGAATACAATATCACTAAGCTCCCGGCTTAATTTACAACTCTATAAGGCGACATGAACAGCTTAAAGGCGTAAAAGTCTTTTAAAAAGTACTTAGCACTCGGTTTTCGCTCTCTTTCGCAGATTGATCAGTTTATTTTATAATAATTGTTTGTTGCATCCTTGTTACGCAACCTGAAAATGCATTTAATTTACTTGATGTGGGCTTGAGCATTTGGATCTTTAAAAAATCTTGTAAAAATTTTAATCAGGTGGGGGATGTCAGATGGGGGCCTGTTTTTGAAGGTTGAAATTACATGGTACTCAAATTTTAATATAAGAACAACAACAAATAGCGAAAAAAAATCAGCTATACCAAAAAATTTTTGTTAATTAAAAAAAAATGTTATATTAAAATGTATTCCATAAAAAAGTTGTAGAGTTTCGATAAAGTTTATGGCACAGCAAAATTTTTTAGCGTTATTTGAGTTGGCTCCATATTAAAAGTTAGTCACCTCGTTGAGTAGGTATGTAGTCTAGATATAAGTCTCAAGTTATACGGGATAGATATCCCGTATAACGTTAAGGAAACAGCATGAACAATCAACCCAAGAAACCTTTAGATCACGCTTTAATCAACAATAGCTGAGTACTGGACTTAATAGGTACGTATCTGAGTTATAAGCGCAAAATATCAAAAAACACTAGCTATAAAAACCTAGACTCCACTACAGCGGAGTGGAGTAGTGCGGACCTGTGCATTGTGTTGTAGACCGTAAGATGAACTCAAATACGAACAAAATAAAATGTCCGCTTGGTAAATATTGTGATAATTTTTAAACTTACGCAACTTGAGCTCATTATTCTTATATTACGGGATTTATCGCGCAATGAAAAATATCCCATTTTCCAGACATTTCCACAGGGTCGCATCGGTCGGGTCAAAATTTACAACACTAGTTCCATTCAAAATGGAACTCTAAATAATGGAACTAGAGTTGATTTTGTAGTGGCACCAATCACAGTTCTATGATGGAACTACCTACTGATAATGATTTTTAACACCAGTACCATCCATGTAGTCAAATAGAGGAACAACTGTTTTGCTTATGCTATATGCTATTCGTTATATGAACCAAGCTCCGCTTATAAATCATAGGAGCAAGTTCTTTACCCTGAGCAGCTTTTTGACAGGTATCTATTTGAAAATCTATGATATTTTGAGTATGGTTCACAATTTGCCATGTGTAGTTTTTGTTTTATAATATTTTTTTTTTTTAATTTTACATTTTTTTTTTTTTTATTTTTACATTTTTTTTTTAACTTTGAAATGTGCAGGATCTGTACTAGTTGATTCAATAAGCGATAATTTGTGTTTCAATTTTTAGTAATACAACAAGTAAGAAGCTCCATCATGGAACTGTGAATGGTACTAAAGTAGGTAAACTTAAAATCAACACTCGTTTCATTATAATTTTTACTTATTATTTGGAGATCTATTTTAAATGTAACTAGTGTTGTAAATTTTTAACAGTAGTTCCATCATGAAACTGTCAATGGTGCTAGAGGCGACGAACCGAACGTTCTAACCATCGTCGCCCTTCTCCGCTTTGCTGGAGTTTGACATTAAGTCGCCTAAGTATGAGTACAAGTAAAACAATGGTTAATCAAAGCCATCGAGTTAATTATTTATATGAAAGCGTAAAAGGTGAGATGTCACGTGCGCGCATTCCTTAGGTCTTAATGAAGTACGCTAAGAATCGTAATTAAAAAAGAAATGAAATCAATCGAAATGTAATAAAAATAAAATTATTTTTGTGTTGGAAGTGTTGATTCCATGAGGTAGTAACTGAGTGACCGTTATCAGAAGCTTTGTGCCTACTTCTTAACTACTAGAACCATAGTGTATTTTTGCAAAGATTTTGACAGACTTTTATTAGAAGTATTTTTATTAGAAGATTTTTTTTTTATCATTTTTAATACAAATTCTGTCTAATTTAATTTTACTCCTACTTTCTGAGATGAATTAAAACTGAAAAACATCCCTTATGGTGAATTTTGACGTACCTATTATTATACTTTTATTTTTTCCTGTCGAGAACTGAATTTTGGGACTACTTTGCCTTTTACTATACTGACTTTTGGTAATATAATTTTACTTTTTTTAATTTTTTTTAATGAATAACAAAACAAGCTATTACTAAGCGCTCGCCAGATTTTAAAATTACGCATGCTCAGGACAGGTTTAGACCACGCAGAATTATGAACTATACCAGTGCAACCCTATGCGGCACGGTACTACGCCCGTCATTCTGAACTCCAATCTTATTATTTATTTTATTTATGACATTAATAATTGGGCAGTTAATGTTTCACCCCAATGCGCCCGCCTATGTATTTCGGAGCAGAAATATATGTTAGAAGTTAATATATTTCCTTGACCGACATATTCGCTCTACATAACTGGTTGCGTTATTTCTCTCTTGTGTAGCGTTAATTCGAAAACTGCATTTAATTTAATGTCGGAAACCTTTTTTGTTTCGGTCAAGTGGTTAGAAGACTAATAATAATTCATTACGCTATGTAAAAAACGCAACGCTCTGATGATTGTTGTAAAAACGCGCAGTTTCACATAAATATGTGTTGTTGGCTTAGAAAAATAATAGCACATCGAAACTAGATGATAAAGAAACTTAACATACATTTTGAGAGCCTCCGAACGACCTGCGATCCAATTTAGCTTTTTGTATGCTACCTGGTAGATTTATTGTATTTGTTGCAGTAAAAAAATCTACTAAAATGAGAAGAAACTGGACTGGCATTAGTGTGGAAATTAGTTGTTTTTTCGCTTAGCGGAACTTACAAAACGTCCAAGAATATCAATTTTAACTCAAATCATTCACCACGTTTTCATTAATCGCATTGATGATGCAAAAATGTGTGGATTTTACACATTTTACAAGGCGTTTCCGCTTTGTAATTGAAAATTCAGTTCATATTCATCTTATATTAGCGAAATTGGCTGGTGTTGTCTTACTATTTTATTTTTACATGAACCCGTGCTATAAGCTCTTATCGTGAGCTTCAATTGGACCGTGTCGGTTTACGTATCTCACGTTTTAACGCTTGAAAATTTATTAATTTCAACCGTTGATGGACATAGGAGTATTTAGATATATGGACACTTATTAGATAACCTATATATTCTCTATTCTTCACATCAAATTCACGAAAAATATAATTTACCTATTATTTCAGACATTTATGTATCTCGAAATTAAGCTGTTGAATGCTGTACTAAACAACTTACAGCTGACTCTCAGAATGCTACTACAAGCCATTACTAACACGTGCAAAACAGAAAAAGCGACCACATACAGCGTGTTCTATTCAAAATATGTCGTCGATAATGAAAAGCTGAACACCAGAACAGGGAAAAACACATAGTACAAGTTGTAAAGTTGGTCGGTTCCGTTCGGAGCGGGTTGCCGCACGCGAGCTTTGAAGGACAATTCACTGAACGTTGTTATTATTACCGAAGAGGTTAGAGGAAGTGTTTGTAAGTTTAGTTAGGGTTTTCTCAACGAAGTACGCAAGCGAAAAGACCTTTTACTTAGAGCGGGACGGACTCCGTTTCCGTTTATATCGCAACGTCATAATTCATACACGTCAATAACTTTATCTTTATCTTATCTGTATCTTTTTGTATGTACTACATATATGTTACGCTTACCAATTTTGATGTTTTTTTTTGTTTGCCCAAACGTTAATTAAATTAACGTCATTTAAATTTGATCGAATTCGGAAGTTTCGTTTTTAAAATTCAACAATAATGTAAAAAATACTACATTGAAAATACTACTTGAATTCTGTACAGGTTGATAGTTGAAGTCGGTTGTGTAATTTTTGGCTAAAAATCCAGTGTAATGATATTTATGAGACGCGCACGGGGTTCTCAAGTTCTCATAACTTTTTACTGAGTAATTCAAGTTTTTTTTTTATTGTTGGACCCCTTACTTATTTATTTTAATTTAAATGTACATTTTTTAAATGAATATTTAACTACATTAATTAATTTAATTAACAGAAATTCCAAACTTTAAAAAACAACAAAACTTATACTTAAAATAAATTACTTTTTATAGGGTATAGGTATTTATATAGGTAACATATAAAGTAGTATTGTAGCTTATTGTAGTTAAAGTATTAGCGAAATTAATTAGTTGGGTTTTTGAAAAATCGACAATAACCTAATGGCAAACATCGATTCGAGTGAGTTATTCGAATTTTGTACGATTGCAATAATGAATGATTCGGTTGTGCTTTTCTTGGCAAAAAAATATAATTTATTAATTTAATTGATTAAATTTGTGTTCATATTCAAGCGGAAGTTTTTTTCTGCCTCCGGATGACATCAAATCTTTTGCAACTGCAATTATCTTCGTTGTCATTTTAATTATAGTTCGTGATGACAAACAAAATAAATCAAAAGTAATATCAGTGTTTATACTCAATTTATCATTTGCTTTACACGACTCCATCAATAATAGTATTTAATGTAATAACACTTTGATATAATTATTCTTAGTACTTAATTATTCATCACAAAGATAAAAAGAGCGATTGTTCAAAAACTAAGTTTTATAAATAATGTTTTCTTTACACGAACGCAATTGTGAATGTAATTCTAAAGATTCCTAAGTAATATCGTTGCAAGACAATTGAAAATAAAATACTCCGTACATTTTCAAGGAACTAGCTTCAATACAAGCTGCTCAGTTCGAAAATAGTGTACATTTATAGAAAATAAAACATAGCAATACTTCATCAACTTAATACCTTTTCCTATTACTTTCATAGATTGAAAGTAAGAATTTAATATACTTTACTAAAAAAAAACACGCTTAGGAGTCATTATTTTTTTTTAAAGGCATTGTCATCGGTCTTTGAAAGGTGTGCAAAGTTTAAAGAAAATTTGATCGCTCAAAGTAGGTCAAAATTTAGCTCAAAGGGGTTTACAAGCAAGCAAACATACAGGTGAAACTAATAAAAGCGTGTTAAAAATAAAATTAAATCGATGGGACCGTAAGGTTTTTTTGTTCCTGTGCCCATCTTCGTCAGATTGACAACAATACCTACTTGTAGAATGAATGAACTACATAACACAGAATAGTGAAATACAATAAATGTCCCAATCTTGTACCAATAACTTCTAGTTGTTCTAACGAGTTAGCAGACTTCCACGACGCTATGACCACTGGCAATATAATTAAGCTACTAAGAATAAAATAATCTATATTAATAATTTCGTCAAGGGGTACGGTAGACTCGATCGAAACTTTATCTGAATGATAAAACATAAAAAAATAATGATTTCGAGTCGACAACATATATCCGGAAAATTCGGATTATCGAGTATTTTAATAAATTATAACGGTGTTGACAAATAAAAACACGGTCTCCATAATGACACCGGATGACATATCTTGAGCAGTGTTGCCAATAGCACAAATAAAGACTATGCTAAAATGGTGTTAAAATTGTGGCAAAATAAATATACTAAAAATTGTGATAACATTTTTCTACATATATCTAATGAAACGGAACAAAAAAAGTAAAATTATTGTTAATTAACAAAATATGTGTTTTAATCGACTATGAACTAATTATATGCTATCGAATAAAATGTAAGTATCTTGGTCTTCATCGACAATTAAAGTGCTTGAAGACGAGCTAGCGTCACTGCTCATACTGTATAGACCTCCTTGGTACCTACAGAGCGCAGTGCATTATCTGGAACTGCGTAAAGCTGGAAACATACTATCGGACGCGGTTCACGGACGCGACTGACAGCCGCGACTGATAGGTATATATACTATGAAAGTACACTGAGCCGTGTACACTATCGGACATAAGTCGCAGACGTCACCTTCGGACGACCTTGAGCGTTCGGATGTCCTAGAGTGATCTGGCGAGCCGGATGTTTTAAGACTGTGCACATTGCTAAGTCTCGGCTGTCAGTCGCGTCCGTCAGCTGCGTCCGATAGTATAGTTTCCGGCTTAAGAGTAGCAGTTTTTCGTTGCCCTTTTTAAATCGAATCTTATAAGTATAAAATAACGTTTTAAATTTTTTACCGACAAATAATTGCGTAGCTTAGTTTTTAATACATTCATTTGACTAAAAGAAATCCGTTCAATTTCGGCATTTGAATGTGGTAGCGTTAAAAACGATATTGCTGAAATACATTTTCAAGGTAATAAACTTTTATTGTATAATTATTATACATGCCAAAAATATGGTGTATGCTAAATTGCAAATAAATATGCTAAGCAAGACCAAAATGTGCTAAATTGGCATCACTGATCTTGATACTCAAATGACATGATAATTGACTGCTGTCAAATATCTTATTTTATGTTTTGGCGTTGCATTGTTGTGCATTTGCCAGTGTCAAGTATTAAGTTATAATAATTTTTGATAATATTTTATCAACATAGTCACTGTCGTAGTCACGTTAAAGTCCATAAAAGTCACGGTCAAGTCCAAACATAGTTCAAGTCATACCTCAGTAAAGCAGCGGAGACTTTACTAGAGACGTCTATGGAGTTTTGGTTACAACACATGATACGTCACATTATATCATTTGCCTACACTTATGCACGTAAAAAAGCTCATAATCAACGAAATATCAAAGTATTTCACTAATCATTACTAATAAAAACACAAGATTAACAAAATAGTAGTACAATGAGGCGACATGATTTTTCCGCGTTCCCGCCAAAAATTAGTTTTGAGCAATTTTAATTTTGAGCAATTACTGTGGGATGTTGTTTACACCCATCATGCCAAAAGTACCTATTTCTTAAAATGAATGTCTTTCATCGGTCTTTTATCATTGTTTTGCTTTATGATACCTACATCATTTTGTTATCAGCTTAAACTCCTTGCTTTGCTTCGCTCGGAGCGAAGACCTATCCTTCATCTATGCTCCTTGCATTTGGTAATCATTGTCATAATTGTGAAAAATTGATGCAGCGAAGGGCTTTTCGTAAAGGTGGTGATCGAGTAACAGTAAAATTATGATGTGTGTGTGTGTATTATGAGTCACATTTCACCCGAGTGAAGCCGGGTTCTCATCTAGTATATATATATTTTTATCACAAATTTGCAACACCGACTCCCACCCTGTACAGAATTCGAATAATTTTCACGAACCGATGTAACATCCATTTCTATTTTTCGACCGACGAATCACTGGAGAAGGTATACAATTCGAAGCGTATATATATTTTTTTTGTGTATAACCACGCATAACTTTTTTCGTATTAGTTCGTTCGATTTCAATAATTCTTTTTTTATTGGAAAGAGTATACTTCGAAATTGGGTTTAAATTTTATCGAAATCGGCTGAGCCATTTTTGATAATTCAACAATAATGTGAAAAATTCTGCATCGATCCGTGCGAAATATTTGCGAATTCTGTACATCAGTGAAGTCGGTCATGCTATTTTTTGCAAAAAATAATCTTGTGTTGATTTATCAAAAACGGCTCAGTCGATTTTGATAAAATTTAAATCGGTCTACCTCGGAAGTATACCTACTCCTTTAAACTAAATAAGATTTGTTTTTAAATGATTCACAATTGGCGTGAATATCGATGAATATACACAAAAAACATACATACGAACATAGTGTTTTTTACCGATTTCCAAAAAGAAGGAGGTATTTTTGGAAGTCTGTAAAAAACCGAGCAGTGATTGTAAAAACATTCTCATCCTGTACCAATCTCTTTAAGTAGTTTAATCGAGCTAGCGGACGTCTATAATGCTATGACCACTGGCAACAAAAGCTACAAAGAATAAAATATAAAACAGAACGGTGAATTATAAAAATCGGCCTATAATAATTCAAGTGGCGTGTTACGTAATATCAAATTAAGCCGCGCTATGGTTGTCAACAGCAATAAAGGCGACTAGAGTAATTATAGCAAAAAATAGCCGGCGGTCGACAATGAAAGAAAATGTCGCCCACTAGCCGCTATCTACACGAATACGGCACAATTTAGCAAGAAACACACAGCCCTATTAAAGCAGTCGTTAAACTGCATTCATCACGCTTTTTCTTTTTTGATTTCTTGCAATCCTCCGCGATTATGCAAAGCTTTGGTGTTAATAAAAGAAAGTGCTTTTGTTTAAAATGTCGGTCGGGCAGGCGAGTCATTTGTAATGACACAGTACTTGCCAGTTCTTTGCCTACGTTTGATTTCAGCTCCAGCCTGTCGGTCCAATATATCGAATCTTACTGCCTCATCTTGAGCAACACTGTAATCTCAAATAACATACAAGTAGTGGCCTAAAATAATAGCCGTCAGTCTAGTGGTAGTAACACCCGCCTTACAATCGTAATATCGTGGGTCGAATCCCGGTCCCGCACTATTTAGTTCTTTGAAACTTTTGAACGGACTTTTACACCATGGCTTTTCGGTGAAGAAAAACATCGCGAGACAACCTGCATACGTCTGTAGAATAAATTCGATGCATGTGGATCCACCTACACGCACTATGTCAGCATAGTGGATATTTTAGTGAGTAGGCTTGTTAAGTAGTGGACTATTAAAAAAGGCCGGTACTGTCTGTTAGAGGTTCAGGTTATCTGAGCTGACTGCTTAATCATTAGCGGTATCGTCCACCTCAAATACCTAACACACAAAAGATACTGGGGCAATTATTGTAAGCCGGTTATTTTAGGGAACTGAGCTCATTCAACCAGGGGTTGAGAAATGCATAAAACACCTTTACACCAAATAAGAATAGTACTGTAGTACAGAATCGTAAATACCTATTTTTTGGTTTTTTAGGTAGTCAAATTTTCAAAAACATGGCCAAAACGTTACTATAATATTGCAGTTCTACACTAGTTTTTACCCGCGGCTTCGCCCGCATGATATTTAGATTTTTATATTATCATCATTATAATTTATAGCCTATGTGTTATTCTGATATATAAGCTATATTATTGCAAAGTTTCATCTCAATCCGTTCAGTAGTTTTTGCGTGAAAGAGTAACAAACATCCATATATCCATCCATCCTTTCGCGTTTATAATATTAGTAGGATTTGTAAAATTTTAAAGTATAATAAAATTATCGATTGTCAAACTAACTTTCTCATCGGTTGATAAGGTTGCCCCGAAATGGAGGCTACCCCGCGGCGTTGCGTGCGAACACCGGAAGTGACGAATCTAAACAACAGAGCCCTTTTAATACCTCGGATTGTCTGACGGCTTTTATTTTCGGATTGACAACCCTGACTCGCACTTTGGCGATGCTTTATTAAGATTTCTTGATTGTTATGAAAAATTATAGTCATTGTTTTATGTAATAGTTACACTTTGTTTTCTTTGACTTTGTTTTATTTGATCGAGTTTTCTTCAATATGGAACCTTGGAATTTAAATAGGTAACTAGCAAAGTTATTGCGAACACGGGTTAAACTAGGACATGATTGGAAGACCGCAGCATATGGCACAGCAAGAGTGAGGCATATACTCAGCTGTAGGATAAGAATGGCCACAAATGTTCATGAAAGATGTTTTGTAGGAGTTCAAATGGAGGTTATTTGTACTTATTTATTGCATTGGTTCGGCATTATGTCAATTAAAAAATATATACTGTATTTCTGCACTTTTTAAACTAATCGTTAGTCATGAAAACTGCGTCAGGTTCGACCACAACGTAGCTTATCAGATGAGTTGGTGGATTTATTCGCGATAGTAAAAATATAAACCGTTTATCTCAAATGTCATCAAAACAAATGTGTCAGCGATCACCAAAGTTAAGCAATGTTTAGCGCGGCCAGTCTTCGGATAGGTGACCGCGGCTGGCATTTCCAACTGAGCGCTACCTTCGCTTGGATGACACGTTAAATTGTAGGCCCCGGTTGTTTAACCTTTTGCCATGTCAGAGGCCTCCAGGCGGCTTAAAAACTCTGACACTAGGTCTTGCCACCTGGCCTACACGAACTCACTTTTTATAAGCAAATTTTGGATTAAAAATCAAAACTATGAATACGCCTGGGCGTATCATATATGTGTGCATTGGCAGCTGTCAAAATCGCCTGTGTATCCAAGCTTCTCAAGACGGAGGGCACAGAGACGCGGCTACATTTTGTACCACGAGCATTGTCACAAAAGTGGGGCATTCTCGAAGCAAGATCGAAAAGCATCCCAGCAGCCACGTCATTAAACCCCGCGACAGCCAGACACCTCTGAAGAATGCACTGTTAATAAGTCATCAGCTAAGTAGCGCGGGAGGCGGGCGGTGATAGGGCTGTCTATTTTTTTTTGTTAAAAAAAGTAAGGAAAAAGTATTTTAAGGTAAGACAAAAAAAGTTTATTTGAGTTCGATTTTTGTACGGATTTTGAAAATCACGTCACTGGTTGTCACGTCTTTTAGCAAGAAATATTTTTGGGTACTCAAATCGTTTGCAATGTAATGAAGTTCTTTTGGAAACCTATGGTTGGTGCAATATGTCCAATCTAGAACTGTATATAGTTATACTATTTGGTGCCTTCTAGTACAGGTTATCAAATAATACATGCACAAGTTTGTGTTAAGTTTAATAAGCCTTAGTAAAGAAACGAAATTTAGAAAATGACTAGACATTTAGATGATGATATTTTAAGACAGCACATCACAAATATACATACTATAGAACTACTGCTCTGTACCAAACTAATCTACCAGTCTACTTTTAGTGCAATACATAATAGTAGTAAAAAACTACTATGCTGTATTTCGAATCAAATCACCTAGGTCGTAGGTATTTCTTTTAAAAACATTTTCTCTGTGATTAAAGAGCAAAAAATAGTTTAATGCTGCTTTCAACAGCGGCAACCCTACGGGTGGGCCAGGGGGGCGACGCGCCTCTCGCACAAAAATGACAAAGTATAAAATCTGCATACAGTAATGGGAGTAGTAGCCTCTCAGAGGTTCAGCGTACAAAGATCAAAGCTTGTGTTGCAGTGCCTTTCTCTGAGCTCCCAGATTTACACTATTATACTAAACACATTCAAAGGTTTTGGTTGCGACGCGCATTGACATGGGGATGGCGTGGGTATTTTTACCTCAGTAGATTTTACTTTGAAATGAGGCGACAACGTGGTGTGCACTTAATCATGATAACGTTTGCAAAGTTTCAAAGTAATAATTATTTTTGGTAAAAAATAGCATGACCGACTTCACCCGTGTAGAGAATTCGCGAATATTTCGCACGGATCGATGTAGCATTTTTCACATTATTGTTGATTAATCAAAAACGGCTTAACCGATTTCGATAAAATTTAAATGGGACCAATTTTGAAGTATATTCTTTTCAATAAAAAATAATTATTAAAATCGGACTACTATGAAAAAAGTTATGCGTGGTTATACATAAAAAAAATATACGCGTGGAATTGTACACCTCTTCCGGTGGTTCGTCCGTCAAAAATGCGGAAGCAGCGACTAATTTTCATACAAATTTTGTTAATTAAATCTTGATTTAATTCCAGAAACTAAGCCAACAACGAAAACATAATTTACCTGTGCCAAATACTATTTTTAAATAAACACATACCTACTACAGCAGATAAAAATTAAATTTCTTGAATACTGCAACGCAAGGAACTAAACCCATTTTTCTTTGTCAATAAAAACATGTAAATTAAGTCGCGATCAGCCCGAGTGTGAACGGTGCGTTCTGTAGTAGCTCACATGCGTCGATATTGCCACTCAAGTAATTTGGGTATTTTGTCCGGCAGAGGCAGAAGCAGAGGCAGGAGCTATAGCATTTACCGAGTATAAATGCCAGGTAAATGACTTTTAATTTGGTTGCCTGTGACATTTCTGTTGGTTTTATTCTTAGGTAGCAATAGCTTTGATCAAAGGCTTGAAGGCTTCGATAGAGACCGGTAGACGAATGTGTGCGTTCAGAAGAATTAAAGTGTGTCACATGGAATACCTATAATTGCAACAAATCCGTGTAGTAAAAGTAGCCAAGTCAGGCTACTTTTACTACACGGATTTGGAGAAAAATGTATGTGATTTTTTGAAGTTTCGCTGTTTTACTATCTACTATGAGTACCAGCATCTTATTTTATATGCAGTTTGCCCATTTTATTAACTGTACTGTTTCCGGTCCGAATAATAAGATAAGTCCCTCTAGTCGCTAACTAAAAAGCATTATGTGTGCCTATATAGACCTAACAAGAAACCGGCTTCCGGAGACCATATATCGGCACATTGATATTTAGACTTTTTTACGTGTATCTAAGTGCTAAATGTATCTCATTGTAACAGGACATTCTGCAATTATTTATTTTATATATGTAGCTAAGTACTCCGAATCCATATCAGCACAGAAACCTAACCGAAATAATGAACTAAATTATATTTCTGCACCATATCAGCAGTTGGTAAGGTTTTCGGTCTAGGTATGGAGATAAAGATGCTATGAAACTTAGGTCTCAAATACCAACTATAGGAGTTTAATTTTTGTAAAAAAACTCACTAATCAGTGTTGAAATAAGAATGGAGTGTAAAGCTAATACAAATCATATTGTAAAGTTGTCAAAAAACAATGGCTATATTGGAAACATTAAACTTGAGGTAGTTCTTCTATTTTAACAAAGTATTCTTTTTACGAAGTTAGTTTTACTATTCTTCGTCACATAAAGCCGCCAATGCGTTGTGATAACGCATTGTTTTCTAACAACTACTGCCAGTACTGTGTCTCAGGAGGGAATTACTTTGCCACCTACTCTCGGGGGCTCTTTAACCACTTCAAAAATAAACCGACAAAGAGTGGAGCTTGAACTCAAAAAGGGTTCTGTAGGTATCGTTGGAAAGATTATTGTATCCTTACTGATGTTATAAATCCGAAAGTGTGATTGTTACTCTTTCACGTAGCAACAAAGAGAGGAATCGACTTGATTTTTTTTCATGGGTAAGTATTGTTTACAGTCCATAGAGACTTATACCGAAAAGATAAAAGGTACCTATACCTATGAGGTAGCACAAAAACCAAAATATCACGCAGCATAAAGCTAGTACTTCATTCATTATGATTTTATTACTCATCTTGGTAAGTGGACAGAGCCTTCTTTATAGATTTCATCAAAGTCGGTGTGTGTTCAACATGGTTCAGAAGTCTTCATTATATAATTAGTCTACCTTGTCAATGGGTGGACGTCCTACGCTGCGCTTGTGGGTAGATATTATATAGTCTGCAATTCGAGAACTTTACAGCCTCATTGGATTCATGTTCTGGGAACTACATATGTGCCCTGCCCAATGCAAGTTGGTAATCCGCTGAGCTATATCAGTAACTTTGATTTGTCTGCGAATCTCCCCATTCCTAATTAGATCTTTCAGAGACATTGCGAATTAGAATAATCCACTCCATAGTAGTCACAGTGAATAGGTACGTAGCTTACAATTTAGTATATCGTTTGATGAGTGCAGCGCGAGTAGCTCCCGCAGCACAAACGGGTACGCGTTCACCCTTATTCGTTGGTAATGCTTTTTTTCCTTCTGACCTTTTTCTAATCGAAGAAATCAAATCGAAGCTTGCGTTTTCAGACAGAGGAACCCTAAAAAGCTGAATGAATGGAAACCCGTTCAACGACGCTAGTTTTTGTGACACTCAGACTGTCTTGAAAAGCATTGTTTCAAGCACTAAGGAAGGGTAGCGGAAAATATTTTATTTGAAATAAAAAATAATACGTTTCGACTTTTTTTGTTTAGAATAATGAGTTGTAAGTGTTTTATCAAAGCCATTCGTAATGAAATAACTATTATAATCAACTAGTGTTATTGCTTAGTTGGTTTAGACCAATGTGCAATGTGACTTTTTCGATTATGTAGTAGTGTGTAATAATTTAGGGTAATGTATTGTTTATTTTATTTTTTCTATTAATTTTGCAAGTTGTCTTCCCCTGTCTTGTATTGTTGCACTTGGCTCTGTTTGTTTACTATGTTAAGTTTTCTTTTTGTGAATTTTTTGATGTACATAGTGAAGGTGAACTAAATAAGTAAAAGAAACAACTAAGTTGCTCCTGGAACGTAAATATATATTTAGCTGACCCTAGACTAAACTTTTAATAACCCTAGGTACTAATGGCAACATTGTAATTACTTGTAATTTACTACAAATATAAAGTCCATAAAGTGCGACATAAAAGAAATGAAAATAAATGAGGGCGCCACCATTGCTCTGTTTGCATATTTTGCATCATTTTATTCAAGATGCCAGTGTTCACTATCCAGAAAATAATAGAATACAAGAATAATGCAAGAAAATAACACTTGACTGCCTCGGTGGCTCAGTGGTTAGTGACCCTGACTTCTGGATCAAAGAGGCGTGGGCTCGATTCCCACCAGGGCAAGCATTTTTGTGATGAACCTAGGTGTTTGCTCTGTGTCTGGGTGTTATTTAGGTACTATCTATATAAGTATGTATTTAAAATATGTATATGTAGTATATCAGTCTCTGGCAGCCATATCACAAGCTTTGCTTAGTTTGGAGTCAGAGACCGTGTGTGAGATGTCCCCCAATATTTATTTATTTATTTATAAAAATAACACTGACTGATAGCTCAGGCAGTGGTTCCAGCAAGAGTGATGTTTTAGTTTCCTAATAATTAATTTCTACTCTTCTATGTCGCACTGTAACTATAGTAACATATCTGCTGATGCATCTCCGGCTGCCGTATCGTCGCGGTAGTAACCGAACGGATGCCACGTACAATCATCTCTTGTAGGTCTGTAAGGCCAATATTGATGATATTGCCGAACTCCAAAGCCTGATTTTATTAAAACAGGATTGTCAATGAAAAGAATACAAGTATACTAAAAAATCTAACCCAACAAATTTTGGTTCAAAAAGTTATTTTCCAAGTTGCTTTTCAGCCTTCACACCATTTCTTCACATTGGAATACCAAGTTGCAATATTCTAAGTCCCCTTCACAAACGTCATAAAACCAACAGCGCAAGTGAAGCTTGACAAACAGGCCATATCGAGATATACTCAGCCACTAATTAAATATGTTTTTTATCCGTCTCCAGCTCCGGATTCTTCTAATTAAAGCATGCCCCTTGATATCCAGTTTTGAATTGGTAATCACTTGGTGTATCAAAGAGTTTCTATGCGCCTTGCTTATTCCCCAATTGGTTATTGATCGACGTCTGGCTCCAATTAGTTTTGTAACATGAAGATTCCTCTCGACCTGCCTACGATCTGAAGTTTTCTCATTAACAAATTACGTACCATTTATTGCAGTTTTCATTTCTCGCTTTGTGCTTCGAGAATTTTTTTCTTTGGAATTGTATGTAATGTTGATTTCTGGTTTTGCTTCAGTTGTGAGTACGTCAAAGGATACGTTTAAGGTCGTATCTAAGTTACGCATGATGACTGGGTAAAAAACTCTTTACCATAATTAGTCCATTAGTATTTTTTGTTTAATTGACAAAACAAAAAAATACGAGTCTTATATTTTTTGATAGTCTACGAGTATCTTACGGACTAATTATATTTTCTTAGCCATCATGTCTAATAGGTTGTGTAGGAATCAATACGAAGATTATACATACGAACATTTAGGTTTGTTTTCGACTGTTTTTACATATAGATAGTAATGTAATACTGTAAATTACAGGCTTTTTAGGGTTCCTTACTTCAAAAGGAAAAAACAGAACCCTTATAGGATCACTTTGTTGTCCGTCTGTCCGTCTGTCCGTCTGTGTGTATGTCAAGACTCTTTATCTCGAGAACGCGTAAAGATATTGAGTTGAAATATAAACTATAAACTCTTGCATTTGTGTAAAAGAAAAGCTTCTCAGTTACCTTATAAAAAAGTTAGAGCCGTTTATGTCGTAAAAAAACGCATATTTCAACGCTCACAAAAATCAAAACCTACCAGGTACTTCCCGTTGACATAGAACTATGAAATTTAGCGAAAAGCATTGTCTCAGAGTGCACATATAGGAATAAATCTGAAAATTGTACATTTTTATTTAAATCACATAAAAATAGGGCCTCAAAATTCACAAAATATGGGTTCAAAATTCAAAGTGAGTAAATCGTATCATATAAAAGAACTTCATTAGCACATGCAAAAACAGGTTTTTAATTATTTTAACAATATGTTTGTACGGAACCCTCGATGTGCGAGCCTGACTCGCACTTGTCCGGTTTTTTTTTAAGAAGAGCATTGCTAAGAATAGGGCTACCTGTATAAGGCAATAAGGTAAAGGAAAAACGTAACAGCATTAATTACTTTTCGCAAGAAATGAAACCAACTACTTCCTCCATGTGCAGAATTCGAATAGTTTGCACTAATTGATGGGACATCCACATCATTGTTGATCACATTATTGTTGATTTATCAAAAACGGCTCAGCTGATTACGATAAAATTAAATGGGACCAACTTGGAAGTATAGCCATGGTGGTCAAGAGATGGTGATACTAGCCTTACAATCGTGAGGTCGTGGGTTCAAATCCCCGGTCCCGTACCAATGAGTTCTTTGGAATTTATGTACGGAATTTCACACCACTGGCTTTAGGGTGAAGAAAAACATCGTGAGGCAACCTGCATACGTCCGTAGAAGAAATTCGATGGCGCATGTAAATCCACCAACCCGCACTGGGCCAGCGTGGTGGATATGGCCCAACACCCTTCGTGGGTAAGCTTATGTCCTGCAGTGGACTATTAAAAAAGCTGTTACAGTACAGTACCTAGGGAGTACACCTTTCAAAATAAAAAAAAAAAATTTCATATTGGTTCACTATTTGCGAAAATGTCGTTGAACATACACAAAAAAAAAATACATACTGACGAACCTAGTACCTCCTCATTTTTAGATCTCAGTAAAAAATTGTAAAATAGCAATGTAAGGAGACACAATATCTAGCTGCAGTAAATGTTTGTATTTGAAACAGACATGGAAAACCTCAGAGCAAATAAAAAAATCAAGAGAGAATGTTGTGAACAAACAAGTGAAGCCAACCAAAACTACGCCTTGCCGTGTACAGACAATTACACACACATCCAGGTAACTATGAAACTACTCCTTGGCTTGTCAGTCAAACTATGGCGGCGCAACAGCGACGCACTCACACCTGTATAAAAAACCGGCTTCACTTGACTGTTCAACGACGTTCTCTCTGGATTTTTTAATTTGCTCTGAGTGGAAAACACCATAGTCATCCTCACATAGTTATTTTGGTGTACTTAAGATCTATAGAAGTTGATTAGATGTGAGATGTAGGTTCCCTCGGGATATTTTCCAGCATCGAAAAGTTAGGGCGTCAAAATCCGTACCTAGGTTCCAAAAAAACTCATTAGTACTGAATCGGGAAAAGACCGCAATTACACAATTGCAAGGCGAGCCTTACTATATTAATAGGTAGAGTAATACGGGTTCGCCAAAATTAATTATTGAAGTATAATTTTACTGGTTTATGCTAAAGAAAATTAATGACGCTTTCAACCGGTCTTATTGGAGATCTATAAGGTAAGCCTATGACCATATAAAGGATTAGTCTTCGGTCCGCTTGAGCGAAAAAAAATCCTTCATCTATGCCTATGACCAATAGAAGCCGTTCTATGCCTCAGATCAAATAAAAATATGAAGACAAAAAATTGTGACCAAAACAAGTGAGGCCGGCAAAACTACGCCTCGCCGTGTACAGACACAATTACACACACATACATATACAAGAAAATTACGCCTTGGCTCGTCAGTCGAACTATGGCGGCGCAACACCGAATCACTCACTACATGTATAATAATGATTTCGAAAAATTCGCGAATATTTTGCACAGATCGAAGTAGCATTTTTCACATTATTGTTGATTTATCAAAAATGGCTTAGCCGATTCGATAAAAAAATAAATGTGACCAATTTCGAAGTATACTCTTTCCAACAAGATTATTTTTTGCAAAAATTAACATGACCGACTTCACCCGTGTACAGAATACGCGAATATTTCGCACGGATCGCTGTAGCATTTTTCACATTATTATCGATTTATCAAAAATGGCTCACCTGATTTCAATAAAATTTTAATGGGACCAATTTTAAAGTATATTCTTTCCAATAAAAAAAGAATGATTGAATCGGACCGCTACGGAAAAAGTTATGCGTGGTTATAAATAAAAAAAATGTGCAATATTCTTATCGATAATGTGCAATATTCGGGGCCTGCACGCCTCTCAACCACGCCTCAGCCTCAGCAGTGGCCTCTCAGCCACACCAATCTCACGCCTGTCTATCATCATCTTGAGACAGATCGACCCAACCTTTTGTTTCTCACGGAGACGCAGATTGCTAGTCCATCCGACGTGTGGCACCTCTCCTACCCAGGGTACTCCATGGAGCACCGTTTTAAACCACGTGCGTATGCGTGTACGCCCGGAATGATATTTGCTTTCTGCGCCTTCGTAGGTTTGAAGACCCCTCTTTCTCAGTGCTCTGGGCTACATATCCGATGCAAGAGCCAGCGGGCCACAGATCGAGTCACTCAGAGAGGCTATGGTCGAACGGCTCAACTTGAGTCTGGAGGCGGTGTCTGACTGGGGTGATGCTAACCTAGTCAAGTTTAATGCCACGAAGACTCAAGGCTGTTTGTTTTCGGCCAAAAAGAGACCCTTCCAATTGTCTCCCGCTTTCTGTGGTGTCTCTATGTAACGGATCGGCTAAGCCATTTTTGATAAATCAAGTATTAATGGAACTAATCAATGGTACTACTGACAGAAAACCGAACTATTTTCTTCTTTTTTTGAGCATAGAACTCAGACCAAATAAAAAAATCAAGACAGACCTTCGTGAACAGACGAGTGAAGCCGGCTTTTTGACCGTTCATGTCGTATAATTCCAGCTGAAAATGTGCCACTGACATTGAACGTAAATTGTTAATTTGTTTAATTGTCATAGTTTTTTTTTCAAGGTAACGTGTAATAGATACAGAATTGCTTCGGCATCAATATCAAACATGAATAAATAATATCAAGCATAATTGACGTATCGTTTGATTAGGGTTTAATAATGTATTGGCTTCATTAAGTAGGTAATAAAGAATGTTATGGGAGGGTGGCGGTATTAGCGATAATTTGTTGTTGAAAAACTTATATTCAAAAAATATGTCAGGGTAATAAATTAAATTTTAATAAATTAACGCATTCATGTTGTTGAAACGATATAATGGTTTGTTTTTATACGAAAATATCGAACGAATGTGAAGTGCGTGAAGAGAGAACATGTGGAAAATAATGTAAAATGAATCTATTAAAATGTAGAGATTGTTGCTTTGAGAAGTATGTATGTAGAAGTATTGTATGACTTTCAGAGGCAAAAATTCAAAATAAAATAAAAGTTCATTGGCACTCAACAAATGTGTCGTTTCCTGAGATACACACAGATACTAACGCATATACTACAATATATATCTACAAACTTTTCATTTAAACAAATGCCTTCTAAAAAGACACATCAAACACAAAAAAATAAATAAAAAAACAGCAGTCAGATTCATTACGCAGCAAAATAATCATAATTGTCTCAAGTAGTACTCGTATTTCGACAAAAACCTCCGCGTAATATAATATTATATTTTTTGGAAAGGGCGCAGCGATCGTTTCTCCCTCTCGTTACACTTTCTTCGTCCTTTTCTTTTTAATTCTGCGTATTTTTATTTGCTATGATAAATTGTAACTGCGGCGGGGTGGTGGGGAGGTAGGGGTGGGGTGCGCCCGTTCGCTTTTGTTTCGGTAATTTTTTATGTCTAGTGTTGCGCTTAATTGCGTGGCGCAGGCGGAACCGTATTGTTAGGATGTGGGTCGCTCGAGGTCCAGGAGACCCCGTGACCCCTTTACCTTGCCACTTCATTATCGAATCGGTTTATTTGATATTTGTTGACATACAGATGATTGACAGAGATGCATATACTATACCCGCACCACAGAAATCAGAACTGGAAGAGGAGAACTTAGGGAGAGGCTTTTGCTCAGCATTCGGCCTTATCTTGAATGGAAAACTAAGGGCTCGTCGCCCTTTAAGGCTAAGCATGTCTAACAGTATAGGCCACGCCACACAAGTTGGCAGATGTGAAGTTAGCTACAAGCTGCGCAATAGTAAATCAACGTGTGGTTTTATGTGAACTTCAGTCAGGGTTAACAGGATTAGCTAACTTCACATCCGCCAACTTGTGTGGCGTGGCCTATACTGTTAGACATGCTTAGCCTTAAAGGGCGACGAGGCCCTTAGTTTTTCATTAAAGATAAGGCCGAATGCTGAGCAAAAGCCTCTCCCTAAGTTTCTTCGTGAATATTACTTCCATAAGACTTAATCAAAAATTTCACATGATACCGACTTCGTAATTAAAATCAGACCCGATCCACACATTGCTCTCTAGTGAAAGGATATCAGACACGAACACTAATTAATTAGCAGGCAACTGCTACTTTTGGGCTTTTTTAAAGACCAAAGTTTTGATCACGATTACGATATTATCTACATATCTAATTAGTTTTTCAGTTTTTATGAAATCTGTGTATTATAACATTCAAGAGATGAAATTAAACCACTCTGACGTTCAAGTACACGGACAGAGATGGAGATTTATTGATAGTTGTAATACAGAACCTGTGAAAGAACCCTATAAGAGGCGGACCCAGAATTAGCTGTCACAGTCACATCATAGGTACGTTTGTTTGTAAAAAGGTGTTACACAAAGCGGTGTTGTCGTTTTGTAATTAATACAATATCCCAGTTCAATTTAAGCCAGTGACTGCAAACGGCTGGCTGGGCATTTCGTTCAACTTATTTTCGTTATAACTTTGACTCCAGGTGCGCGTTTTCGAATTTTTCGTTCCGCAAAAGTTTTCACGTAATTTCACTAGTCAGTCGTGTGGAAGTTTTAAACCAATAAACACGGCCCAGTTTTTTCTTTTTTTTTTTGTATACTGTGCGATAATACAAATTTACTTGCTATACCTACCTACTTAAGTAAATTTCAACGTTTTTTAAAACAACGAAATAACTAATAAATTTTGTGTATATATATAAATATAATAGGTTGTTTATATATATATATATATATAAACAACCTACACCTTGAAATGATAATGAAAATTAAATGTAAGGTTAATCCAGTGTCGGTAACTTCTCACTATAGCACTCGTACTTACATTAAACATGATGCGTAAATGTCGCTAAAGATTACAAAGAAAAATTTTAAATGTTTTCTACATACACAACAATATACTACATACCTACTTGCCTACATATTCATTCATGATATTGGCTATCGCACTAAAAAGTAAACACAATAATATACATACCCGACAGGATATTATGATCCAGTATCAAAACTATTAAGTGGTGAATGGTCAAAGACGCCACTCGACTCCTTGCTTATCATTATAAAATGTAGGTACTGATGTTGAAACTACCGCCTTCAGTTACTACGTGTCAATGAATGGTATTGAATACAAACACCACTTATTCAATTCTGATCTTTACTATAAAGGCGTAAGGTGGTCGTAATAAAGCAATCTGAAATTGTTAATGCACTAATGTTTATTTTTACGGGCCGACTGTTTTGAGTATCATTACCATTTATCGCTTTTCGTGAATTAGACCACCCATATTCGATGAAACGCAACAATGCTGTCGGAAGTATGGAACGTAACAAGATAATAATCTTCATGGATTTTTAGCGATTTGTTTTATAATGTTGTTCACGTTTATTGGCCTTGTTCGAATTCAATCCAAATATCTAAGATCACACTTCATGTGCAAGATACGAGTAAGTTCGTTTAAAAATAGATAACTATGCGTTGTGTGTGATTGAGATAAAACTGTAAATCTTTATATACGGTAAATTACCAATATCTTCTGTTACACTTTTTGGAGCCATTATTTTTCTTAATTATTTTTATATATTCATATTCCTTTATTCATACATCAGTATACGTCAAAAATCGAGCACAATATATGTCACTGAAATATTAGTAGGACCACGGGAAAAAAATCTTGCTCGTGGTGTTACTAGTAGTACATCTGGTAAGACCACGGGCAACAAACGAATAGGATGATAGAAAATGACAATAATTTAAAAACCAAAGGTCATAAGTATTGGAAAGTATTGGAAATATAAGGGTCAATATCGTATGTTCGTCAAGTCAGATAGAAGGTATTGGTTTCATTATTATAGTTGTTGTCGATATGTATGTGTTACAATGCCCTTGTCCAGGACCTTTCGAAAATAGTAAATGTTAGTATTCAATAATTAATTTAAATTCAATATATTAACCACGACAAAATGAACAAAATCTTCAAATAACATACTTAAACTAGTCATAGGTACATGAAAAGAAATTGGTTCATCCACATACTCTTTAAGGTCTATAGTCACCTATAGTTATTGTATATTGTCTGTACATTATCTTGTACTGCATGCTGAGTGTGAGTTTTGTCGTAAACATGACGCGCTATTCGGCGAGCGCGTAAGCATGTAATTTGTATAAAGTAATGTACAGCGCCAGTAGCGGCGCGTTTTTGAAACACAGTAAGTTCATACAAATTAAGTGCTTACGCGCTCGCCGAAGAGCGCGTCATGTTTACGACAAAACTCACACTCAGCATCAGTATGCTGAAACATATCAACGAAATTTTATTTAACGCAAACTTTGACGTGCTCCGGTGCGCATTTTTAGTGAAATTAGAGAATAGGGAAAAATAGTCAGATCTTATAAAGGCATCGGTTCGGGTTTTTAATTATAGCTCAATAGTTTCCAGGAAGATGACAAGGGAGTAATGAGAGTGAACAGTCGGCTTTGGCAGGACAAAATACGGAGGCTTTTGTTACTAGGTGTCCTGTATCGGTTTTGTACACAACCATAGATTTCTAGAGACAAACCGTCTCTTTATGGACGTAGAATACTGTAAGATTCGCAATGTACGGACATAGGGGCGGTATCAGTTTAGACATGATAACGGAACAATGAGACAAGATACCTACTTCCTTCCTTCTGATTCCTTCTGGCCTGATGAACATTCCCTTCCCCTCCGATCCAAGGATAATGTTTTCCTTATGACTCCTACAGCACGGTGTGAAACTTTTTACGGCCGATCGTTTGCCTTTCAGGCAATCCAGTTATGGAATGCCTTGACTGTTCCTGTCAGAAAAGCTCGATCATTTTAAACATCAGGTTAAAAACCATAACCTGTCAATTTTTTAACGATGTAACTGTTGTTGTTGTTATTTATGTTGTTTTATGTAAGTAGTATATTGTAATTTATTAAGTTTTAGTTTATTATTTAGTCATAGGTTTCTTGGATAATGTTTTATGCATTGTTTTCTTTATTTTTAAGTATTTTAAGTATTTATATCAATTTTATTAATATGCATGTTTGTGATGTATAATCTATCTTTTATTTTTAACTAATGCGCACCCCGTCCATTATTTATACGCTTTCTGTTCTCTCCATCGAAAGGTTGCATGGCAGAGATCGCTATTAGCGATAAGGCCGCCCATTGTTACACTGTTTATGTATCTTTGTTTCTTCTTTTTGCTTATTTCTTGGAGAGTTTATCTATCTACTTTATCCGGCGTCAGGCAATTTTTTATACATAGTAAATACCCACCAAAATATGCAATAATTGCGAGTTTGAAAACGCATACGAATAAAAGATTTGTTGTGCTATTTGAGTAATAATTATGTTATCATTAGCGTAGTTGTGATTTTAAGCAGAAATTCCCGTTAGGTCGCGATGACATGTCTCTTAAGGAAGCAAAATATACCATTCTCGCGAGATCTGTGTACAGGACAAACGACCGAGACTACTGGGAAGCGATCGCGGAGTGAAATTACGCGATTTGTCAATGTTAGTTGAGTTGTTAGCGATTAGTTACAGCTTTAGTACTTGTTTCGGACTTGGGGAGTCTAACTGGAGCTGACTGGTTCAGCGTTTTTGAATGACTTGTAAGATTCTTATTCGATAATTTTGTACACTGTGTGCAGTTTGATCCAACTTGAGAGATAGGATAGTTTATATCTCAATTTATAATCAATTTCTTTCTTTCTTTCAATTTTTTTCGTATGACAAAACAACGTTTGTCGGGCCTGCTAGTTGACTATAAGTCTGAAATCATACATAGAAGCTTACTGATAGCCTATAGAAAACTATCCTACTAGCAGTGAGATAAATTCAGGCATGTAGAGACGTGCGAGCGAAGCGACAGGCTAGCCGGTGGCGGCGCGGCGGCGGCGGCGGCGGCGGGCGGCGTAGCTCGCTGTAACCCCATTAAAACTGCTTCGGCTCCGTTCCCGTCCCTCTTCATGAAATATTAAAAATTCAATTGCGCTTCTCTTTATTTTAACCCCACCCACGCCTCCCCGCGCTCCCGTATAATATAAAATGAAATATGTATTCGAAAAAATAACGTTCACCTATAATTTATAATTTGTGTTACACGTCCCCTCCACCCACCCCACGGCCGCGACTCCCAAAATGTTGCTTTACAAATCATGTTTAGGGCATGACTTATTTGGCTACGCGTTCTGCCGCAGCTACTTTGTTTTAAATATTCCGCTGTAAATACGTTTACGCGTACTTTGAATGGAATGTTGAATAAAAACAGTTTATTGTGGAGCATAAAAATGAAAGAGTTAAAAATAAATGTGAACATTAGGTAGGTGGGGTCGGTACCGGTACCGCGCTAGGTTCCGGCGCATTACATCGTGTTGTTCGAGTAAACGTCATTTTGAGTACTCGAAAAACTTTTATAGCGCACTCATCTACGTACGGGACTTTGTTTCCTTGAAATTTTTATTTAAACATTTGCAAGCAATAAAAATTGTCGAGTTGTGTGTTCAGCGGCTTGGCTCTGTTAAACGTGTGGACGATTAAAGTTCCGACGTCAAAGTTGAGCGTTTGAACTGCAAACAAATTTAAAAAAGCACACAGATACGCCAACGTTAATAATTTTATCGTACGTGTGTGTGTCAAGAACTTTTTTACCGTATTAATATCGCTTTAGCTATTATTGGGCGAAGTTGGTCGGCATATAAATATAATTAAGTAAGCGCGCCTGCCGTCAGTGCCTACTTCTAGCGTATATTAGGTTGAGGTTCCAATTCTGCAACACATGATAGAATTATACTCTATTTTAGAATAAAAAGTGTTTAGCATTTCAACATAAAAGTGTTCGTTACTCAATCACAAAAAAATATATCCACAGATCTCGTCGTAATGCCTATAAAATACCCAAAACTTATTTTTTCTGATTAGGTATTTTTATATCAAACATGGTCGTAATAAAATTTTATTCAAAAAAGCTCATGATTGAGAATAGGCGATAAGGCTTTTATTGATATACTGATTTAAAAATCTCTATAGCTTTGTAGAAACTTGAGAAGTACTTAATGCATTTCAAAAGAAACACATTCTGATGACATTCACGGCACATCTTAACGATTTGTACAAAATATCGATGAAAAAGACGAGGAATTCAGGCCGATGAAAAATCGCAAGCCTTATTTCAACTTTTCTCCTCTGCCGGTAGGAAAAAATGTTCTTAATTTAAAAGCGTGGAAAAATCCTCTGTCTGCGCCCAACTACACTTGTTGGGTCGGGCAAGTGGCGCGACAAAGGTGAGGTCTGCTCTATCTACGCGTGCCCTCGAGCCTCTAACTACAAGTGAACCGGCACACTTTAGGTGCGAATGTCCACTGACGCTGCATTTTATCGATTGCGCTTTTTGCACAACTGCTGGAGGAGCTCGTCGATCTTTTGGATAGCGTCACATTTTTTTTGTAGAATTATATAGCCCATAGGCTACACATATGTAGTGGTACGATGATTTATTAGTTTATGAAACTAGATATGTAAGTTTACATATAAGTAAACATATTTACATAAATTAATTGTATAGTTTTCTAGCCTCTACTTCCAATGGTAAGTATAAAGACATTCAAAATTTTACTCTAATTCCTGCCCATGCATTTTTGTTCTCAATGGTCCAATTAATTTATAGTAATAAAGATCAAACTCAATTAGATCTCGTAGAATATTAATAACTAGTTTTTACCCGCGGCTTCGCCTGCATAATTTTTGATTTTTGACTCAATATTATTATAATTTAAAGCCTATGTGTTATTCTGATATATAAGCTATATTATTGCAAAGTTTCATCTCAATCCTTTCAATAGTTTTTGCGTGAAAGAGTAACAAACATCCATCCATCCTCACAAACTTTCGCGTTTATAATATTAGTAGGATAAAAAAAGAAGCAGCAGCACAATCGCATGGCCGATCTATCAAAGTAAGGTTTAAACTAGTTTTACTAATTTTTCGTGGGACTTCTTTGATGAAAAGGACTTTAGCAACGTACAAATACTACATATTGTCATAAACGTTTTCTATCAATTACCGATAGGACTGGTTGAAAGCGGCTTGTATCCAGCACGTCAGATCATGTCTTCTTTATATGCTATATATGGTGCTTGGATTCTTTAGCCTACAGTTCAGAAGTTCAGGGGGATGTGTGTGCTAGACAATGCCATTCAACTAAAACTATTGCTACTTTGTGGGATGCAAAGAAGTACTTTATTCATTGTAGAACGCATAGATTTGTATGCGTTCTACAGAGCTTCTAGTTAAGTGTAACAGGAAATTAGCATTTCAGTTAAAATATGCTGATTCCATCAATACATACATATTTTAACACTGATTGTTGGAAAGGTCTTCTCTAGATGGGACTTTGGAGAGCACAAAAAACGCTTTGCAAAAAGACGACCAATGCTGAACAAAAGTTTTCAGTATTGGTTAATTTGCCAAAACCCGGGTCTGCAAGTCGAAAATGCGAAGTTTTTCCCAACACAAAGAGTTAGCGCGAATTTTTGAAGGGCCTGTGCAGTTTTCCCGAAACTAGCAACACCGATCGCAGCCAACTTTCGCGCCGAACCTTTTAACTTTTTTCTTTTTAGAAGCGAAAACGCTGTTGTGTTTTGTTTTCCTCGTTTGTCATTGTCGTTTGTGTGAGTAATGTGTTAATAGGTACCCGCACTTTTTGCTGCTTTTAACTTAAAGCGTTCGTTTGTTACGGAACCGGTGAAAATCAAAATGGCGGCTGTCGAGAGTTCTTAACTTGAAATTTGAAAGGTGTCCTTTTGTTCTGGTGCTAAAAAGAATTCTTAATTGCATTCCATTAGTGGGTTATGGATTATGAACACCACCGTTCCGATATTACTGAAAAACTACTAAGTTATAAAAACTTGACTATTCATCGCGAATTTCAACTTCCACAATAGTAGGTAGGTAAGTGCTTCGTTTCTTTGACCACCGAAAATTAAGTTAATTATTTGCTTAGTTAGTTAAGTTAGGTACTTTATATTGCAATCTAAGTAATTTGGTGATTAGGTATTATGAAGTAAGTACCTTATTTTTGACCGACGAACCACCGGTGGAGGTATTCAATTCGACGCGTATATATTTTCTTTATGTATAATCACGCATAACTTTTTTCGTCGTAGTCCGATTTCAATAATTATTTTTTTATTGGAAAGTGTATTCTTTGAAATTGGTCCCATTTAAATTTTATCGAAATCGGCTAAGCCATTCTTGAAATTGCTACATATTCGCTAATGCTACGCGAAATATTCGCGAATTCTGTACACGGCTGAAGTCGGTCATGCTAATTTTTGCAAAAAATAATCTTGTATACTGTTATATAACATATAACTGTCGTTTTGAATCCTATTAAATAATTGTATTCAATACATTACTACTATTATTATAGGCTTAATATAATCACGTAGACATAATTATAATCAAAATGGTAAAACTAAAATTACGTGTTGGTATATCTAACGATAATATGTATGTATAGTCGTATGTATGCATCAATCGTGCCAAAGACCAAGAAAAGGAAAAAGGCAATAGCGATGTTTTGTCTTCCAAATGTTTACAAGATCGTTTGCATGGAAAGTAATGTATCAGGAATCAAGTACGTCTCAGTATAGAATATCATAACAACGCTTGTTTCCCTTATTAATTCCATGAAACAGTTGCAATATCGAAAACAATCATTGTACTCGTGTACAAGTAAACTTGTAGTAAGTGCGTAGATACTTTGATGCATACCATGCCATGTTACTTATAGGCGAATCAAACTTTTTGTGGGATGTGAAGTTTGCTACAAGCCGCACAAAACCCAAAAACTCTAGGATTGAGTTTTGCGCAGTTGTAGCTACATTCATAGTTGCCACGAAATTTTATTCTGCCTATAAGTACTTACTGTTATTTAAAGAACACAGTGCGCGAATTTAACCCTTAATTGTATTTAATTTTAATTATAAATGTGAGTATATCGAGTTTTTCGTAGCAGTTTATGTATTTTTGCCTCTTATACCAAAGGTGGCTAACCTTACATAGGTAAGGTTCTTTATTGTGCAATTTTCGTCATAGGTGATTTTACTTTAAGTATTTGGATAATGTTTTAAGATATGTAGTTCTAAAAATTTGTCAACAATGTATTCTAAAAATACATTGATATGACTTGATGTCTACTTATTTTTCTCGGCCGAGTGTTTTGTTTCACTTCAATAAATTACTAAACTTACCTTACACTGCACTGCACTGCTCTTAAATTTTAGACTCTGTCGACTTACCTGAAATAATAAAAAGAACATATTAAATATATCTTAGATCAATATATTTCATTAAACTATATGAAAACGGGAAATGTGTGAGCGAAAAGTTCCAAAATAACCGTAGATCAATTTAACTTGCTGGTTTCTCAGTAATAGGTATTTTATAAGGTGGTTTTAGATGGAACTTTAACCTTTATCAACAAATAAAGTGTGCCGGTGGGAAGTTCACAGCCAATTGACTCAAAAGTTCAGACTCTACCTTTATATTGTACTGTACTGTATTGAAGCCGTGGTGGTCAAGAGGTAGTGACATCCGCCTCACAATCGTGAGGTCGTGGGTTCGAATCCCCGGTCCCGTACCAATGCGTTCTTTGGAATTTATGTACGGAGTTTCACACCACTGGCTTTTCGGTGAAGGAAAACATCGTGAGGCAACCTGCATACGTCCGTAGAAGAAATTCGATGGTGTATGTGAATCCACAAACCCGTACTGGACCAGCGTGGTGGATATGGCCCAATCACCCTTTGTGGGTAGGCCTACGTCCTGCAGTGGACTATTAAAAAGGCTGGTACAGGTTAAATACTGTACTGTATCAGCTTTTTAATAGTCCACTGCAGGAAGTAGGCCCACTCACAAAGGGTGACTCTATATTGTTTTAAAATTAATTAAATATCCTATGTTTCAAACTAAACCAATCGTGATGAATAAAATGGAATTATATTTCACAGCAATTTATTGCCTAAAATTTTTGACACTAATAACAAAAACGATTTTCGAACTGAATATAAAATTACCCTTGAGCAATATAACTGTAGGATTGAAATCACTGTTCGTTGTTTGCCGGTACAAAGAGAAAAATTTAGCCGCTAACTTTTTTACCGACAGTTTGGGTCGCCGAAAGATGTAAAAAATAATACTATCGAGGTTTAAATTAGACTGCATTTTATAAATTTTACCCTGCATATATACTTATATAGTAACAGTCAGTAGGTACTCCATGAAATAATAAGTTTGACTAAACCTTCGCAATGGTTTCCCGACGTAGCAGTAAATATGCAGAGAACAACAGAGAGCGAAGACTAAGCCGCTTACAGAGCCGTCAAAAATACGCCGACGGATGGAATGTCGTAAGTCCATCCTTTCCATCATTCGACTCTCCCGAATGATTTCGCTAAATACCTTACATATTCGGCCCCAAGTGCGACTGCCGGGAGATTTTCGAGATTTTCCGTCCGAACGCCCGAAGCCTTGTTAAGAATCTGTCCGAAATTTTGGGCGGTTACGCTTGAGCGGCGGAATTCTCTCGATACAGCGGAATACGGCAATGCCCGTACAGCTAATGTTCGAACGGCGATTGCTTCCACGCGTTACGTTTAGTTTTCGATTTGCTCTGTAGGTAATATTGTTTGAATTTGGAAGCGGCCGGCAGACATTTTAGTGGTTTGCGCCGGAACAGATATCGCAGTGAATGTATTTATGTATCCCGCTGTGTTTTGAATGTAGATTCTCGGTTGACGTGGAATTGGGAATAAGTTATGGCTGACTGCGTTTGCCTAAGCATGATGCCAATTAGTGGTTTACGGGCCTAATGATGGCCAATATTGCGCAACACGTAATTTCGGAAAGCCTGTCTTCTGGTCCGTAACTTGAGGCTTAAACGATCTCTAGTGACCTGCACACCACATCGTTATCGAAATTATGTGATGTAGTATTATTACAAAGCAGCAATTAGAGTGGGTAATTACTGCTAGTGTTCAAGCGGTAAAGAAAACTTCCTGAGAAAACTTGTCTGCATGACTATATTCTTCAGAACAAGTATGTGACGTTTGCCAAGTCGCAATGGGCCAGCATGATAAACTAATATTTTTCGTAATAGGTAGGTATATACCTAAGAAGAGAGTTGTCTTTTAATATATGAATAGTTCTCACTGCACTACTAAAAAACTTGATTTTGTACGGACCACTAAATATTGAAAAATAACGCACATTTCTAGCTTTCTGCCATTTTATACTGGTTGATACTGGCTGAACGACAAACGTTTTATGTCATATGAAAACGTATGTAGTCACCCTTATCACATAAGGATTAAAAAATATTGCTTACAACCTATTCTCAGACCTACCAAATATACTACACCATTATTTTTGGCATGACCGATTTCAACCGTACACAGAATTCGTGAATATTTCGCACTCATCGATGTAGCATTTTTTACATTATTGTTGATTTACCAAAAAAAGCTCAGCCGATTTCAATAAAATTTAAACAAAACTAATTTCAAAATATACACTTTCCAATAAAAAAATATACGCGTCGAATTGAGTATCTCCTTCGTTTCGTCGGTCAAAAATATCATAATTGTCGGTAAAGCCGTTTGCAAGAAGTTCGACAGCAAACACTGTGGCATGAGATTTATATAAATTAGATTTCTATATAGCCGTTCTGCTAATAACTTTACTTGCGTGATTCGAAATAGAGAAACAAATAATCATTAAAATACATAAAAAGACGTTTATTCCGCAGAAATGCAATATATTCCGCAGACAATTACTGACTAACATAAATTAAATTTATTATTTTTAGAATCGCGTGAGTCAATGCAAATCCGCTGCCGCATTGCATGCGTCTCATCATAGTTACGAAATCGGTACAAGATACTGTCTGTAAGTACGGAAACAGCTAGTAAATATTTAAATAATATGATAATTTCTAAAGAAAAACCACTGGCTTGAGTAGGTATTTGAAATATATTATCTATATTTGTATCTAACAAACAAACAACAACAAATTTACTTTTAATTGGCGGCCTTATCGCTTTAAGCGATTTCTTCTAGGCAACCAAGTACGGATAGAAAATAGCAGTTGACAAAAGAACGTGGCCTTATCAGAAAGAAAAATTAAATAGCATAGAAACAAACACTACTACTAGGTAATACCGAAAAAACATACAAATAAATTATATTTAAAGAAATATCTTCACACATACATAACATATAAACTATGTGTAAAAAAATATCTGTATCAGCCTTTTTAATAGTCCACTACAGGACGTAGGCCTACCCACGTATCCACCACGCTGGCCCAGTGCGGGTTGGTGAATTCACATACGCCATCGAATTTCTTCTACTGACATATGCAGGTTTCCTCACGATGTTTTCCTTCACCGAAAAGCCAGCGGTGTTAAATTCCGTACATAAATTCTAAAGAACTCATGAAAAAATATCTATGTGTAGGTTATTCAATTGCGTGGAGTGGTTTAAGTAGATATGTGATAAGACAGATATATTCAGTAGTATTGTAGTTATCTAAATGGGAATTCTATAGAAAACCGGAAGGACTGAAAAGACCACCAGGTTTCCGTGACACAGACAAATTAGAAATCAAGTCATTGGGGTCATAACTGACTCATCTCTATCAACTAACGTTATAAATGTAAAAAAAAAAAATGAAACTATTATAATAGGTGTACCCAGCTCAATTTAATAGTGTTAAATATTGTTTAAGTCATTTTTTCAAGACCGTTAGTGGGCAATTGCTATTAATAAATTGAACAAAAGCAACAATAATTATAATCGTAACTATCAGACCGGTGAAAATAATTGCCTGCGTGACCATTTACTGGTGTTATTCAGGTATTTAAGGGGATTTTATACGCCACTTTTTCATCTCTTTCGCGCAATTTCACAATAATAATAAATAAAAAATTATAACATAAGAATCCCGAAAACTATTTGCAACATTTATTTCTCATAAAATAAAACAAGGTACGTAGTATTATTTGATTTTGAATATTTTAACATGGCGGAATAGATTGAAAAAGAAACGAAAATAGAAGTTCTTTTTTTTTTATTTTTTTTTTATTTCAAATAGTTTTGCGTTTGACTACACACTGCTTGATGTAAAGCAGATATGCGGTCTAGGATGTAGCACGCTTACCTAGAAGATACCTATTTACTCAAGATTTGAAGACACCTACATTGTACTTTAACGGAAAGACAGACTTAGGCAAAGCGTTCCACATTCTGGCAGTTCGTATGAGGAATGTGGACTCAAAACGCTTTGTTCTAACGCGTGGGATGTCCACCATAAAAGGGTGGCGCTTTGGTCGTGTCTGTCTAGCCGTACGATAGAAGAAAGGGGCAGGTGGGACCAGATCGTGCAACTCCTGGGCGCACTCACCGAAGTGTATCCGATAGTAGGCAGACAGACACGCCACCCTACGTCGATGCTCGAGACTTTGCAGCTTCGACTCAAGGTTTCGTTGCCTATCAGCCTCCTGGCTCGCCTTTCAATGGACTCCAAAGCCTCCAACTGGTATTTGGCAGAGCCATCTCAAAGGTGAGAGCAGTATTCCATGCAAGACCTGACTTGCGCTTTATAAAGACTAAGCAGTTGCTCAGGTGTGAAATACCGTCTCACCTTAGAGAGAACACCAAGTTTTTTTGAGGCTAATTGGGCTTTTGACTCTATATAAGACCCAAAGTTGAGAGTCGATGATAGCGTAACGCCTAATAGTTCCAGACTGTTAGTTACCGGAACGGACACACCACGGAAAGCAGGAGACAGTTGGAAGGGCCTCTTTTTGGCCGAAAACAAACAGCTTTGAGTTTTCGTGGCATTCAACTTGACCAGGTTAGCATCACCCCAGTCAGATACCGCCTCCAGACTCAAGTTGAGCCGTTCGACCATAGCCTCTCTGAGTGACTCGATCTGTGACCCGCTCGTTCTATCGATATCATCTGTTGGATCAAATAATTTATTTTTAGCAAAAAAAAGCAAACCCGTTTTCTCAAATTTATATGTACAATTATTCTATTATTGTTGATTTTTCAAAAACAGCTCAGCCGATTTCGTTAAAAAATGGGACCAACTCGGGAGTATACTCTATCGAACTGTAAAATATTTTGTGGTCGGTTCATATAATTAGCGAAAATATCGAACACACCAAAAAAAATACATACAGACGAACATTTGGACCTTCTCCTTCTTGGACATCGGTTAAAAATATCGAAACCAATTTTCCTTTAATATATTATACGTGTTAGGATTGATAAATGTATTGATAATACATTTTTTGGAAAAATTCAATGCATTCAAACTTACTAACTAGCCCTGATGTCAGAGTTTAAAGCCGCCTGAAGGGCTCTGATATCGCTAAATGGCTTAAAAACCGGTACCTATAATTTATTGAGTTATCCGAGCCACGGTAGTACTCAGTTTTAAATGCCACCCGCGGTCACTCATCCGAAGAATTACAGCGCTGAACGTTGCATTACTTCGACGATCGCTGACAAACAAATAGTGGTCAAACGCTGTAGCCGGTTGAATAGCCATTAATGTATTATGTTTTGTGGAACTGTTATATTTTTCCTGAATCACGCTACTTAGTTTCACCGCGTCCATATTTTAGACTAACGTTGAAGGCACAAAAAAAATTATGATATAAACCAGAAATAACCCACACGCGTTTAATTTAATTTTGACGCGTACTTAATTTAAAATTGAGTTTAACGTGAGTAAATAATTTTTGTGCTGCTTTAAAATATAAAAGTCAACGCGGTTTTATTTAAGTCTAAAAAAATGTGTACTTTTTTAATCAGTACATTGTATAGTTATCTACGCGAGTTAGTATCGCATTATTTTGATTGAGAGATCAAGAAATGAAATTATATGTGCAATTTATTATTCGAAGCCACTGGTTATACACAAGCATTTAATTACATATATGAGCTATTTTAATTACCTAAATCATTTATGTGATCTATCGCTTTCGGCGGTGTACGAATCTAGCTTAGTTTTGCAACTAAGTGGGTACTTAGTTTGATGAGATTGTTTTTATTTTTAGGATTTCGTACCTCAAAAGGAAAAAACGAAACCCTTATAGGATCACTTTGTTGTCCGTCTGTCCGTCTGTCCGTCTGTGTGTATGTCAAGACTCTTTATCTCGAGAACGCGTAAAGATATCAAGTTGAAATTTAAACTGTATACGTATATTAATAAATTCTTGCTGTTGTGGAAAAGACAAGCTTCTCAGTTGTCATTAAAAAAAGTAACAGTCGTTTATGTCGTAAAAAACCGCATATTTCGACACTCACAAATATCAAAACCTACAGGGTACTTCCCGTTGACATAGAACTATGAAATTTGGCAAGAAGCATTGTCTTAGAGTACACATATAGGAATAAATTTGAAAACTGTACATTTTTATTTACATCACAAAAATAGGACCTCAAAATTCACAAAATTAAAATTCAAAGTGAGTAAATCGTATCATGTAAGGTGTCATATAAAAGAACTTCATTAGCACATGCTAAAACATGTTTTTAATTATTTTAACAACGTGTTTGTACGGAACCCTCGATGTGCGTGCCTGACTCACATTTGTCCGGTTTTTTTTTGGTAACAAATTGCAATAGAAGATCTGCCTAGTAAGTGGCTAAGACCCCTTTGTAAGTTGTGAACTTGATTTTCACTGTTGTTCAGATTTTGATAACCTTTTAAGACAATTTATTTGACATTTATGCAGTTTCGCAATTTGGCAACTTTGCTCATAAACTACATTACTTCTATTTACTGACAATGAGGTATATATCTTAATATATATAAATCTCGTGTCACAATGTTTGTCCTCAATGGACTCCTAAACCACTTAACCGATTATAATAAAATTCGCACACCATGTGCAGTTCGATCCAACTTGAGAGATAGGATAGTTTAAATCTCAAATTATAGTCGCAATTTTAATTTATTTAGCCACAGCAGCGCGTGGCCGGGTCAGCTAGTTTATCTATAAAGGTTACTACTCAATAAGGCCCGTCGTAGCAGAATAATAATATGAAATGGAATCTATGATACTTACTACAATATTAATTATTTTTCGCCAAAAATGGCACAAGTAACTTTAACCGTGTGGGTATAGAGTTCGAATAGTTCACATGAATTGATGTGTCATTGAACGTTCAAGCCGTGGTGGTCTAGTGGTAGTGACACCCGCCTTACAATCGTGAGGTCGTGGGTTCAAATCCCGGTCCCGTACCAATGAATTCCTTGGAATTTATGTACGGAATTTCACACCACTGGCTTTTCGGTGAAGGAAAACATCGAGAGGCAACCTGCATGCGTCCGTAGAAGAAATTCGATGGCGTATGTGAATCCACCAACCCGCACTGGGCCAGCGTGGTGGATATGGCCCAATCACCCTTCGTGGGTAGGCCTACGTCCTGCAGTGGACTATTAAAAAGGCTGGTACAGTCAGTACAGATGTGTCATTCATGTAGCAATTTTTACATTACTGTTAATTTTTCAAAAATGACTCAGCCGATTTCAATAAAATTTAAATGGGACCACTTCTAAAGTATGATCTACAAAATAAAGAAATCAATCAATAAAATCAAAATTGGCGGAGTAATCACGTAACATTCTCACAAAAATTATCATATAGACGAATTGAAAACCTTCTTTTCTGAAATCGGTTAAAAAGAACCAATAAAAAGTCGCGTGGTATAAAACAACCAGCCGTCAGCATTGGAATGAAACAAAAACAGCCAGCTTTTATTATTTGGACAATGGTCTCTTGATATCCTCACTGAAGAATTGAACTGACGTTAGGCAGCACACACACTGGGCGGAAATGACGCGTCCGATTCTATCTTGACGCGCAGAAAACGCACGAACTGAATTCAATAGTTTACACAGTGAGTAGAGAACAGCTAGAATGCACTATACTCTACCGGCCTTTTAAAAACGCTCTGCAGATCATAGGCCTATGTATACACGAAAGACGCCACCACGCTAGCCTAGCGTGGGTTCGATTCACATACCTACGCCATGGAATTTCTTCCACAGACGTATTGCAAGTTGCTTCACGACATCCTTCAACGAATAGCCATGTGTAAGTACGGGGCCGGGTATGAACCCACGTCTCACGCTTGCAAGGTAAGCGTTCTCCTACTAAGTCATCACGGCTAATAGTTCGCCACGGTCAGTCTTCGGATGGGTGACATTGACAATATAGCGCTACCGTGACTCGGACAACACGTTAAATTGCAGGTCCCGGTCATTTTAACCGTTTAACCACGTCAAAGGCCCTTAAAAACTCTGACACCAGGGCTAGCCACCAGGCCTATACGAAGTTACCTTCGAGTATCACGGCTTTTCACTTAGCAGACTGCAGATTGCTCACGCGACGAAAACGCAAACACACATAATATGCCCCGTATGAAGAGTTTGGATGCCAAAATAAAATACTTTGATTTATCTGTTTAAAATATATACTCGTAGATAGATACTCTTTTTTTGACCGACGAACCACCGGAAGAGGTATACAATTCGTATTATTACTAAGTAGTCCGATTTCAATAATTCTTTTTTTATTGGAAAGAATATATTTCTAAATTGGTCTCATTTAAATTTTATCGAAATCGGCTGAGCCATTTTTGATAAATCAACAATATTGTGAAAAATGTTACATCGATCCGTGCAATTTATTCACCCATAACTTTTTTCATAGTAATCCGATTTCAATAATTCTTTTTTTATTGGAAAGAATATACTTCGAAATTGGTCCCATTTAAATTTTATCGAAATCAGCTGAGCCATTTTTGATAAAACAACAATAGTGTGAAAAATGCTACATCGATCCATGCAAAATATTCGCGAATTCGGTACACGGGTGAAGTCGGTCATGCTAATTTTTGCAAAAAATAATCTTGTTGGCTTAGGCACATTACAAAAACAAACAAAATACATGAACAGAAACATTACAAATTAGTTATACTAAATGGCGGCCTTATCGCTTCAAGCAATTTCTTCCAGGCAACCAAGAACGGACAGGAAATAGCAAATTAACAAAACAGCGGCATTAGCAAAAAATAATAATAAAATAAACGATGAACAGTTTTAACAAACTTAAATAAGTAATGCTAACATCAAACCAATAAATAAATAATATTTATTGGAATAAATATAATTATATGTATTAAATAATACAAATATAAACTTACTATTTAATATAAAATATATACTGTAAATTTAAAACAAAAAAAAAGTCGATGACTGTTTACAACGTTATTTGGTATGGACGTACCGTCCAGTAAAGCTCGAATATGTAGATAGTTGTAAGGAATTACAAAATAAGACATACATTTAAGCTGCCATACTCACTCGTACAAAGGGATATTTTACTGTAATGAATACATCATGAAGGAAAGAGAAATACTCACAAACATTAAATGTTAAAGTTAGATAGATTAAATTAGTATCATATTCCAACAATGTTTGATTATGAAATGAATGTTTCATACCCGTTGCATTTGGTACATCGAAATGCATGTTCCGACTGGGACATTACCTGTATTTCAGAAGGTTAAACCGAGCAGAAGTAGTAGCATTAGCGTTGTTTAGATTAATTTACCAGGGTTCCAACGATAGAACCTAAATAAATAGAGTTTAGATGAAAATATTGATTCTATTAAGTCGACCGAAATTCTGTACAATATTGCTGCGCAGCGTAAAGGTGCGTAGGGCGTAGGTACACATTAAGTATAAGTTTGATATACCCTTTCTAATAAAAATAATGTCAAAATCGTTCTGTGTAAAAAGTTATATTTGATCAATGATCTTACATAAATATACTATACAATTTTATCAAATACTAGCTGACCCGGCGAACTTCGTTCCGTACTAACAGTCGATTAGCGTAGCCTAAGTTACTCCTTATTACATCTGCTATCTGCTAATAAAAGTCTCGTCAAAATCAGTCCAGCCATTTCAGAGATTAGCCGGAACAAACAAACAGACAGAAAGAAAAAATTGTAACAAATGATATTTTGGTGTATGTACCATATATTCATATGCATGTAGTAAAAACGGTTATTTCAATATTACAAACAGACACTCCAATTTTATTTATTTGTATAGATTATCAAAATCGGTTGATAGACAGCGCTACAGCAAATATTTCTCCCCATTTTTGAGGGATCATAAAATAAAAATTGTCGACAACCAAATGAGACAAAATAACAGAGCCCGTCTACCAAGTTTCATCAAGATTTGGCCTATAGAGAAGAATCAATAATTAGACAGACGCTATCGTTCCCTCGGCTAATAAAACTCTATGTACTGTATGTAAGTACCTATATGCATCTCCACGCATTAAAATATGAATGCACCAATCGTAGCTTCGAAGTGCTTTAATATTTTACTTAAGAAATGTGCTAACCAGCACCTATTCAATGTAGTACCTGCGCGTGTTCACAATGTTTCTTTTTCATGTAGGCTAGTTAGATAAGGTGGGTACTGACTCTGGAGTGGTCGACAGTCTGTGTCTTTTTCTCTCTCATAAATAACAATAAATATAAAAATTTAAGGACCAAAATAGGAAATAAGAATTTTATTTTGCTCCCTTTTCTGTACTTGAAAAGTCTGTACTTCTTACTGGTTATATATAAGTTTATGATTAAGTATTGTATAATCAGATTTTTCTGTTAAATTAATAATATTTTTATAATAGTGTATATACATATGAGAAAGAAAATATGTATTATAATAAATAGGTACTATTTTGAATCTAGAATAATATTTTCAATCTTATCGATCATGTCATGAGTAAAACTAAATCAGATGTGAGTTTTAATATCTTTTCTATAATAGGAATTAGTAAAAGGTAGCACCCCCCTGTCGTTGACCTTCTCACAAAGAAATACTCAAAAGAATACCCAAGTCAAAACAAAATGAGTTTCTGCATTTTAAAAGGCAACTAACAAAAAAGACTATTTCGTGAAGTGCCACCACATCATAAACAACCCATGGCTGTGACAGGCTATGCATACGATATGGCCTCTATGCATTATTTTGCGACACGTAATACTAAAATTGTCTAAGCTAAGCACACCCCTACGCCTAAACCTCGCTCCACACAAGCGCACCGACTCACACATCTAAACGGTGCACCCCATACCCATCCGCTTATACAGGCTGATTCTTTTATTTTACATTTTAATTCCATCAAACTTGCATACACTTTTGATCGCGGTGCCTTTATTGGCAGCGCAGTGGCGGTTTCCTTGCATTCGTTTTGCCCTGTCGGTGAATTTTAACATCCAAAAGAGCTATGTGTGAGTGACGGAGATGCTCGAAAATATTCAAATTCCTCGCATGTTATCATCGCAATGCTGAAAGATATTTTTATTATACCTATCATGAACTTACTTTGTGGTATGCAAATTTCAATCGCATATTGAAGTGAAGCGTAATTAACAAGTTTAACTGGGTATCTGCCGTTACACATGAATACTTTTTATTGTAGCGTTAAGTCGACAACTCAACCAATTACAGTTACGACTTTACGATGTTTTGAGAAAAATATCATTGAATATCGAAAAAGTGGTAGTTTTTGAAGTTACGGATTAGGCATGCGGATTGTAGAGGGCGATGGGACAGTAGAAGTGTCAAGCCGGACGTTTAGGTCGAAATTCGGGTGGAGTCCGGACACATCCTGTAGCACGGGTGCCGCGGAGGGCGTCTATTTGTTTTGCCATAGCTTTGTCGAGCTTGGGACATGCAGGTCATTAATTGTTGTGAACGCGGCCTCCTAATCGATAGTGCGCGTTCGATTCTACTTTATATTAATGTTATTTGTGCTTGCATGCCTGTCCTCGTAATGTTCGGCCCCTAAATATCTAATGGGCTCGACCGCGTTCAGAGCGAATTCTGCTGCTTAACCGTTATGCTGGAATGATTAATTAGAATTAGACATGGTACCCGCAATGAATGGCGAACGGCATGTAATGAGACGACCCGCTGACGGGCAAGATATCGAAACGATGATGACGGATTGCTGCCCATATTTTGGTTGAGTTTGTCGACTGTCGTGACGGAAAACGGCATGGTTCTGAGGCCTTAGTATTAGTTTGTATACTGAACGGAAACTATTGTAGTTTTCGTGTGAGTTCTATATATTTATGACAATTCTTGCTCAGTTTCGCCAGAGACCATGTACTAAAATCTATCACGGAGCCTCAAGGAAACTACTGTAGTTTTTGTTAACAAATAATCTCATACTAATGATATTGATATAAAGGTACAGCTATGCTAGGTAGCAACTGCACACTAACAATATATTTTCCTACTTAGACCCATATCTATGTATGCCTTTCATTTAGTTCAGTAAGAATTGAAATGGGTGACCGCAATTAATAAGCAAAACTTAACTTAAAAAAAAGTATGACTAATTCCTTGCGACGGACTTAATGTCAAACTTTATATCACACCATAGCATCAAGAGGTGAGAGGACATAAGATTATTTTAACCTTAATTAATTCTAAATGACTTAATAAATTGTTAGTAAACACAATTTTAAACCTACGAAAGGTTATCAATATATAACAACTAACACACTTAGTATATCTACGACTTATAAAAGGTAAATTCTGTGATACCTACCTATTACTGGAAAAACAACTTTCACGAGAAAATATTTCTTTTACCACAATGAAACGTAACATTTAGTAAATTAAAACGTAACGTCAACAAAATTCCTGCTATTGTCCCCGTGTTATTTAGAAAACTATTTGACTTCAACGTAACAGGCTGTGTTGTGAATTTGCTTGCGAAAGATTTCAAAACTGTGCTCGGGTTTTTCAGTTAACATGTAAACTGTCATTGTTTAACTCAATTGTTGTAACAAAAGAGTTATTGTTTACAGTTTTCCTTACAAATAAAAGCTTTTATTACGAAACATCGCCATAGCTAATTGTTCGTGGTTCTAATTGTTTTAAAATATAACAAACTAGTTTTTACCCGCGGCTTCGCCCGCATACGCAATATATCATTACAATTTATAGCTTATGTGTTATTTTAATATATAAGCTATTTTATTGCAAAGTTTCATCTCAATCCGTTCAGTAGTTTTTGCGTGAAAGAGTAACAAACATCCATACATACATCCATCCATCCATCCTCACAAACTTTCGCGTTTACAATATTAGTAGGATGGGTAATATGTGATTTGTTTCAATCGTCAAAAATTAATGTATTTGCGTCAAACTTATCTTGTGTAAAATGTCAAAAAATTAGAACATATTATCTTTACAACTATGCCCAGGTCAAATTAAAGCTTCCATGTTATTAAATATGCCTTTAGGAGATATACTGTAACCTTTAGACTACATGTTTTACTAGATCTATATATTTTATGCTACTGGTGTTGTATCTCATTATTGTTGTACAAATTTCACTACATAAAGCAGTTTGAGCATTGGTTAAGAACAGGCAAAACTGGCTCAAATATAGTCGATTTCCCAGACAATGTTTACTTTGATAGAGCTACGACGCTACAACGTAATCGGTTGTAGATCGTAGCGCTACGATATGCTAGTTGGTGGCAGGATGCGAATTTTGGCTGTAGCTGTCCTCTCACGAGAGCTAGTAACAATTATGCTAAAACATTTCTACCACCTACACTCTACAGTACAGACTCAGGTCAGCTTGTTGAGGACATAAATCGTCGAAGGTAACAAATATGTGACGCCGTGATAGTCTTGCGGTTGAGCGCTCGTCTTACATCTGTAAGATCATGGGCTTACGCTCCAGACCAGCTAATCAAGCATGCGACAACGAATAGCCACGCCACGACAAGAACTCATTTTGACGTGTGAAAAAGTGACAGGTATATACTTTGCCATAACGCTGTCTCGTTCTGACAATACGAACGAAAAAATATAACTGATTTTTGAATGAAAGAAAACACGGCGAGAAAACCTGCATACGTTAATCAAAGACATTTGATGACGTATGTAAATTGAACAACTTGCAGTAGACTAGTGTGGTAGATATAACCAAATCTGTCTTTATGGGTAGACCTATGTTTCGCGGTAGATCATCAAAAGACTGGTGCAGAAAAATATGAAATTGTGATAATGTGACTTTCGATTGCATAAACATGCAATTTGCTTGCATCGCTGCAGTAACCGCATGTATTTCGTCGTATGTTTCCTACATGACGCGATAATTTCCGAAATCAACCGCATAATACGCCAGATGGCGTTATAGATGATTATTATGGAAGGCAGAGGAAAGAGTTTAATAGTAATCAGCATCATCTACAGCTCGCCCAGTCTGCTAGCTCTAGGCGTAGCATAGGTTTCTCTTATTTACACTACCCGACTCAGCCTTGTTCTACTTTCTTAATATAAAAGGTATACAAATAACATCTTGTGTCACAATATTAGGCGTTTACTCAGCATACTAATTATGATTTAAAAAAAAAAGGTGAACTGATTATAACGTACTTTTTTTGTTTGTTAGGGTATACTTTAGAAATAGTTCCGTTTACATTTTATCACAAACGGTTTAGTTATTTTTGATGATACATTGAAGACCTAGAAGGCAGTATAAGAGGCTGTGCTATTTCAAGCACTAAGATACACCTACACGAGATCGGCAATATTGCATTGATTACGTCATAGACGTAGAACCAATTGCAATGCTATTCGTCAATTAATACAATTGTCCCGGTGAGGATGTGGCCCACTTAGGAACGGATATAAACGATCTAGGAACTTCTCCGATGTAAGACGATTCGATCATGTATTGGAAAATTATCTTGTAATGCCGGTCGTGCATAGGATGACGCAAATCCTTATTACCTATAATATTATAAACGAGACCGCATTTGTTACTCTCTTCTCAGCAACGGAGCGACGAATCGACAGGATTTTTTCACCATAAACTGTTATAGGCGGTCAAAGCTTAAATATATTGAAGTCAATTCTAATCTTGCTTAAAAGATGCTATGCTGATCAAGTATTTACTAAACGTAGAGGACAGCTAGTTTTATTTAATAACTGATTACCTAGACGTTAGTTGGATTATAAGCTATTTTGTCGTCAGGTGAAGTCAATATGAAAGTTTTTAAAATATCTATGTATAGTTGTTGCGGTAATCTAGAATAACAGCTATGAACAAAAAAAAACGTTTTTATCGCAAATATAGATTTTTTTCTACTCGTAATGCAAACACTGATGTTAAGAAACTATTTTGAATATCAAAATCGTAATAAAAGATTTTTCCTTAAACAAATCTATTTCTGCCGACACGATAACTTCAATGTTAGTTATTATATTCTATTAAGTCGCACCTAATAATACAATTCATATTCTGCCGTCAATTTGGATCATAGCAAGATATCCTTGCGCATATAAACAACGCGTAATTGCTATTGTTAAATATTAGTGCAATAATTCAAGTCGTTGGTGTATTAATAGTATTAATAAATGTTAGTTGATTTACTTATTTACAGTTTTTCATCATGATACCGTCTGTTATTAGTTACAGGGTGCACAATAAACAAACCACTCTCAAACAGTTGAGAAAATTTTACACATAAAATTAAATCATACTTTAATTTTCTCTCGACAAATTAAATTATGATTATTCTAACGTTAATTATAAACCAAACCACGCGTACAATAAAAGACGCATTGCCTTTAATACTAAATATTAGTGCCTAATTAAATGGACAATTTGAAAATTGTCCATGGCAACACTGACAATAAACAAGCCACTCTCAAACTTTTTTTGTAAAGACAACGTGTTAATTAGTGATCTCTACTTATGAAATTAATATTCTAACGTCAATATAAACCAAAGCACGCGTACAGTAAATAACGCGTTGCCGTTACTGTTAAATATTAGCGCATAATTCAAATTGTCGATAGCAACAACGGCGATAAACAATTAATCTGGCAATAGGAGCGTTTTATCTGCGGCCCTGCGAGCCGCGTAGCCTACGTCGTTCTAATCATGGTCCAACTCATGAATTTAGATTCACCCGCGTCTAGGGTTGTACGCATTTCCTATAATCTATGCGATTGGTTGTAATGGCTCGGTAGTGGCATCGAAATTTTATGAATGCTTCTGAAGCTTCTAATGTGCCGAATATGAACCAATGGTACATCTCTGGTTTTGCGTAGTGATTAGTGTGGAAGATGAAATTAAAATTAAAGTTCGCATAGTCGACATACACATGTAGCTACATATAGACGTGATCAATAATTTTCATTGATTGCCATTTTAAGGAAATTTTAGAAAAGGGTCTGACATTGTGTTAGAAGAAAGAGGCTTATTTTTTAAAAATTGTTTTAAAACATTGACTATTCCTCTCAGAACGTTTTACATGTAAAACGTTATTTTCAGCGTCGAATTATTTTATTCATTAGAAATATCATGATTATTTAATGTACTGGTAACATTGAACCCGTCTTTTACTGGCAACATTTTCTTAATTTTATAGCTATATGCAGTTTGACAGCCCTATGCGATCTATTTGTAGTGCTTGTCTGACAAAATGGATAGGCTGGCCATAATCAATTTATAAGGCCTTGTTTGTTTTCTTAACGAATAGATTTGTACCAAATTTGGTCAGCATTCTTCAATCGTGAATTTTTAAATGAGGTTGGTTTGATTGGTATTTAACTTTGCTGCCCGAAAATAGGGCTTTTAATTTTTAAATAAATTATCTCTGTGAGTAATATACTAACCTTAAAGGAAGCTTATGTCAAGAAGTTGACGTCCTATGGTAGATATGATTATGATGATCAAATTGTACTGTACTGTACAGTTATAAACAGAAAAGTCTGCAATGTAGGTACTACTGTATAATATAATAAGTGTATACAATTATATAAAGTTAATTTATAGTCTGACTATCATCAGGCTGTAACGCATGAGCCGCGATAGCTATAACGTTAAAAAATGTACAGATGACATACCTATATATTATTTTTCCGCTATAACAACAGATACTAAAAACATAAAACAATAAATATTTATGAGGTCCCATACAAAAAAACTTGAATTTTTTGCCGTTTTTCGATTTATCAATAACGGTGACAGGAAGATATTTGAAATATTCACAGAATATTTAGTAAAATAGTAACTTCAAAAATAAACAGTAAAATTATAATAAAATAATATTTAATTTATCATTAATTGTGATTTTTTGCTCGAACGTTGTGTTAATAATGGCACCAGGAAGATGCTTGAAATATTCACAGAATATTAAATTGTATATTCCCTTAAAAATAGATAATTAAAATAAAATATGTTAAGGGGGGGCTTGCATGTGGTAAGGAAACCCATTGTGCGCGAGTCCGTCTCGTAATTGGCCTATTATTTGATAAATAGAATAAATATTTTTAATTCTTAGTTATGGCAATGTTACATCCGAAGTAAAAACTATGAACATAAATCAGTTAATGTAGTTTCCAAACAATGAAAAAATAGTATTTTAATTTTATTGTAAAGCTAGGTAATTAAATACGCATAACAATAAAACTGTTAATGACTAATAATAGAGTTTAAAATCGAATAAATAATACTATTGCAATTATTATCATTTATCAAACGTTACATTAAGAATAATAGAAACATAAAACGTTTAAAACAATGGCTAGAACAATGCTGATAAAAACTAGTTTTTATTGTAATTAAATTTTTATCACTTTTATCAATCCTTTAATTAAAATAATAATGCAATTGTAGGAATATTCCAAGAGATTTAATACTTAATAGTCTCAGTAAATGAATACCTGAACGAAAGAAACTACTAAAGGTACTTAAGCATGCGATACTCTAGATCACGTAGAAGGCTGAACGTAGTCTAGAACGAAAGTGTTATTTCTCAAAATTCAAAAATTGAAAACAATCGAAACCCCCAATTAAAACTGTCATTCGAGCCACGGTAGTGCACCGTTGTAAATACCACTCGTGGGCACCCATCTGAAGACAGACCGTGATGAACATTGCATAACTTCGGTGATCATTAAGTTCGTAATATACCGGCTACTACCTACCTATTTTTCGATGGACTGGATGTCGTTTTAGCGTCAGTCAAAACCAAAGTTTAAACAAGGCTAGTCAGTTTTAAATAAGTAAAGCACAGGTGTTACTCGCGCATGAATTAAGTAGAAAACTGCTACTATAGTTTCAATCGCATTTAGCGATCTTTTTCAATCTCTTCTTTTTCTCTCTTACTTAATTTATGCGTGAGTAACACCTGTGCTTTACTTATTTGAAATGTGCGAAAACCACACTAGTTTCCATAGTGAAGGCTAGTCAGGTTCAGTCAGGTCAGGTAATGATAATTATGAATAATTTTTACATTGCACAGGGGTCAGGAGCCAATTGAAACAAAAAATGTTCCTTGATATGACTGGCGAGTTTTTTCTCTAATACTTATACTGTATCTAATACTTTATCTTTCGGGTATATTATCTGTTTAGACATTATAGAGGCCTTCAGGCGGTTTAAAAACATTGACGCCAGGATTATCCAGCCAACCTATACGAACTTACGTTACTTTAAAAATAACTATTTATAAGTACTATTTGAAAGAAGAGAGACGAAACATTCTATTTTTATTCTCACAAGTTATAATTGAATAAAATTATGTCAATAACATTGCTGTTAATTTATAAAATTCCTCGATTGATACAATGTAGACTGGAGTCGTCACGCTATTTAAGTATTTTGTAAAAAAAAACCTTTTCACAATTAAATTATTCATAATTATTGAATCATTCTGCGAAGTGACGTGTTGAAATGATGTCTAGCACGCAACTGTGAGCTAATTATTACTATACTTAACTACTACTTTAGTATTAAATAGGAATTACCTTTAGTTTTGTAGTCATGGTAGTAAGTAGTAAAAGGGCTCTTTTGTAAACCCTGCCTGGGAAATATCACACATTCGCCAGTTAGGTACTCATCCGATATTCATATTCATATTCATATTCATATTCATTTATTGATACATTTTAGTACACGTCATTTAATTACATCAATCATCAAATAGTTTAATAATTTTAATACAAAATAAATTCTCAAATAATTCAAAATTATGTTCATTCTAATTAAAAATAAAATTAAATACATCAAATTATACGAATCATTACAACAATTGCAGAAAAAAAGAAATAATATTAACTGAATTAAATAATTATAAAGCTTCATACTAACAGTATGTGGTTACTTTTAGCGTCATGAATTCTTTTTCGATATCATAGAACGCCTGACTGACAAGCCACCGCTTTAGTCTTGCCTTGTATATGGTCAAATTAGATGCTTCAATGACATTTCGGGGAAGTCTGTTATAGATCATAGTGCCCATGACATGGGTCAACTTGGTGGACTTTGTCAGCGTTCGTTTCACAGGTAAGAGCCTGTTCCTGTGACGAGTAGTACGCTGTTTTGATTCATATAGCGCTTGCCCCATCACTTTGTAAGAATCAAGGTTAATTCTCACATAAATAGCCACTTGCATAATAACTATAGATTAGCGGTAGTGTGCAAGCATTACTGTGTTCCGGCGTGAAAGGCAATGTTTCCAGAGAAATTTTCGGCCCTATTTTCATCATCTTCATCAGAACTGCCTTGACTGCCTCGGTGGCTCAGTGGTTAGTAACCCTGACTCCTGCATCAGAGAGGCGTGGGTTCGATCCCCACCCAGGGCAAGCATTTATGTGATGAACATAAGTGATTACTCTGTGTCTGGTTGTTATTTAGGTACTATCTATATAAGTATGTATTTAAAAATATGTATATGTAGTATAGTAGTATATATCACAAGCTTTTCTTAGTTTTTTTTTGATGTCCCCTTATTTATTTATAATTTAACTTAAGAGCAGGGCTCTTGTTGGTGGAGCAACTTACATGTGTAGCGGTCCTCTGCCAGTGTTTTCAAATCCCCGTACGACATGACATCTATCTTTTCTTTAATTTGGTTTAAAAATGCTCGGTTTAACCTTAATATTTCAATATTTTTTTCTTAATATTTGTTGGCGTAGCGGCTGGAGATGTGTCTTGGTCTCTGATATTAAGCTATTAATATCTTTCTTTCTCTATACAACTTCTATATCATTGACCAAGCCAATGGAGTTAGAGATTCTCGGTTTTTACTCGACAATTTTTTTTCGTCTCTGGATTTTGATTCATCTCAACAGATCACATTTTTTAACGAATCTTGATGAAATTCAGTACACTGGTATGTTTGTTGGTTTTTGTTGTCAGTGATTTTTGTTTGAGATATTTCCCTCAAAAGGGGGGAAAATCTGTAGCCCTGTTTATTAATTGATTTTTATAATATCTGGCAAAATTTCTTAGTATCAAAATCCTAACCTGCAGGCCAATCGCGTTAATTTTAAACAGTTCCGTCTGTAATTCAGTTAAAGTTCGATTGCAATTGTAGTTAAGTTTCGATTCAGCTTTAAATAATTCGGTATTGCGCTAAACTTCATACACCAACCGTTCGTTTGACAGCGGTTACGTTCCAACTCTGATTGAGTTGCGTTTCTACTTTTGTCAAAATCATTAGCGCGATACGAAAATAGACCGCTTCGGCCGTTTAAGAAACCGGGGCTAGGAAACTGGTTTCCTAAATGGCTTTTTACAAAGAGTTGAAGTTCGGTTAAAGTTCAATTGTGATTCAGATTTGTGAGTAGGTATAAACGAAATCGGTCAAGATCGAGTCGAGATATAGGCTTACGAAGATTGCGGCTGTTTAACTGATCAGACGCGAGGTCTACTGTTCGGAGAACTAGTAGTTTTAGTAAGTAAGTATTAAGTTAGTACCTACATTTTACTATTATTTCATTTTAGTAATAAGAAGTCTTATTGGAAATGTATTGAGATAGCTCACATTTGTGGGTGCACGTTTTATATGATCATTATGAGGGATTTAGAACATAATCTCCATTTCAGCGCTTAGATACGCTACAAGTACATTGACGTTTTGAGGATTTAATATATAATGATAGGAGGATTTGACATAATAAGGTTAATCCCACTTTATTCTAAGCCAACTAACATGTGATCTAGCGCTAGAGGGTATACAACTGATTGGCGATTAAAACCGTAATCGGATATTCAGAGCAAATGCGGTACATAATGTCCAAGTAACACAGTTGCACTCGATGGTACGCTCTATTTTCAGTGTATTTTCCGTATTTTCAAAACCGTATACCTTTGATTACATCTGTCTAAATGGACAAACATAAGCATTAATCACAAAGAAAACGGCCCAGATCTCTTACAATGAGCACGTAGTTAATATGTCAAAAAGTCTGTCAAAATTTTTATGGATAGGCACCACATATTCTACTAATATTATAAACGCGAAAGTTTTTGAGCATGGATGGATGGTTGGATGGATGGATGGTTGGATGGATGTTTGTTACTCTTTCACGCAAAAACTACTGAACGGATTGAGATGAAACTTTGCAATAATATAGCTTATATATCAGAATAACACATAGGCTGTAAATTATAATGATATTGCGTCAATAAATCAAAATATCATGAGGGCGAAGCCGCGGGTAAAAACTAGTGGACCACATTGTTGGGCCGTTTTGCTCAGCTAATTCGGTATCTAACTGATGTTCATTAAAATGTACTCGTGTCAGCTGTCACGACCAGAAAAATCAATATTTGGAATAAAAAAACATGTTTTTCATGTTTTTGAGGACCTGCGTCCACTTTTAGAGTGTCCATTCTAGAGAGGCAAATATGATTGCCAGTAGCAGGAGAGATAGTGCACAAGTCAATTACGAAAGCTATAGTTCAAAAAGAGCTCGTGCCTTTGTCATGCCTTTTGAATCTTTACAACGGTTTAAGTTAGTTAGTCTGTCACGTATGGAGTGTAAAAGGTACAAAGGCTTTTTTGTGCACGTTGAAGTAGTTCTGTTTAAAGTTCTCGTCGTCCTCGTTTTAGCAATAAAACGTCCACTATAGATCACCAATAAGATCGATTCGAAGCGTCTATATTTAAAAAAAAACGTCAAATCCGCTGAAGCAAGTAATTGTGGTGTCAGTTATCAAACCAAATGAACACACGTATTTTTCTAGCTACGCAAATAAGTTGTCTAAAGTAACTCGATGGTACATTTTTTAAGTCTGGGCATACTGAAACTGTAAAATTTGACAAAAAAAAGTTTTTACAACCTCACAATCATCAAACTGCCTCGGTGACCTATTGGTTACGGATTCTGATCCCTTTGCCAATGATGTGTGGGTTCGATTCCCACCCAGGGCAATTTTTACAATTATCATAGGTGATTGCTCTATGTCTGGATGTTATTATATGTTTTACTATGGAAATTAACGTGGTTTTCACACATTTTATACTATATTTAACGGGACTAAACTCACGTCATATCACGTCACTCACTATACATAGTTTCGGTCGCCGAACGCTACCTATTATAGTATAAAATGATATTATATGTGTATATACGTATGTATTTAAAATATATAGCTACCTATTAGTAGCATGCCACTCTCTGGCAGCCATATTACAAGTTTTGCTTAGTTTGGTTTCAGAAACCCTGTGTAAGGTGTCCCTAATATATTAAAAAAAAACTTTGTATTCGTAAGAAAATGTTTCTTTAGCACTCCACCTATAATCCGATGTAGTGCCGATAGCCCCGCATGTAGTCTGTTATCACGTTGTTTGTTTGAGTCTGGACTAAAAGTGAATTAGTACATCAGGTACTCGTATTAGCTGCTTAACGTATGCAATGCGGGTGATGAGACAGGAAAACTGCAAATAAGGCCTAATACTATGCTAGTTCTTTTTTAGTTTATAAATTAATTCGCTTAAATAATAATATAATCAATTGATAATAATATTTGAGCCATTTGGAGTAGAGACTTTGGGTCCATGGGGGCCGGGAGCTAATCTCGTTTTCAAAATCTTTCTGAGCGTCTGGTGGACGCGACGCGGGACCAAAATGCTGGTGTTTATTTGGCTCAACGTATAAGCATTGCCATTCAGCGTGGCAATGCTGCCAGCATGCTGGGCGAGCTGCCAACTGGCAGTGGGCTTGACCACTTGGATTAATAATTATAATAATAAAAAAATAATAATAATCAATACCTACATCCTGCATAAAAATCCTTATGGAAACAAAGTGCCACTTACTCGATCACTGATTAATCTGATGATGTAAAGTAGCGTGGTTTTCGAACATTTTTAATTTATTATAAGAGAATGAGAAAGGTTTTACTCACGAGGTTTTTAAGGCAAACATCAAGTTACTACATTTCCCGTTTTTCCTTGTTATTATTTTGCAAGATGGAATACTAACACTCGAGCTCGTCTCGCAAAACATATAAAACAATGCTGCCATATATGATGCATTCCTTCAACATTCTCATGACCGTACTCAAAACCTGAACTATGAACACTAATTTGATTAATTAACAGGCGTCCTCAAGATCAATACTACAGCTGGTTTGTTTATGCAAAAAACTGTTAAAGTCAAGTCTAGTTATAGACACATTACAGGCACTTGGGATCGTCTGATAACCATTTTTAAAATATTTCCTAAATAAATTTAAAATTTTTAATGTAACCACAAATACAAAATAACCTAAGATGAAAGTGGAAGAAAAAAGAAATAGTACAATCAAAATTACAAAAAACGAAATGACTTCTAGGTATAAATTGCTGCAACTCGATAACTTTTATTCTCCCCTAATGTAAGAAACTGAACGACTACGTACAAATTGCCATTTTGATAACTATAACTAGCGTGTATCTAATCAATCACGATATCTACGATGCGTCGATATCTCGCCGGCCTCGGCGGCACGCCTAATCAGGTGCATTTGTTCGACAAACCCGCACACCCCCGAGGGTGTGGGTGGGGGGCGGACCCACCCTTCGCTCCCGCTGATGCAGATAATTAACAGCTCCTAGTCTATTGTCGAGGTGACCACTTGACTGTGAAAAGAACACTGCGAAAGTGTACTTGTTGGCTGAGGTTTTATTTGTATTAAATGGAGCTTGGACATGTTTTTCAAGAGATGGCGTTACTACTAGTTAGTGAGTTTAAATTTGATTATTTTTCGAAGCGTGTCGAGGTGATTCTATTATTCTAATATTATTTTTTCAGTGGTTCACCGGTTTTTTCAAGGATGATTATGTTCGACCGTATGTAGTACTTTGAAGTAATAACTTGTGAGTATGTAATTACTAAGTAACAATATAAAGCGTGTTACAGAGTAATATCACATAAGTTTTCAGTCAAACACATTGTACACACGAAAGGAAAGTTACACTTAGTCACCTTTTTCTCAGAACTTTCTCGAACTTTTATGTAACGGTAGAAAATAGGAACGCTTTTGGGCACCAAATGGGAATTTTGAGGTAAATAACGTACCTGACTTCGTATAGACCGGGTAGCCCTGGTGTCAGAGTTTTAAGCCGCCTGAAAGTCTCTGACATGGTTAAAAGCTTGAAACAACCGAGATCTACAACTTATCGTGTCATCCGAGCCATGAAAGCCGAAAACTCTACTACGGGTATTTCGGCGTTTCGCCCCGCAAGCGGTTCGGTCCATGACTCATTTTGAAGGTCCCGATTCGCCCCGCATTGTTTGGAGCGGGCCGAATGGGGACCGTCAAAAAGAGTCTTGGGCGATTCGCCCCGCGGGCCCAACCGCTTGCAGGGCGAAACGCCGCAATAATCAATACACTCATCCGAAGACTGACCGTACCGTCCGTTGTTCACCTTAAGTGATAGCTGCTAAACACCAAGTCAAACTACTAATAATGTAGAATTAACTAGTCATGGTAGTTAATATAACGTGGGGTAATACTCGCCGTAGAAACGTGACGTATTGGTATTTGGGTTCAAATCATCCCCGGTCAAACTCGGTCCCATACCTATGACTTCTGATAGATTCCCTTCGTGGGTAAATCTATTCAAAGGCTGGTACAGTAGAGCACAGCTTCATTAATTTCAGCGTACCTATGTTGTAACAGTTATTACATAAATGGTACATTTTTTTTAAATTTTTGAACTACTACTAAAAAAAATATATATTCGAATATTTTTCATATAAATAATGGTTTAAAATATTCGACAGCATATTTTTCAAAAATCACGTAGAACTTCGCATAGATAGTATAATTACTTACGGGAAAAAGTGTAGAATAGGAAAAACTTGGTGTCAATCCCTTTTACGGCAATGCTTCGACATGGCAGTAATGCTTTTGTTTCGCTGACAAAGCTTCTGTTTTGGTTCCAGGGCGCCTTTGATTACCTTGGATTGGTTATTGAAAGCTACCTTGATTTCTTTCTGTCCAATTTTAATGAGAAACCGAGATATTTTATGTTTTGGAAAATTAGCTGCAGTAGGTATATCATCATCAGTCTTATTTTAGATTTAGTTTGAAATGTTCTTTATAGCGATTACCAAAGTTAAGAAAAAAATACATATTGTTTGAATGTCGTAGTAGCAGTTCTGTAATATAAGTTCGATCTTTGATAAATTGTAAAAAATATTTCAATTAGGTACTTATTTAAGTACGTAACACTACTCAGGAACAACGAAGATTTAAAGATTAATTAACAAACAATAAACAGCAAACAATAGCTTCCAATAATTATTTTTTGCAAAAAATAGCATGACCGACTTCACCCGTGTACAGATTCATTACATAGTATAAAACAAAGTCGCTTTCCGCTGTATGTCCCCATGTATGCTTATATCTTTAAAACTACGCAACGGATTTTGATGCAGTTTTTTTTTATTGATAGAGTAATTCAAGAGAAATGTTTGTATGTATATTACACCTGTGCGAAACCAGGGCGCATCGCTAGAACGCAAATATTATGCACGGATCGATGTAGCATTTTTCAAATTATTGTTGATTTATCAAAAATGGCTCAGCCGATTTCGATAAAATTTAAACGGAACCAATTTCGAAGTATACTCTTTCCAATAAAAAAAAAATATTGAAATCAGACTACTATAAAAAAAGTTATGCGTGGTTATACATAAAAAAATATATATACGCGTCGAATTGTATACCTCCTCCGGTGGTTCTTCGGTCAAAAGATAAGCGATCGAAAATAGAAGTCACACCAAATTTTCGCAGAATCGAGAATTATTTAACACGATTTTGTTCAAACGGTCGCACAACAAAGCGGAGATGGCAGAATCAAAAGTATTATTTACCAGGAGGGGCGCAAGACGGGACATAAAATTGTAATAAATTATTCACTGATACCATTATGCCTCTCGCTCCCAACGAGGAAGAACTATGCCTAAATATTTAAACGTCTACGTTATATGTATTGCAATTGTCATTACTTATTCAGGGATTTTCGGTAGGGACGCACGGACAGACAAACAGCCATACATAAGTTAGGTCAGCGGGCTTCTGTGGGGCTGTTAATCTGGAGGGAACACTAATACGGGGACTATACATATTGAATGAAAGCGCCGACGAGGTATACTATATTTATTGCATGGTTATGACTTCACTTGTGTCTGGGTTTCAGATATGAATCTAGTACTTAAAAATGCATGCTCCTTTCTATTACGGGCGGTTGATGACGGAGGTGTTCGAATACTTTTAGGAGTGTGCAGTTTTATAAAAGACTTGGAATAGTATTTTAATATCATTTAAAATCGTGTTCCGGATACAGTCATTATGAAATTGGTCATGAGTATTTTACTAGGACTGTTTATTGACACATTTTTGACCGACGAACCACCAGAGGAGGTATACGATTCGACGCGTATATATATTTATATTTATGTATAACCACGCATAACTATTATTAATTATTATTAATTATTGATAAATCAACAATAATGTGAAAAATGCTACATCGATCTGTGCGAAATATTCTCGAATTCTGTACACGGGTGAAGTCGGTCATGCTAATTTTTGAAACAAATAATATTGTTTGATTACTAGGCTCAGAAAAAATATTTGGTCTAAGTTACTAGGTATCAAACAGTTTAAGAAGAAGAAGTTTTATCCGGCTTATACCATTAAGTAGATTACTCCAAATACCTTACAACAAAGTACTTAGTACTCTTCAAGTAGATTAGTTCCGTCTGTAACTTTCGTTTGGATTCAAAACCACCCTCGATGGCAATGTGATTGTCTCGTTTCTAAGCTAGGAACAATCGGAACAAAACAAAGAGTGATTCGCCGACGAGCCCAACTAAGAACGCTAATCATTTGATGCACTGGACATTAGTAGGGGTATTCAGCGCTTCCACCGCTCGTCACAGAGGTCCTTTGAACAACAGCGCTGTCACTCGGTATCGGCTGATAGCTCAAACTTTACACAGCTACAATGCTAACTTCGCGTAAACTGCAACAATGCCTTGCACTGATGTCCACTCGATGACGTGGCCATTGTTGGACACCTGTACCAACTGTAGAGTTTAAAGGTTCTATAGCAGTTATCGAGATATCGCCCCGATTGGTTGACTGGACGGAATACTAAAAGCCTTAGTCTAGTCCATTCGGATGTTTCACGTCTGATCAAGAAATGGTATTTTTCTTTTTGGGATATATAGGTAATTATATGTAAATACATTTGTATCCACAGTTGATCGAATACTACCTTTATACGATATGTAACTATAAATTCAAATTGAATCATCGTGTGAAATTAATCGACAAACTCGTGCTTTAGTGGAACCTTTTTCCTTGATATTAATCTTTTATAATAGATAAGAAACTAAATTTTAACGTTTTTGAGTTTAATTTTAATCGGTCATTGAGTTAGAACTACTTATTCTAGAACTAAATGAAATAAGGACAATAAAATATACTAACCTAGTAATTAAGATAAAACAGATAGTGGTAATATAACCATCCAAAGCTTGAAATTTTAACAACATTAAAGAATTATCTCATGCCTGTAATTCATTAAATTCTCGTATTACAATCATTGTGGTGCTTATTAAAAGTATATAGCATGCTCCACTACAATTCGCTACCTAACGAAGCTGTCAAATACTGAATTTCAGAGCTTCATTCATATATACAGATAAGTACTTGTAGTCTGACTTCGCATTTCATTAGTAGTCTGTCATGGTGGTTCCGATATCTGTGGTCATTCCGGCTGCATAGGGAAATAGAAATCTCTACGTAGTTTAAATTACAAATTACTAAAATTCTGTCTAATTTATTAGCTAGTTATGATTGTAATAGCAACTCTGATTACAATGTTTTTACTGAAGGTGCTCATGATAGTAATTAGGTGCCTACAGGTTGATGTTAGCAGACGCAGCGTAATTCACATGCAAGGTGGACATAAGACTTGATAGAACACAAAAGAAGTGTATAGTAGCAATATAAGCTTAATAAGCAATATAAGTCAAAAGAGTCAAGAGAGAGCCAAGGTTCTATGGAATATATAATAAATTATTAGTAAAAAAAACATTAGAAAAACACGCTTTAGTGCCAATCTTCCGGCTTCATCATCAGACCTTGAAACCTAATCGTGGTCAAAGTTCATTACAAGACTTTTCTCAGAAATCCAAAACAGCTATGATACGATTTGTAATCATGAAATTCCAGTTCACATCTTCTAGTTCCAACATCAGATCAGTTCGACAGTACCATATTATTGTGTTGTCATCGGAACTACATACAGCTGCCATATTCATAACGCAACGACCCTTGGAAAATGGTTAAATTAGTTACCTTAGATTCCATTACATAGTTACATACAGGCTGACTTAATAAAAGCGTGTTAAAAAGAACGTAGGTCTGTGTCTAGTAATCGATGTTCTACGATCGAGCTTATGATTGTATAATAAACGTAGCGAAAATAAATTAAAAACAATTTCATTTCAATTTCAGGCCTCCTTGCAAACATCCGAAGTAGACTTTTAATACATATAGCAATCATCGTCAATCTGGCATCAGATTTCAATGTGAATTTATGCGACATTGCGGTTTTAATGCACGAATGAACATTTGATTATGCGAATATGAATGAACTGTCTACTCTCGCAGCCGTGGACGTTCTCGGTACTACAGCGATAGCAAATAAAGAATGGACATCGGCCCTTGGAAAGAAATAATTGGTTTCGGCTTTGTAAAGCGTTACCTCTGTCTCGCGAACCACTATATAGTTTCACGTTTGACATTTGTGGCTAGTGACGTTTGTTAAGAGGATTCTGAATCGACCAGTGTTTTCACGTTTGCTGTAGAACATCGAAAAAAAATTCAGTATATTTTTTGTAAATATTTCGTTCCGGTAGAAAACTCTTTTCACCCCTTAAATTGTAACAAAATGTTATGTTTTTAGTGTCAATCACTTGAGTAAGAAATATTACACGCTCGTACATTTTATTCTTTTAGAAAAAGTTTTAGTTTATCTATACTTTTGCGTCAAAGTATGACTTAAGAGGCTTATAACTTTAAGGTCATTTAAATAACTAAAATATAAGACGTATAATCCTAACGATTAAAATGCTGATAACAAAAAAACACAAATCGGATAATATTTAGAGGTAGATAACAGCTTACTGTTTTTAAATGGACAATTTGGCACCTCACAACTGCCTTTTTGATTGTTTGTGTTTTTTAAAGGTAACGCCCTAGAAAACCAAAATTAACCATTATTTTTTTTCCAAACACGTGTCAGTTGCGTATTTTACCGTAATGCACTTGTTTCTAGACACCCGATATATATTTTTGAAGTGAAAACTTCTCTAGCGACGTTGTGCACTTTTTGGGATGGGTAAAAAAAGTTAAACTCCCGTCAGGACACGCCTACCTGATAAAAATTCGTAAGACGGTGCCGGGCGCTTGCGCGAGTTTTCTTGTGTAATATTGATGTTCAAGTTTTCAATTCTGCCGGCACCCGGAGCGCAATATTTTTTTTTTATTTTTTTTTAAATGATAGCGGCTGCTCCTCAAAACACCCTTAGACTGTATATCCCACAGCTTACGAGTATTGGCCATGACGCTACGAATTAGCGACGATCTAATTCCCTGCGAAAATTTCGACCAAAAACACGCGTGATGTCAATAATTATACAATTATTGTTTACATAGATCAGCGATAGCAAAAAATTGAATTATTTGTAAAGTGAATTACACTTATAAAAACGATTAAAAATTTACAGATAGATATAACATTTTTCTTCAGCAAACACATACCCTAACACAATCATACCGAAGTATCACACCTTCATTACCACCCTTTCCCTCACATAAACAGCATTTGAACTATTCGCGACCTTGACCGGTACCTCCCCTAAGAACTTCTCTATCGCCCTACTTATAGAGATCTACAGAACTTGTCTGTACCCGCGCGCGAGACACTTGTATGTAACAAATACTCATACGCAAAATAAATTGTTATAATGATATGTATTACGTACATTTTTTTGCAAAATGCAGTGCTAAGTGAGGGCATATGAATAAGTTATTTGTTGTGCTCTGTGAGAAGGTAATAATGTGTATCTATTGGCGCGTAGTTATGGCTAAGTCACGATGATCTAGTGTTGATAATAGTCGCTTTACAATCGTGAGATAATGAGTTCAAATTCTGGTCCCGTAACCATTAGCTCAGTGGAGCTTATGTGCGGATTTTGCAGCGATGGCATTTCGGTGAAGGAAAACATCGTTAGGTGACCGGCATAAAAATTCGATGGCATATGTACTCGTAAATCTATCAACCTGCACGAGGCTAAAGTGGCGTAACTTTACCACTCTATGCTCAGTAGTATACTATTAAGAAAGCCGGTATAGTACAGTAGTGATTTTAAGCAGAGTTTTAATCTAACGGATGACTAATTCCTCAAGATAAATTAGTTCCCCGCTAGCTAAGACAACATGTTCCATCTTGCGAAATCTGTGGCTCTACCTAATGTGATCGGATGATCACAACTGCCTTGAATACTGTTCACCTCTATGACCTTTTTATTTGCAAAATTCCGCTTCGGCACAAGTTAATCTAATCTCAACAAGTTTTATCAACAAAATATACGTACCACTGTTGAAAATAGATTTACTAAAAAAACAATTGGGTCATCTTCACTACGCTGACCCAGTGTGGATTCGATGATACATATGCTTATTTCTTCTCTACGGCAGTGATATGCCGTTTCGAATTTTTTCTCCGGACGTACATATAGGTTTTAAAACGATGTTTTCCTTTATCGAAAAGCCAGTGGTGTGAAAATTCATATGTACGTACGTAATTGTGATTGAACGTGATTGCGCTCCCACCAGACCACGGCTTCCACACGGCTACAGCTACGTACAACCTTTGTACACTTATCTAATTCTGAGCCAGATTACAAGTCAGGTATCAGATAATAGTCTGCAAATTAATATAGAGTCTGAATGGAATCCAGATTGGTATGAAACCTTCAAAGTCTCTTTGCGCAGTTGAATTGAACTTTGAAATAATCCGTCTACCGTCATATTGCCGACTGATAAAGGAGATAAGACAGAGAGAGAGATTAGGCTTGCAAGTTCTGCTGCTGATTAAGACTACGCTGATGACATTCGAATTGGGAGTTTATGACCACTTGATACAAAGCATTTACGGTAAAGTATTTAGACATTAATATACATTTTTCCTCAATTTATTCCTTTCTTGCCTCTTTTAATCCTCCTAACAAGTTCACCTAAAGAACGAATCCCATTAAACCACCCGGTTTAATGGGATTCGTTCTTTTGTTAAGGGCACAGAACAGCAGATCTAGATTGTGGGCACCATTTTGCACCATAATATTTTATTTTTAATATAGAATTTTGTGATAATTTATCACAGCGCATTTATGTTTTCGAATTATTGTATTGAAAAGAGATAGTAAATTTTTCGTAATATATTTTACTACGTACTTGTTACAATAGAGAATTTCAAAAGTTTGGTGATGCAGTAATCAATACACGTATTTTATACCACATACTGTACTGTATCAGCCTTTGAATAGTCCACTGCAGGACGTAGGCCTACCCACGAAGGGTGATTGGGCCATATCCACCACGCTGGCCCAGTGCGGGTTGGTGGATTCACATATGCCATCGAATTTCTTCTACGGACATATGCAGGTTGCCTCACGATGTTTTCCTTCACCGAAAAGTTAGTGGTGTATTCCGTACATAAATATCAAAGAACTCATTGTTACGGGACCGGGATTTGAACCCACGACCTCACGATTGTAAGGCGGGTGTCACTATCTCTAGGCCACCACTGCTCTATACCACATACTCATAAGTAATTACAAAAATCCAACGAAAAAAAAACGATTTGTTGACAATTAAGTTGAAACGATCAATGTTACATCACAGGTCTCCGATCACATAACTTTTAACCTTTGGCAGGTGGATGTACGGAACAGACGTACGGCAGAGATTCGATTATGTCCCGTTGGCCACGTCCCGTGGACTTGAATTTCAATTAGAACAAATTATCAGGGGATACAGCGGTCCAAACTTGATTTGCTAACGCAGCCGGCGTATCCCGAATTAGACGTACATACGTTTAATAGACGTATGTACGTTTAATAGACGTACGTACGTTTGGGATGGGTTATAGACGTGCTGGTTGCGGTTCTGAATTGCACGATAGAGTTATAACACGGTAGATGTCACTATTAAAGATCTATTGGAAATGGTGTATGGCAAAATTTCTAATTGCCTTATCACTTCATTTTACTTCTAATAGGGTTAGGTTTTTGTAAATTTAACTTTTTGGTAATCTTAAATTTACTAGGAGTAGTTACTACTAGAATTTAATTGAAATATGCAGCTGTGGTGGCGGAGAGGTAGTGACACCCGCCTTACAATCGTGAGGTCGTGGGTTCAAATCCCGGTCCCGTACCAATGAGTTCTTTGGAATTCATGTACGGAATTTCACACCACTGGCTTTTCGGTGAAGGAAAACATCGTGAGTCAACCTGCATATGTCCGTAGAAGAAATTCGATGGCGTATGTGAATCCACCAACCCGCACGGGGCCAGCGTGGTGGATATGGCCCAATCAACCTTCGTGGGTAGGCCTACGTCCTTCAGTGGACTATTAAAAAGGCTGATTCCTGTACAGTACAGTACAGTACAGTTGCTACTCAGCAGGATCTGTAGTGACAGGAGCAGGAGATGTTATTTTTAAGACATGCATAAGCTAGGCAACCAGTTATGTTTGATACATGTATAGCACAGTCTTTTTGATAGAAACGTATGAAATAAAACCAAAAAGGCAAAAATTGTCTAGAAGAGATAGGTAGCACTAAGCAATATGATCGCATTTTGTGTCATTTTCTTGTGTATTATCTTCTTTGTATTATCTTCTTTTACTTAAGTCCCTTATATAATTATTATAGTGGTGTCAGTAAAGTATTCTTGTTTTCTTGCGAGCGAGCTGGAAGAGTCAACACGTCCTGAACGCCTCGTTGAGAGGCGAAACACGTGTCGAACAGAGTGTAGTGCAGTGAGAATAAGGGTGTTATTTATTAGTGAAGTGTTTTCAATATTTTGTCATATTATTTTTAAAAGATTTTCATAATATTTATTTGTTGTTAACGGATTATTAATATAGTATTTTAAAAAATATATAATAGAGTGTACTGAAAATAAGTGATTTTTATTATTATTTTCTCTATTTTGTAAAATTAAGTTTTTGAATGTATAATTATTGTAACATTAGTAATTGTTTGTAATTTTTTTTTTATTAAATGTCCTTAATGCACTTAATGCCCTTAAACTTATTTGCCTACAACAAGATAGCGGAAATAACACTAAATATTTATTTAAAACATAGATTTGAAGTATTCTTGTGTTGTAAGGACTACGAAATCTGAGAGTGACAATAATCTCATAGCTACGCAAGATTTCCTTCAGAAGAGAGCTACGGTGCTACACGACTACTACGAAATTCGATTTGATCTCGTAGCACACGTATCAAATATCGTAGCGGTGCATTCGACCGAAAACCCTACAAAGATAACATTGCATATAACGACATTCACTTTCTTTCATTTATATTTTACTAATATTACAACCACAAAATGTTTTCATTTGTTTGATCTGGAACAGTTGGTTTGTAAAATAATAAGCTTTACAAACACCAATTTTTCGTGTTTACATTCACAAAAAATTGGTATTGTATAAAAATTTAGCATCCTGTCAATTGCTTTCACACAGATTGCACGCAGTAAGGATAGTTACGACTAAAATTACTAAGGTTATTTGATGACCATTTATGAACATACAACAGTACATAGTTTTGTCGAATTTACTCTAAAAATATATTTTATCTACGGAATTTATATACATTTACAGATGGCTTACTAAATTGTGAAGGTCATTTTACAGTTCAACATGTTAAGGCAACAGCAGTATTAGCATCTTAATTATATCAAAGTTACAAGGGCTGAGCTATGCCGCATTGGGTTTTGTACCACTTTAGTTTAAAATCATGTGTAATGGAAATGTGTCACTGGCGTTTAGCAAACTACCGGTTTTTTTGGAGTGGATCTCGTGTCTGATCTAGCTTCACCCGGATGACCACCTTAATTGCATTCATTGAGGACCTGCTTTTGGATGAAGTTACTGTCAGTAAGTAATAAATAATAGTACATTGTTCACCGAGAGGAGAAAGTGACCGATTACCGCCGAGGGTGTCGTTTGAAGCCCGAGCCGTAGGCGAGGGCTTTAAAACACCCGAGATCGGGAATCGCACTTTCTCTCGAGTGATACATAGTGCTTTATACTACACCTACGAGGAAAATAAATTCTACGAAAACTGAATCCTCAAACAACACACAAATTGAAAATGGCGCCAATGGCGTCTGCAATTTTTACATGTTCTTTTTTCAAATTGTTTGACACCATCCAACACACAGCTAGTGGCCAGTGTCATTTTGCGAACTTGGAGATAAAAACTCACTGTAAAAACTTTTTGGCTTTTGATATTTAGGTTACCAGCATAGTCTTACCCAAAATTAAAAAAGAAAAACCACGTAAGAAATGGATTTTCATACACTTTTCTCTCCCGCTCAGATGCGTTTTCTCGCCGCATATTTGTTCGATATGCAATGACGTACTTTCTACCGTAAATTTGATAAAGTATCAAGGTACTATCCGAGCAGGTGTAGTACAAAAAAAATATTACGCTTAACATCAGACAAGCAATTTTTTACGCGTCTCGTCACAATTATAGTAAAATACATACCTATACATCTAAATTAAGCTTTGCAAGGTTCATGAGCAGTGTTAACCAGGTGAGTTACGCTATGAGTTCCCAACTTAATGTTTTAATTCTTACTCTTGTATCTATCAAATTTGCCCTTAAAATAGCGGCAGGACACAGGGACAGTCATGACTAAGAAACAGAAGAGCGTACTCATCTCATCATAATTGATACAAAGCAGATGCTTCTTAATCTCAACTTCTTATTTTAAATCTCATGTTGCTTCACAATGTATTTTATGCTTCGAATAGTGCGTGGGCATCCATTCATTTGTTGTGCGGATATGCAAGTCCAAAAGCTATAGAAGCTTGTAAGTAAAAGTTGTGGAGCTCTGTAGGTAATATTTGTGGTCATACTAAACATCAGCCGAGCCTGATACTCGTCCCGTCGCAATTGATAAAAAGCCTCAATCCAAAGACAAATTTTAAATCTCATTTTGCTTCATTTATGCTTCAAACAGTGCGTGGGCATCCATACCGTCATTGGTATCGGATTTACAAGTCCATAAGCTATCGAGGTTTGTAGGTAAAAGTTGTGGTCGGCCCGCGTCCGGCCGCGGCCCGCGCTGTCATTGCGGGCCTAACAGGTTGCCAGATTTGCCACTATTTTTACGCAGCGAGTAGTGATGGGACATGTCACACCTGTTGGCCACGGGCGTTGGTAAAGCACCAATATTCTAGTTTGAAAGTTAGTTGACAAGAAAGAAAAATTGATACAATATATGTAAAGAGAAAGTACCTATACTTCAGGAAATGTTTTTCAAAGCATGGTGTAACGGGATAAAAAATTATAAAGGTGTTTTTTAAGTTTCCGTATATATAACAAAGGCAACAGGAAGATACTTGAAATGTTCACAGAATATAAAATTGTATATTCCCTTCAAAAATAAATGATTAAAATAAAATATAATATATTAAGGGGGGCTTCTATACGGTACGGAACCCTTCGTGCGCGAGTCCGACTTGCACTTGGCCGATTATTCAGTTTCGTCTTAAGATTCGAAATTTAGACTACATTTAGGTGTAAGGGTAAAGTTAACTCTGTAGTATAGGTAAATTTTTGCAACAAATTGACAGTCAAACCGTATTAATTCGAAGCTTGATAAATGTATCAGTCAAAGTACGATCGAAACCGTTTGGTATAATAAAACAAAAGGATTTGTTGAAAATCCATTGGTCTCAAGTCCAGTAATGGACATTCTACGGCTGATGGCAATGAGTTATCATCGCCTAATTATAATAATAACACAAATAACAATTTATTAAAAATCGATAATATAATCAGTTATACAGTCGCGTCGTAATCGTTCGAGTCATCAATGATTCTATCGATACCAGCCATCCCTAGAAGGCCGTGATTGCGAATGATCCGCATCGCGCGTACCTCCAACGACCGGCCAATTAAACGGTTTTTACACCCGTGCATTTGTGCCGAATTATGTCGGGCGTCGGGATAACGCGATCGGATGTGTACACTATTGTACTCTTGTGTGTACACTGCTCTACTCGCCGCGGGACAACTGTTGATTTTTGTGTGCATAATAGTTTTTGCAACTAAGTACCTATAGTGATACGTGATTTTAGTCTCATTTGAATTTTTAGTCCGTTGTGGTTGAGTTGTTTAACAAATGCGCGGTATTAGTTCACCACGCTTATAAGCTTTTGGAATAGCAAGTATTGTTAAATTTTATTTGAAATCTTCTTCTTCAGTTGTATCTTTCTTGTATGTTTTGTTACCAAGTGATTTATTTTTGCTACTTACAAAAGCTCATAGACATCTAGGTACTTGTGACTGATTTGTAGAGCCTAAAATCTATCATGATACAACTAAGTATGCAAATCCCCAAGACATAACTGACAATGCAGTTATTTAGAAGTTAGAAGAGCTGAAGCTGATAAAGCTCACACTTTGTGGGTTATGAGGTCAATAAATACAAATTGGGTAATTTGTATTAAAAGACTAGCTAAATATACTACTATACTACTATTTAATGCTACTAGACTAAATTTCACAGTTACAAAACTCTTTATTTAATTTATGCTCAGCTGAACATCCAGAAACAGTCTTCAACTAAGGCAAGGTAAAAGTTTAGGGTAGGTACTGACGAAGTGTAACTTTTCCAAAAGACTGGGTACGGCAGAAATATTAAAAGTTCTAAATATGTATATCAAACTAGCGACCCGCCCCGGCTTCGCACAGGCGTATTATATATATTTACCTTTCTCTTGAATTATTCTATGTATTAAAAAACCGCATCAAAATCCGGTTCGAAGTTTTAAAGATTTAAGCATACATAGGGCAGACAGCGGGAAGCGACTTTGTTTTATACTATGTAGAGATGGTGCAATGTATAACAGCAACTAGATAAGTAAGTAAGTTGGTATAGGCCGAGTGGCTAGCCCTGGGGCTATCCACCAATTGGGCCGGTTACAATTTAACGCGTCAATTTGTAACTGGGACCTACAATTTAACGCGTCATCCGAGCCACGGTAGCGCCTTGGGAAATGCCACCTGCGGTCACCCATCCAAATACTGACCGTGCGGAACGAGCATTTAGATAATATATAACACTAGGATGTCTTCTTTAAAGCTCCATATACCTATTGAAATTGCAAATAGCGATACTTTTAAAAGTGCAGGGATTCAAAAAGGTGTATACGTATAAAGGAGTAACTAAAAATTCATAAGCAATACTCTAGGACGCAGTTGTGCTCGCCGCTATGACCAACTTTTACTACAGGTCCAACTAAGAAATCGCGAAGAAATTGTCGGCTGTTCCAAGCATTTTGTTACATCCTACTAATATTATAAACGCGAAAGTTTGTGAGGATAGATGGATGGATGGATGTTTGTTACTCTTTCACGCAAAAACTATTGGACGGATTGAGATGAAACTTTGCAATAATATAGCTTATATATCAGAATAACACATAAGCTACAAATTATAATGATATTGCGTAATATTTTTATAATATAACGATAAGTGTTATGTTAGTAGGAACAATTCTGTTATCTGAGAACTCTGAGAAGCTAGAAATGTCAAAAAAAAAACAACTGTCGAATCGAACAACCGTCAAATCGTTTTTTGTTTTCTTTTTTTGATTTTCCACCTCCTTTATTAAAGGTGGTAATGTAGGGCCTCGGGTTTGAAAGACGGGACGTGACATAGTCTACTTTTTATCCCAGATAAATAAAGGGTTCCCATGGGATAGCACAAAAATCAAAATATCATGCGGGCGAAGCCGCGGGTAAAAACTAAAAAACCCAATAATGTTCGAATTCCACGTTCAGTAAAAGAATGACATAATCCCATCTATATTAATTTCAATCACGGTTGCAGTCGCTCAAACCGCTCGGACCTATCAGTTTAGTGACAGGCGTGATATTTAACTAGCCTACGTTCGCAACGTCAAGCTTATTGATGTTTTAATCGAATCTACCGGCGCAGTGTTTTACACCAATCGCCAATTTTACACGAGATTTAATTCATCACTACCGGGCTTATATGACACATTGATAGACTCGCAACACGACCGAACTGATTGCGGCAGAAACGCTCTGACGTATCAGCAGTCAATTTTATACAGACCAGAAAAATCGTTATCGAGTTAACAGTTAAGCGAAAAGTTTAACGCGGTTTTATTCCGCTTTTTATTTGAGTTACCCTTCTTTGCGCTTATTTTCTTTGGTCATTCTTCGATTTAGCTGAGATAGAAAGTTTAAGACGTTTTCTCTACAATGACTCCAAAAAGAGTCACACCTGTTCCTAAGTCATACGTCCACGACTCTAGTTTGAGTCACGATTAAAAGGTAAAATTGATGATTTTTATTTGACTGGACGTATGAACAAGAACAAAATAAGTCTCATGGACGTATGGTTAAGTAACAATGCTCCCAAAAATTTTAAAGGAGCCTCCGTAAAATGTTGCCAGTTTTTTCAAGCTAGAGCGACATTGTATCAACGTACGTATGAATACAGATCAAAACTTTGTACTGGGACAGTGAAAGTATTAAGAAGGTTCTGTGGATTTTTAACTCATTTCTTCTATAGATATTACGTGAGACAGACAAGCCATGACAGGTCGCTCAATATTTATATACAAAAACACAACATTTACCGTCCTCATTATTAACATAAACTAATGCATCTTTGAGACCATCGTAATTCTGTGAACTGAACATTTTGATAAATATTATCGAGATATACAATGTAATCAAGTAATGCATGCTGGGCACGCTGCCAACTGGCAGTGGGCTTGAGCACTTGGATTATCTTTAGACCTTCAAGGGTCTGTGGATGATCCAATTGCTTTCTATGTAGTAGAAGTGTAGTATTGTCATTATATTAAAAAAAAAAAAAAATAAAAAAAAAAAAAATAAAAAAAAAAAATGTAATCAAATAAAATATAACGATCTTATTCTATGTGTTCTCAGGAAAAGAAACTATCAAGTTATAACAAAATGTTGTAAGTTATAGGCCAAACAGTTACATAAGTCGTCGTTGAACTCGATGCGGTGAAGGAAAATAACAAAGCTAAGAAAGAAGACCTTATTTTTTTAACTCTGTATCTCCAACATAATAAAGAAAGTTTTTAAATTAATTATTTACATGCAAATGTTTAATTATACATTAATGATTGCATAGGAATTCTATACAAAGTTGAAGAGAACCAATTAAGTAAAAAAATTTAAAGTTTTACGCACGCTTTAGACAATGTTTAACAGCACAAATTGCATGCTTAAATAGTGTTTGAAGCGTGTTTAAATCTTTTGTAGTAAGGCGGTCTGTAGTTACTTCTCAATGAAGCAACTTTACGAACGTTTTTATATTTATTTATGTATATGTAACGGTCCGTTCACACATGGTCTCCATTTTACTGGTCCGTTTTATCGGATACGTATTTTTATATGGAAAACTGTGACAAATTTGAAGTCAATCATACAACTCCATACACCATCGATGACAAAAATGGACCAATAAAACGGAGACCATGTGTGAACTAGCCGAAAAGGTACAATTCCATAGCTACAATAGCAGATAATGGTTTTGTCGGGCGACGCATACTGCCGCCGTTGTGGACTACGTGTCACACTGGTAACGAAATGTATTTCATATAAATACATGGAAACCAGTAGTGTCGCCGAGACACTGTAATCTGCTGCTGTAGCGTGCAGTCGGCTACGGAATTTTACGTAAACTTTATGCAATTTATAGTACCGTTACGAAGCACCATTAATAAATGAATTATTTATAAAGTAAGCGGTTAATAATTCATATATTCATTTTATTGTGAGCAATAAATTTCGCCGAACTAATGTGCAAGATTTTTCAGTTTTTGTCTGTTCTACGGAGTTCTAGATAACGTGCACGCGATATTTATTATTTTAATCGTAATAAAGTAGCAATAAAGAGATAATTAAAGAAATTCAATACTAATGTGAATCAGATCTTGATGATAACAATTCATAGAGATATAGCTACAAGTGAGGAAGTATATTTTTATTTTATTTACTTATACTTAAACTAGTTATCGTATAGCTGCAATTTGAATAAATATTTAATTTTAAAATATATGAAGTGAAAATATTTTAGTTTTTTATTGTCTCACAACTAAGTAAGTAACGTGAGTACTCCAATTGCTATATATAAAGTTTAATTATATGTCTTTAGATGGTTTCTCTAGTCTAGACTTTCATCAATCTATTGCCACACGCTTATCATGAATTCAAGTCTTTTTAAAATGGTTTCTTATTTTTTTAATCAATAATCTTAAGGTTTCACTATAATTGGAATTCTGACAAACAAAGGAAATATATTTCTTATAAATTGTTTTTTTTTCAATCATACACGGTGCAGCCGTAAGACGTCCACTGCTGGACACAGGCCTCCCCGATGGATTTCCAATAAGTCCGGTTGGAAGCGGCCTGCATCCAGCGCGTTCCTGCAGTAGATCTATACTAACCGAAAAAGTAATGGTCAAAATAAAATATATTTTAAATGAGTATGTACGATAGACCCATAATACTAAAGCATGATAAGGAGTAGTTCGAAGAATTCATCTGCTCTGCAACGAGCTTTGCTTCTAAATTATGATAAGGTTCTGCATGTGGCCCATCAATATGGAATGTAAGAAAAAATGCCAAGTCGATGGTGTGGCCACTATCCCGGTTTTGGCCATTTGATGTCAAAATTATGGCATAAATAGAGTATGAACAATGTAAAACCATAAATTAGTTTATGTAAATGTCAAAGTCTGAAAAACTCTTTAAAGTATTATTCAGCGTCAAATAACTTATGATCCTAAAAAAAATCTTTTTTGTAACATACGAGATATGAAACCCAAGAAAGCTTTCTATAAGTATAAAAAGTATACCAGGCTTTATAAATATAATGCTCTAATATATCAGTTCGTATTTATCAAACCCGGTTTTTAATCAGGCCTGTCCGAGGTCCGCTGTCACACACATGCCGAGCGACAAGCGTCGCGTCGCTGAATTATTGAATGATGTTTTTTATAAATATTTCCCGTTGTTTTCTCCCTGCCGGATGAAAAACTCCAGAATTTGTGCGTTTTGTAATTTTTTCCATATTTTTTCCGTTCGACGTATGTGTGCGTTATTAACAGCGATTTGTCACTGTTATTTTGCCGGCTGATATTATTTTTTCGGTACACGTGTTGGTCAGAGAATCAATTTAGTTAGAAGGTCGGATTTGTGAGCCGGATGTTGTTTTTGTTTCCGTATCACTTTGGATTTTATTTTTATATTCGTTTACATGGATGTTGGAACTTTTCACTTGTGTGGTGCTGAAAATATGAAAAGCTGATGACAAATATAAACCTAACAATCTATTGAGTTAAAGGTCTATTGAAAATCCTTTGACAAGATAACCATAGATGTATTAGATTTGTAACGTGAGGAAAAATAACAATGTGGTGGCGTATCCCTCAATATAAGAACTAGGCGTGCCCTGTTATCAGGCGCTGGATCAGAAAAAAATAATTCTGTGAGTCCACCATGACGCGGCTGTCATTATAGAATACCTACCGCAAAAGTGCAAAAATGAAATCTTTGTAATCATGTCGTTGCCATTTTATTAGGCAAAGTTAAATGTTACATCAAGCGGTCTTAAGTAGCTAAGTGTATGAGAAAGTAAATTTTATATACTGTACTGTATCAGCCTTTTTTTAATAATCCACTGCAGGACGTAGGCCTACCCACGAAGGGTGATTGGGCCATATCCACCACGCTGGCCCGGTGCGGGTTGGTGGATTCACATACGCCATCGAATTTTTTCTACGGACATATGCAGGTTGCCTCACGATGTTTTCCTTCACCGAAAAGCCAGCGGTGTGAAATTCCGTTCATAAATTCCAAAGAACTCATTGGTACGGGACCGGGATTTGAACCCACGACCTCACGATTGTAAGGCGGGTGTCACTACCTCTAAGCCACCACGGCTTTAAGAAAGTAATCTACTAGAGGTAAAAATTTAAAATTTACTGACACACGTGATTTGATCTTGACTAAAACTGGCTTGGCTCGACTTGAACTATGATTTTATTCAAAGTATGACACCACTATTAAAGAACATTTCCCACAAAAATCCACAAAATTCTTTCGGCAACAAAGAAAATTCCTCTTATAAAAGCGATGTGGAATGCAATTTGAGATTCGCATCAGCGCAGCGTTCCGACTGAGACCAAAAGTGCACCACACTGAAACCAATACATTTGAAAGTGCGCGTCTCAATGATCGCCCCAAACTAGAGAGCACACAAGCTTAGGTAAAACGTGTCGTAAAATTAAAACAAAAACCGTGATGGAAGCGCGGCACCCACTGCAGTAGATGTAATTTCCAAAATAAATCGATCCCCTCCAGAGGGGTGCGAGACCATCGTTATCGACCAAATTTTTATTATGCATATTTTTAATTTTATTTTTCACTGCACCCCCGTTCTCGGCCGGTATTAAATCAATACTGGCAGTGTGTGCTCGTTTTGTTTGGCCAGTTTTTGGATGGCGTGCCTTCGCTAGGGGCTCGTTTACTTCTAATGGAACCTGGGCCAACACTTTCTGAAACGCAGCGTTATATTTTTGCTAGGCTAATGCACTGTCAGTACACTTTCCCGAAATGTACTTTTCACACTACAGTGTTTGTCATTTCCTTTTACGAATAGACTCAACGTAAGCCCGGGCTCAGGAATTTTGGGAAAATTCGAGATGGTTTTCTGGCTTGGTCGGCTTTCTGCAGGCATAGTACTAAAGTAATAGATGACGTAATACTGTTACTGTTTTATTGGATTCGTGATTTAGACTCATACCTCTGCAGTTCCCATGTCAGAGATGTATTTAGTAAAATGATTTTGATTTTAAAGTGCATCCCACGCAAGATTCGAGTCCTGCATTCGCGACGAATTTTTAAAATGTTTGTCACAAAAATAACTCTTTGAGATAAACCTAGTGTGGGATGCACTTTAAAATTAATCATTTTACTAAAGACATCTCTGACATGGGATCTGCAGAGGTTGGAGTCTAAATCACGAATCACTTAAATACGTAAGTACTGAACTCATTTTTCATTTCAGATTCAAATGATAACAAAAATAAAGCAATTTTACACGCACACACTGTTTGTGACAATACACGCTATTCTATTCTAGACAACGAACATAAACATACATACATACTAAAATAACTTGACTTGTTCAGGACTTTGGCAAAAACACCGCCTACAATAAATGAAATTGATGTAAATGATTAGCAAATTTTATTTTAGTCTATAATAAACTTTAAAACTTACGGACATCCCAAAGACCACACCTGACTTCTTCAAGAGTCCGGCAAAAATTCCAAGCACAAAACGCCGGCAAGAGTTATCGGAAATGATTAGCGATTCGATTTATACAACAATAATTGCCAGTGTACACTGGCAATAAAGGATTTTTTATTCTGCGTCATAAACATGCGGACATCCCACAGACCTTATTCGACTTCTTTAAAAGTCCAGATAAAAATCAAAGAACGCCACAAACGTCGCCATGAGTTATTGAAAATGATTATACATTAAAGTTGGTTCGTTGCCGTAGCTAACTCACGGAGCGTGCGAGTGGGTCAGGACATCTCCGGAAGCGCCGGCAAAACGCGGCAAATTGCGTATACCACGGTAACTAATGTGTGGGCAACTTCCTTTATCTCTATCCGAGCCCGTCGTGGAAGTACGTCTGTTTGTTTCTAATAAACTTTCCGTCGATGAAAAGTGCCATAGCCGTATGTTTTTTTAAACACGAAATCTCGCATAATTGATAAAAAAAATTAGAGTTTCAATTTAATTATTTACCTACTTAAAATTTGACGATGATACAAATTTAAATAAAACAGATGATACAATTTGAAGTTTCTATTCTAACCGCTTCCGCTTCTTTCGTGGGTGCATTGCGAGACGGCTTCGCGTGCTAGCACTCGCCAACTTGAGAAAGGTCGCCGAATGCGACCGAAACTATAGTCGTTACGACTATCCCTACACGTGAGTTTAGTCCCGTTATATAATTATAGTATAAAATGCGCTTCCAATCGATCGTAATTGAAATGTATACTGAAGACATAAATGTCCAAGCAATGGATGCAATGTTGCTGAAATTATAGCGATGATATAGTAAATCATTTTACTTCAAAAGATAATTAATAGATAAGACATGAACTTATAATCTCCAATAAATATCGTTTTTTCGAACCATCATACACTTTTCAAGTAATTTATGTGTCACAATAAATAGTCCTATTTAGGTAAAACATAGACTTTAAAAACTGATATAGTAATAGCGAAAAGGCAAAGCAGCGGGCAAATGCAATCTTGTAACCCGTTAATAAGAAGTTCTTTGTCATGTTCCCGCTTGTTTCCCGCTATCTTTATATCCGTCATTCAAGGACTTACGTGATCAAAGAGGATAGACGCGTGTGGATGCAAATTAAATTAAATTACATGATTATACAATTATTCTACTTATGGAGCTAAGCAAAGTGTGATCAATTAAGGTAATAGAGGCATTTATTTGACAATTGCCGCTGGTAGCACATCTCCGCTGCGGAACTGTGGCGAATCCGCAGTTAAACGCAAACCAAAACGGCTTATGACGTCAAATGGCTAATGATCGATTTAGATTTTATCGTGGGAATCGCGTGTAAAACCTTCAGATACCTAGATTGGACCTAGGACCTCGATAAGATAAGCCACAGGATAACAGAAATGAGACAAATGATACCGAAATGAAATGAAACATAACCCTTTTTTTACAGTTGCGCGGGTAAAAAGAGCCCAAATGAGCAGGATGAAGAAGGCCCTGGATAATGATGATGATATCGTCTTCATTATAATGTTAGGCGTAGGACTTCTGTAATCACAGCTTTTTCATCATTTCATTGGCCGTACGACGTCCATACTTGGACAACTAATTTTCTTTTAGATTTTTAGTAGAACGTAGGTAACGCAGAGCGTAAACGTCCATCTTTAAAGTGAAAAAATGACCTGATTATGTGAAAATAGAACGCAAGACTGTGATGGATGTAAGTCAGTTACCTATTTTATTATGAGATTGTATTTAACCTGCAATGTATGTTTGTAAGTATGTAAGTTCGGGTGGAATCTTGCAAGTTAAACTTGACCAACTTCCCGGTTTTCGATCAAGCTGAAATTTTGCACGCATATGTATATTGCAATATATATATATATATATTACAATTTTCAATGCAATATTGTGGTACCCTGGAGCCGATCTGATGATGGATTGGGAAAGTGGCCATAGGAACTCTTGTACTAAACAAGATAGACCCGTCGTGTTTGGGCTCGTTTTACTTGTCTTGGCTGGCACTCTGCTGCTATATGCTATCCAGAATATCAAAACCTAGTATTTAAAAAGTTATATTTTTATAATAATTCATTTCCTACCCAACCGCCCTATTATTTTCGTCCCAAAGTGCTTTACAATGATGTCTGCCCATTGAGCCAGTACAGTCTACCTTACGATGTCTGTTCTGCGAATAACATTCAAAGACTGCTTTAGTCTCAGACAGCACCAAAGCGGATCAGAGCGAATATAGGCTTATCTGGTCAGAGCGCTATAATCTGCAAGACAATTGCTCTGCCTTGTATGCGTAGTGAAGAACAAAACAAAACTCCGCCTCGCTCAAGATTGTGTTTTACTTAGAGCGCTATTAACCGTGAGTCTACTGGATAAATGCCATATTTGCTTAGCAAGAAACAAAACACAGTTGAAACTGAAGTGAACCCAGCTCCGCACACTTCCGTTTCGCTCCACATGAGTAGAGTCTAAGCCATCGACCTGGCATTTTTTCTTTCCATATTGATGGCCTGAGCCTAAGTCCGTTAAATATTGTAAAGAAAACTTCAATGTTTATACGGCACCCTTGCGTGAAGAAAATTGTGCTGTGGATATAAATTATGCAATAACTAAATTAGAGATGTACCTAAAGAAGTCTTTTAGTCTGTCTGGTATCGAGTCGGAGTTTTTTATCGAGCTTTTTACTTAACGGGTCTTCTAAGACTTGAAATTATTTGTTGCTAGTGCAGCTCCATAAACGAACATTCCCAGATACTATTAGGTATAATAAAAGTTATTTGCTCAGAATTAACGTTAAATTTTAAATTATCAAAATCCTTTCAGAAAGAATATCTTAATGATAAAAAAAAACAAGAAAAAATAATTATGACGAATTCAGTGTTAAAGTCTAAAAGAGAGATATCGTGAATATTAAGGTAATGGGCAAAGAACAATTCGACATTTCAAAGTTCTGATCGTATTTCTCCTCCCTAAAAAGAATTCAAGAAAATTTTCATTTAAACTAATAAAATGCTACAATATAATAATAGTGGATCAAAGAAATTTTATCATGATAATTTCAGACATGCGACTGTTATTACCTTGTTTTGTAGTTTACTAGATTGTCCTATTACAGTTAAATAAATTATTAAATTGTTCTACGTTTTCAATGTGCCATTTAGATATTGATTTTAAATCGCTAATCGTTGAAATTATGACTACTTATTAAACCAGCAAGTTAATGCTTACTGGTTGTTGGTAGAGTTTACTGAATTACAGACGAAATACTCCTATAGTTGTAGAAATTCTTTAAAAGGAATTGCTTTGCTAAGTTCGCAAACATATTTATTTTTTTGGTACCTATATAAAACAGAATACCGTCAATAATATGCATTAATATTGTAGTGGTAAGAACTATGAGCTAAACCATATTCCAAAACAATGATGTGTTCACAACACATCATGATTACTATAACAGTACTTAAGTATTTGATAAAATACAATGTATACTATGTATGCCCGTTGAGGCAAAAAATCATACCTATCATATTAAATAAGTTTGTATAGGTGGGATGGCTAGCCCTAGTGTCAATTTTTTACCCGCCTGGAGGCTTCTGTCGTGACTAAGCGGTTAAAACAACCGCAGCCCACAATTTCATTGACACCCATCCCAAGACTGACTGAACGTGAAACGTGAACTGAAACGCTGAACGTTGCGTAACTTTAGTGATCGCTGAGAAACACCGAGTCATTCTGTATAATAGGTATGATGACTAATAAAATATAATTACTCCGTCAGATTGGACCTAGGACCTCGATAAGATAAGCCACAGGATAACAGAAATGAGACAAATGATACCGAAATGAAATGAAACATAACCCTTTTTTTACAGTTGCGCGGGTAAAAAGAGCCCAAATGAGCAGGATGAAGAAGGCCCTGGATAATGATGATGATATCGTCTTCATTATAATGTTAGGCGTAGGACTTCTGTAATCACAGCTTTTTCATCATTTCATTGGCCGTACGGCGTCCATACTTGGACAACTAATTTTCTTTTAGATTTTTAGTAGAACGTAGGTAACGCAGAGCGTAAACGTCTTTAAAGTGAAAAAATGACCTGATTATGTGAAAATAGAACGCAAGACTGATGGATGTAAGTCAGTTACCTATTTTATTATGAGATTGTATTTAACCTGCAATGTATGTTGGTAAGTATGTAAGTTCGGGTGGAATCTTGCAAGTTAAACTTGACCAACTTCCCGGTTTTCGATCATATATTACTAAAAAATATTAGACACGTATCTTTTATTTTTTCAATTAAACAAAAATTGATGCAGTTATAACCCGTTAACGTTCCTCGTGACGTCACGAGCGTCATACCAATGTATAGACTTTCGTGAAAGACGTGACGTCACAAACCCCACACCCAAACTTTAACAATGTTAATCTTTGTTATTTGTTGTTTTATTGACAAAGAAAAAAATATGTGCCTAATATTTTTTGATAATCTAACTCAAGGACTAATTATGTGTATAATAATGATTTTTTACACAGTCATAATGCTATATAATAAAATAACTATGGTAATAAAAGCCGTGGTGGCCTAGAGGTAGTGACACCCGCCTTACAATCGTGAGGTCGAGGGTTCAAATCCTCGGTCCCGTACCAATGAGTTCTTAGGAATTTATGTACGGAATTTCACACCACTGGCTTTTCAGTGAAGGAAAACATCGTGAGGCAACCTGCATACGCCGGTAGAAGAAATTCGATGGCTTATGTGAATCCACCAACCCGCACTGGGCCAGCGTGGTGGATATGGCCTAATCACCCTTCGTGGGTAGGCCTACGTCCTGCAGTGGACTGTTGAAAAGGCTGATACAGGTACAGTACAGGTAATAAAGAAATTACAAAAGTCCTTGAAATTAGTACAAATTATAGTACTTGCAAGTTAGTAATGTTTACGTATAATTTTATTCTTATATTGTGTAATTTAAGTTACGGTTAAATAAAGACCGCCCGTACCTTTATATTAAATTAACCATACAGACGGAAGCACTGACATGATATGATCAATAAGAATTTGCGATGCTATAATGTAGAAATTATTTTGTTCATGCTCTGTGAAAATAACAAACTATTACTGGAACAGACTTATTTGATTTAATGTTCTTGTGGTATAAGTTTATTTAGTATTGTAAGTTAGTGAAGTACATAAAAATATCTTGAAATTGTACAAATTGCACTACTATATTTATTAACTGTTTACTCAATGTCCCGATGAATTACCTTCATGCCTGATATTCCCAATTGGATACCGAACCACCGAAGGAGGTATACAATTCGACGCGTATATATTTTTTTTTATGTATAACCACGCATAACTTTTTTACTGTATTCCGATTTCAATAATTATTTTTTTATTGGAAAGAATATACTTCGAAAATGGTCTCATTTAAATTTTATTGAAATCGGCTAAGCCATTTTTGATAAATCAACAATAATGTGAAAAATGCTACATCGATCCGTGCATAATATTTGCGTTCTAGCGATGCGCCCCGGCTTCGCACAGGTGTATTATACATGTAAACATTTCTCTTTTGTGTCTCTCAAAAATGTTTATTTTTCTTGAATTACTCTATCTATTAAAACAAACTCCATCAAAATCTGTTGCGTAGTTTTAAAGATATAAAGATACATGGGGACAAAAAGCGGAAAGCGACTTTGTTTTAAACTATGTAATAATTCTGTACACGGGTGAAGTCCGTCATGCTATTTTTTGCAAAAAATAATTATTCATGTTATAACTCGTATGTTACACAAAAAAATTATAACCAATTGAAAGAAGCTTTTCAAAATTAGTGTGAATAAGTATCTTCTAACAAATCTGCGTACTTAATTTTCGACCACGAAGTCGTTTACTAAAAGGTGACTTGGTGGTCAAGCGTGTACTTATTCGCGATAATAAAGAATAGATAGCCGTGATGGTCAAGTGGTAGTGACACCCACCTTACAATCGTGAGGTCGTGGGTTCAAATCCCCGGTCCCGTACCAATGAGTTTTTTGTAATTTATGTAAGGAATTTCACACCACTGGCTTTTCGGTGAAGGAAAACATCGTGAGGCAACCTGCGTACGTCCTTAGAAGAAATTCGATGGCGTATGTGAATCCACCAACCCGCACTGGGCCAGCGTGGTGGATATGGCCCAATCACCCTTCGTGGGTAGGCCTACGTCCTGCAGTGGACTATTAAAAAAGCTGGTACAGAAGTTAATGACGATAAGTCCGTTCGTATAGGCCATGTGGCTAGCCTGTTTTTCGTTTTTAAGCCGCTTTTGACATGGCCAAAATATTAAAACAACCGAGACCTACAATTTAACGTGTCATCTGAGCCATGGTATCGCTCAGTTGTAAATGCCACCCGCGGTCACCCTTCCGATGACTTACATGTCGAACGTTGCTTGACTTCGGTGACGACTGACAAATATAGTCAAACTACGTTAGAATCGCTAAGTTATTAATGACGTTAAAAATATCGGTAAAACATGCGAGAAAGCTCCAAACGGCACAAAACCAAGCGTACCTCTTCTTATGAGGAGATGTACGGTGTAGTGGCTTAATTATGTCATTTCTATGTTAATAACATTTTAATTAGGTGTGCAGTTCGCGCCAGGCGGCTGAAAAGGCCCCTCTCATTAAATTAGTCCGGCGGTTGGAGCACTATGCCTTACTTAAAGTCACGCGTCGGTACACGTAAGTGTGAAACTCGCTCTCTCGACTCCCACATACTGAATCGGCGAATGCTGCCTCAATGCCTCCTATAGTGGCAATAAACATGCTGAGAACTCAGCTCAATTTTTTCGACGCCCTTTTATTTTGTTTCACATTGAAAGGCGTTTTGTGTTGGTTCATGTTGAGCCCCTATCCCGCTTAGTCTCACACTTATTTCATGACGGGTTTTACTATTAAGTGTGACATGAAAGCAGTGTTTTAGACGTTCCTAGCTGACCCACCAAGCTTTGATTATTCATATAAAAAATATAAAAAAAATCTGGAAGGTCACGTTTAAACCTAGGGTTATAAAAATAGCCTATGACCTATTTTTAGACCTACCAAATAATAATAAACACAAAAATAATTATGAAAATCGGTAGAGCCAACCGTCATCATCATTAAAATCTATACAAAAAAAAAGAAAAAAAAGGTGAATTGAAGTATGAAGTCTGTTGACGAACCTTACGGAATCTTACGAGCCCTTAGATCTGTTAAAAACATCACAGACTAGGTACGTAAGAATGAGATAAAATAATATTATTATATTAATAATACGATATACGCTTATTAAACAAAATTTACTACAGATAAATCACTTACTGGACAGTTAAGTAAAAATAAAACAACTAAAACTGTTATTAAGTTTACGATATAACTTAATTATGTGCATTTAGCGGATTATTAACCCGCTTGTAACAAACGGAAAGAGTTTTCTAACAAATTATTTTATAATTAAACATCGAATACGAAACTAGATACAATGTTTCATCGGCAATTAACAGTTATTAACTTAATTAACTTGTTCAATATTAAACTAACTTAGTATTCAATATGTTCATTTTTCAACTTATCGCATGTTTTGTTCTTTAGGCCTAGGATCCTCTGTAAGCTAGGATTAAAAAAAACTTAGTACTTATAGAACGCGAGATGTGGGCAAAATGCTGGCTTAGCACTGCTGCTAGCATGTTGGGCATGCTGCCAAGTGGTAGTGGGCTTGAGCATTTTTCTTATTTTGACTTTCTGGACAACACAGTTTTACTTTTCAAAATGCCCCTCTTTCAAAGTCATACAAGCTCGTCATTCAGAACAACTTTACCATGCGACTAATTGCAAAAACGCGAAACGAAATCAGCTGTTTTGTACAAAATTTTATCGGCTCTCGACTAAATGTTTGAAGCAGTGATTTTCTTTATGCAATTTTATTTTTTGGGACAAATCCCATGGTATAAATTATTCATAATGACGAGCATATACATACAACTCTGAAACTTCTGAAAGTCCCTATACTTTGCAAAACAACAACTTGGCAATATCTACGCTGTATTAGAATAGTAAACGTACTCTTTACACAGTGTTTGTACTAAACTTATTTAACGGCATGACAGCCTATAGACCTACTAATATTTCGTAATAAAAAAACAGACAAGTGCGAGTCAGGCTCGCACATCGAGGGTCCCGTACAAACACATTGTTAAAATAATTAAAAACCTGTTTTCGCATGTGCTAATGAAGTTCTTTTATATGATACCTTACATGATACGATTTACTCACTTTGAATATTGAACCCATACTTTGTGAATTTTTATGCCATATTTTTTGTGATTTAAATAAAAATGTACAGTTTTCAGATTAATTCCTATATGCGTACTTTGAGACAATTGTTTTCGCCAAATTTCATAGTTCTATGTCAACGGGAAGTATCCTGGTTTTGATTTTTGTGAGTGTCGAAATATGCAGTTTTTACAACATAAACGGCTCTAACTTTTTTAAACGATAACTGAGAAGTTTTTCTTTTACATAACTGGAAGAGATCATAGATATACGTATACAGTTTAAATTTCAACTCTATATCTTTATGCGTTCCCGAGATAAAGAGTCTTGACATACACACAGACGGACAGACGGACAGACGTACAAGAAAGTGATCCTATAAGGGTTCCGTTTTTTCCGTTTGAGGTACGGAACCCTAAAAAAACAAAGAAATATTTCTAACATCGACAAAAAATCTATCGAAAAACAAAGAACAATACAAACCACCCTTATTATATCAACGCAGGGCCGCGTATAATTACAATAGGCGCAAATTGTGAGGGTGGATGGTAAAATATCACATGACGTCAATAGCCATGTTGGGGTCGCATGCGCAAACGACGCATTAAAGCGTACTGCGCAAGCGGCGAGCTGCGTCCTCCGTGCAAGCTTTGCTCACAAACAATACCACCAACTTACTGGAATACTTTAACCCCGGAGCCACCATCGCATCCTCTAAACAAAAATAACCGCCACCCTTTGAAAACATTTAGATTTATTTTTGACCACGTTCACTTATAACGTGGTGGTACCGTGCGCAGCTGAGTATTTTATACTTTAGGGTTAATACGAATCGATTTTGATGCATTTGAGCGGTCGCGTGCAGAGGGTGCAAATTTAGGTCAATTGCTTATTGTAATTTTTACTTTAGTTTCACATCGATCTGGCGACATCTCTTTCGCAGAATGCCTCACACCACTAAGCCGCATATTTACCTACGTAACATTAGATTAGTACACACATAAATGTCATATTTTTCCTAAATATTGGTTTAGAAGTTAGAATAGGTCTGTCAGTCTGTCTCAGCCTTTTTAATAGTCCAATGCAGGACGTAGGCCTACCCATGAAGGGTGGTTGGGCCATATCCACCACGCTGGCCCAGTGCGGGTTGGTGGATTCACATACGCCATCGAATTTCTTCTACTGACATATGCAGGTTGCCTCACGATGTTTTCCTTCACCGAAAAGCCAGCGAATAGGTACCTACATGTAAATGGATCGAGATTTTTTTTGAATCGAGCGAACATTGAGCAAATCAAGCTTGGTCAAGGAGAAATAAGAATAAGCAGAAGAATAAGAATAAGAAGAAGCAGGAATTTTAATTCTTGAAGAGTAGCTGTTAGCCATGTCAGAAGCCTTCAGGCGGTCTAAAAACTCTGACAATACGAACTTTCTTATTGAAGAGAAGCACGGAAGCAACAATAAACATTTTGCATGTTTACGAAATGCAGCTTTTTCCCGATTAATGAAAAAAAGGGATTCAATCCATAATTATATAGTTTGACACTTGACAGTACACCGCTTTCTTCATATTTTATTCGCGTACAGAGACAAATTTACTTTTTGACCGACAAACCACCGGACAATTTTTATTTTCTATTCGACGCGTATATGTATATATATATATATATTTATGTATAACCACGCATAACTTTTTTCATAGTAGTCCGATGTTTGTTTTATGTTGGTACTTTTCTTTCTATGTTCAACCAGAATACCATGTATACACTATAAATATACGGCATTTCCCTAAAAAAAAATTGTTTACAAAAAATAGTTTTTTAAAACGCCATCACGTGGCTGAAATATCAGCCAAGCACTTTTGAAGGCCATATTGTGTTAACACAGTGCCACTGTTTAGCTTTTTATATATATAATTCATTGATAAAATACTGGATTTTATTAACGAGATTTTAAATTTCAAAGAAGATATTATTATGTCTACACAGGAGCAATCAATAGACATAATGCACGATTACCGAGCGCAGTTTTTGCCCGACGCTTGCCACATGAGCGAACAATCTAATCCACCAGTGTTGTAATATAGAACTACCGTGAAACGTTAACGGAGATGGTGTCACGATAAAACTATTATGGCAATTAGGTGTTTAGAATGAACAAAGCGCCGCCAGATAAGAATCTGTCACGCCACAATAAGGTTCAAAATTGTTTTAAACCATCTGTTCTTGCGTGCTCTACGATCCTACTAGATGTAACGACACCTACGTATTTTACTTCATTGAAGCTCGCGTGAGTATTCGAAGGTGCCTGTATACTCGAGTATACAGGGAAACCAGAACTGGTGTAGTAAACCGAAAGAAGGATTCAGAACATCATTATGAACAACTTTTTCTACAGGGTCAAAATTTTGAATTCGAGAAAACAAATCAGCTGTTTCCTGTTTGTGGATGCTAAATTGCAATTTCGCAGTACTGTACTGTACCAGCCTTTTTAATAGTCCACTGCAGGACGTAGGCCTACCCACGAAGGGTGATTGGGTCATATCCACCACGCTGGCCCAGTGCGGGTTGGTGGATTCACATATGACATGGAATTTCTTCTACGGACGTAGGCATTTTGCCTCACGATGTTTTCCTTCACCGAAAAGCCAGTGGTGTGAAATTCCGTACATAAATTCCAAAGAACTCATTGGTGCGGGACCGGGGATTTGAACCCACGACCTCACGATTGTAAGGCGGGTGTCACTACCTCTTGGCCACCACGGCACTTTTCGCAGTACTGCGCTAGATTTATAAATCACTAATAAGATCGGCTTGCGCCAGCGCGCCATGCAGCAATCCAGCGCGTTCATGCCGTCCTTACAAGCTCTACCCGTCTTGTCAGTCGACGTCCTACACTGTGGCTATACGTAGTCGCCATTTGACCACAAACTCATTGGCCATCAGTGAGCTAAGCTAAGTATTAGTGTCCTTTACATTGCTCATCCGTTTAAGTCGCTAATTTTGGATCGTGTGGCTACAAACCTATTAAACAACCATATTTAATGCCCTTCTTTCTTATAAGAATTTATTGGTTTGAAAATATTTTTTCTTTGAATTTATTAATATTCTTCTTTAGATGTGTAGGTCCAAATTTTAAATAAGATTTATAATGTAAGAAAATTGGTCAAATCTCTGCTTGTTTGTCTATTCAAATGGTATATTCTCTAATTATAAGTTTAAATGTAAGCTTGGGTAACAGTCTCTCAAATTTTAAGTACACATCATCCCTAATGTAAATGAGGAATGCCGTCAAACACCGCAGAGGTGTAAATTGTCGCACGCGACAAAGCGCAAAAACATTTAACGCAGCATTTGAACGAAAGTGGATGCAGCACTCCTGCAACCCACCGCTTTGCGATTTCAATGAGCTGGCAGCATCCAGAAACAATAATGTTCTAAGGTGGCTAGGGATTCGGACAATCTGGTATGAATAAGCCTGTTCAGATCAAAAAAAAAAAGAAATAAAAAAATCAAAAAAGTGTAAATTATAGGAATCTTGAGTATGTGACAATCTTCTAGGTAATCGTGCTACAACCTAGATCGCATATCTGCTTAACCAGGCAGTATGAAGTCAAACGCAAACTTATACAGAACTAGTTTTTACCCGCGATTTCACCTGCATGATATTTTGATTTTCAACGCAATATCATTATAATTTATAGCCTATGTGTTATTCTGATATATACGCTATATTATTGCCAAGTTTCATCTCGATGTTTCATTCCGTTCAGTAGTTTTTGCGTGAAAGAGTAACAAACATCCATCCATCCATCCATCCTCACAAACTTTCGCGTTTATAATATTACATACTAATAAATACTTAGCCTAAAATTCATCGCGCACTGAATTCCATTCAATACCTCCTATGGTGACCTTGAAGAGTTGACACCTATACAAAAAAAAAACAAATGGGAAACCATTTCGTTATTTACCAGCGTATCTATCTATCAAAACCTACCTCTATTCTTATACTATCACTTTCTCTGTGCTAATTTATTTTATGATTTCTTAGTCCGATAGATACCTACATGAAATATGACAAGATATTGTTAAAGATTTCCTTCGATTTTATTTTGAAATTATGTCTATATCTACACGTGTCACTCGCACTGTTGTAGCAAGACTCGCGACTACGAAAATCTGGTTATACACGGTACCCATGTTGTAGCGTAGATACGTACGTAAGATACGTGTGTACGTAAGATACGTACGTAGTACGTACGCTATAACGCGCCAGGTCATCACAGGCACACACATATTTAAATATCCCCTACATAAATACTCTACCATAGACCACATTTACTATCAGGTACAAGTATGAGACCAAATCATAAGTCAATAAAAAATAATTCCCTACAGAACCAGCGTTAGTACCGCACGTTTCACTCTCGCCACAAAACTCACGACTATGAAAGGCTGGTTACACACGGCACCTATGTCGCAGCCATTAAAAGATACGCGACGCGCCACGCCATATCACACGCACACATATATAAATAAGGCGCAGACAGACTACCGGATAAAATAAAAGCCTGCAACGTGAAAGGGTAATTGCGAGAGAGTTTACAGAAAGGCATGAGGCTGTAAAAGTTAAAAGAAGCTGTTAACATCGGAATGTAAAGTTACGCTTAGAGCGCTATTTACGTAGAGGATCGGCTTCTGAAGCGGTAGCTGGATGATATTTGTTTTTGTTATTGTGCACCGGACGATTTGTGGACTTATGTTGTAAGGACGATTATTTACATTATTTTTACGTGTTGAGAATTCTGTACTATTTAGCGGAGCGGAGACTATTCCAGTTTAGCTTTTCTTGTTTTTTACCCACGACGGAACGGAGACGGTATATGCGTTTGGGATGAAAGGATGTTTGTGCAAACTTATGTGCCGTTTCTCCAAAACTACTTATAGGTCTTTATATTGAATTGCCCTATTACAGAGGTTTATCTTTTAAGCGAGCGAACAATTAAGTCATTACAGCTCACGCCACATAACAGTACACGTACAGTATGATTAAATACCTGCATAAACTTCTGTGAAAGTCTATTTTTAGGTTTCAATCGAGAAAGGTAAGTAATACGTAGTAGCGACTGCGTACGCCCCCCGCTGTTCAATGTTCATATTGTACTAAGTACAGGTACACATAACACGCTTTGTTTTCAATGTTTGGCGTGAACTGTTTACGGGATTCTTGCCGAGATTTTTAACAACTCAATATAAGCAAAAATCTAGACAAAAAAACCATAAAGTAATCATATTAGTTACTTACCTTTGGTGAAGTTGTCGAATACTGTTCATTAATTTACTCTTTATAATATGAAAGCATTATACTTTAATGACATTAATGTCATAGTTAATAACTGAATAAAATGAACAGGTATTCGATGACGAGATCTACAGAGTTGCTGCCGTCACTTACCTGCTAAAAAGAAACAAAAAGTTAGAAAAAAACCAGAGATAATGCGGTTAACGTTTTAAATATAGAATCCATTGCTCAAAGAGCTGCCCGTTCACTGGAAGATGGGCAGCACTACATAATTAGACCAATTTAAATCTTAATTAATATTAATTGTCCGACGACGGCAGAACGAATCTGTCGTGTAAGTACTAGTGAGTAGACAAATGTTAGACATATATCGCCTAACCACCAAAGATTTAAACACGCTTAACATTACAATTTGTACTTTTAAACATTGTCAAACTTTTGTGGTAAGACGCATAGTTTTTGACACACGACCTCTCGCAGTTTAGATTTGGTTTTTTTGTGAATGATTTATGGCGGTTGGCCTTTGTAGCTCTACAGTTACAGACGTTACAGTCAAGATCAATGTATATATAGCATATTAGCATGTCTAGTTTAAATTTACTTCTTAATATTTAATTTGACTATCACCCACATTATAAGTAATTTTACTTCAAGTCTATCAAGGATAAAAAGTTATTCAAAATAAAACATCTCTACGTATTTCTGTATCAAGAATTCTTACATTCACAAGTTGATATAAGGAGCAAAGTAACAAAAACCGGACAAATAATAAAAGTATAAGTTACATCACTTTTTAAAATAAGTAACATTGAAACAAAGTGACCTAACTTTAACATAAAACGTAAAGACGAACTTCTCATTCACGATATCTACTATTTTTAGAATGTTTCAAAGTAAAAAGTTATATAATATTTTAATTCGCAACGGCTGCTGGAAGCCCACAAAGCAGGGCGACAAACTTCAAGGTGCCTCAAGAGCTCTTTAAAAAACGCCACCGTCGACACGACGCGAGAAGCGTGAAAACTGTTGGCCATTCGTGTTATAAATAGATAAATGAATTGAAACTTATATTTATGTGTTTTATTATTACTCATCTGGATTTTTTTGTCCATTTTCTTTTAGCACGAAGTGGTTTAAATAGGTATTTCGAATACGTGTAGCCAATGAATGAAACAGACCGTCAAACTTCGTCTCTTGGGTTTTGATGTCGTTATTTTTTTTTTTGGATTTGGATCTCTTTGACCTAAAATAAATAATAATGACGTTAATACGAGTTAGAAAAATATTTAAAATATGATATAGTAAAAACGTTTCTACACAGAACTGCAATGTAATTGCGTGATGTTTTATGGTACATTTTTGAACAAAAAAAATACATATTTTACTTTTGAAGAATAAATAAACTTTACAAAATTGATACACAAAATCTCTCTTTCCACATGTGAAAATTCTAGGAATACGATAAAATCAAGAGCTCCCACATTTCCCTCGATTGTCTGATACCAGTAGATATTTTGTGTGTGAATGTACAGTAAAATAATACGAAGTTTTATCCCGGTCCAGTCATTGTTGAACTCATACAATACTTGCCCTATTAGTTGTTAATACGGATGTAACATTTATTATATTATTCTCGTATTACACTCCACATTACGCGGTAGCTTTGAGCCGACTTTGATAATAATAGTATTAGATAATATATGTTATGATGCACTTACAAAGTTGTATAAGTATCATTAGACATGGACATTGGACATTTCCCAGGATATAGTATCCTGGGAAATGTAGTAAATACGTAGTTATTACTAAGTTAAAGTTTTACTATAAAAACTTTAACATTGATATCGCAAATGTCGTAGAGTATCAAAAGTTGTTTTTAGTGATGTATTTACTCATTATATGAGGATTTATTATTATGTACTACACTTTTTGTAAACACGATTATTGTATAAAGTAGATGATAGTAGGTACGGAATTTCGGAAAACGAAATGAAACTTAGTTGAAGCTATTCCCAACACAATACGTGTTGTGTCATTTATACAATACTTATCATTGATGCTTGGCACGAACTTGCTCCAGATACACAAGGCTGATGATTTGATTAGTATCAGATACCAAGACAAACTATGAGTAAGTAGCTGCGTATAATATAGTTAGGCTTTATAGTTCGATTAAGCCAGGTAGCTAATCTAGTAAAGATTTCAGGAAGTTAGGAAGATTTCATTTTCTTTTTGTCCCCTGTAAAGGGTCGGCACGGCATGTACTTTTATTTTTTCGCCATTTATACTCTATCACACGTCACATCTCATCAACCTACTCCTTTCTGTCGCATATCACCTTCCACACGACACATTCTTACTTTTTCTGGACTTTCCCTCCCGGGTATTATTTCTACAAGCAGGTACCGAATCAATCTTTATGGCGTCTTTGCAGTTACCTTCAAGCTGCGCAAAACCCAATCCTGATCGGTACGGCGTAGATAGTATTGCATCGGTAAGGCGTAGTAACGGTGTAGTTACGGCATTGGTTCGGCATCGGTTCGCCATCGGTATTGAGTGCTTTGGTGGCTCAGTGGTTAGTGTTACTCCTGGGTCCAAGAGGCGTGGGTTCGATCCCCACCCAGGGAAAATATTTATGTGATGAACATAGATGTTTGCTCTGTGTCTGGGTGTTATTTAGTTACTATCTATATAAGTATGTATATAAAAATATGTATAAGTAGTATATCAGTCTCTGGCAGCTATATCACAAGCTTTGCTTAGTTTGGGGTCAGAGGCCGTGTGTAAGATGTCCCAAAAATATTTGTTTATTTATATTTATGGCATCATTTTGGCATCGGTACGGCATTGGTACGGCATCGGTACGGCATCGGAACCGTTAATATTACCGTAATAAAGTTGATTTACCAACCTTTTTCTGATCTGTTAAATTATTTACAAAAGAACAAACTTTTCTAACTATTACTTCAAACTATTTTTCTTCATCTATCACACGTCACATCTCATTTCTGGCAAGCAATTAATGTTGCTTGCCAGGCCGCCTTGCAAGCGACTCGCAAAATTTAGGTTTGTTTGGCCAACTAAAGTCTGACAAAGTAAACTAAGTAAGTTAAGTTAACAGGTTATAGTCAACATTTTATAGTCGACTTTTTGACTCCATAATTATGTACAGTACGAAAGTAGAGCAAACCGAAAAGTCATAATAAAATCTTATACGAGTATATCATATCGTGATAGTATTGATCAATCATATCAATTTCGAAATTGTTTCCAATACGCAGTCGAAGCCGCGGGTAAAAGCTAGTCAATAGGTAACGGTACTGACAAAATGTAAAACAATGAAAAGTATAATATTACAATTATGTACGCACACACGCAAATCGATCTAAGGATTATGTTCCAGTAACAGATGTAACTACCTGTATGATATATCCATGGATATATCGAAATTGCAGTACAGTATAGTTAAGCCGTGGTGGTCTAGTGGTAATGACACCCGCCTTACAATCGTGAGGTCGTGGGTTGAAATCCCGGCCCCGTACCAATGAATTCCTTGGAATTTATGTACGGAATTTGACACCACGGGCTTTTCGGTGAAGGAAAACATCGTGAGGCAACCTACATGCGTCCGTAGAAGAAATTCGATGGCGTATGTGAATCCACCAACCAGCACTGGGCCAGCGTGGTGGACATATCCCAATCACCCTTCGTGGGTAGGCCTACGTCCTGCAGTGGACTATTAAAAAGGCTGGTACAGTACAGTATAGTTTGGAACACAGATTTCATACGGAATATAATATTCTCTATCTAGTTGGTTCTACTCATCGTTAATGTCGATAGAACCATCGTATACTATTAGACCACCTTTTAACCACATCTTTTATAAAACTTCTGCATTTCTAAATATTTTGTCGAGAAGTTATTGTCTGAAAAAGCCGTCTTTTTCCTGAAATATCTGGATTGGGTCCATAGCACAGTTTCTTAAATGATGAGTACAATATGTTAATAAGTTCGAATAGCGCGGGTGCCTAACCCTGGTGTCTGAGTTTCTAAGCCGTCTGAAGGCCTCTTGTCATGATTAAAACAACCGAGGCATACAATTTAATGTGTCATCTGTCATCTGTTGTAAATGCTTCCCGCGGTTACCCATGACGAAGAATGACCATGCCGAAAGTTCCTTAACTTCGATGGTCGTTGACAAACAACTAGTCAATCGCTATGAGTAGAATGATGATATCCTAGAATATGCACGTCGTCTAGAGAAACACCCAGTATACGCACATATCAGTATTTACCGACCTTAAAAGTTGAAACTGGAATAAATCTATAGTTATAAAAAAGCTTTGAATGAATATTCCGCTCGCAAGATATCGGAAACGCCTCGTCTCGGACTCAGCATAAAAATGACGCTAACGATTAAAATATATCTGTTCGCGTCGCTAATGAGAGGAGCGTCGCCCCAAGCAGCGCGCAGTGAAACCATTAATTATAAGAATTAAAAAGACCGAGAATAAAATGTTGCAATTTAAAATATGTCGAGTAAAAGTTGTCTGTGGGTCGTACATTAATCACGTCAGGAATTTTTAACATTATTTTAAACTACGCTATGGGCGCTACCGGCTGTTTGTCAGTGATCAACAAAGCTATGCATACATGTGGCACGGTCTTTCTTCGGATGGGTGACCAAGGGTGGCATTTACAATTGAGCGCTACGTTAGCTTGGATGACACGCTGAATTGTGGATCCCGGTTGTTTTACCCATTTCAGAGGCCTTCAGGCGGCTTAAAGACTCAGAGTTTGCCACAAGCACGGCCTATACGAATTTGAGTACTTTTTAGTACTACAGTGCAGTTTAGGATTTAATTTAGGATATAGCACGAATAACTAGCGGATACTTGTAGTCCATAGTACTTTCAGTGGTACTACCAGTACCAAGTGTCACATTTTCTTTCCGTAGCACTACTAAGCAGTCTAGTACTGTACTGTACTGTATCAGCCTTTTTAATAGTCCACTGCAGGACGTAGGCCTACCCACGAAAGGTGGTTGGGCCATATCCACCACGTTGGCCCAGTGCGGGTTGGTGGGTTCACATACGCCATCGAATTTCTTCTACTGACATATGCAGGTTGCCTCAAGATGTTTTCTTTCACCGAAAAGCCAGTGGTGTTAAATTCCGTACATAAATTCTAAATAACTCATTGGTACGGGACTTGGATTTGAACCCACGACCTCACGATTGTAAGGCGGGTGTCACTCTACCATTAGACCACCACGGCTTAATCTATTTACCATGGGTAGCATTCTCTCATGGTACATTGTAATATTGTAGTAAAATAATTTCTAATACAAGTTATATCCTACATAAACCCAGGCAGTAGAAGCGGCAAGCCAAGTGTTCGAGTCAAGGTCGTGTACTGGTTTTCGAGTTACACATCGAAAGAACTTATTTTAGTACCAAAACAAAAATAATAAACCACGTGATATTTTATTGCACCTTCAGTCTCTTGTCTTATTCATTTACGATTTATGAGTATCGTATAAACTATAAGTAAGTATAGATACTATTTATATTATACTTTTTTATATTTTTGTAATTTGCATTGACAGAGTTAATATCAAATGTTTTGTTTCGAGGAACGGTTATTTCACTGATAGACTGGGTGTGGGTGTCTTCAAATCCCGAGTAAATAGGTATACCTAGAAGATACCTATTTACTCGGGATTTAGTACAATGATATCCTAGAATGTGCGGTCTAAGTAATACCTGCGTATCCTTAGACCTCACATCTGCTTAACATCGGGCAGTGTGTAGTCAAACGCGAAACTAATCGAAATAAAAAAAAAATGACTGCTATCTTTAGAAATATTCTACTGATGATAAAAAATAAGGTTTTTTTTCTCTTTCCCCTTCGCACCTTACGTGGTTAATGTACGATCCCCTGCGTTCGATACGCCATAATGGCCTCCAGGAAAAATGGACCGAGACGTGGACATAATAGAAAACAAACAATACTACTGAGAAAATTTAGTCGTAAACAGTGTTCTAAGCGCAAATAAGTGGGGCGTTAATTATTAGTTTAAGTATTCATAAAAACGTAGTTTACGTCCACCCTTTAGCGGAAGCGGCAAAAAGTTTTATTTCGGCCTAACGGTGCACAGCTGGTGTTAGGCTGCGTGCACGCCGGCTTCCTCGCTTCTAATCACTGAAACTGATTACTCTTGCAAGCTTCTCTGTCTTATAGGTAAAACCATCGAACGAGCAATCTTTGTTGACCGAAGCAAATCGAGGTCAGGGGCATTATTTTTGACTACTGTACGGCATGGAATGTATGGAGAATCTGTAAAGTTCCGTATACGCCTTAGCTGTCTCCATACAAGTTTCATATACCTATATCGAAGTCTTGGATGTGGGTATATGGAACTATAACTGTATCTGTTGCTATCTGTATAGTTCCGTATACTCCTTAGCTGTCTCCATACAAGTTTCATATACCTATCGAAGCCTTGGATGTAGTTATATGGAACTATAACTGTATCTGTCGTTATTTGTAAAGTTCCGTACACGACTTAGCTGTTTCCATACAAATTCCATATAGCTACATTGAAGCCTTGGATGTAGAATGGAGACTTTGATGTGACTTTGAAGTTGGATGGAGAATCTGTAAAGTTCCGTATACTCCTTAGCTGTCTCCATACAAGTTTCATATACCTCTCGAAGCCTTGGATGTAGGTATATGGAACTATAACTGTATCTGTCGTTATCTGTAAAGTTCCGTACACGACTTAGCTGTTTCCATACAAATTCCATATAGCTACATCGAAGCCTTGGATGTAGAATGGAGACTTTGATGTGACTTTGAAGTTGGATGGAGAATCTGTAAAGTTCCGTATACGACTTAGCTGTCTCTATACAAGTTTCATATACCAGCTAAGTTGTATAAGGAACTTGACAGATTCTCCATACAATCTTTAAAAGTTCCGTATAGTCCAAGCCGTTCGGAAGTAAAAAATAATGGCCCTGGTACCTTCGACACATTAGTAAGTAAGTTCGTGTAGCCCTGGTGTCAGAGATTTTAAGCCGCCTGAAGGCCTCTGACATGGCTAAACGGTTACAACAACCGGGTCTAAAATTTAACGGAGGGAACTTTTTGCTTTCGTTTGTCCAGGTTTTGATTTATGTCTACAGGTCGCATTTTTCAACGAACCTCGATGAAATTGTTACACAAGTTCTGTTATATTAATCGTTTTTTTACTGTTGGCGATTTTTGGTTAGCGGGGTATTTGCCTCAAAAGGAGGAAAAATTTGCTGTCGCGCTATTTATCAGCCGATTTCAATAATATTTCGCTAGATTGTTTAGTATAAGATTTGCAAGTATGAACCAAACCGATCAAGAGTGAGTCGAAATTTAGGCTTATGAAGAATCAGTTAAAGAGATATGACGCGAGGTCTACTGTTCGGAGAACTACTAGTACTATAAATGTAACCATATTAAGTAACCAGTATAAGTTTTTTTTTCACACCACTGCACTTGTACCTTTTTACATCCTGCATTTCCTCATTATGTATTGTTTCTTCCACTTTATAATGAAACAGATGTTATGCGACTACTCGCAAGTATGTAACCGACTTTATTTTCTTGCGATTGCTTTTATTTTTAATAGCAAGTGTGTTACCAGCCGTGAGGAAAACAACTAGTTTCATACATTCTATATTTAATAGTGTGTCTTATTGATTAAGTGTAAAATTCCATTAGCTCACAATGTGATAAATTTATTAGGGTGATTGCGACAGATGCTCGTATGTCTATAATAGGTCTAATCAGCTGCTCTTTAACTCACAGTAGTAGCGAATAAAGAATGGACATCGGCTGTTTGAAAGAGATAATAGGTTTGTCGGCTTAGCTCGCCTTTGTAGAGCCGTGTGTCTTTCAAAGCATCATTGAATGAAGCAATTACAAACGTCAAGTGTAGTGTAAGTAAAGCTTGTTATATACACGTACTTATCCAAATTTTGCGGCTTCCCGCTTCTCACAGGGCTGACATGACATTTTTTTTTACTTTAAATATGTTTGCGGTTGACTACATAATGCCTGACGTTAAGCAGATATGCGATCCAAGATATGGCAGGCTTACCTAGAAGATACCGATTTACTCGAGATTTGCTATTACGTTATGACTTGCTACATTTTCACCGACGCCAAGAAGATTGATTTGGCATATACTGTTACAATTGTCGATCGTTTGTTCAAAGGTGAAAGTTTTTTCATTGCACCGATGAAGCGCCAACAGTGATTTCTATGTACAATAGGCATAATGACTAAAAAATTATAATTATATATTTTATAGCTTAGTCTTCAATTTTTAGTAATGTATAATACATTAGGTTTTTAGGTATTGTCGGATATGTTGTTTATGTTACTAAGTACGTCACACTTTTGCACTGTAATCAATTTTAGAAGTATTTTACTTAGTTTTAGGTAGAAAATACCTAGTTATTTTATTTGTATATATTTTGCATTTTTTGCTCCATTTCAGCCTGGAGGTTTAACCTAGTTCAGGAAAATGTGTGGGTGTGTGTTATTTCTTAAAATTGTTTTTGCTTTTTACGTGTAATTTTGACATTGATGTTATAATTTTTTTTTAATTTGTCCGTCAGATAGACTGTCAAAAAATATTTGAAATGTATTTTTTTTTTTGCCAATTAAACATAAATTAATAAATATTTAGTCCGCCAAAGTTCCGCGTGACTTCACAAGTGACGTCACGACCCCACTCCCAAATTTTGACAAATTTTATCTTTGTCATTTGTTGTTTGATTAACAAAAAAAAAAATATGTGTCCAATATTTTTTGATAATCTAAGTCACGGAATAATTATTATAATGTTTTTTTCACCCAGTCATCATGCTTATTATATTTTTGAAGAGTAATTCTATATACAGCTTATAGCTCGGTAGTTCGTAAGACATAGATAACGCTTTACGAAACCGAAATTAGCCAATAGTATTTTTCTAAATGTCGATGTTCATTATTTATTCGCGCGCACTGCACGTATTGTCTGTTATTATAAGCGAATGTTTTATAACGTATAAATGCAAAGTCGCATTGCATATGTTAGTAAGTACCTTAAAATTTACATTCGATGGTGTAAATTCTAAGCAAGTTATTAGACTTATGATTCCCAGTAATATCTTTACTAAGTGAAGGGTTTTTGTTTTAATTGACTGAATTCAAATAAATAATTGTTTTGTACTAACTCTATTCAGTGATTAATACTTGCGTCTACGTTTCGTCACCATATTTTTTTTGCATTCAAACTAAAGTTACTCGTTAAAAAGATGCACGGCTTGTAAAGACAACAAATTTTCGTATAAAGATAGACGCGTACGGCCGCTGCGGCGCGGAATGGTACGCATTCAATTTAAACCGCTGGATCGCACTGAAAGCAGGTTGCTTCCATCTTGTCTTCTTAGAGATCTATAGAGAAGGTATATATCTATAGCGGTGGTCGTCCTTCGACTGAAATTATGATATCGAAACATAACCCTATATTTATAAAGTAATATTTATTCAATATAGAGTCGACGTCGTTGTCGTTTCAGCCGTAGGACATCCTCTATCCACATATAGACACCTATAGAGTACAGATAGAGAATCTAGTTCCTAAGCAAAAAAAAAACCTAAGTCGTAAGCGCATTCGCTACGTACCTACATTTCAAAACATAAAACGTTGTAAAAGACAACTGTTTCAGCGCAAACATTTCAGCCTCGTCAAATAAACACAACAATTTTAAAACGAATTACGTACGCAATCCAACAAAGAAATTGTAAATCAACTTCCAAGAAAATAAGAATTGTGTATTTATAAAAAATACTGCTTTTAGTCGCACAAATTATTATAGCGCGAGAAGCAGAAAAGCAATATATTTTAATTTTTTGCTCGTAACGAGTTGACAGAGACGCTTAATAAATAAAAACTGACTGATTCATACTTAGGGTATATTAAAATGTAGCGGGGTGATGTCAGTTTGTTTTTAAAATATCGTAATATTATTTTCGATGACAGTAGAAGTTATTAAAATTTCCTTAGTTTGTTTATTGTTTACTGACTTAGCTGACCCGGCGAACTTCGTTCCACCTAAAAGTCGATTAACGTAGCATATGTTACTTCTTATTACATCAGCTACCAGCCAATAAAAGTGCCGTCAAAATCGGTCCAACCATATCAGAGATTAGCCGGAATAGATTATTTCAATATTACAAACAGACACTCCAATTTTATTTATATGTATAGATTTGCATACATTTAGTTTTTCGTTACTTTTTTTTTCTATAAAAGCCAAGCGAAAATGTATATATACCTAATAAATGTAATATGTTTTGCCATGTGGTTATACTATACACACATAAAAAAAATTGACAAGCGAGTGTCGAGACATGAGTATGATAGGGTTACGTAGATGATGATCATGTTGATAGCTTAATATTTATGATGTAATTAGGTAGCTGATTGCTTTGAAAAGCAGTATTAGGTATATGTATAGAATACCTATATATTTGTTCAATATAGATAAAGACAGGCGAGACACTAGTTTCGAAATACGAAACCCTAAAAACGTCGCAATATGTGCTAATAAATTAATAAAAGATATAATAAATTTAAAATATAGGTATGTTATTTTTATGTTGAGCAGGCACTTAGTTTTATTTGATTTTTAACGTATAAATAACATTAACTCAACACTCAATCACTTATAAAATTAAATATCATCTAACTCCACTTTTCAGAAGTTTAGATTCCACAAAAAAACTCGGTTCTTCAAACATAGGCAGTGCAGGTACATAAATGAGGACAACGATCTCTCAGCAAAAAATCCTTTTGACAATCGTGCACAACGTATTTCTGTATCCCATTGAAATGGTGTTAAAGAAAGGTTCATATCCTTGCCAGAGCATATCCTTTTAAATTTAAGAAATATCCTTGAAACGTAGGCTTTTTTTACACACATGAGAACAACGATCCCTGATCAAAAAATTGCCAATAACATAATTGTTCGCAACGTATGTCTGCATCTCATGGAAATGGTGTCAAAAGAAAAGTTCATAGCCTTAACTCAGATTCGAAAGGATATCCTTTCGAATCTGAGTAGTTAATATAAGTCAATGTTTCTCTTCTTTCCGGAAAAAAAAATCAGAAATAATATCGCGATCAAAAGAAACCAGTGACAACAACAAACTCAAAGAATTATGCGTTCTTTGTCTTGGAAACTTTTTATTCTGTGACAGTCATTCATGTATGTAAAACAATAATTGAACTGTCTGTCTGTCAAACGATAACGTTAAATTGTCGTTAGAAGCGATATTCATTTTTTAGCAATTTGTGGAATGAGATAGTTTTTTTTTAATTACGTCACATGATAGTCATGCTCAGTTCAGGCAAAGAAGATATAATAATACTACGTATAGAACGGCCACTCGTTACCCCCCACCCGTTTGAGTCTTCCTCACTTCCACCCCGCGTCAGGACTCGTCAAATTCACTCTGCGCGCGGGTTGCACAGGCCGGTGATTTCGACTACAAAAAATACAGACTTACAATGGGGAAGACGTGTGCTGTTTATGGCTGTTCTAAAACAATTCGCGACAAGATATCATTTCATTATTTCCCTAAAGATAAAATAAGGTACCTTATTTACTTTTAGTAGGGAGATAATATTGTTATAAAAATTATGTCATTCAAATTTAGTTCCTTTCTCTTGATAATTTGTTTCAAATAAAATAAATCGCTTACTTTTAGTTACAGTGCTGTCAAATTATTATGAATTCATTATACTTTATAAGCACTAGAATGATATTCATTTTTGTAAATTTATTTCGCATCTAGCTCACTTCCGCATGAGAGTATGGCGGATCGGTCGTAAAGTACGCCAAGATAATTCTGCGCGCGGCCAAAATTGGGAACTAATTCAATGCTGATAGAGAATTCGTAATGCTACCAACATAACGTACGTAGCGCCGCTACTCGCGCGCATAATCTCTCGTTCGCTCGTCGTGCTGATCACTGATAGAGTTGCCATGGGCGTGAAAATACTAGTTATCATCGTAACGCAACTGTTACAGAATATCGGTATCGATATGCAATGTATTGTTTCGCGTTAACACTAGGTATGTATATACCTAGTAGATAAGTGCTAATTTGTATTTGTATATTTTCTGTAAATAAACGAACATGTATATAACATTGAGTTAATATGTACAGTCCTATAATTTGTAGTTATTTTTTCTACATAAATACTAATACTAAATATTTTTTCATACATAAAGAATTAGATTTTGTCAATCTCACAAAAAATGACAAAGATAAACCTTGTCAAAGTTCGGGAGTAGGGAGTTATACTTTTTTTTTTTAGTTTTGCTTTTCGCGGAGATGATTTACATAAAACAAAATGTTTGGAACGTGCGTTGTACGGGCCCACGTCCGCGCCCGTCCTGAGTCCGCCCTGTCCTTAATCATACCTCAACAAGCTATATCATTAACAATTTTTAAATCATTGTTTTGAATAAATATTTAGTGCTACTTAATTGACATCAGAAAAAAATCGTGTCAAATATTATTTAATAATTATCTATCTAACGGACTAATTATATTTTTTTGTCATCAAGCCAATTATACCTTTTACAAAAAAATCTTCTAAACGTTCTCAAAAAATCTGTTTACTAAGATTTTTCCCAAAATATCAATATTTATTGAAAAAAAGCGACCTCTGCAAATATGCCTAAAATTCTGATATTATATTCTAAAAAGTCGACAGAGACACCGAAAAAATACCGTTTAAAACTCTGGATTCTCATCACACTGGCACAAGACATGTACTGTACGTAGTATTATTATATCTTCTTTGATAGAATATTGTGATAAACTTTTAGAACCTCCTTTTTTGCGTCAAGGGTTAAAAATATTTTTTTGCAATTATTCGGAAACATTGCCAGAAACAGTAATATTGTGATAAACTTTTAGAACCTACTAAGAATATTGTGATAAACTTTTAGAACCTACTAAGAATATTGTGATAAACTTTTAGAACCTCCTTTTTGCGTCAAGGGTTAAAAATATTTTTTTGCAATTATTCGGAAACATTGCCAGAAACAGTCATAAAAACCAGCAACGATCCCGCAACCGCTATTTAACCAGTGAGGGGCCTCACTAGCGTAGGTGTATGAAATATGAAATTAGGGACTTCCCCCTCAGTTGGCCATCGGTCGGTGCGTTTATCGCGTGATTTACTTAATCGTTAATTACTAGGTATATCTTTTGTTTAAATTATGGGATGATTTTACAAATATACATAATCGTGTGTGTGCGTGTTCATATTACTTGATACTTCAACAATATGTGAGAAAATTAAGGGAATTTCGTAACAGTGCCGTGTTTTGGTTATGTTCTACGTAGGTAAATGAGTGATTTCATCGAAATAAGTGTAAGTCAGAATTACAATTCATACGGTCGACATGGGTCGTTGACAACCATAGGCGTTCTACACACAAATACCCGTGTAGCGTTCGTGCGTATGTGTAGTGTCTGTGAGTAAAATGTACTGTTGTGTGCGTAAGACAGCAGATTTTGTATGAAGAATCGCGGAGTGTCCGGGCTGTGGTTCAGGTGTAGTTTCCAAGTGTAATGCGTACGTGTCATAGTTTTAGCATGACAAAGTACAAAACACAAAATTGTTTAAGCTATGTATGCTATATTAAGTATGTAAATTTTACACTTAGCATAATATTCTGATTTCAGATAATATAATGATTTTAATAACGTGGAAAGCAAATGAGGAAGTACTTTAAATACGCAAATGTTAAACAGGGTGTTCGTGAAACAGAGAATCAGTTTTCCGATTAATTTTATTTATCAATCTTTGTTCTGTTTCAAATTTTCAAACATTGTTTTTTTAAATGAGCACTTGAGTGTCTATTTTTAATTTGTAAGTATAACAACAAATTGTATTTAACATCATACATCAAAAGTAGGTAACTATCTGAGTAATAACTTCTTAGAACATACCTTGAAGCCCTTAATAGGCTTAAGACCTTAAAAATAAAGAGCTTTACTGTATTTACTCTTTAATGGTTTGAAGATCCATAATTGGTCTTGAAAGGCATCTTATGGAGTATGTCAATGAACCTTGCAATACATATTTTTTTAAAGTATACTGGTATTATTTTAGATTTTAAGCTTCTTCTTAAGGTCTAATCTTAGGCATAGTGAATGGAAAAAATAATGAACACGTATTTTTGCTTCAGTCAAAAATACTAAGATAAAACGCGTCCAAAGTTCGAAAGTGCGGCTATTTACGTCATTTTTATGTTAAAAGTGTAGATTATCTTCATATTTTATTGTTTGATTGACAGAAGAAAAATTCTTTGTTTAATACTTTTTTGATAATCTGTTGGACTAATTATATTTTAGTAGTCATCGAGTCTATTGTAGTACATACACATAGGTTTTCATTAACTCAATGTCGAACACTCTGTATCGTGTGTTATAATTTTAAACAATATCATCTGCTATTCCTAATAAACCCGGTTGAGAGTCGCGAGAATTTTTATTGTTTTAAATGTAATAAATAACGAATGATTTTGTGATGTCGTAAAAGAAATTCCATTGTTTTCATTTAACAATAAATTATCGAAAACAGCAGGTGTTATAAAAGTTTTCGTATATTATTGACCTATTATTATGTTTTATTTTCGGAACGAGACGATGGTAACTAATAGCCCAATTATAAAATATTTCGTGTTGTTTTTAACAGATAGCTGAAAAATATGAACTGACGAAAGTTATAAGCTGTTTTCAGAAAGCTCATCGACTAAGCGAAGCGAGAAGATGTGCGTTTTTCTATATATGCTGGCAATTGTTTTAACCTATTTCTGAAGATATGGTGCGATTTTACGGGATTTTTTGAGCCGTATGTTTGTTGCACGTATTTATGTTATGTATGAAACTAGCTACGATGACTATATATGCCAAAACAAACACGTCAAAAAAGGAAACACATTTGTCTAAAGAATTAATTTTCAATCGGACTCTGATATACTTCGTTAAATAAATTTTTGTTGAAAGGTTTTCCATTTAGTTCCGATAACTATCGAACTTATTTAACGACAAGGAAGATAATTACAATGTCGACCAACTGACAGATTTCACTTGAAAATAGGATATATTTGTTAGTTGTTGTTGTAGAATAGCTTGCAAAGAAAAATGTGACACTTTTTTCGTGGCGCATTAACATCGTGGGATATTCACCGAAAATAGTTATCAAAGGGCTTAAACGTAATTTTACATCAAAATAAAGTGTCAGTTTTATGTTGTTAATTATCATTAGTTTATAATGTAGCTCGTTGTCTATTACCTTGAAATAATTACGCAATACTGTAAGGTTACAGGGATCAATTGGATGGCCCTAATTACGACCCAGAACGGTTTAAATAGTAACGTACCTATGTTTTGATACACAAAAAGCTGTAAGAAAGCGTTTGAAAAATATTATATCTAATGATATGAAATGTTTATACGCCTGTAAAGGTGCAATATTTGAAACACTATTGTCAATGGGAAAGCCCTTACTAACCGGCAAAACTTATCGTTGTCATCAATAAGAGATCTTATCAGCAGTAGCTGGATCTTCAAGTCACGATAGCATACTACTACTGTACCAGCTTTTTTTTACCGATGAACCACCGGAGGAGGTACTCAATTCGATGCGTATATATATTTTTTGTGTATAATCACGCATAATTTTTTTCATAGTAGTCCGATTTCAATATTTTTATATATATATTTTTATTGGAAAGAGTATACTTCAAAATTAGTCCCATTTAGATAAATCAACAATAATGTGAAAAATTCCACATCGATCCGTGCGAAATATTCGCGAATTCTGTACACGGGTGAAGACGATCATGCTATTTTTTGCAAAAAATAATTATACTCCACTGCAGGACGTAGGCCTGCTTACGAAGGGTGATTGGGCCATATTCACCACGTTTGCCCAGTGCTGGTTGGTGAATTCATATACGCCGTCGAAATGTATTCCAAGGACGTATGCAGGTTGCCTCACGATGTTTTCCTTCACCAAAAAGCCAGTGGTGTGAAATTCCGCACATGAGTTCCAAAGTAACTCTTTGGTACAGGATCATTTGAACCACGACCTCACGGTTGTAGGGCGGGTGTAATCGCTAGACAATCACGGCTAACATATCAAAGCATATTTTCACAGTACGGATTATCCAAATTCAATTCAAATTTTCAACTAGTATTTAGTAATGAGAGACGTAAAGTTCATGCTAACCCACTGATATTTTGAAGGCAAACAAGCGGCGGTTCCCTCGAGATCAAAAGCGTGCGATACCGCGCCTTATCTTATCTTAGACAACAGCTTTACGGCTCACAGTTACAATTACAATTTTTACAATTACAACTGAGATAAATTGAATTATAATAACGGCTTGGGTTGGTTTAATTGTGCTATTGTTTGCTGCGTGAACACCGGACTGTGAGTCATAGATTTGAATATTCAGGCAAGTATTGCTTTTCTTTTATTGGATTGGATGGTTGTGGGATCGATGGCTTTTGTCTATTTATATCGCATAGTGGCTGTGGGCAGGGCACATTAGGGAAGACAGTTCTCGAAAAGTTCTCAAATGGAGACCTCGTACTTGGAAAGTAGCGTAGAACGTCTACCCATGAGGGGGACTAACGACCTCATTAAGATAGCAGGATCGCGCTGAATATAAGCGGCTTCTAAACGGTCTTATTCGTTCGTAGTCTGTAGAGGAGGCCTATGTCCAGCAATGGAAGTCCTATAACTGCTATGATGAGGATCGCAGTGAGTGATTTTATAGACAAAGCATTTCTAAAGTCAATGTAGGTTAGATGTCTTATAAGTAACCAGTAAAGCGCAACTGCTATTGTAAATTACATAATACGTCACATTTAATTAAATACATAGTTATGTTTAGTAGTACTTAGTATCCAATCATTTTGCATTGTATAAAATTTAGATAGGATACGTACAAAATTTTGGTCCTATCGTAAAAGTCACAAAAATAAGTGCGACGATATCTTAGAATATGTCTGTAGTTGGTACACTCAAGATATGTCTTTTACAGAAAAAAAACAGACCAGAATTTACTCTCCTTTGTGATTTATTGAGATCCAGAACAAAGACATTTCACATTTCATTTTAAATTAAATTAAAATCAAAACATAATTCGTTACTTAAAGTTAAATAAGTTAATCAGTTTATTTACATTACTGAACAAAGAAATCAAATTCAACGCCTCTTTGGCTGTCAATTCAAAACACACCTACAATGTACATGTGTCACATACACACACATCCACGGTACCAAGTGTGCACGTCAACAATGTTATTTAGTAAGGTTGCGACTATTAATAAAATGGAATAAAAATAAAATGTAATTATAATTATTTGCCCGCATTCGTGCGAGAGCCATGTTAGTACTGATAGTAATTGCTGGGGGAACAATAAAATATACTTTAATTAGTTTTGTCGCCGCCCAAGGGTCGACGAACTCTTGGTACTGTTATACAAGGCGACACGATCGCAATCAAAGTACGAAATGGTTTGGTAGAGGATTGACTCATCGTTCTGGATGAGTAGCCTAGATTAGATTCCTTTTAGTATCTCGCATATAGTATAGAAATGTAAAAAAAGTGGCAGTTAGCAACTGGTTGCGTATACGGAAAAAATGCTCTGTAATTGCAACTATTTGCTAAAAAAAGGGGAAAACACCTCATAGGTAACCAGTTGCGAACATTGGTTGCGTACGCGGTCAAAAGCTATTTTTTAATATTTATAGAAGTTAAAAATGATATGGGAGATAAGAGATAGGTTGAGATGATGTATGACATAATGAAATGGCGAAAGAAATCATGCTGTGCCAAGTTCACTTAGTGTATTGAAATCAAGAGCATAAAATATTAATGATAATGATAAATTAGTATTATTTTGCGACTTGAAGATCATCTCGCTTATCTAGAAAATACCTGTTTTTATTATTTTACAAAAAGCACAAACTGGCTGACCGTTTCAAACTCATCTCAATTCGCAATACTTGTAAAAAAAATCTAATATTAAATGTTTCTTCATATAACACTGGCAAAGGTTTGATGTACATTTTGATTTTTACTGTAAACTTAAACTGAAACTCAATCCCAACAAGCGACTTTTGACTCAACATTACTATCGTATCGTGAGGTGTAAAAGCTCGTTTTTGCACTTAAGACTCCTACAACATTGTTAATAAGCTCATAAGTAGACACTTTTTATTTTCATATTTATTTAGACGTAGGTATTTCTCCACTTGAGTTGAAAACATTTTTCTCGTAAATGCCTACTTGAAGAGTCTGTTTAATTTGGAAATAATGAAGAAAAATAAATTCTTGCTAGCTTCAAGTGCCAATTAGAAATGTTCTGTAGTATACTTTGTCTGTAATATCTGTATTGATTTCAAGTATGTTTTTGTATTTGTAGGCATAGGTACTTTTGAAGGCAATCTTAGTTAGGGTAAAGATTCACCAAGAGCACTCGACTATAAGGTAAAAACTCAAACTGGAGTTTAACAATTTAATCACATTACTCTACTGTATTTTTTATCATTTCTATGCAGTTACTGGATGATCTTGACTATATTAAACTAATAAATAGACTGATTTAAAAATGTATACATTACTTTGAGGTCTAAAGACATTTCAAAAAATTGAATTGAAGTCATGCAGTTTTTGATGATACTCTATGTTCTATATTACGAAACAAGATATATGCGTAAAATATTTACAATAAAGACAAGAATCATTATCTAAATAATTCACGGTCATATTTAAAGTAAAAAAAAGGTGGTATTATTTATTAATATTGTGCCTGTACCAACCCGCGTGAGCCGAGCAAATAACTAGTGAAAACCAGACGTCTATGTTAATAAAGGTTCAATTAAAATAACAACTCGGCAACATTGTAGTGTGCACTGACCTTTAAGATCCATATTTTATTTTCACTCAGTTCTTATAGTGTTTTGATGGCGAGTACAATAAGTTATTATGTTCTGTTGCGGAATTGTGCTACAATGTTGGTTTTTTTTCCGAATTTGTTGTCCTGTTATGACCTTCAGTAGATCTGGTAGGCACACGCATCGCCAAAGCTAAAGTGGAGATGGGCAAGGCACTTGGCTAGACGGGATGACAATCAGTGGACCAAAGCAGTCACCGGTACCTAAGAGAAGGACGAAGACAGAGGCAGACCGCCAGCCCGATGGTCAGATGACGTTGTCTAACTTGTCGGGAGGCAATGGATGACGCTAGCACAGGACCGGAAAGAATGGCGAGAGAGGAGGCCCATACTCAGCAGTGGGTGGAACAGGCTGAATAGATGGATAGGGCTGTCGGAAAATCTCGAAGCCAGTCCAAATCACTCCTAAACCTTACTAATATCATAGACTAAAAAGTACCTTTTAATAATCTTTGCTAATATTATAAATCCCAAAGTGTATTTGTTAGTTTACTATTCATTCACGCAGCAACCGAGCAATAGATACACTTGATTTTTGGCATGGATATAGATCAAAGGTGAAAGAGTGACTCGTACTTTTTATCCCAGAAAAAAAAAGATTCCTATGGATCAGCATAAAAATCTAAATGTAACGCGGGGAAGCCAAAACTTACGTCAGTATATTATTATAAATCTCCAATTTATAAACTAATAATAAGAAACCTAAGTGTGTGATTGGAATAGTAGGAATCTCATAAAAATAACATATGGTTTTTCTGATTGATATTTAATCTCAATGATCCGTTTTCATCAATCTGTTACAAGCTCTAACAATAATGTATTCTGTTCTTTTTTATAGGTAAAAATAAATTAACAATTGCTTTCATGATCATCAACATAATCTCCACCTATTTTTTTAATTAATTTTTTTTATGTTATGATGTTTATTTTAAGTGCTTTCCACACTAGATTTTTATCTCAAAGAGTTATCTTTGTGATAAGCATTTCAAAAATCTGAAGCGAACGCAGGATTTGAACCATGCCCCTTCGGATCACTAGCCCGACGCTCTAACCACTGAGCTAGCTCGCCTCCTACGCAAGCTTCAAATTTCTGAAGTGCTTACATTTCCCAACTTATAGCGTTGGTGGCGCCACCTGTGATACCCGTATTAGACAGGTTATCACTCAACTAGAAGTTATTAGAACTTCTAAAGATTGACGAGAGATGACGCACTGCTAAATACAGTCGGGCTAGTGATCCGAAGGGGCATGGTTCAAATCCTGCGTTCGCTTCAGATTTTTGAAATGCTTATCACAAAGATAACTCTTTGAGATAAAAATCTAGTGTGGAAAGCACTTAAAATAAACATCATAACATTGATTTAGCAGTGCGTCATCTCTCGTCAATCTTTAGAAGTTCTAATAACTTCTAGTTGAGTGATAACCTGTCTAATACGGGTATCACAGGTGGCGCCACCAACGCTATAAGTTGGGAAATGTAAGCACTTCAGAAATTTGAAGCTTGCGTAGGAGGCGAGCTAGCTCAGTGGTTAGAGCGTCGGGCTAGTGATCCGAAGGGGCATGGTTCAAATCCTGCGTTCGCTTCAGATTTTTGAAATGCTTATCACAAAGATAACTCTTTGAGATAAAAATCTAGTGTGGAAAGCACTTAAAATAAACATCATAACATTGATTTAGCAGTGCGTCATCTCTCGTCAATCTTTAGAAGTTCTAATAACTTCTAGTTGAGTGATAACCTGTCTAATACGGGTATCACAGGTGGCGCCACCAACGCTATAAGTTGGGAAATGTAAGCACTTCAGAAATTTGAAGCTTGCGTAGGAGGCGAGCTAGCTCAGTGGTTAGAGCGTCGGGCTAGTGATCCGAAGGGGCATGGTTCAAATCCTGCGTTCGCTTCAGATTTTTGAAATGCTTATCACAAAGATAATTTTTTTTAGTTTGTAAATATGGTATAGTAGTTGTAATATATGGTTTAGTTTATGAAATGATATTTAATTTTTTTGTTGGCTAATACCTAAATACTATTGTTAACGTGCCATTTCATGACAATTTACGTAATAAGGCTGCAGGATAGCATGGATACACAATATAAATCTAAGATACATTACATAATTTACATCTCAATTATGTACAATTTGCATACAATCACAAGGGTAATTTCCGTTGAAAATGAATGAAAATGATATAAATCGTCAGCATTATGATTGTTGTACTAATTATATTGATTATTATACGATTATACAAAAGGAATATTAAATATAGAGGATATTCGACGTAAATGTGGAAGAAGGTAAATATGGAATCACGTTTTAACTTTATCGTTTTATAATATTTGAAGTCTTTAGTAACTAAAGTTGATTTTTGTTTTAATTATATTTGATTGAGGCATTCGAAAGTTTGACCTGAAGTCTGATCGTTTATTTATCGACAAAAAATATTTTGTGTGTAATGATATACCAACGCATATTTTGTACATATTATGTACTGTGTCGACTTTATTAACACTGTAAATCTCTGCTACTATAGTCCGACCGACCTAGAGACGCAGGCGAAGACTGAGTTCGGATTATGGATCAAGTTGTTTTCTATCGATTTTCTAATACCAAATGAAAAAAAATTGTAACAGAGAGTTCAAGCACTTTTGTAAGACGATATTTTACGTTGATTTAATTGTTCCACAATTAAATGCTCTTAGGCACTATTTTCTACCGAACGAAAAACTAAATGTATAGTGCCTTTTTTGCTAATTTCGTTTGGAATAATATACTTTTAATAAGATTTTCACAAAAATTAAATATAATCCTATTTTTAGGTACGTGTATTGTTTGAAAAACTCTAGTTTACTAAAGATAATACATAATTCAAAGTACATAATATGCACGATTTGATTCCAAATAGCCCTGCTTATCAGTGTCATAACATTTCACATACCTAAGTTTCATTGAATATGACATAAAGACTAAGCTTCTTAGCTGCTCTGCGCTCCACATTTTTGGCACAATCTATGAAGCGGTATTCTCATCCGTATTACGGAGTACTTATGACTATCCATTATAATAAGGCGCGATCCACAAAGGCCTGGTGCAGACGCCGACAGATAGTCGCAAGTGTGTAATCGGCCTGTTCCAGTTAAGTATCACTCCGTGCGCGTCACAATAGATGAGGCATCTTTTGTCTACAAAAGCATTATTTTGATGCAGCACGGTATTGTCTACACTTTTTCACGCTGGAAAATAGTTTCATGACGAAACGACAACACATAGGTCAAACAGAAAAAAAAAGAAATTATCATTTTATGACATTTTTATAAACGTAACAAATACGTAAAGTAGGACAACGTAAGCCAAAGAGAAAACAATGAAACTTTTTATACGCATACAAACGCAACCGAGCATTTATTAAAAAGAACGATGACATTAATTAGTTTATATTTAAATTCCTCACAGACTCATGTAGCAGAAAAACGAAAACGTGTATTTTACTACATTACAGAAGTTATACATCAGCTCAGCGGGCACGATAAATTAATTAAAATACGGTAAAAACATGATATAATTTTAAAACCGTAATGCTAATGATATACCAAAACCTGCCGCAGAGTCAACCGAGCGGAGAGCGTGCTCCCACAAACCGTAGGCCACATTATAATCATACATTGTGCTGGATAATAAATAGAAAAAAAGCGACAATAGGAATAACGAGTCACAAATAGGCATCTAATAATGAAATTGTATCGCATATAAATATACGCCTGTTACGTGTTTCTCGGTTCGGCGGACCGTTTAATAGTGCTTGTTGTTATTTATCGTTGTCGCTTCCGCGTGGGCTGGCGGTGGACTAAAGTTTGGTTACACGAGGAAAGAACACTACGACAGGCATTTGATGTGCTCGATCTCTGGACTGGAGATCTGAGAGTCATAACGATCAGTCTTCAGGAAGCGAAAGAACAGTTCCAATCTAGGCAAGAAATCTTTTGAAAAACTTAACTCTTTGGCACTGGGTTAAAACTGTATCATCTTAGCAGCCGATGGGTGTACAATATTCCTAATAGAACCTGTTGTTACCGGCTTCTTCTCAGCGTGTTCTTGCGGTTGTTGTCACACCGGCCGAGTTTCACGATCATAGTCTTTTAAAAAGTCATGGAAAGAATTGAACTGAACTGAACTCGGTTATGCTAAATACAGTTGGTTTCCTTAACCATTTCTAAGAACCGACCTATTGAAATAGAAAAAAATACCAAGCTAGGCGAAGGTGATGCAGAAAATACTTAAGCATTGTGCATTAAGCATTGTGAAAATAGAAAAGAATTACCGATGTTGAAAAGTATTTTAAGTTTCCTGTTAATTTTAATGGGACTTTTTTGCGCAGTTTGGCGACTTTAATAAACCCCAGTAAAGTACAAAACATGATATCTAAAGAATTTACCGGTGAGCCTAATAAAAGGCCACGTGAAAAAACACAACGATGCGTTTGTTTTTCTTGATGCATTTCTCAACGTGACAAACGTTGTTGACACCTACTCAAGAACGTACTCGTATATGTCACGTTGAACCGAACTTACGTTGTAACCTTACAAACATTGTTGCACAAATGTATGATAAAAAGAAGGCACAGTAAACAGAACTATTACCAATTTGCGCATAACCTTTTAAGATTAATTTTAGTAGTTATATTAAGTTTTGACAACTTTTGATTTGTAGGACTAAGCTTAAAATCGAAAAATCAGCTGATCATCACATAAAGTTCATTAGCCTTTGACGAAATATTTATGAAACAGATGATAATTTTTTTAGGATATCAGGTACGCTTGACCGAAAAAATGTTCACCTTGTTGTAATAAAGGTTCCCTTAAGAGGTAATATGTAAGTTAGCAATAGCCCTGTATATTTAGATAACTGGATACAGTTACATCAGTAAAAATAGTGATGTGAATGAAATTGAAAGCAAGGTAAGTTTAATCTATTAAAGCATTCCTATTTTTGGGCGTAGGTACCTCTTACTTACGAAATAGGTCCGACGGTATTGAACGGAACTTCGTAAAATTTCTTGATCAGAGCATTTTACCTGCTCCCACATTTTTAAATAATATTCGCAAGGTAAAAAGGGAATCTACATAGTTTTTTTGTAAAATGTTAAATTCTCTAGTCTTACCACGAAAAAATCTTTTCACAAAGGACATACGTCTTTAAAATCTATCTAGAGGACTAAAAAGAGTCCAAGAACAATTAATATTCAGCGCTTCTTAATTAGTGTTGCCAGATCAGACACCCCCTAGTCTCCCTAGTTCGTAGAAATCCCCTCTGAATCAGGGAAATCAGACAAAAGAGATGCGGACAAAGGCTAGCCAGTTGATTAAATCAATTTGTAGAAACTTGAGGTACCTAGTTGTATGTAGAAACTAAGATTGTACTAACTTTATCTTCAATTGTTTGTGAGTTAGGCTGAACTGACTTGAAGTTAGACAACGGAGAGTTAGGTTTCGAGTTTGTTTGTGTCAGTCACAATGTAAGTACTTAGGTAACCTACTCTAACTTGGCGGACGTTTTGCCCAATAGTAAAAAGGGGTAGGACATATAAGGTAGGGTAGGTGACTAAAATTGCAAGAGTGTACTGAGTGCAAGCTATTTTTAAACGGTTTTATTAGAAATTTATAAAGAACGCATAATCTCAGCTGTGGACATCATTTTAATGGCTAATATGATAATGTTGGTGATGAAAGATTATCAAGGAAAGTTTCAAGTAACAAAAATATTATCTAAAATTATTTTATTTGTTTATACTAAAGATTTGCGTTGGACCACAACTTGTCTGATATTGGGCATGTGTGTTCTATGTTTAAGCTTTTTAAGTCATTAAAACTATACTTAATAAAATACAAAATCAACGATAATAAGAAACAAAATGGCTCTTGTGAGTAAATCTAATATTTTTTAGTTATGAAAAAAAAAACGGACAAGTGCAAGTCAGGCTCGCATACTAAGTATACTATGATCACCGACTAAAAAGTGTTTTTTATTTTTTTCACTTTTTCGTGATACATCGAAAATTGCAATTTGTTAAAATAATTAAAAACCGGTTTTGACATGTGCTAGTAAACCTCTTTTATATATGATACCTTACGTGATACGATTTCTCACTTTGAATTATGGACCCATATTTTATGAATCTAGGCCCTATATTTTTTGTGATTTAAATAAAAATGTACAGTTTTCAGATTTATTCCTATATGTGTGTGTATTCTGAGACAATGCTTCTCGCCAAATTTCATTGTTTTATGTCATCGGGAAGTACCCTGTAGGTTCTGATTTTTATGAGTGTCAAAATATGCGTTTTTAACGACATAAACGGCTCTAACTTTTTATACGATAACTGAGAAGTTTTTCTTTTACACAATTGCAAGAGACTATAGATATAGGGATATAGTTTAAATTTCAACTCGATATCATAACGCGTTCCTGAGATAAAGAGTCTTGACATACTGACAGACGGACAACAAAGTGATCCTATAAGGGTTCCGATTTTTTCCTTTTGAGGCACGGAACCCTAAAAATGCAAAAAGTCACACGAAAGCACAAATTCCCACACATTTATTTCAGTTATAAATAAAACAATGTATCATCGATTTATCTTATCCCGATAATGTATAGAAAACAGCAGCACTTATAAATTTCTCAAAGTTATTTTTGCTGTGCATTTAATGCTAGGTGTGTTTATATTGTAAGAATATTTTATTGAACGTCGTAATTGGACGTATGGCCTTAAAAAGGGCATCGACTGAGGGTCGAATACCACTATGATTTACCCTCTATAATACTGTAGTACTTCTCGTAGCGTAGTTTGACAGGGTGTTCGTCAGCGATCATTGAAGTTAACGTTCAGCGCGGTCAGCTTTCGGGTGGGTGACCGCGGGCGGCGTTTACAACTGAGCGCTACCGTGTCTGGGATGACAAGTTAAATGTGTAGGCCTTCACAATCTCTTGCCACCAGGACTAGCCCCTCGGCCTATACGAGCTTACTTAACACTTAAATACGGTATAGAGTCTATACAACATTTGTTTCATAAGCGTTGTGTATTGCTACCTATACAGATAATTAAGATAGTTATTTCTTTTTGACATAGCAGGCTTTTTTTTACAAAACTGAAAACAATGGGATTTATTATAAGTATACATTTTACAATCAAGCGCGGACTTTTTTTAAAAAGAGCAAAACCCATGTTAATAGACAAAATAATAAGATGCAACAAGATACATGCTGTGATATGCCAAAAAGCAAAAAAAAAATACCTAGCCTACATGAAAATAAAAAATTTCAAAAAATTAAAAAAAACGGGTTTCCGTCCCAGTGCTTGTTTCATCAATGTTGAGTTCTTGTTCTTGACATTGACCAGCGATCACAGTGGCGTTCAACCTTGATCACAACTTTGTTGCAAGTATGAAGCAGACTCAATGAATAATATATTATCTTTTCTGAATATTTTATTAGGAGGGAGTCCGCCGGGCGAATAGCTGGGGCTGCTACCGACTTACGGGGGACGGCAACCTTAGTACCTATCTGTCTGAAGCTTAGATCATTGCTTAGAGTTTTCTGTGCGAAAGAGGATATAGTTTATATTTTGAGATGAATACATGATACCTATATAGGATTTTGGTCCCAAGGGAATAATGACTATAGTTTATTTCCATGTTTTTAAGAATTTCAAAGCAAAGAAGCTGCAGCAGATAGTGCTTGAGTTCGTATTTTTATTGATGTTGTCCAAACACTGATTCTTTTAGGAATTGATACAGAAAACATCGTGACGACGTACCGAGGCCGAGGTCCTGATGTTTAATGACCAAAATACATATTAGGTCACCACACCTTTTTTTTTTAATTTAACCTGTACTGTCCCACTGCTGGGCAAAGGTCTCCCCCAGTTCCTTAAAGATTAATGATAAATATTTGTGATCAACTTTTAATGTTGTACCAACTTAAAAATCGGAAAACAAATCAACGTGATCACGCATTATGTGGAAATCATAGAACTTTTTGTAAACACCAGTTTTTGTTTTAATATCCTATAGCACCAGCTGTGCATTCTGTGAGCTGAGTATAAACAAGTCTGAAAGTCCCTTGACTTTGCAAAATAACACAAACTTTGGTATGTCTGTCTTAAAGGACATGTCCACAAAATGTATGGAGGCTGGTATAATAATAATCAAAAAATTTAACCACAACACTCGTTACATTTCGAGAAAGTTCATATTTATATGAGTCTATTGCAACAGTTAAAACAAAAAAAAGCCCTCCGTTTTTTAAAAATAATTTTGAATCTATTAGGATAAATACATATATTTGGCTCAATAGGTAGTTTATCTCTAGCAACTCTGATTAAGTAACCTCCAAATGGTTAAATAGAAGCATTTTTAGTTAAAAAGTTTAGTTTTAATGTGTTTTTTCACATTATACCTACTAACTGGTCACACTGGTAGGTTATAATTTTTAATTTTAGCAAATTAAGAGATGAATGTGGAAGCATCAGCTACGAATGGAAGTAAAATAACGATATTAGCACTGTATTATTGCTAAACTAGATAAAATACAAAGCTGTATCATAATTTTTCATACAATATATTTTTCATATTTAAAAAAAATGGAGGTATAGAAAAATCTAAATTAAATATTTTTGAGAAGCCCATAAGTCAAGCTTTCAAATGATGTATATATCATCTTGGTTCGATTTTTCTCTGAATAATATACCACTTGTGGACGTCACCTTTCAGCTTTATAGATATAAGCTTGCACACGTATGTAGATGAAGTGAGTTGTAAAACCGAAATAACTTTAATTGTCAAATCGGCCCCCACCCTAAGTCGATCGATACTCGTTATAAACAATTCCTGTTGCCACGAGCGACCAGCGTTGGAGCACCCGCACTTGTGTTTTTAATATCGCTGCGATAGGCCGGGAGCTCGGTGCACCCCACTGGAAGGACTTTGCTCCCAAGGGAATAATGACTAAAATGTAATATGGCTTATTTGAATTGACCATATCGTTGTGACTGTTGCGTGGTCTATGATTGTATTTGAATCAGTGGAGAGTGCTCATTAGGAGTTTTTAAAAACTTAGAAGGCAAATGAAAAATTGATGGTTCTGAATGTAACGCCAAATTAAAATTTAGCAATAACGATAACAAAATTACATAAAACGCGATCTTAATTATTAGATATTGTTTATATTGTTTTTTGAGAAAATCATACTTGTGACAGTTTTAGCTGTATTAACAACACAGCAAAATAACTTGTGACAATGTTTTCAATTCGTAATATTAGCCTCACTCAAATTGCAAAGAAAAAATAATACCTACAATAAAAACGTTTGAAATCTTCAAAAAAAGTTACAATACTGTACCAAAACTCAGCAGCAACTTTTTAACACCTCAAAGGTATTGATCGCCAGCTCTCCCCCAATTTAACATAATATAAAATTATAAACGGTATGAATCATGATAACGTTCCGGGGGTGAGGGGCCAATTCACAACTTTGGCACCCTTCTACCCCCGCCTCAGAATACCCCTCCTCACCCCACCGGCTCCGCTGCAGCGGCGCGCAAGGAAACGAAGACAGATGGATGTGTTTGTACACTACAAACTTACACCGCCAATTTAGCTTTCCTAAACTATAACTTTATTAAACTATAACAAGTAACTAATCAGTGTTTTTACTAGTAGTTCTGTAAACAGTAGACCTCGCATTTGTTTATCTGAATGTTCATAAGCCTATATCACGACTCCCTCTTAACCGATTTTGTTCATACAGATCGCAAAGCTAATTAGGATATGATGTTAAACAATCTTGAAAAATATTTAAATTTTCACCAATTTTGATAGAAATATAGAGAATTTCTCTATTTAGAGTTAGTTTTTTTTTTAATAATGACAATACTATACTACTACTACATAGAAAGCAATTGGATCATCCACAGACCCTTGAAGGTCTAAAGATAATCCAAGTGCTCAAGCCCACTGCCAGTTGGCAGCGTGCCCAGCATTTTTAGAGTAAGTTGCAATGTTCATTAAAATTGGCTACCATTTTTGACACAAACGATAGCTAATAGATATAAATAGGTATCTAAAAAAATCCGGAAATATCCTTTATAGAAATGTCCTACTGCTTTCTCCACTGCGGCCGGCCAACGCCAAAAAGAAAACTTTTATTTTTATAAGAAAATTTTATAAGACATTAAATTTATTACGGCCGATGGTTGTTCTCGGGTTTTTTAAATAGAACGGTAGATATTATTTGCCAGGTGCATTTGTTCGTTATAAAAGACTTCTCTACGTTCTCAATAGACTACTTACCATTTTACTTGCTAATATGTTGTCTATTTCACGTCCATCTATTTGCTTACTTACTATTTATTCGGGAATTTCTATACGATGATTCTGTACCTATACATTTGAAGGCGTAGTAAAGTATGTAGTTGTGGGTTCATCATACTTTCTCAAAAGTGGTGTACTCGTATAACTGAGAAATTTAAGATAAACAGAACGTGTAAAAACTTAACATTTGATTCGCTAACCTAAAAAAACATTTTTTTGTGTTTGATAATATTTTGGCTAAATATAGCAGTAATACTTTTAAAAACATCGCTTTCCTAGAAATATACTCATTATTCTGGATATTAACTAAATACACCTATATCGTACTCAATTGGAATTAGACTGCTGAATCTGGCGTTTATTTGTTTCAATATATAAGCAATGCCATTCAGCGTGGCAATTCAGGCTTGAGCATTTGGATTATCTTTAGTCTTTCAAAGATGTTGTTTGTCTGTGCATGATCCAATTGCTTGTTATGTAGTAGTAGTTTTAGATTATGTAAGTCTTGTATTTAGTGATAGTTAATAAAGGCACTTGCCCAATAAACGACTGCCGACTACAAATATTCTGTACTATACGTTCCTGCTATGGAAATTCGACTAAGGACGAAAGCTACAGAGGTTGCAAATCGTATTGCGAGACCCGAGTAGGGCTAGACAGGACATATGGCTAGACATGGTGACTGCTAGTGGAGAAGATCCCTGACTGAGTAGCTTCCAATAGCAGATAAACGTTCTATAAGCATACCACCAGCCCGATAGGTCAACGACATCAAACCCATCGCAGGTCAAGCGTGGATGAGACTACCCCTTGATAGCGAATAATGGCACGAGGGAGGGGAGGCCTATACCCAGAAGGATCAACACAGAGTGCTGATGATTCTTTACTAGGACTGGCGTTCCAAAAAAATGATCCCACATTACATTTGTTTGTGGCTGCTATCCAGCTTGTAATCTAACGCGAAGGCCAAATATTGATGGAGTGACGTGAATAATACAAAAAGGGGAGGATAGTTTCCTTACAAAACCTATTTGATCAAATATTCATTAGATTATTCAGTGATCTGTAGACGGCGTAACATTATGTAAGTACTGCGTATACTTACCTGCCGGTGTATTACTTTTGGGAATGTTTTGATGTTTATATTCAGAATCCCTTTACATTTAGAATTTTTATTCTAGAATGTGTAGGAGTATAATCACGTCACATAACTCATTCAATTTGATTTTAAAAAGTTAGAAAAAATAACCATAGTTACATTTTTGAGATATTCAGTTATGGCGATTATTTTTCCAGAAAAATCAGGTATGGAAAAGATCGAAGTTGTAATTGTAAATGATATAAACTTAGTTACTCATAAATATTCTAGTTTTTACTTGCAGCAGTGGAGTAGTGTCGCATAGCTCTGAATGAGTAATATATTTACACTTAATTATTCCTTATAAATTATAATCTAGTTAATTATTCGGAAAGCTGCGCTGTCCATATAAAGAAGCATACAAATCCTGCATCTAACGGAAAGTGGGGTCCGCTTTTTCTAATAGAGTATTTAATTATGTTCGCACACGGTTGTATTTATGTTGTACATCCGCGTACGGCTCGGCAACTTTTTGTTGTGAGTGTGCAGCGGACCATATTCGAGCCATCGAGGCAATTTATCTTATTTAATACAAATAAATACTGTACAAGAGTCGAATGCTAAAAACCTAATTTTTTGAACCCAGTTAATGGTCTGCTAGGTAATTTTACTCATTTTATTGATTTTCAAAACGTGCTCACATTAAATAGCGTGTGCCAGGTATTTTTGACCGACGAACCACCGGAGGAGGTATACAATTCGACGCGTATATATATTTTTTATGTATTACCACGCATATTTTTTTTATAGTATTCCGATTTCAATAATTCCTTTTTTTTATTCGAAAGAATATACTTCAAAATTGGTCCCACTTAAATTTTATCGAAATTGGCTGAGCCAGTTTTGATAAATCAACAATAATGTGAAAAATGTTACATCGATCCGTGCATAATATTTGCGTTCTAGGAATGCGCCCCGGCTTCGCACAGGTGTATTATACATATAAACATTTCTCTTGAATTACTCTATCTATTAAAACAAACTGCATCAAAATCCGTTGCGTAGTTTTAGATATAAGCATACATGGGGACAGACAGCGGAAAACGACTTTGTTTTATACTATGTAATGATTCTGTACACGGGTGAAGACCGTCATGCTATTTTTTGTAAAAAATAATTATAAGGTAAAAGTTGCACTCTTTGACAATCATTACCTACCTACTACCTACCAGCCTTTTTAATAGTTCACTGCAGGACGTAGGCCTAGCCACGAAGGGTGATTGGGCCATATCATACGCCATCGAATTTCTTCTACGGACGTACGCAGGTTGCTTCACGATGTTTCACACAGTCATCAATTGGGCCCCAAATGGTAGGTGTGCATCAGTGTCACGCATTCAGTTGCAAAAATTCAGAACCAAACTCCAAAAAAACTTTTAGCAATCACTTAAAACTATACCTACCATGCATAGCGCTATCATGTCAACCACCCGACTTGTATATACCTACGGACATAAGTATACCATAGGTAAAGTTATTTTACTGGAAGCTTCGGAAAGGGCATGCCGTTCGAGGATCTCAATTATTTTTAAATTGTCTGTCGTTTATAATTTGATCGAAATAAAGTATATAGGTAAAAACTACAAAAATTATCGCTATTATTGCTTACTATCATATATTTTTTAGTTATTATAAAAATGCAAGTTTTAATATATATTAAGACTAACTTAAATTATAAATATAGAGTGTAAGAAAAGTTAGATCAAGAATGGGGGATGCGGGTCACGTAACTGGATCATCGAAGTGAAACAATGCTCAGCACGGTCAATTTTCGGATGGGTGATCGAGGCGAAATTTATAAATCGTAGTTCTGATCACAAGTGCGCGAGTTGGGCTCGCACACTGAGGGTTCCGTACAAACCCTGGAAATTTTACAAAATTGAAAAAAAGTTGAAATTTCTATAGGGTATATTTTATTTAATATATTTTAAAAATCATTGAAACAAGTTATTTTTTTGCTTTTCTCGTCATTCATCGAAAATTACACATTGTAAACCTGTTTTAGCAAGTGCTAATAAAGCTCTTTCATATGATACCCCACATGATACGATTTACTCACTTTGAATTTTGAGCCTATATTTTTGTATTTAGGCCCTATTTTTTTGTGATTAAATTAAAAATGTGCGGTTTTCAGATTTATTCATATATGTGTACTCTAAGACAATGCTTATTGCCAAATTTCATAGTTCTAGCTCAACTGGAAGTACCCTGTAGGTTTTGATTTCCTAGATTGTCAAAATATGCAGTTTTTTGCTACATAAACGACTTTAACTTTTTTCAATATTTTTTTTATTTAATAATGAAAATACTACACTACTACTACAAAGCAGGCAATTGGATCATCCACAGACCCTTGAAGGTCTAAAGATAATCCAAGTGGCCCACTGCTAGTTGGTAGCGTGCCCAGCATGCTGGCAGCATTGCCACACTGAATGGCAATGCTTATACGTTGAGCCAAATAAACACCAGCATTTTGGTCACGCGTCGCGTCCACCAGACGCTCAGAAAGACCTTTGAAAACGAGATGAGCTCCCGGCCCCCACGGACCCAAAGTCTCAACTCCAAAAGGCTCAAATATGTAACCACTACCGAGGTTAGCATATTTGCGCCGCTTTTGCTGCTCAGCCGAATTGGCCGCCGCTCCAGCCCTACTCTGAGTCTCAGGAAGATGTGACGGTGCCAAAGTATCGACGCAAGTTTGATTTTTTTCCAACTGTAAGATACACAGTTTAAATTTCAACTCGATATCGTTACGCGTTCCCGAGATAAAGAGTCTTGTCATACACACAGATGGACAGACGGACAGACGGATAACAAAGTGATCCTATAAATGTTCCGTTTTTTCTTTCTGAGGTACGGAACTACATACAGATGAACATAGTACCTCTTCCTTTTTGGAAGTCGGTAAAAAATATATCCGTGGATCTAATGTGAAGAACTGGAAGTGGTCTCGACTTCTCGAGCGCTAAACAAATACAGGGTGTAAGACAAGTTGGAGCGGGCGCGGCATGCGGGTCACGTAACCGAGAGCTTTCGAAGGGGCATGACGTCACGCGCCGCGCCGTTACGAATGTCAAGGTCGCCTTAGAAAACACGCCGTATATTTTGATGCTTCGGTCTTATAAATTAGATCAGATTTTAACCCTCGACGAAAAAACAGCAACGATATCTATGCTTATAGAAAAAAATATATAAGAGTTAGCCATGTAAGTAGGTACTGTTACTGGTAATCAATTAGCATCCTCTTAGGAACTTATTCTGTTCATCAAAACTAACAACTTTTGTTTTTTTTTTTTTTTTTTTTAATGACAATACTACATTACTACTACATAGAAAGCAATTGGATCACCCACAGACCCTTGAAGGTCTAAAGATAATCCAAGTGCTCAAGCCCACTGCCAGTTGGCAACGTGCCCAGCATGCTGGCAGCATTGCCACGCTGAATGGCAATGCTTATACGTTGAGCCAACTTTTGTTATCTACGACTAATCTCAAAACTAAAAACGATACGATGGTGAACGATATGTTTCTATGGAGAATCATTTTTTTGAGATTTGATAATTGATTGATATTAATAGTTAGTTGACCGGTGGAGTCGAAAAGTTCTCGAGTGGAGACCACGTACCAGCAAGCGCAGCGTAGGACGTCTACCCACAAGGTGGACGGATAACCTCATTAAGACCGCAGGATCGCGCTGGTTGCAAGCCGCTTCCAACCGGTCTTATTGGAGATCCATAGGGGAGGCCTATGTCCAGCAGTGGACGTCCTTTGGCTGATGGATGGATGGATGAATGTATAGTTAGTTGTAAGGCAAGCCGACTATAATATATCAAAGTCGGTACGTATGACGGCACTCGGACATTTTTTTACTACTTTCACATAGGGACTGTGACTCTGTAGATATTACCTTGTCATCATTGACATCATTTTATCTACGGGAAGCTTTTCCTATAATAAGTACATAAGTATTCCACAGCCCTCCCCTATAGATTTCCAATAAGACCGGTTGAAGCAGCTTGCACTCAGCGCGCTCCAGTCATCTGTCCACTTGTGGGTGGCCCGAGTAGTGACATGACAGTCACATAAGTAGTTACAATATACAATTATTTTATTTTATTGTACTTAGCTTACGGCGCTTGTAGTAATGTAAGGATTTTAAGGATGCTACTTAGGACTACCTATTATGCGTTCTTGAGTAAAGGAGCTTTCCCACATACATTCTCGTAGATACGACCTTTGGTTACCTATTTATTGAAGTGAAAACTACTGAAGCGACGTTGTGCACTTTTTGATATGGGTAAAAAATGATAAGCTCGCGACAGGACACGTAAGCTGATCGAAAATGCGTAAGACGGAGGGAGCAACATTTGGCTTCTGTCGGTACTCCCGGAGTGCAACTCATTGTTTTATTAACAGTAACCAAACAGTAGTATATTTTTTCATTATACATTTCACAGCTCATTTATCATCAATTTAATGCAGTCTTACAATTTTTACTAGTAAAATTGTAGTCAAGTGGTACAGTACTGTAATAAAAAAGTAAGTTCCAATGTGCCCGGTGGTTAGCCCTAGTGTCAAATATTTTAAGCCGCCTGAAAGTCTGACATAGGTTAACGGTTAAAACAACCATGCCCTACAACTTTACATGTCATTTGAGACATGAAAGTTCTCAGGTGTGAACTTTATCCGCGGTGACGCATCCAAACTCTGACATTACCGAATGTTGCCACTAAGAAACGGCTCATCAAACTACGCTATCCACTGCTGAACATAAGCTAACCCACGAATATCTATATTTACCACAATAAGATTAAAGTAAAATCAAAAACGTACTAGATTTATCTACTAATTGGCGCAAGAAACTGACAAAATATTACCTCGTAAATAATAACTAAGATCCATAACAAAAACATTGCTTCCGCTATCTCACTCCTTTTTGCCGTACTTTTATCTCGCTCGCTCCCAAAAGCTTACGGGTGCTTTTCCACCATAAATGGGCTAGGCAGTTAAGGCAGACGCGATGAGTAAGTACAAGATACATAAATAGGTATCAGTAGTAGTATTTCAGCATAATATAGTGGTGTACCACTCGAAAATCCCTAAGTCAAATTCTTAACGCACGCACATCCTTGGCCCACTATTTATATCAGTGCTTAGCTGAACAGTGAAACTAAAATCCTATATTACTGGATTTTATACATATTATCTTTGGCTATTATTTTGGCACGTCCCTGTTAGCTAATGGTGAAATAGCCTTAATGGTGGATATCAAACACAGCCTTAGCACAGCATAGCTTACAATACTATAGCTAAGCGTGCGTATGGAAAGGCATCTAAGTGTACTTATGTACTTATCTACAGCTACACAGCTTAGCACATACCTGATGGAAAAGCACCCTAAAGCTAGCGTGCAATTTTATTTCCAAGCAACATCGGCCGCAGACATTGTCAGTAATTGCAGGTGCCGCTATAATCGCGCTTAATTACAACTATACAACTCACAATCGCGCCCGTTTCAAGTATTCATTATTAATATTAATTCTCGATTCGAGCGTACGAACTGGTTCTGTTGAACTGAACTTGGACGATCCGACGACTCGATACCCCACTCCATACATTACACGGAAATGTACCAGGCCCTTATCATATAGGGCTTGCGTTCCTGAGTCTAACTCCGTCATTATTCTTTAGATAGACATGTCATAAAAATGATAGAGATAGAGATAATACTAGAGCAATTGATAGCCCTCATTATATTTGACATTTTAAACCACTGGTGAATACTACAGTGACCCTTTACCCAACCCTAATATAGTAAAAAACAGCTATTCCATAAAAATATTCTTAGTCAATAAAATGTAAGGAACGTTTACGCAAAAAGTTGTTCGTGATGATGAATAGGTACAATTAAGGTCTTTTTACGTACCTACTGCTACCGTAGGTTCAAACTATGCAATTAATTTAGCCAACTAGAGATAGTTTAGAATGCAATGCAAAACACTGATTGCACTTTGAGAAGCGTTATTGGTTGGTAAATGTCTCAGAGGCACTTTTATACCAATGTGATGACTGAAAAGACTTGATCCAAAAGTACAGACGTAATGTAACTGTTGGCAGATATTATTCCGAATAACAAACCCGCAGTAAGTGGACGCTTTCGTATTATTTTATAATTTAATTACAGGACAAGTGGACGGGATTAAAATTATAATTATGCATCTTCTGTTACATCTACTAAGCGAACTAATATGCGTGATGCGACAAGAAATCAAGAAAAGAAAGAAAGAAAAATCAAGGAATCAAATGTTCCTGTGATATAAGTATTTTTGGGTCTCAGTTAAGTCTAAAAAAAACTCAGGTATCCGGTAACTACAAAACTCTACAAAGCTCTGAAAGAATTTGTTTTATGCAGCTACTTTTTCATACAAAATCTGCCAGCATTCTACGTGTCTCTGTACTTATAACCGTCTGTATAGCACACTAATTAAAATCTTATATGAGGAGTGGTAACAGTATCCCATTCGTTAAATGTTTAACTTTGCAGCTAAATATAATTTGCTGCACGCCTGGATAATGCGATACTTGCCACAATTATGTTAAGAGACACTTAGTATAACGTAGGGGACAACGCCTTTTTACTGGGGAAAATAACAGAAACATTCCCGGGAAATCATAATAGGATCATAAAGGTTTTTGTGTCAATGTTTCTGATTACGCGATACCATTTGTTTCTAAATCAACAAGGTGAATATTGTTAGCGAAAGAAGGGCTATTCTGAGGCCTGCAGCCTTTTGGTTGTGATGGTTTTTATTTACGTGACAAGTATTCTATATGAAATTGTCAAAGTGTGGTATTCTGTATGTAGGTCACAATCAATTTCGTTTTTGACATTTCAGATACATCTTTCGAAAGCTTAAATAGACCTGTACTTAAGCAAGGTTTTTCTACCTTGTTTCATCTTCTTTTCCAACCAACATCTTTATGGATACGAGTTAACTTTGCGTTTGACAACCTTATGCCTGATGCTAAATAGAAAGTCTAGATTTATAAGTGCCACACTCATATCTAGAAAAAATATGTAGGCATACTATAGATTTTACTCTTTAATGTTATAATCACCAAAGAACCGAGCTAGACGCTATTAAAACTGAACGAAGCCAACGTTTTGTTTTCCATCAACGAATATCAAAATCAAATGAGACAAAACACAACACTTAGTTATTTTAATGATGCCAAATTACAACAGTACGGGCAGACAAAGAAATTACGCGTACCGAATAAAAATTCCATACAACATTTTATTTTATCATCTAAATCGGCATTTACGACGGGGAACAATGCCGGGCTCGGAACCGAACAAAAGTGGGGCGCAAATAAAGAAAACAATAAAATTAGAATATATAAACACATAAAAACCGGCGTCGGGACGGGAGCGAGCAGCGCATGCGTCCTCCGCTTCTACCTACAAATAAATTAATATACACTGCCGCAATTTACGTACTATAGAAGCATAATTTAAATTTTTTATTCGCTTATTGTACATACAGTCGTATTCGACTCTGAACTGTCCTTTGGGTAACTACACATCTCTTTAACTTTGAGACTGAGTAGAGTTTGGCCAAAAAGAGAATCATCGTGGCGTTACAGTGACTAACAATAATATTTTAATCAGTAGCCAATGTACCGACTACTTGGTTGACGCGAGTACTGATGATAACTGTATTAGTGTCTCATCATCATCATCATCATATCAGCCATAGAACGTCCACTGCTGGACATAGGCCTCCCCTAATGATTTCCAATAAGGCCGGTTGATAGCGGTTTGCATCCAGCGCGATCCTGCGGTCCTAATAAGGTCATCCGTCCACCTTGTGGGTGGACGTCCTACGCTGCGCTTGCCGGTACGTGGTCTCCACTCAAGAACTTTTCGACCCCATCGGTCATCAGTTTTCCGCGCTATGTGCCCTGCCCATTGCCACTTCAACTTGCCAATCCGCTGGGCTATGTCGGTAACCTTGGTTCTTCTACGGATCTCCTCATTCCTGATTCGATCTCGCAGAGAAACTCCGAGCATAGCCCTCTCCATGGCTCTTTGGGCGACTTGGAGCTTACTAATAAGGCCCATAGTGAGAGACCACGTTTCTGTGCCATAAGTCATCACTGGCAACACACACTGGTCGAAAACTTTCGACTTGAGGCACTGAGGTATGTCAGACGAGAAGACGTTACGCAATTTTCCAAACGCTGCCCAACCGAGTGTCTACCAAGTATCAATTAATACTTTTAGTTGTACTAGCAATGACAAAATTAGTAAAATGGCGCACAGGCGACCTCACCTACGTCGCTTCGCATTTTGCACTAACTTTATCTTTCTGTACTGAATATTTTGGTCGGCAGGCCAGTCCTCCCGTTGCTGAGGCTCGGGTGATTTGTCAAACTGTGGGCTCTGATTGAATAACTACTAGATAAGAAAACTACTATGATACCAGGCCTAACGATCTAAAGATATAGGTAATTTGACGTTTCTAAATAGTGCGCTGACGAATGCGCGTTAACCACATACGAAACACCCAGTCAAGCTGCGCTATGAGCGCCACGGATGTTGACATTGGTTGGTCAAACGATGATGGTTTTTGGTCATTTTGTCGCTGTTCTACAATTGACTATAGCGAAAACAAATTACGTCAAATAAACCGCCAACGTAACCTCACTAACTCAAACTGATGATGTAGCCTTATCACGTCTAATTAATGTTATTTTTGTCATTCCCATGCACCACCCGAGTCATTTGTCTCTATTACATATAATGAATTAAATAACGGCGTGTACAAGACATTTGTGTTCGCATTTACATGTATTGTGTTTGGATGTAACTTTCTTGACAAATAATTAAATATTTTGACAGTGACTATTTCCATTCTATTCAACGTTTTATGCATTGCGTTGATCGAGTACAAGGAGCATAGGAAAATGAACTCTTTTCAGTTCGCTGCAAGTTCAAAATAATCTTACCGCGTTCTTACTTGATGTTCTATAAATTTATATTGATATTTTATTTTAGATTCATTGTGGTACCAATTATTCAAAGCTATACGAGAGTTTCGTATAGTCAAATCTTCCCGGTGTCTTGGCCACTATCAGACATCAGTATGTTAAGTTGATGTCCCGGATTCAAGGTTGTTTTAAATTAAACTTTACAATTATTTAGATCAGAGTCTAATGTTAATCGGCAAGTCTTTGGCAAAGTTTAGACGCTTTTAAAGCTGCCAGGGGTACAGTCGGGGTGAAAAATGTAACTTTTCCAAAATAACTTATCAAGTTGTAAAAATCTGATGACACAAAAGTAATTCACTAACGTAAGTTAGATACTTATTGTTCAAGTATTATATGATAAATACAAATTGAACAAAATTATTGTTCAAATCGTGTGCCTCCTATGTGAAACAAATTCGTACCATAACTATTTGTGAAATCAATAATAGTTTTGATACGTCGATTTCAGAAAATAAACGTTTTTACGTGGTTCCACAGAAAAAGTGCTTTTGAATAAATCCGATTCGAGTTAAACCAAACAACTTGCTAACACAAGAATATCTCCATGACATGTTGTAAATCACTCAGCGATCCGGACAGAAATATGTTATCACTCCGAAACAAAAGCATCACAAAATAAATTTATTATTCGTATATTGTATGGTAGAAAAAAATTGGAGCTCGATTGTCATACCGGCAGTAAAATACAGGCAAGGTCAGGCCCACGGCCAAGAGTATAATTTATCATATGATGATTAATTATTATTTTCCGCTCATCGTTGTTATAGCTGTTCAAGTACTTTGCGAATTTGCACAAACTTATTTTGTTAACTACATATCTACGGATCAGAGACTTTGGGTACACCAGTCTAAAGATTCGAGGCCTCTTCCTCACAGCAACAATATTGTTTCAAGTCAGTTTTAGGGAGGCCGTATGTCAATTTAGAAATAGCCATGTTTTTTAGATATTTTTTTAAAACTACATTGTTAATACACATACGTAATTTTCATACAAAACATTTCTATGAAAATACTATTTCAAAAAGGTACTTTAGTTCTAGAGAGTCCAAAGCCATATAATACGACAAAAACCGTACCAGGTCGCATCGTTACGCTTACACACACCGCAACTTAGCGGCAAGGGGTTTGTAGGGTGATACTCTTGTTGATACTCCAACTGAGTTGTGCGACGCGGTGCCTTCCCATAAAGCCCCCACACCTGTTCATTGGTCGTTACATGTTTAGGAAGCAAACGCTATTGCAGTAATTGCTGTAACCACTTGCTGGGTTGACAAGTCTTAATTGTAAGATAAAATTTAACCACTGAATCGGCAATACGAATCTGATTGATTCGATGACTCATTTCAGTGACTCAACACATTGCATGTAATGCCGCAGCTACAGCCTACAGCGCTTGAATCGAGACGCCAAGCGTCCCACTAACCGATAGTCTAACGTCTAACCTCTTGTCTCTAACCGAGTCATTTGAAATCTGGCCCAAGCCTACATTTTCGACCTCGTATTAATATGTTCCCCAATTAGCTAATCTAACCCCGAAGTATAGTACTAAACACAAAAAGTGTACAATTTGCAGTAAAACTAAATATAAACTTCTTCTACGAGAAGACCAAAGTTCTAGCAAAGAAAAGCTGTCGAATATTTAGTATTCATAACGCCAAAGAGCAAAACGCGAGCAAACCAACATGTTTAATAGACATTAGATAGCAAATGATCTAAATTTGCACAAATTGTTTCTACGTAGGTATTGCATTATTTATAAGCGTCTATTATGTTTTATAGTATAGTTGTCTAGTATTTATTAGTGCAACAGGGTGATTCTGTATCTGTATGAAAACTTGCGCGAAATATGCTCAATGTGCATAATTGCAGTCTATAATTCAAAACACAATTAAAAAGCATTTCTCCATTTCTGCGGAAATAAAAAAAAATAATTAACACGTTACGTTTTGTGCATAGGTAGAGAAATAAGCTCATGGTTCGTTTTAATAGTGGGTGTTTAGCTGAGACGGTTTATCTCCGGACTAGAAACGCACTACGATTCGCATTTACTACATTTTGTCTGTAGGGTGAGGGGTTTTCATAATCCCACCTTATTCAATTCCTCTCATTTTCACCTTAGATTTTATTCTCTTATACCATGACAGATCTGTGTGCGCGTTTAATTCTTCTCCCATAGCTAAATAATCCTAGGTGTTTAGCAATATTCCGAGACTATTCGAAATATTTGCAGGCCACCAAGATGCCGCTCTGCCGTGTTGGAATTTTCGGACGAGCGGCTTCTTGCACCTGTTAGTTAGTGGCAGTTATAGCAATCACGAATAGTAATAAACTGCAATTATTGACTAAACTATTAAAAAAATAGTAGCTCAGGACCCTTTATCTTTTTTTACGATGGAAAAATCGTGAAATATTCGACTGCTTTAAGATGCAGCCTGATTATTTGGGATTGCGCCCACTAAAAGCCCGTCATTGGCCAGCCTTTGTGCGCTCTGCGAGCTCCAAATTTCCAGGGGAACGCACCGGAGCTGAAACCCCAGTATGAGTTCGTCAAGTATTTATACCCTCGATTTAGTTATAATAAACTACATTTTTTAAGGAAATTAATTGTAAAATGTAGCGCTCGTAGCGTAGTTTGACGAGGTGTTTTTTTATTTTATGCCAACAAGTTCCGTGGAAAATTGTAGCTTGACTACTTTAAAAACTTGAAAAACTTATGCTAGGGGTGCAGATGACGTTGGTCTTTGGATTAGCCTGTTTTAAACGACGAGGTAAGACTCTACCATCCTTTGCATTATCAAAGCTACCACCATGGAACAGCTAATTTTTGTCCATTATTTCGGGGTTAGAGCTACAATAACAGCTTTTCAAAATAATGTTACTATATATGTAGGTATATCTTTGAAAAGCTCTGCTTTTTGAAAGTAGTACTGTGTATTTTTTTTTATCTATACAAATCCTACATCATAAGAATTATGTCACAACAGTTTTCCTCACGAAAGTACGGACGAGTTGCGGTTGCGTGGTGCGTGTACTTAGTTCAGATAAAATTATTCAAATTCAAATGATATGATCTATTGTGCTTCAGCAACAATGATAAATAACAATATTATCACATATTGTAAATATTTATGCAACTGGGCTACGGTTCTGTACCTACCCACATATTGTTTAGTTGCGAAGGGCTCGGATTGTTTTGCTTAAATTCCGATTATGTAATCACTGTATCAGTTATCTGAGAATGATAACTAATATATCGGTTACATAATATTAGTTCGTCGGTATTGGAGGCTACTGGGTAATAGATAGAGTATTTTCATTTGCGTAATGTGTTTATATTTCAAACTAGCTTTTGCCGGCGATTTTTCCCGCGTGATATTTTAATTTTTTTGCTATCCCATAGGAACCTTTTATTTTTCCAGGATAAAAGTAGCCTATGCCTCTTTCCGACCTTTGAACTATATCCATACCAAAAATTAAACGGATCCATTGCTTTGTTGCTGTGTGTAAGAATAACAAGTCAACAAACACTTTTTCGGATTTATAAGATTTATAAGTCAAAATTTATTTATATTTATCAAGATCTATCCTACTTATATAATATTATAAACGCGAAAGTTTGTGAGTATGTATGGATGTTTGTTACTCTTTCACGCAAAAACTACTGAACGAAGATATATATTGCGTGAAACGAAGTTCGCGGGGTCAACTAGTCCATAACAATTGTGAAATGTTCATTTCCAAATAAGTATATATCTACACATAAGACCTAACATAATAAGCTCTATTACAGACATATTGCGATGTTCTCACAATATTGCAATACATTATATTTTTCAATACACATTCCGATAGCAAAGAATGTATTAATGAACGTAAGATAGTCTCATTGCCTACTCCATTACACAATCAAATTAACAGCATAACATATTGTAGGAAATATCTATGAAACAATAGATATAAAAAGTATGATAATAATTGAGAACTAACGGCAAAAACAAGCCATTTGCAGTGCAAAGACTTCTCGTTTTAAGGAGTTCATTTCTAACAATGTATAAATTGCTACAACTATAAGTTGGGCTAAGCTCGTGAGAGTGAGGTCAAAATTCGCCAAATTTTGGAAAAAACAAATCTAGGGGATAAAGTTAATGATAAAGGAGTAACGAAGCTGAAATAATTATCTAGACAAATTCAAATCTAATTTCAGTCCAGTAAAAGTTCATAAAGTGAATTGTTCATTGAAACTATCAAATAACAAAAATATAGTCAACTACATGTATGTACTGTACCAGCTTTTTTAATAGTCCACTGCAGAACGTAAGCCTACCCACGAAGGGTGATTGGGCCATATACACCACGCTGGCCCAGTGCGGGTTGGTGGATTCACATACGCAATCGAATTTCTGCATTATGCAGGTTGCCTTACGATGTTTTCCTTCACCGAAAAGCCAGTGGTGTGAAATTCCGTACATAAATTCCAAAGAACTCATTGGTACGGGACCGGGGATTCGAACCCACGACCTCACAATTGTAAGGCGGGTGTCACTACCTCTTGACCACCACGGCTCGCACCCTTAGTATGTACTAAGGGTTTGTAATTTGGAATATTATTTTTATCAAAGTTGTTGTTGTTGTTGCTAGCCTGTCGTGATCCACTGCTGGGCAAAGGCCTCCCCCCGATCTTTCCAGATTTGACGGTTTTGTGCTATAGTGTACCAGTTCCTATCAAAGGTGTCAAGGTCGTCGCGCCATCTCTTTCGGGGCCTGCCAAGTGGCCGGACTGAGTTGGGATGCCACTTGGTGGTGATTTTGGCCCATAGTTCTTCCGGCATGCGGCTCACATGGCCGGCCCAGTTCCATTTTAGCTTAGCGGTTTTAAGAGCTACATCCGTTATCTGTGTTCTGGAGCGCAGTTCCGTATTTCGCATGTGGTCGATTAACTGATGACTGCCTCGGTGGCTCAGTGGTTAGTGACCCTAACTTCTGGGTCAAAGAGGCGTGGGTTCGATCCCCACCCAGGGCAAATATTTATGTGATGAACATAAGTGGTTGCTCTGTGTCTGGGTGTTATTTAGTCTACTATCTATATAAGTATGTATTTACTACATATCAGTCTCTGGCAGCCATATCATAAGCATTGTTTAGTTTGGGGTCAGAGGCCGTGTGTAAGATGTCCCAAACTAAAAAAAAAAAAAAAAAAAAAAAAACTTTACACCAAGGTTACTACGCTCCATTTTTTTTATCAAAGTAAGTTTTTTTATTCATTGTACTTTGCTGTTTAAGTCATTTCAAACGTCATATATTTATAACGTTAAGAATAAAGATAAAAGCATGTCGTAATATAATATCTGCACAAAACACAATACTTTTCAATCATCAATATTCATATATGAAAATATATTTTTCTGCAGTACAATGTAAGCAAATATAAAAACAATAAATAAATGTCCAACTTCACAACAGCATTAGCAAGTTCGTTTCAATCTATCAAATCATATCATTTTAATAAATTTTCATTTGCAATGAACCGAGTGAGTCAACGAACCCACTGTGTTTGTTACGTCTAATAACACACATACAAAGAAGTCTTTCACACAATCAAATGCTGCACCACAGTATACAATATACATACACAGTAGGTAAATTTTATTAAGTGTACAGTGTGAAAGAAGGTGAATTTGTAAAATGGGGTATGATATAAGCGAAAATCACGAATAATAATTTATTCACAGTATCCCAAAATGATACGCGCATGATAGGATAGATCCGTCTGTAGATGTTGATAAATAATGATTCCTATTGATATTACTCTAAGAACTTTAAATACAAGTACAAGATATAAAAGCTTCAAGGAAAGTGACCGTTTCAAGAATTAACAACGACATTGGTAATTAACTTAAAAAATACAGATTTCGATTTTAATATCCTTCGTTCTTTCAGCCACCTATACTTCTAATTCATCGAAGAGATTCTTGTAGACATGTGCCTACAAGTACTAGGTTTTGGTTCCCTCACACTTTGTTTAGAAATTTCAATTTAGAGGCTAGATTGATTTTTTGAGTTATAAAACCTTAAAAAAGAATTAACATTCAAAGTTTTCTTACTGTCGTACCTCAACTGCCTTACCATAAGGCAAACACGCTCAAACACCGGGATCACAAATGAAATCGACCTTCTCCGCGTAATGTCCTTATGACTTAATCGATTTTGAGAAAATTAGGTCCTCTGTCTTAATCGATTTTGAAGAAAGAGGATGAAATTTTCATACCTGCTATTTACCTTGAACCGCATATCAATTTATATCTACTAGGGGTATTTCTAGACTAAAATATATTCTAGAATATTATTGTAACCAATTTGTACTATGAGCGAATACAATACCGAAAAAATGATTAAGTGTTCCATACATTTTGTCGGTTCTCAATAAACTTTTTGTATGGAATGATGAATACTTACAATTATATCTTTGGACTTTGTTTGTTTTCTATTTTTTGTCAATATTGTTAAATGATTATCGAGTACTCATATCATTGACTAACATACATTCGTAAGTTTTCTAATAATATAGAAATTATATTAAAATAAGTGACAAACATACACTTTAAAAATAACTAACATACTGTTATTTACAGTTATTTAAAATGCTATAAAGTCGTATCTACCACGTAGATACGAGTAAGTGTCTCAACATATTTTTTTGTATTCGTCTAGTATCTTCATTAGTAACAAAAAATACTTAAAGTCCATTTGTTTCTTAACAATAGAGTTTTGTACATGTGAACCAAGAAAAAACTTACTAAGTACACAAAACCCGGGATGAAGTGTTCCGTATAAAATATAATGATGTTTTTCTTTCCTTAATAATTAGGTTTCTTCTCTTTTAGAACATTTTTAGTACTTTCTCCATACTGTATTTATACTATATGACTACCATTAAAGGCCCTCTTGATTTTTATTTATATGTTTCTTAAAAATGGATTGATTTTGTTCATGGGCCAAAAATACAGTTTAAGATTAATAAATACCTACTCGTAAATACAAAGAAATTGCTAAAGCAGTGTCTTAGTTTACTTACTATAGCCATGTTTCCGTTTTTTACCTTGTTACGAAACCCTAAAGGGTACGAGTTAATATGTAAATAAGGCTTTAATTAAGAAGAGTTTTTACATTTGAGTGCGTCAATTCTCAATACTTTAATAAACTGTAACGCTTTTTTACTCAATAAACAGTACTTGCGAGTAAGTAAGAAATGTCACGCAACAAAGTCGCAAGCAACTATTTGTGATATGTATTTCTTATTTTAAAATAATCATTCAGTTACTGAACTCGGTCGGAAACTGGTTTTGAAGACATTTGCAGATAGGTATTCATAATCGTATTGCTTTTGTATTGCCTTTTAAATGGGTTTTACTCAGACCTTCAAGTAAGGGGTGAGATATACAGCACTTGCTAGCGATAACATCTGCTACTTTTTGAGAAAGAAGTGAAATACAGGTCATGCATTTATAATAATGGATACAATTGGCATAATTGGCGAACTCTCAAACATTATTCGCCAAAAATGACATAACCGACTTCAACCGTGTACAAAATTCGTTCTCACGGATCAATATACTTATCATAGATGTAGTAATTTTCACATTATTGTTTTTACTAAAAACGATTCAGCTGATATCGATAAAATTTAAATGAGACCATCTCTGACGTATGATCTATCAAACAAAAGAAAATAATCAAAATTGTTTTCTTACGTTTTTTAGTTGGCGGAGTAACCGCGTAACCTATATACAATAAAAAAACATACATTCGAATTGGAAACCAATTCCACCAGAAAATAGATTTTTTGAAGTCGGTTTTAAAAAGTGCGGGAAGCTGAAGTCAAACTAAGTCAATGATGTTTGATTTTCATACGTTGTTCAGGATGGTTTTGGTAGAAAGTATATAAGTTAATAATATGATGTTTAACTTGTCAGATGCGTACGCGTCTAATCTATATATGTAGATAAAAATTAATCGTGGTTGTTAGTGTCACTAAAACTCGAAAACGGCTGAACCGATTTGGCTAATTTTGATTTTGAAATATTTGTGGAAGTTAGTTATCGAATTATATTAAATTATATTTATTGGAAGTTAGATAGCCGTGGTGGTCAAGATAGCCGTGGTGGTCAAGAGATAGTGACACCCGCCTTACAATCGTGAGGTCGTGGGTTCAAATCCCCGGTCCCGTACCAATGAGTTCTTTGGAGTTTATGTACGGAATTACACACCACTGGCTTTTCGGTAAAGGTAAAACATCGTGAGGCAACCTGCATACGTCCGTAGAAGAAATTCGATGGCGTATGTGAATCCACCAACCCGCACTGGACCAGCGTGGTGGATATGGCCCAATCACCCTTCGTGGGTAGGCCTACGTCCTGCAGTGGACTATTAAAAAGGCTGGTACAGTACAGTACATTGGAAGTTAGGATTAAACTATGACAAAATTTGTAACAGTTGCGAGAATAATAATAATATAATTTTCCCGTACAAAATGTTCCTTCATGTAAAAGTTGTCATTGACAGTTAACAGATGGTGAGATGAAGTTCAGCGGGTCAACTAGTAGCAAGTAATTTTTGCGACTTCTAAATATGACTGCCCAAAGACAGCACAGTTTATTTAAATCTGTATTTATACAAAATATGCCTTAGTGTCAGTAGTGCAATTGATTTGTTCCATTGATGGTACAAGTGACACAACTTTGTATCCTTAGTACCATTAATGGTACTAGTGACATTTATTTACGATCAGTAGTACCATCATAAATATTGATGTATTGGAGAAAAAGGAATATAGCGCAAGTGGAACGTTATTTTCATTTCCAGGATACATTGACCGGAAAAGCAAAGAAGCTAAACATTCAACCAAAAAACAATGATACAAATTTGAACAAAATTATTGGGTTGTGCATTGTGCTATCACTTCTGCCTGAACGAGATATTGAGGAAGGGTGGTATTATGTGCTTGCAGAAAGTCAAGTTATTGGTACGCACGGAAACCTCGGACCACTCTTGTGTTATTTTCAAAACTATTGAATGCCAAAAAAAGCAACATGGTGTTGTTTTGGCGAAAGACAGAACAAATATAATGTATGCGAAAGGTGGAATGGGCAATTTAACAAAAGTTAAGACAAGACCCACAAATATTCTTATTTTTCTTTAATGGTACTAAGGCTACAAAGTTCAAAATATCTGGACTAGACATGTACTCGTACCTTGTAGTTGAGTGTACTAAATCCTTGGCCGTGTCTCTGCCTAAAATCAGGCAAAATATGCTCAAACGCGAAACTATCTCGTATGAAAATGAACTACGTAACACAAAGAAGCTACAAGCTACTCCATATAGCTATGGGTAGAATAGGCAGTAGGTCTATTAGACAATATAATTATAATTATTACTTTTAATCAACGCAGCAAATCTACAATATAATTGAGGTTTGATTATCTTCTACTTACACAATTGCATTGAATAATTTTCTTATAACTGATATAATTCTGATTAAAAGTAATGTAATTTAATTACCAGAAGTACGTAGAAACAATACGTGTTATTCGTAAGGTTTATAAACAGCAAAAGAAAGCAATGCGATGGCAATTACTTGGTAATTTTGCTTCGTCGTACAATCAATGGTACGATATCCAGTTCTGTTCCGTTCAGACGAACATTTTATCTTGCTTCTACAGCTTTGCACTTCGATTACATTGTACAACTTAACAAAAAAGGGATAGTGAAGATTTCTTAGTATAACAGTTTCTTGAAAGTATAAAAAAAGCCTTTTAGGAAACCATTTTCTTAGCCCCGGTTTCCTAGACGGCCGAAACGAACACGTATTTTTTGCCTAAAAAGTGATATCGGTTTGACATTTAACAATCTATAATTAAAAATATAAATATCACAAAAAAACAATAATTATAAAAAAAAAACTTTTCATGTTAACACATTATATTCTATACACGTAAATGCAAAGAATTGTACCTAGTTGGTTTCGACATTACAATTTTAATGAATATAATTATTTTTCGTAAAAAATGGCCGACTTCCATCGTGTACAATTCAAATAGTTTTTTTTTTTTTTAATATAATGACAATACTACACTACTACTACATAGAAAGCAATTGGATCATCCACAGACCCTTGAAGGTCTAAAGATAATCCAAGTGCTCAAGCCCACTGCCAGTTGGAAGCGTGCCCAGCATGCTGGCAGCATTGCCACGCTGAATGGCAATGCTTATTCAAATAGTTCACTCGAATCGATGTATACAATTTTTATTTACTGTTGATTTTTCAAAAACGGTTCAGTTGATTTGGATAATATTTAATTGGACCAACTTTAGAGTAGGTCAACCCTATCAAACTAAAAAAGATTATTTTAAAATCGGTTGACAATAATTGGCGATAATATTAATGAACATACACAAAAAAATCATAAAGACGAACATAAAACCTTCTCCTTTTTGGACGTCAGTTAAAAAGAGATTACTTCACAATTCAAACCACCGATGATTTTTTTATTTCAAAAACAATAAAAAACTCAAGTTAAACAATCATCGAGTTATTTTTCATCCAATTCTGTTATTCTTATTAATTGGAGTGAAATTGATGTTGTGAAGCCTGTTCAGCACAGCCATTTAACATGGGCGTCACTATTGACTAGATTTTTAATCGCTAACAATCCCATACTATAATTATCTTTATAGATTGATAGCCACTGTATTGCTTCCAACCTTTCTACTACAGGGGGTAGTTAGGTACAACTTTCAAGACTTTTTTATCAAGCTATATAAAAGCTATTTTTATCAAAATATCACGGACACGCGAGCTTGAGAAATGAAATCAATAAGCACCAATGTCGTCGCCTTCGTGCTTCAAAGGGCAAGATGCAACGTCGATTACATTTTTCTTCAATGAAAAAATAAGTTCGAATAGACCGCGTAGCCACTTAGCCAGCCCTGGTGCCAGAGACTCAGAGTTTTTAAACTACCTGAAGGCCTTTGACATGGTTAAACGGTTAAAACAACCGGGACCTACCATTTAACGTTTCATCTGACGGTAGCGGAAAGTTGCAAATGCCACCCGCGGTCACCTTTCTGAAGACTGAGAGAGAACCTTCGGTGATCGCTGACAAACATTAGTCAAGCTACGCTATGAGTAGTACTTCTACGCAATTACTTCTTCATTAGGGTGTGCGTGTACGCCAGTCGACGGGAGTGCGCGTATTCCCTGATGAAGGAGTACTAATTTACTCCGAAACCGGTCGGGTTCTCAGCGGCCCGGCCGTATATCATACGTGAGTGAAAACCGGTGTTTTATTTAGTGTTCTACGCAATTTCCTCGATTAAAATAAATTTGTTGTCTGTAAAGGCAGTTTACGGATAACAGTTTTCAACAACTGAAACAAGCAGAACGCTTATGCAGATCGTTCCTCTTTATCGCTTGTTCCACGCTCTCGCTTGAACGCTCGACTCAGACGGAATGCGACACTTTTTCGTGCGTTCAGCCGGCGTTCATCGATTTAAAGTCGTTATTACATCAAAACCTGGTTATAGCATAATGTTTAAGTTTCGTAGAGTTAAGGCTTTAGTTATATTGCAAATTATAATTAGTCACCAGTGAGAAACTGGGTCTTAATTGTAACATTTCATGCGTCTCACTGCTGAGCAAAGGCCTCCCCCCGATTGTTTAAGTTTTAAAGATGCTGTTTTTTTATGTCAAAGGTATTAAGTTCGTTGCGCCACGCGCCATCCAGATTATAAAACTGTGAATGTTGATTTTCAGTATACATTGGACGTGTTAGATACCTCAAAGTTTTTAATCATAAAGATGTAATAATCCATACTAGCTAGAGTAGTGAGCTGATAATACTAATCAACAATTTAACAATACCCAATTTCTCAAGTAGAACATTTTTTCTGCACTATGTTAGAGTTAAATATAGTATTAGGGAATTAAAGTCTGCTATGGTTTTCAAAAATAAATTGAAAACATATATTTTTGACAAGTTTTCACAGTGTTGTTAGTTGATAGATAAATATAGTTTATTGCAACTACCCCTAGTATTTTTATGTAAATTTATATCAATTATTAGTTTATTTTTAGTACATTTATTGGATTGTGTTGATTTCACTTTGTAGATTATTGTATTATTTAATATAGAATTATTTATTAACATATAATGTACAATGAGTGTAATGTTTTTAGTTGGCTGTTCGCTGAATAATATGTGTGTACTCATGAATTGTTTATGCTAACTACTTAACTATTTTAATCGTGTTTTTTGTTCGCATATTGTGCTGATGTTATTGATTTACCTACTTTTGTTGGTTTATTTACGTTAAGATTGTAAATTGTTCATACAAAAGTTATCTAAATAGCCCACTGACCTATATGTGCATGTTACTATAATGTAGTATTTAAGATTATCACTTAAGTGAGACGATATGTTTCTTGTGATATAACAATAAAGATCTTTGAACCTAAATATTAATATGTGAAAATTACATTCTGAGCTCCGTTATAACAACAATCAATCGTTACTAACAATTAAATAGTATTTAGGTAAAAACATCTCATACCTTATGCGAAAGTATCAAAGGTATATAATAATTTATACTAGAAACGGTGGATAGACAAATGCGGTCAAGTGCGAACAAAGAACGCATCAGGGTTCCGTAGATGACGCGACCGCAGAGGCAGTCGCAGACGGCGCAAACGTTGACAGCTACTGCCCTTTGCGTGACCACTTTGGGCACAAAGCGGTGATGTGGATTTGACAGCTGTAGCTGACAGGTAGTTTATGCAATAGGGAATGCAAGAGCGCGACGCATTTAGACGCGTAATCTCTGGAAAATATATTTTAAGGGTTCCTAGTTTTTTTTTAGTAAAATAATTTCAAGTGTTTTTATTTTACATATTCATTGGCAAATGTTGGAATAAGCAAGCACATACAAATAAAATGATTCTTAATCTCTTTTTACTTTTATTAATGGACTGTACACTGTACAGCCTTTTAATAGTCTACCGTTGAAAATTAAGTCTATTGAAAGCCGTTGCATGACATGTGCTTTAAAAGTACTTTATAAAAAAACAGTGACACTAACCATAGCAATAAATTTCTAAACCACTTTAGAGTAAAATAAATCCCACCTGATTTAAATAATGATTGTTCTATACAAGTAAGAAACTTAATTACCATTTGTTGTTGTTTCCGTTACTTCTCACGGATCTCTAAAAACTTATTTATCCGCACGCACTGTAAGCTACAAATGCAAATATTAACATAATGCTTTAATTGTTTCTACATGCGTATTTAATTCTATTAAATGTCTATTGATTGATTAAATCATTGCAGTCGTAACTTTTTTTGTCGTTTAATAATTATTTATACATTTACTAGCTGACCCAGTGAGCTTCATCTCACTATCTATCAACTGTCAATGACATCTTTTACATGCAGGAACTTACCTACTATTTGTTTTAAAACATTTAAGTGTTGGTTGGACTTGGTAATTTTAATTAAATTAACAACATAAATCACCTATTTACATCTCAATCATACATAGAAGAGAAAATAGTTCTATTTAGTTGGATTTATTTAGCATTAACAGATTCTGCTACTCATACGAAAAGTTCATCAGTCCACGAGAAAATGCTCGATATCGGTCCCGCAGTATAAGTTAGTCATGATGACAAGTTCAAAGAAGTCTTAGATCTACACTCTATAAAATATTGTATAATCAGAATAAAATATGCTTATGTGTCAGTAACAACAATAAGCCGACTTTTATGTCTTCCTGTGTTATAAGTTAAAACACTAATTCACAAATTGTCTTCATAATAGCGATCGGAAGAGTAAACACGCGTTTGTAACAGCAATTTCTTCGCTAATATAAACATATACGGACTATATTCCGCATTATAATTGCGCACACATTCACATAAATAACATACGAGTTAAATATCACACATGCGATGAGAAATTCCGAGTGCATTGTTGCATTTTTATTATCACTGAAAAACTTTATGATAGAATCGCCCGCATTGAACAAACTGATTAGCGAGAAGATATAATGTAAGAAAAAATTGCAAGCGTAACCAGTGATGACTCTTAGGAGGGTTCTGTAGAAAAGAAAATATTTCACAGTAGGCCCAGTGTTTATACCTTGCTTCAAATGCTTCAAAGTAAGAGTAATAATATGACAAACAAATGGATTGCAAAAAATTGATATTAAATGCATATTTTATTTGTAGAATTTGTTGTTTTATTTGTAGAGAAGTAAGGCCGCAATATTTTTTTTCGGAAAATATATTTATGTAGCTAGCTGTTATTACCGTTAATAAAGAAAATAATTACAAAATCATTTAACGATACAAAGCTAATATGAAAATTCGGTACAATTTCATGGCCTATTCTCCAAGACATTTTTTTTATTTTATTATTTCGTTTGTTGACTGCTCAATTTTTTAATTAGAAAAAAAGTCATTTGCTCTTAAAGTTGATTAGATAAATTTAATGATTTAGTTATTTGTTACGAGTTTCAGTAGTAGCTTGGAGCCACGAGCGAAAACCAGTTATTTGCAGTTACCAACTTTATAGAACATGATCTGATTTCGGTTTTTGAGTGAAAACATTGGTTGGATTATTACTGTGCAGGAAAAGTATTTCATTGGATTGATTTACCTAGAGATGTTATAAGCCATGGTGGATTAGAGGGTGGACTCTCATAATTGATTAATACCTCAGTCAGTTCGTCTGCCAACCATGTCGATGGACCGATATCTATGCTGAGCTTACTGGAACGTAAACTCTTTTCAAGAACAGTAGGTACTAGGTACTCCGTCAGCCGTGCGTGCTACAAGCTTTGTTCCCTGCCCACCGCCACTCCTACTTACAAAACAACTGAGTAAGTAATTAGCAACTTTGGTTCAAGCGTGTATTTCACTTTTATCTCCTTATTTTAGTAAATAACAATTGATTTGGAGATTTCTTTTTAAGCCGGCGAAAAGAACCCCAAAATTGTAAAAAATGTGTATTTTATTACTGAGCGTGCAACTGAAAACAATATTTTGTAATAACTGATGTTTATAAAAAATCTTTCTCATCATCGGGTAACGAGAAGCGTCGTTTTTTCTCTGATAAATTAGATCGGAATTATTTATTAGAAAACTTTTTTTTATGTCTACATTTGGCTATCAACTCCAGGTGAGTTGATAGAAAGCGAAGTTGTAGCCGAAGATGGAGTATGTAGACCTAGAAAATACCTATTCACTCTTGACTTGATAATATAAGAAACTTAAACAAGACATATTTTAAGAGTATGTTATCATCGTCATATCAAACGCAGGACGTGCTCAGCAGGAATAGCTGGTCTATAATCCTTTAGCCTTTATCTACAGATTCCTCCCGATAAGGACGGGTTGAAAGAGGGATGTTTCCTAATGTTCCAGCAATCTTAATCACATCGTATTTAGTTGAGATTTGAAAACAGCTCGAAAATTCTTGCGAAATAATATAATAAAACAAGAAACAGATGTCAGGACTACGGTGGCTGTATGCCGCTTCTAACCAACTTTGTTGGAAACTAGCTTTTGTCCGCGGCTATGCCGGTGTTAACTTTGTTTTTATGTTGAATTTATTATTTTTTCGGGTTATAAAGAAGCCATTAAATAGATGAATATTGGGGAAATTCTTACATTAATGGAATGAGTAACAAACCAACAGATACACTTTCGGATTTATAATATTAGTAAAGATCCCTTAGAGAAAAGCATATGTCCAACAGTGGGCGTCTTACGGCTGATATATTAATATTAATGTTGCAGAGTTACATTAATAAAACAGATTGCCAAAACATTTCAACTCAATGAAATATTTACGCGAGCGATTTTTATTTTATATTTAAATGGCAGGACTGGATCGTAATGAAATTATTCTTGGATTAATAACGTAGAGGTCATTTCGTCTGGTCTGCTGCCAATTAGGTACTCAGATCTATTATATCTACAATGTATAAAACTAGTAAGCATTGACGTGCAGTATAAGACTAGCTATGACGTATCGGTAGATTTTTTTTGTTTTAGTCTGATAATTTATTTTTGGGATAAGGCCTCTCCCCATCTCCTCAGATTATGGCGGTTTTGTGTCATCATCTTCTTGCCATTATCCCACTAGGTAGGGTCGGGACAGCACGTTTCTTTCGTCACTTCACTCTATTATACGTCAACTCATCATCAACTCCTTTCTCTCGCATATCATCTTCAATCTCAAAATCTCAATCTATCTAGGTTTTATCGGTTTTATGTTGAGTTTAAATAACAGCTTTTATCTAAAGTTCATGAGATATATGTAATACCGAGCTGGGACTCTAATTAGTGGTCATATTGGCTCAACTTGGGTCATTTCGCTACCAAATACGGATCTAACAACACCTTGCGTATCAAAATTAGTTCAACCATTTTGTTTATTTATTAGATTAGGCTGTTTGGAAATCAAATAATAAAAATACATACAAACGTACGTACCTACAGACAGATAATATTAAAAATCATTAGGTACTCTTTATTAATTATACTTAATCACTTTAAACTATATATTAATCTTCTTGGGAGTCGAGTATAAATTTCACAAGAAACTTTTATGTGGTGATTTGATTTAAGTGGTCTCAGACAATCTCCGACTAAAACTATAGGGATCCATTCAAAAAATCTAGTCGATCTCTTTCTCTGTTGCTGCGTGAAAGAGAAACAAACAATCCAACAAACACACTTTCTGATTTACAATTTCAGTAAGGACATTACACAGTTCGTGTGAAAACTGCGGTAGTCCCGCAATGTAGCTTCAAGTTAGTCAACATTTTTACGTCTGAGTGTACACCTACATACATATTATTGTCTACTTGATTCAATACATTGCACAGTGGCTTTACGATCCACCATTTGCGCTAGTTATGAGTGAGTAAATATCTACGTAATGTGCTAAAATAACTAAAATGATGTGTCGTGTGCGGTCAAATATTTATTTACGAGAACATCTCACTTCGTGTAATGTCAACATACTTGAATTCTAAATGTATGTGGCCACAAACAGAGGAGTTTTGGTCAACGCAATTTAGAAAAAATCATAACCAGGTTATTTTTTCTTTGTGTGTTATTGATTGTAAATAAAATCTATACCTAATGTAGATATATGAACAAACACAAAGTCATCAATTTCAGTTCTTTTCTAGAGGCATTTACCTATAAACGTTTCCTTTACTGTGTCATCTGCCTTGATTCTGTGGATAGTATCCAGGTTCGACTAGCGATTTTGAATATACGTGCTTTGTCGGCCCATTTCCTTACCGGACGACCAGTTAACTTATTATAAACTAGCTGACCCAACGAACTTAGATTCACGCAAGATCATAATAAAGTAGCCTATGTGTTATTATGATATATAAGCTATATTATTGCAAAGTTTCATCTCAATCCGTTCAGTAGTTTTTGCGTGAAATAGTAACAAACATCCATACATCCATCCATCCATCCTCACAAACTTTCGCGTTTATAATTAGTAGTAGGATATATAAATATATACCTATTGTAAGATTATAGGCATAATTCGTACTAAATATTGTTAAAACCTTGGCATGAAACCTAAAATATTCCTAATCTGAAGTAACGAGCATCTGTCCATTTAGGAGATATTTTAAAATGCATCTGGTAACACAGACAGATGCTCGTCACAACAGAAAAGATGGCGATTGATTTGCGTGTGTGATATATAATGTTTGTGAAATGGATTAAAGTGCAAGAATATTGTCCAAATCATTGTTTAATTTCTGAATCTGAAGGCTAAGGCTTTCAACTCAGAAGTGGCATAAAGAAAACACTCCCACAATAGTGCCAAAGCACGATGTAAACAAACATTTTTTTTCCGATTTTCAATGTGGATGGTGACTTTTATAAAACCTATGAATTGTGTTAACGACAATAGAACGAGTGTGTCAACTACAATGTAATGAATGGAGAGAAATCAAAGACAGCCGGTACCAGTACGAGTCGGGGCAACGGATCGGAATGAGTTTAATGATGTTGGCGCGAATAGAGCACCGGCGCCGGTGATGTCAATTCCAACAGCGCGGTTGCCACGCGGGCGCTGCAGGTAGCTGCTACTGGCGCGGTTGTCGCTGAGGGAGCTCCAGGTTCCGCTGGCATGGCCACCGACGGCGCGGTTGCCGTGCGGGCACCGCACGCGGCTGCCGCTGGGGAGCTGCAGGCGGGTGCCGCTGGCATGGCCACCGCCGGCGCGGATGCCGTGGTGCGGATGCCGCACGCGGCTACCGCTGGCGCAGTTGTCGCTGCGATCGCTGCAGGCGGGTGCCGCTGGCGTGGCTACCGCTGGCGCGGTTGCCGTGCGGACACCGCACGCGGCTGCCGCTGGCGCGGTTGTCGCTGGGGGAGCTCCAGGTGCCGCTGGCGTGGCTACCGCTGGCGCGGTTGCCGTGCGGGCATCGCACGCGGCTCACGCTGGCGCGGGTGCTGCGGGCGGGTGCCGCTGACGTGGCTACCGCTGGCGCTGGCGCGGGTGCTGCAGACGAGTGCCGCTGACGTGGCTACCGCTGGCGCGGTTGCCGTGCGGTCACCGCACGCGGCTGCCGCTGGCGCGGGTGCTGCGGGCGGGTGCCGCTGACGTGGCTACCGCTGGCGCGGATGCTGTGCGGACACCGCACGTGGCTGCTGCTGGCGCGGGTGCTGCAGGCGGGTGCGGCTGGCGTGGCTACCGGTGGCTCAGTTGCATTGCGGGCGCCGCTCGTGGTTGTCACTGTCGCGGTTGTCACTGTGGATGCTGCAGGTGGGTGCTGCTAGCGTGGCTACCGCTAGCTGGGGCGGTTGCCGTGAGGGCCCCGCACTCGGCTGCCGCTGGTGCGGTTGTCGCTGCGACCACCGTACGCAGCTGCCACTGGCGAGGTTGCCGCTGCGGGAGCCGCACGCGACCGCTACCGCTGGCGTGGTCGCCGTGCGGCGCCGCACGCGGCTATCGCTAGCGCTGTTACCGTGCGATGCCGCAGATGGCGGTTATCGATGGCGCGGTTGCCACCATAGGCACCGTAGAGGTCGTAGCTATAATGATGACGATTGCAGTCTGCGAGAATGATTCGATTTTGCCACTAACAATAATAATGGTTCTATACGAATGGGGTAATTGTCGAATTTTTGCTTTATTAAAATACCAGAAGCAGTTAATAAATTATAGTAGGTATTATTTAGTATTTATGAATCACAAAATGAAATAAGGGGTTAAAACATATATCTACTTACATTTATTTTATTTTTAATATACACTTGACACACATAAAAAAATTATAACCAAGCTAAATAGTAATATGTAAGTAAGTCAAACAGTTTTGCTTAATGATACAAAATGCCCAGTAGTATTGTTTTATATCTTCTAGTACATAAAAAAATGCATAAAAATAATCGTGGTTGTTAGTCTTGCTAAAACTCGAGAACGGCTGAACCAATATGGCTAATTTTTATCTTGAAATATCTGCCAAAGCTAAGGGAAGGTTTAAACGGTGAGAAAATTTATAAAAATTTAATTGTGTTTTCCCATACAAAATGTTTCTGCATGTAAAAGTAGTCACTGACAGTCAATTGACAGATGGTGTGATGAAGTTCACCGGGTTAGCTAGTATTTCATAAAGATTCATGCGCTAATGTAGTATTATACTTATTTTTTGTTTACGTTACTAACTGTGCTATAAGAGTTACTTCGCTTGTGTCTGCTCAGAACCCGTGGGTAAGTAGATGCATTTATTTCGTAAAAGAAGGTATAAAACAGTTTGTTATGATAATATGGTTTGAAAATAACTATCTAATTGATAAATATGAACTACCTACATTGATGATGACGGATATGCAAGGTTGTACAAATGATTGTACTCAGGATCAATATGTGCAACTGAGATTGACAGATTTACCCACTTATAGAACTAGGGAGTAGGTCTTGTTAATAACTCCTATATTTTATAATGACTATTTTAGAGACCTTTCTGACTGCAATCTAGTTTGATTTCTGGTTTTCGGTTATGCTGAATCGCTGAGTGATGGCGGAGATGCACAAATTATAGATGCCGGTGAAATTAGTGAATCGATGAAATAGTTGTTTACGCGAAAGTGAACTTTCATTTCATTTCATTTATTCATGCTTCCATACAGTACAGGATGTTAATAACAAAGTTAAGGTACAACATTCAGTATGGACCCTGTTGGGCACTGCATATTCGAGTGAGAGTGGTCACTTATGTCAATAATAATTATAATTTATCAGTCAAAAATTCATCTATTGTATAATATGCTTTACAGATTAGGAATTGTTTCAATTTTTTTTAATAAATGGTATGTCATTCTCATTTTTCCATTCTGGTAGCAATTTGTTATAAAAATTGACTGACATAGTTAATGTAGCAGATGAGTGCATCTGCAGTCGGGACGTAGATCTAGATCTTGTTAGTTATCCTATAAAACGCACAAACGTTTACTCAGCGCTTAGGTATGCACATTGAATTCTGACATAAAAAAATATGTGTTCGAACCATTGCACTACTGCCATCTCATGTAAAAAAATAATAGTATTAACAAAAACCTGATTGTTAACCAGTTTTTATTGTTTTGAATTGCAATAATTGTCTTGTGCCCTCAAGGTGGTCGATGACCTTGTCTATAAATTCTAGGATCGGTGCTTGCAGTGATTTTACAAAGCTTTTATTTAACTTGCATTGTATGTATGTAAGTATGTAAGTTAGGGTGGAGTCTTGCAAATTAATTAAACTTGACCAACTTCCCGGTTTTCGATTATGCTGTTTGCACGCATATGTAATTTGCGTGACAATGCAATATTATGGTACTCTAGAGCTGATCTGATGATGGAGTCGGAAGGTGGCCATAGGAACTCCTGTACTAAACAAGATAGACCCGTCGTGTTTGGGCTCGTTTTATTTGTCTTGGCTGGCACTCTGCTGCTGTATGATATCCAGGATCTCAAAAGCTTGTATTCAAAAAGTTATATTTTTATAATAATTTATATATATATTGCGGTCGCAGAATTAGGCATTTCATTTTATGGAATATTAGTTATCGCAATCTTCGAAGCAGTTTAGATGGCCAGTAGCAATTCAAGGCTTCGAGAAAAGTGGTTAGTTGTCTTCTACATTTTTTTTTGATTAATATTAAAGCAGTGCGCCATGAAGTCAATAATTACGGAATTGCAGATTATGATGAAGCCCTGGGTAGGTGGTGAGCAATCAGTGCACAATCATAGATGGTTGTAGATCACTACAGACTAAGAGATAGACGTGACTTAGAAGTGATCCATGATTCTTAACTGACCAACGAGAAACATGTTGATAATATTGTTAGCAGAGCAGAGAGCTGTCATCAGAGCATATAGATCTATGGGATTTATTAAGAGGTTAAGCAGCGAATTTAAGAGTATTAAAATATTTAAAATTTTATGTTGCTCTTTATACGTGCGTAGTATTACTTGAGTATTGCTCGCAAATTTGGAACCCACAAACGTACATATAAACAGGCTAGAAACAATACAAAGAAGCTTCTACCAATTTTTACGATTTAAGTGCAAAAAAAACGTGACTCCAATTATGAATCGAGATGTCGTAGACATCATTAACTTCCTCTCTGTGAGAGGCGTAAAATAGCAAAAAAAAAAAAAAACATTTTTTACTAAAATAACGCAACAATTGGTTGATCCTCCTCAGCTTCTCTCCATGATAGATCTAAGAGTTCTCTGAAGGTCCTCCAGACATCTCATTAGCCTTCAAAGTCATCGTAGTTAAACAAATTACAGGCAGAATAAATTATTTCTTCAGTAGATCACCCTTACTGGCTTTCCTGAATTTGAATCGCTTAATATACATATATCTAGTGGATAGTTATTTATGATCTTAGTAATTTAGCTTATATGTATGTATACCTGTATGTTTTCCGATTAAAATAAAATAGTCAGTTGTGAGCAATCAGTGCACGAGAATTGGTAATAGATCATAACAGACAGGGATACGACTGTTGTGAGCAATCAGTGAACGAGCATAGATGGTTGTAGATCAAAACAGACGAGGAATGCGACAGTTGTGAGCAATCAGTGCACGAGCATAGATGGTTGTAGATCGAAACAGCCTTGAGATAGTCAGTTGTGAACAATCGGTGCGCGAGCAATGGTTGTAGATCATAGCAGACGGGGAATGCGACAGTTATGAGCAATCAGTGCACGAGCATAGATGGTTGTAGATCATAACAGACGAAGGACACGTCAGTTGTGAGCAATCAGTGCGCGAGCATAGATGGTTGGATGAGATACCAGCGAGATGAGATACCTGCGAGATGAGATACCTGCGAGATGAGATACCTGCGAGATGAGATACCTGCGAGATGAGATACCTGCGAGATGAGATACCTGCGAGATGAGATACCTGCGAGATGAGATACCTGCGAGATGAGATACCTGCGAGATGAGATACCTGCGAGATGAGATACCTGCGAGATGAGATACCTGCGAGATAAGATACCTACGAGATGAGATACCTGCAAGATTAGATACCCGCGAGATGAGATACCTACGAGATGAGATCCCTGCAAGATGAGATACCTACGAGATGAGATACCTACAAGATGAGATACCTGCGAGACGAGATACCTGCGAGAGGAGATACCTGCGAGATGAGATACCTGCGAGACGAGATACCTGCGAGATAAGATATCTACGAGATGAGATACCTGCATGATTAGATACCCGCGAGATGAGATACCTACGAGATGAGATACCTGCGAGATGAGATACCTCTGAGACGAGGTACCTGCGAGATGAGATACCTACGAGATGAGATTCCTACCAGATGAGATACCTACTAGACGAGATACATACGCGATGAAATACTTACGAGACGAGATATCTACAAGATGGAGATACCTACGAGATGATATACCTACGAGATGTATACCTACGAGAAGAGATACCTTCAAGATGATATACCTACGAGATGAGATTCCTACTAGACGAGACACATACGCGATGAGATACTTACGAGACGAGATATCTACAAGATGGAGATACCTACGAGACATACCTACGAGATGATATACCTACGAAAAGAGATACCTTCAAGATGATATACCTACGAGATGAGATTCCTACCAGATGAGATACCTACTAGACGAGATACATACGCGATGAGATACTTACGAGACGAGATATCTACAAGATGGAGATACCTACGAGACATACCTACGAGAAGAGATACCTTCAAGATGATATACCTACGAGATGAAACACGAACAGATGAGACGCGAGATGAGACACGAGATGAGAAACGAGATGAGACACGAGATGAGACATGAGATGAGACGAGATGGGACATGAGATGAGACGCGAGATGAGACACGAGATGAGACATGAGAAGAGACGCGAGATGAGACATGAGAAGAGACGCGAGATGATACACGAGATGGGACATGAGATGAGACGCGAGATGAGACACGTGATGAGGCACGAGAGGAGACATGTGACGAAGCACGAGACCAGAAACGAGATGAGACAGAGATGAGACATGAAACGGGAATACTTGTTCTGTAATATGCCAAATATTTGTTTATCTTTAGTTTAGTTTGCCATCCCAGTATTTTTTCTTTCTTGCTCTCATTTTACTACTTTTGTTTTAATATATAACATAACATAACCTTTATACTGCGGAGTGTGAGGACACCCTCATTAATGGATCGGATGGCCGAGATGTAAGATTATAGGCATAATTCGTACTAAATATTGTTAAAACCTTGGCATGAAACCTAAAATATTCCTAATCTGAAGTAACGAGCATCTGTCCATTTAGGAGATATTTTAAAATGCATCTGGTAACACAGACAGATGCTCGTCACAACAGAAAAGATGGCGATTGATTTGCGTGTGTGATATATAATGTTTGTGAAATGGATTAAAGTGCAAGAATATTGTCCAAATCATTGTTTAATTTCTGAATCTGAAGGCTAAGGCTTTCACTATGTATGTGCATACAATGTGTTTGTCTACCGGTGTAGGAGCCTTAAGCGGTGACATCTATGACAAATTTTGGACAACTCTGAATAAGTAAAAAAAAAACTGCTGTTCCGTACAATTTTTTAGACTTTCGACAAAAAGTATGGAAAAGCTGATTTTTTGCGTTTTCAGAGTTGACCCCACAGTAAAATTTATTCAAAATTTGCCCTTTATGTCACCGCTTAATGCTCCGACACCGGTAGACAAACACATTGTATAGTAGGATAAATAAATATTAGTGGACATGAACATCTTACACACGGCCTCTGACCCGAAAATAAGCAAAGCTTGGTATACGGTTGGCAGAGACTAATACACCGCATACACATCTTTTTTAAATACAGACCTATATATATATATATATTAAATAACACCCAAACACAGATCAAACACCTATATTCATCATCATCACATAAATACACACTCTGGGAGGAAATCGAACCCACGCATCTTTGGGCCAGGAGTCAAGGTTACTAACCGCTGGGCCACTGAGGCAGGCAATTATGTATTGTAAGAAATGTTTAATTAAATAGCTAGCAATCACAAGCAGTTCAAAGCCGCTCGAGACTTGCGCGGCCTACTTTACAAGTCTTCGGATGAGACCATTGCACTGCACTTATTAAACTAATATTATATTGAGTTTGTTCACATCGCGCGCTCTGAGTCACCATATAAGTATCGAATTAAGATCGTTTGTACAGCAATTTAAAATAAATACAATAAATTTGATAATACGATTCACGATCTTATTCTATAGACTCTAAGATTCAATATTGAGAGACTGGGAAAACGATCTTTATGAGTTCTTTGGTGAGTCGATGATTTTTAGAACAAAAGTTTTGAGATTGAATGCTTCGGCCGAATACTAAGATATAATTGATTCAGTTCAAAATGAATTCTCCGCGGTCTCTGTTTCAACTAGCTTCTATCTGTGACCTTTTCTGCGTAGACAACTGATCAAAAGCAAATAAATGTTCGAAAAGGCCCCACTATACACTATTTATACAACGCACTTAGATATGATGAATGTCTTAGATATCTCACTTCGTTGATGATTATGCATTTTACTTGTATTTGTCCCTATCATTGTAATAATACCTATATATCTTAGTATGTATAAAGTAAGTTCGTATAAGTCGGGAGGCTGTCGCTGTAGCCAGAGTTTTTTTTCACCGCCTGAAGGTCACTTACATGGCTAAACGGTTAATACAACCGTAAGTACATATGTATAGTAGACATAGACAGCGAAAGAAAAAAATATAAAAACACATGAGAGACCTACTAATAATTATTTCTGGTAAATGATGATAATTACTTACACGTATTATTGCCATTTTATATTCGTGACATCTATAATTTTACTGCATCATAATTACTTTAATCGATTCAAAATTACATGCTGCAACAAGCCATGTTAGCCATAGTTATTCAAAAACCACCCGACGACAAATATTTCATATATCAGATATTTCATCAAAAATGGTCTAAAACAACACTAAACGTGCAACAAGCACTTCATAATCTCGCTCAAGTCTAATAAAGTAAAAAGCCAAGGCCTACAAAATAGAGACCCATTATTTCAAGAATACATCAGTAAAATACGTCATTAACGTCGAATTAAACATTTAAAGTTACTGGAACAGCTACATTTGTTGTTTTAATTTAAGTAATAAATAATAGAGAGCCACTTCTCATTGCAACTTGAATATAAATAGACTAATTAAAGTTAAGCGCTAGGAGAATCAAGCAAATAGTCTAAGAGCTGAGCGCACCATATGTTTGCCACTCGTTTTGTCAGTCGAAACGACTACTTCATACTCCAATACATCGAGGTGTCAAACTTTCTGAACTATTCGGCATGCGCAATATCTAAGCTCTTTGCGGACGGGAGCAGGTAAGATTTGTAGCGTTTATAGGAGCCCAGAATAAATTTCAGATAAAACTTTCGAAGAACCAAAACGTCTTAACCGCTCTTGCAAACTCTTATTCGAATAACTGCTCTGCACTGCGAGAACAATAAGTTTTATTTTGAATAATACAGTGCACAAAAATGAAAATAAATAAATAAACTTAGTTATAAACGCTGTCTATCAGTTACATATGTCAATAAAGGGGCTTCGAAAGCTATCATTGCTTACTTAATTTGCTTGTGAAAATAATGAAATAAATGAATTACCCAACTCTTTAAAAAAAACTATCGAACATTGATGTCCATCCGTCAAGATACAAAAATCAGTCGTGACTCCGCGCCACCGCTGAAGCTGAAGTCCGATAGAGTTGGCGCCTCACCGTCTTACCACATAATTACGCACGCTTTAGACAATGTTTAACAGTACAAATGTCACGGTTAAACACAGTTTAAAGCGTATTTAAATCTTTTGTGGGCGGCTTATCTCTTAAAGTTCCTTCGTTTCCGTAGTACACTGCAGTCTGACTTCAGTGGTAGCGCGAAGTCTATCACTTTAATTTTCCATGATTACACAAAGAACATTATTTAATTTAACATGATATAAGAATAATTAAGAATAGGATAAAATAAATGTAACTTCTAGCTCTTGTACTAAAAATTCAGCAGATAGAGAAGCGACGGACGGCTACAATGTAGCGCTAAATGTATACATATATTTTAATACAATTTATTAGTTTTGTTAGTTTAGTTTGTATCGATATACATTTACATATATTCTGTTTTCTCTGTTATTAGTTTCTACTGGTTTGTATTGATTTTATGCATTGAAGTAAATGTGTTAAGGTGGTTTGAATATTAAGTGACTAATTTTTACGAAGTTATATTATGTACATAAACGGTGCTATCCGATGTATTTTTAGAAACATTTCGGTGTGTCAGTGACATTTGGGTACCTCAACATTTCAAAAAAATAAATTAAGAATTTCCTAAGGGGTGACTCAAAATGACTACGTAGCGCGGAATATTTGTAATTTTTCTCAAATATTGCATATTTTCGCGAAATATTATAATGTAAAAAAGCGAACTGTATTGAGCTACTAGCATCTGAATAACTCAAAAAACTTTGCAAAACCATCGCAAGTTTTGCTTGTACAATTATTTTTTGCTTTTAGGGTTCCGTACCTCAAAAGGAAAAAACGGAACCCTTATAGGATCACTTTGTTGTCCGTCTGTCCGTCTGTGTGTATGTCAAGACTCTTTATCTCGAGAACGCGTAAAGATATCGAGTTGAAATTTAAATTGTATACGTATATTGATGAATTCTTGCTGTTGTGTAAAAGAAATACTTCTCAGTTGTCGTTTAAAAAAGTTAGAGTCGTTTATGTCGTAAAAAACCGCATATTTCGACAATCACAAAAATCAAAACCTACCAGGTACTTCCCGATGACATAGAACTATGAAATTTGGCGAGAAGCATTGTCTCAGAGTACACATATAGAAATAAATCTGAAAACTGTACATTTTTATTTACATCACAAAAAATAGGGCCTCAAAATCACAAAATATGGGCTCTAAATTCAAAGTGAGTAAATCGTATCATGAAAGGTGTCATATAAAAGAACTTCATTAGCACATGCTAAAACAGGTTTTTAATTATTTTAACAATGTGTTTGCACGGAACCCTCTATATGCGAGCCTGACTCGCACTTGTCCGGTTTTTTTTTTCTAACCTCCAAAATTCATTAGAATTTAGCACCAAATTATGAGAATATATGTGGTTCTACTGGTTCTCAAATAAAGCATAATGTAAATGTCAAAGAGTTTATCTTTGTCAAAAGTCTGAAGCGAACGCAGGATTTGAACCTGCCCCTTCGGATTACTAGCCCGACGCTATAATGCGCTATAATGCAAATGCACACAATCGTTTGTCAACGAAAATAGTTTTTTTTTTCATTTATAGATTATACATCAGATGTCCGAGATCTGATGTTTCTTGTCTCACCGCTTCCTAATGACGTGATGTAAGTCTATGATATTATAAAAGTTGTCTACAATGTAGTATCTGTTATTCGATACGGCTGTAGCGATTTGCATGCAGCTTCGTCCAAGTGGGATATTAGCTCATAACCAGGCAAGATGGCATTCTATTTTTGCAAATTCCTATTTCGGTATGTGAATTTAAAACATTGTTTTCATCCTTTAAGCAATATTATCATTAAAATAAATATTTTCAGGTAGGTAGATTTTAATAATAGTATTAATTCAGTTGTGTATTTTTGTATGGATGGAACTGCGATTTGGTTGACTCCATTGTGAAAATTGTTCATAATGATTAGTATTATATATCTTAAGTAGGTTTTTATATTCATTTAAATCCCTGCACTTTGTTAAGCAACACCTTGTAGTCATTCGTGGAGTTTTTAAGCAACCAGAAACCCTCTGCAATGGCTAAACTATTTTTTTTCGAAATTGTAAAAGCACTTCAACAATCCCGTACAAAAATAATAGAGATACGCACGAAACCGAACTGATTTTTCAATGTGACGAGCGAATACAATGGCGCGGAAGACTTTGTCTTGATTTACTTCGGCGCTTTATAATTTCCCTGGACGGCGCGAGCCGGGTGGAGCACCTAGTTAATTATTAAAAAAACAAAACCGTAGAGCAAAAATATAGCTCATAAATATAACTATAGAAAAGTAAGTTCGTAAAGGCCGAGTGGCTAGCCCTGGTGTCAGAGTTTATAAGCCGCCTGAAGGCCTCTGACACAGCTAAACGGTTAAAACAACCGGGGCCTACAATTATTTAACGTGACATCTGAGCAACGATAGCGCTCAGTTGTAAATGCCACCCGCGATCACCCAAGTGACATAGCTCCAAGTTATAGCCACAATTAGATCTACATACGCTCTTGCTGAAACTTTACAACTTTTTGTACTTTTTAGGGTTCCGTACTTCAAACGGAAAAAACGGAACCCTTAAAGGATCACTTTGTTGTCCGTCTGTCCGTCTGTGTGTATGTCAAGACTCTTTATCTCGGGAACGCGTAAAGATATCGAGTTGAAATTTAAACTGCATACGTATATCTATAGTGTCTTGCAGTTCTGTAAAAGAAAAACTTCTCAGTTATCGTTTAAAAAAGTTAGAGAGTTACGACATAAATGTCGTAAAAAATCGCATATTTCGCACTCACAAAAATCAAAACCTACAGGGTACTTCCCGTTGACATAGGACTATGAAATTTGGCGAGAAGCATTGTCTTAAAGTACACACATAGGAATAAATCTGAAAATTGTACATTTTTATTTTAATCACAAAAAATAGGGCTTCAAAATTCATAAAATATGGGTTCAAGATTCAAAGTGAGTAAATCGTATCATGTAAGGTATCATATAAAAGAACTGCATGAGCACATGCTAAAACAGGTTTTAAATTATTTTAACTACGTGTTTGTACGGTACCCTCGATGTGCGAGCCTGACTCGCAATTGTCCGGTTTTTTTATTTATTGAACAAGTGAGCACATTTTTTTAAATATTGACAAAACAAAGATAAACATGAATTTTACCTTTGTTTTATGTATAATTTAATACACTATAATATATTTTATGTTCTACACCCTAGATTACGCACTAGGCTGCCTTGTGTCGCGAAATCTGCTTAGTCTTTCGTTGTTTGTTTTAATTGAGATTAGGTTGATTGGTCTACATCCTACGGATAAAATAAAATAATTTGTTGGTAGCCTGGACAAGATTGGCTCAGGACCGGGAGAAGTGGTGTACAAGAAAAGAGGCCTATGCTCAGCAGTGGGCAATCGTGGGCTATTGATGATGATGAGCTTGTTTTATGTATCTGATGTACTCGTAGTCTACATAATATCGTATTCCACCAACTCAGCATTGTAAATTACCCTATCGCCCCTCATGGGGAAGCCTACGTCCAGCAGCAGACTATTAAACGGCCGTCATGCTTATCTAAATCAATTTAACAAAATTTTAAAATAGATTTTAGAACTCAATGCTCCTCATCCTACAGCAATAGCCATAAAAATAAATAAAATAAAATGAGTCTTTATAGCGAAGATTGCAATTTTGTTTTCTTAATTCATTATTGTTAAAGACTATTGCTATCCTTTTCCCCAGCTTGACCACAAAGGTCTCCTAAAGCTTTCCAGGTCTTCTGTTATTTGCAATTCGCATCCATTCAGCAATAGCCATAGAAATAAGTAAATCGATAGATGTGTCTAACTAGATGTAGTCACTAGTACACGTCTACTCGTCTAGTCACTGCAGACAATGTAAACACTGATTTGTACCAGCTAATCGAGCGCAATCGTCCACAGTACATCTACATCTTAGTACCTAAGCTTCAGACCAGTGTTTGTTACCAACGACATTAATTAAACCTAATTAAAATTAAACCTAATAAAAAAAGAATTATTAAAATCGGTCCAGTACTTTTTGAGTTTATTCGTTACATACAAAAATACAAATCTTTCCTCTTTATAATATTATTAATTAATATAGTGTAGATTAATGTCGTTGTTTGTTACGGCGATGACTGGATAAAAAAACATTATTATAATTAGTCCGTTAGTTAAACTATCAAAAAATATTGGACACGTATTTTTAGGGTTCCGTACCTCAAAAGGAAAAAACGAAACCCTTATAAGATCACTTTGTTGTCCGTCTGTCCGTCTGTCCGTCTGTCCGTCTGTCCGTCTGTCCGTCTGTCCGTCTGTCCGTCTGTCCGTCTGAGTGTATGTCAAGACTCTTTATCTCGGGAACGCATAAACATATCGAGTTGAAATTTAAACTATATACGTAAACCTACAAATTCATGCAGTTGTGTAAAAGAAAAGCTTCTCAGTTACCGTATAAAAAAGTTAGAGCCGTTAACGTCGTAAAAAACCGCATATTTTGCACTCACAAAAATCAATTCCTACAGGGTACTTCCCGTTGACGTAGAACTATGAAATTTGGCGAGAAGCATTGTCTTAGAGTACACATATAGGAATAAATCTGAAAACTGTACATTTTAATTTAAATCACATAAAAATAGGGCCTCAAAATTCACAAAATATGGGTTCAAAATTCAAAGTGAGTAAATAGTATCATGTATGGTATATAAAATATATATGGTCATATAAAATAACTTCATTAGCACATGTTAAAACAGGTTTTAATTATTTTAACAATATTTTTGTACGGAACCCTCAATGTGCGAGCCTGACTCGCACTTGTCCGGCTTTTATTTTGTTAATCAAACAACAAATGACAAAGTTAGACCTTGTCAAAGTTTGGGAGTGGGGGTCGTGACGTCACCTCTCTCATAGAATTCTATACATTTGTATGGCACTTGTGACGTCACTTGAAACTTTGAAGGGCTTATATCTTCATCAATTTTTGTTTAATTGACAAAAGAAAAATTAGAGTAGGTATTATACGTGTCTAATATTTTTTTTTAATCTATCTGACGGACTAATTATATTTTTGTAGTCATCATGCCAATTACCGTAATGTTCAACTATTCAGGCTGTGTTCAGAAAAGTGTGTGTTGCATTAATATACGGCAATCAGATTATAAGGCAAAATGTACTGGGGGATTACGTTACGTGTAATGCTTAATGTATTGAATACAGTTTTAACTGATTCAGGCACTTGTTTTCGCCCACCTTTTGTCGCCCAGTCAGCATTTCCGTATGCCATTTCTAGTTTTTTTTGACGCCTATAATTCGAGTTAATAGGCTCTCGGTTAGAAATACTACCCATTACAAACAATTTTAATTCATAAAGCCTCTTTGTACCTACTAAAATTTATCGGCCTTTTGATAGAACAGTTGAGTATGAGTAAAGCCCTTGCTATACCGATGAGAACGACGATTGGGCCATGGGACGCTGGCTCCGTGCAAAATCGTGGGTTTTCATACGCCATTTCGCCAATTTCAAGGAAAAAATCCAGCTACTGTACATTTTATTTCAAAAATCGGATTATAACTCCTGTAGTCCAATTAGCGAAAAACAAAGTTAAGAAACCGCAACTGCATCAAAGCTAGTAGCATATAATTTCATTTAGTCCGGGAGTTAGCCCCATTTTCACAGTTTTTAAGTCACTTTAAGGCCTCTTACACGGCTAAACTGTCAGAGCAATTTCATTACGTAGGTATGAGATGAAATGTCCTAAGCTTTGGTACTGCTGGATCGGCGTACCGTGACAACATCGGCCGACCGAGACGGCTGACACAATGCTCCCGATGACTCACAATGGCGAATTAAGTATTATTTTAAATTGACGTAATTGGAAAATATGCAGCCTCGCGCACGAATAAATTGATTCATAGTAAGTAAGTTTATATAGGCTGAATGGCCAATTTGATTAACGGTAAACTGATGAAGGATATTTTATTGGCAAACTTTTTACCAGGCATTGTCACGGTGACAGAAAAATGTCACTTATTATTTGTGTTGTTTGGAACTTGCAGAATGTTATTAAAGGTACGATCCAGTAGCCAACTGTACCTACGCAATAACAGTCTACAGTGTCGCCTGCGATATTTTACCTAAACATGTTCATGAGCCATCCATGTGAAATTGGATTTTATTTTATTAATCCAGAAATAAATTACAGCTCTTTTAATACTACTTAATATTCCTGCTTAAAATATAAGAACTAAGGTTTCTTTAAGTTCACTTTAAATTTTTAGTTAATATATTAACACATTAATTTATTTAAAATTGTTGAAGCGACTCACAGATAACATTTTAGAATAATTATTTTGACCCCTGCCGAGTTGAAATTACGGTCATTATATGTCTAATCTAAACCATAATGCACATGTCTATGTTATCGAAAGTAATTATTATAAAGGATATAAATATAATACCTAAATAAATTCTAGTATCTGCAACAAAGACAGCATGGTATATAATTTTGTATCAATTTGCTCTAATGACTTGATTTGTATTCTTGATAATAGTATCGATCCATATTGTACATTAAGGCTGAATGCACACCGCGGGAGCTGGACGAAATGTCAAACAGCTACAGAATTTGACGAAAACTGCAAAAAGACAGGTGTGCGACTTAGAATAAGATTTTAAGTAAACGTTGTGCCGCGTTCGGCTCGTGCGGCACGAACTTGTATGCGTATACGCTGCTGATACACTAGTCATTTATGTACCTAACTGTAACCAAAACATCCATTTTAACATATTTCTTTACTCTAAAGATTCCTTTTTGAATCATTCTTGAAAAGAAAAAAACCGGACAAGTGCTAGTCAGGCTCGCACATCGAGGGTTCCGTACAAACACGTTATTAAAATAATTAAAAACCTGTTTTAGCATGTGCTAATGAATTTCTTTTATATGATACCTTACATGATACGATTTACTCACTTTGAATTTTGAGCCCATATTTTGTGATATTTGAGGCCCTATTTTTTGTGATTTAAATAAAAATGTACAGTTTTCAGATATATTTCTATATATGTGCTCTGAACCAATGCTTCTCGCCAAATTTCATAGTTCTATGTCAACAGGAAGTACCCTGTAGGTTTTGATTTTTGTGAGTGCGAAATATGCGGTTTTTTACGACATAAACGGCTCTAACTTTTTCAAACGATAACTGAGAAGTTTATCTTTTACACAACTGCAAGAGGTCATAGATATACGAATACAGTTTAAATTTCAACTCGATATCTTTACGCGTTCCCGAGATAAAGAGTCGTGACATACACACAGACGGACAGACGGACAACACAGTGATCCTATAAGGGTTCCGTTTTTTCCGTTTGAGGTACGGAACCCTAAAAATTATTACTGAATACTGATGAAATAATAGTACTTTCTTTGGTATACTACTTACATACCTTGTGCTTACAAACAAGTTCAAGCGTAACATTTTGGAAATTACATGTATCATATCAATGTAAATTAGATATCAACCCAAATAAACGTTGCAAAACATAAACGATACACTTAAAACAACCAAAAAATACTTGCACGGTATTAAATCAGTAGATTTTTCAAATTTCTCAGAAACCGTTCACCGGTATCCTACATTAGACTGCGAGATGATAGCCTATAGCTTTATTTATAACTATAATGACACAACGACTAACCCATAACGAGCCAACCGTATTATTTTTACGTATAATATTACTGTATCACAAAAAAAACGTATAATACTTTTATAATACACACCGCGCCAATTATACCCGACAAAATGATAGCATACAAATATTATATTACGATTCTAATTCGATACAGAATTATAATATTATTTTATATTTGTAAAACAATATAAAAAACGTTATTATAGGCAACAGTGAGCGGGTGATGTTTTGATTAAGTATAGGTATAGAGTTATTGAAGTTATTATCATTCTTGAATTATACGTTTCACAATGGCAAGACCTTGAAGGCAATGCGTTGCATTTCATTTCTTATAATGATAAATAATCATACTTAAAATACATCTGATTACCATGTGACTTATAGGACAAAGCAATACTGTCTGAACAGATATGATAATAGCCTTTTATTATTAGTTGGATGTGTAGATATAAATGCAGGAGAATAATATTATATCGGCTAACTCGTCACACTGTCACTTGACGTTACTAGAGTAACAGTGAGGACAAGAAATTGCAACTATCACACTCTAAAAGGGGCTTTTTACTTACTTAACCCAAGCTGTAAGTATATCTAAAAAGACAAGTTTTACGAATTATGTGCCCAAACCACTGTCATTGTAATTTGTTAATCCGCTGTTCTTTGTCGGTAACTTTAGTTCGTTTACGAATATCCTAATTCCTGCTTCGATCTCGTAGAGAGACTCTAAACATGGCGCTCTTTAGACTGTAAGTTTACAAACAAGGCCCACAGTGAGAGACCACGTGACAAGGCAATTAAAATACATAATTTCAAAGAGCAAAAATTCGTGTCTTGTTACTACTTACTATTATTTCATTGTTGCATTATTGAATGTCAAACTGCCAGTCACCTGCATTTTTAGAACGTCACATTCCTTCTAGACATGCAGCTGTTTCCATACAACATTCAGTAAAACTGTTTTTAATTGCTTCCCTGAATTAATTTACTACCTAAACTTAAGATTTTGCTTTGGATTTTGAAGAATTCTTGGACTAATACCGCTCCTATATAGATTTACTAATACGATTTTATTCCTATATAAATATATTATACTATATATAATTGTATAGTTGAAATTAGGGGTTAAATCTGGATATGACACAAGGTCGAGGCAGATGTCACGATAAGAAAGAAACACAGAGAAATTATAAGCTATACTGTATTGTACTGTATCAGCCTTTTTAATAGTCCACTGCAGGACGTAGGCCTACCCACGAAGGGTGATTGGGCCATATCCACCACGCTGGCTTAATGCGGGTTGGTGGATTCACATACGCCATCGAATTTCTTCTACTGACATATGCAGGTTGCCTCACGATGTTTTCCTTCACCGAAAAGCCAGCGGTGTTAAATTCCGTACATAAATTCTAAAGAACTCATTGGTACGGGACTTGGATTTGAGCCCACGACCTCACGATAGTAAGGCGGGTGTCACTACCATTAGACCACTACGGCTTGTGTAAGCTATACTAGCTGGAAATAAACATATATGTACAATTTACATAGCTACCATATGCACCCTAGCCCAAGATATGGGCTTTACCAAGTTTGAGGCTCGTTAGTACAACTATATTACCTCTAGTACATTTTTAAGGTTAAATAAATAAATTTGAATTGTTTACTTTGATAAATTTCACACCACTGGCTTTTCGGTGAAGGAAAACATCGTGAGGCAACCTGCATATATCCGTAGAAGAAATTCGATGGCGTATGTGAATCCACCAACCCGCACCGGGCCAGCGTGGTGGATATGGCCCAATTCACCCTTCGTGGGTAGGCCTACGTCCTGCAGTGGACTATTAAAAAGGCTGATACAGTACTTTGATAAATAGCATAATAAAGATGGTAGTCGATGATGATGAACTAATTGCAAAACTAATGGAAACGTTACATTCTGTTTTTCTGCTGTCTTACTCGTAAATCATCTGTCTTAATAGTTTTTTTTTATATTTGTACTGATATGAACCTACTGATCAAAGCGAGCA